>OV049856.1:30757349-31438599 GCA_920104075.1 Melanargia galathea | reverse complement strand
GCTCATACCTACATTTCTAAAAAATGTTAAAAGTGGCGCATCTTAATGGAACTACAATAATAGGTATTAATTTTTTAACCCTTTCCCACCCATCAGATTTTTTTTTTGCATGGAAACCATAATTATTTTTTTAAAACAAGTATAATATTGTTAAAAAATAAAAAATTATCACGTTATCACAAATTATCACGAATAAAAATATTGTGATCAATCACAATATTTTTTAGTCAAAAAAATATACTTTCGGAATCACCTTTTCAACCCCTTTAATTTGACACCCCACTTGATAAGATTTGAAGGAAAAAAAATTTTAAGATGCAATCCTTCTACTATACCGAACTGAACCGATTTGGCTGAAATTTTGATGGACATAGATTATGCCATGACTTAACACATAGGCTACTTTTTATCCTGAAAAAATCCACAGTTCCCACGGGATTTTGAAAAAACCAAAATCTATAGCTACGGTTATAGGTAGATTACTATAGCAAACCTCCTTGAAAGTAGCTATAAAAGTTGCATAAGGGAGCGGGAACGGGAACCAGAAATCCACGATTCCCTTGGGATTTGTGACAAGTATAAATTAAAAATTTTAAAACCCCCGACATTCGCCATTTTGTGGTGGCGGCCATCTTAATTTTCATCAAACATAGCTAACAACACTCTCGACTAATTCACCTTGCAAACAAAAAAAACCGCATTCATATCGGTTCATCCGTTTGAGCGCTACAGGGGAACAGACAGACACACACACACACACACAGAGAGAGAGTCACGTCAAACTTATAACACCCCGTCGTTTTTGCGTCGGGGGTTAAAAAACCAAAATTCACGCGGGCAGAACCTAGTCAAACTATACAAGTTTAATTTTGACTTGTAATTGTGTTTAAATGATAAGAATAGATAGGTCCATGACTGGATTTTTGATGTGTTTCCGATCCAGTAATGGACATCCCCTCTAAAACTTGAAAATAACTCTATGTCGCATTTATTCCTTCACAAGCATGTTTTAAAGTTTATATCTAAGTGATTTAATCATAGTAAATTTACATTTTAATCAGAAACGAGAATCCATCGATCAAAACGTTTATTTACCTTCTTAGCAATTTGCTTAAGAAAACTATTGAAATCGAAAGATATTTGCACACAACATTTTGTTCGCCTTGCCATTTTAAAACAAAATGGCCGTTTCATATGATATTTGTCAATATGACAAACAGATCCCTATTCTACATGGTTTAAATGTTGCCAGCGGTAAAACTCTAATCTAGCTCTTATTTTTGTTAAAAACGGTGAAGGTGGTCAGCTACTGGTGCCTGGTCCATACCTGGCGACACCACGTTACAATGTCATAAAATATTTATATACATAAATCTATCTATAATAATATAAAGTAGCTTGTCCTGACTGATTGACTGACTGCTAGAAACTTGAAATTTTCACAGTAGCTTCTTTTTATGACGTAAGCACACACTAATAAAGGATTAGTGCGAATTCCACCCCTAAAGGGTTTAATAGGGGATGAAACTTTGTATGAAACTCCGTCATTTTTTAAGTTATATCCATGAAAATTGGTATTTAGGTTTTCGATTAAAAGTAAAGAGTATTTATTTCAGGATTTTTGGAGATTCTTCCCCAAGTGGGTAAAATAGGAGATGAAAGCTTGTATGAAAGTCCGCCGTTTTTAAAGTTATATCAATGAAAATCGGTATTTGTCTTGTCGGTCAAAAATAAAGGATTACGTGTTTCAGGAATTTTGGAAATTCCACCCCCAAGTGGGTTAAATAGGAAATGAGATTTATAAGAATCCAAGCGGATGAAGTCGCTGGCATCAGCTACTATTTACATAAATTTATTTATTTTTATTTATTTATAAATTGTTAAAGTCAATAGCTATAGCTTTAAATAATATTGTGACTCGTAGGCCGGTAGCCGCGAGGGCGCTCTAGCCGCGCTCGCCGGGCTGAGCGCGGGCTCGGCTAGGCTAGCCGCGCTGCCGCTGTGGACGTGCGCGCGCGCGGCCGGCGCTAAGAGGCTAGCTCGGCGGATCGACGCGGCCTTCCGCTCGGCCAGAGCCGCGCGCGCGCTCATAGCCAGTGCGGACTTGCGGCTGTTGGTAAGTATGAGGCACAGACAGTGGCGTGCACTTCATAAAAGCAGAAAGCACTGCATACCTTGAGAAAAGCAATGCTTAGGTAAAACGATAAGAAAAGGAGCAGTAGAAATTTTAATACTACCGATTGCATACCCAGGCTTCAAACCCTGTGCACGCTACTGGGCACAGATATAAAGGGTGTTAGGGGACCGCTTTCGGTAACGAAGATATAGCCCGTTTACTATAAGAATGGACCTGGCGTCGATGACGTCACTGCGACGTACTGCGAACCGTACTGACGCGACAGGACGAATGCGGGTGGTGAGCGGGGAAGTGGGAGGGGCTTCACATTCCAGCGAGGTCCATTCTTATAGTAAACGGGTTGTAGGTACTGATGATTACTGACACGATACCACAATTATTATTTCTGATTACCACAAATTTATCTGTATTTTCGTAATCTATACTTTTCAAACCCGTTAATTTGACACCCCACTCGATATTTTATTATGGCGTCCAAAATCCGTCATGTTGAATTTTTCAAATTTTTATGTTCTCGTTGACACTCGGACTGACTGGACTGACTTGAAATCGGCCCACACGTTTGTTCTCTAAGAGTACCACAAAGGAACAAACATACATACAAAGACTGATAAACACATTACCACTCCTTTGCGTCGCACAGTCGGGTAAAAAGAAACACGATTTTTTTTTTAATATTTTCCTGAAATATTTTAATTTTTTTTTCGCGTGTTTTTATGGTACCTATCTTGACAGTTATAATCATCACTATTTACTATTACCTATTTTCTTTTCCGATAGCGGTCTCCTTACACCCTTTATGAAGTGATATAACCCCCGGCACGTAAGTCAACCGGTGACCTTCAAGTGCGCGCAGCGTCGTGCGAGTGAGCGAGACAATACGATAGGAGAGCCAATCAGCGCTTACGAGGGATCTGCGAGAGCTAATCAGTGCATACGGACGATCCCCGCGACCCCCTCACACCCCGAGATACCTCATTTTCGACTTCTGCGCATTGAAGATCACCGCTCGACTTATTTGCCGTGACTTGTACTGCCGATGTTCTTCTAAGTTAAAAATACTAATATGTTTTTAGAGTGAGCGGCCTGGGGGTGACGAGCCTCCTAACGTAGATTTAGTGGTGAGTGATTGCCTATTTTGTGCATTATTTCAAAAAAAAATATCAATTCGACACATATGTATGATAATTTATATGATATTAGGGGCTTCTAAAGAAAAAAAAATATAGTGTTTGTCCACGCATTTTTTTTATTAGCATCAGTGCAAGTTTCATCCAAAAATTAGTTTAGTAATTTTCGAGATATGGAAAAGGGAAACCTTTTCAATTTTATTCTTCGTTTCGGTACATTAAAGTCGGATATTTATTTTCTTAATTTGTAGCTTATTTTTACAAACATGTATCTATATGGTGATTTTTCCTTTTTTGATCGTTTTCTCCCTTAGGAAGCGATATCGCAAGCGTCCGCGTGCGTGGCGTTCCAGTTCGCGCCGCCCGGCGCAGAGAAGCCGCCGCCATACTACGACAAGCTCAACTCGTGGCTCGGACAGGTGCTGCAGAGGGAGGCCGACATGGTGAGTGTTAGACACAAGCCGCCGCCATACTACGACAAGCTCAACTCGTGGCTCGGACAGGTGCTGCAGAGGGAGGCCGACATGGTGAGTGTTAGACACAAGCCGCCGCCATACTACGACAAGCTCAACTCGTGGCTCGGACAGGTGCTGCAGAGGGAGGCCGACATGGTGAGTGTTAGACACAAGCCGCCGCCATACTACGACAAGCTCAACTCGTGGCTCGGACAGGTGCTGCAGAGGGAGGCCGACATGGTGAGTGTTAGACACAAGCCGCCGCCATACTACGACAAGCTCAACTCGTGGCTCGGACAGGTGCTGCAGAGGGAGGCCGACATGGTGAGTGTTAGACACAAGCCGCCGCCATACTACGACAAGCTCAACTCGTGGCTCGGACAGGTGCTGCAGAGGGAGGCCGACATGGTGAGTGTTAGACACAAGCCGCCGCCATACTACGACAAGCTCAACTCGTGGCTCGGACAGGTGCTGCAGAGGGAGGCCGACATGGTGAGTGTTAGACACAAGCCGCCGCCATACTACGACAAGCTCAACTCGTGGCTCGGACAGGTGCTGCAGAGGGAGGCCGACATGGTGAGTGTTAGACACAAGCCGCCGCCATACTACGACAAGCTCAACTCGTGGCTCGGACAGGTGCTGCAGAGGGAGGCCGACATGGTGAGTGTTAGACACAAGCCGCCGCCATACTACGACAAGCTCAACTCGTGGCTCGGACAGGTGCTGCAGAGGGAGGCCGACATGGTGAGTGTTAGACACAAGCCGCCGCCATACTACGACAAGCTCAACTCGTGGCTCGGACAGGTGCTGCAGAGGGAGGCCGACATGGTGAGTGTTAGACACAAGCCGCCGCCATACTACGACAAGCTCAACTCGTGGCTCGGACAGGTGCTGCAGAGGGAGGCCGACATGGTGAGTGTTAGACACAAGCCGCCGCCATACTACGACAAGCTCAACTCGTGGCTCGGACAGGTGCTGCAGAGGGAGGCCGACATGGTGAGTGTTAGACACAAGCCGCCGCCATACTACGACAAGCTCAACTCGTGGCTCGGACAGGTGCTGCAGAGGGAGGCCGACATGGTGAGTGTTAGACACAAGCCGCCGCCATACTACGACAAGCTCAACTCGTGGCTCGGACAGGTGCTGCAGAGGGAGGCCGACATGGTGAGTGTTAGACACAAGCCGCCGCCATACTACGACAAGCTCAACTCGTGGCTCGGACAGGTGCTGCAGAGGGAGGCCGACATGGTGAGTGTTAGACACAAGCCGCCGCCATACTACGACAAGCTCAACTCGTGGCTCGGACAGGTGCTGCAGAGGGAGGCCGACATGGTGAGTGTTAGACACAAGCCGCCGCCATACTACGACAAGCTCAACTCGTGGCTCGGACAGGTGCTGCAGAGGGAGGCCGACATGGTGAGTGTTAGACACAAGCCGCCGCCATACTACGACAAGCTCAACTCGTGGCTCGGACAGGTGCTGCAGAGGGAGGCCGACATGGTGAGTGTTAGACACAAGCCGCCGCCATACTACGACAAGCTCAACTCGTGGCTCGGACAGGTGCTGCAGAGGGAGGCCGACATGGTGAGTGTTAGACACAAGCCGCCGCCATACTACGACAAGCTCAACTCGTGGCTCGGACAGGTGCTGCAGAGGGAGGCCGACATGGTGAGTGTTAGACACAAGCCGCCGCCATACTACGACAAGCTCAACTCGTGGCTCGGACAGGTGCTGCAGAGGGAGGCCGACATGGTGAGTGTTAGACACAAGCCGCCGCCATACTACGACAAGCTCAACTCGTGGCTCGGACAGGTGCTGCAGAGGGAGGCCGACATGGTGAGTGTTAGACACAAGCCGCCGCCATACTACGACAAGCTCAACTCGTGGCTCGGACAGGTGCTGCAGAGGGAGGCCGACATGGTGAGTGTTAGACACAAGCCGCCGCCATACTACGACAAGCTCAACTCGTGGCTCGGACAGGTGCTGCAGAGGGAGGCCGACATGGTGAGTGTTAGACACAAGCCGCCGCCATACTACGACAAGCTCAACTCGTGGCTCGGACAGGTGCTGCAGAGGGAGGCCGACATGGTGAGTGTTAGACACAAGCCGCCGCCATACTACGACAAGCTCAACTCGTGGCTCGGACAGGTGCTGCAGAGGGAGGCCGACATGGTGAGTGTTAGACACAAGCCGCCGCCATACTACGACAAGCTCAACTCGTGGCTCGGACAGGTGCTGCAGAGGGAGGCCGACATGGTGAGTGTTAGACACAAGCCGCCGCCATACTACGACAAGCTCAACTCGTGGCTCGGACAGGTGCTGCAGAGGGAGGCCGACATGGTGAGTGTTAGACACAAGCCGCCGCCATACTACGACAAGCTCAACTCGTGGCTCGGACAGGTGCTGCAGAGGGAGGCCGACATGGTGAGTGTTAGACACAAGCCGCCGCCATACTACGACAAGCTCAACTCGTGGCTCGGACAGGTGCTGCAGAGGGAGGCCGACATGGTGAGTGTTAGACACAAGCCGCCGCCATACTACGACAAGCTCAACTCGTGGCTCGGACAGGTGCTGCAGAGGGAGGCCGACATGGTGAGTGTTAGACACAAGCCGCCGCCATACTACGACAAGCTCAACTCGTGGCTCGGACAGGTGCTGCAGAGGGAGGCCGACATGGTGAGTGTTAGACACAAGCCGCCGCCATACTACGACAAGCTCAACTCGTGGCTCGGACAGGTGCTGCAGAGGGAGGCCGACATGGTGAGTGTTAGACACAAGCCGCCGCCATACTACGACAAGCTCAACTCGTGGCTCGGACAGGTGCTGCAGAGGGAGGCCGACATGGTGAGTGTTAGACACAAGCCGCCGCCATACTACGACAAGCTCAACTCGTGGCTCGGACAGGTGCTGCAGAGGGAGGCCGACATGGTGAGTGTTAGACACAAGCCGCCGCCATACTACGACAAGCTCAACTCGTGGCTCGGACAGGTGCTGCAGAGGGAGGCCGACATGGTGAGTGTTCTACAGGGACAGGTTGTGTTTTGTAAACATTTTTGACCGAATTCAAAAAATGGAGGAGATTCTCAATTCGTCGGAATTTTTTTATGTATGTTCCACAGTTACTCCTCAATTACTACAAAGACGCCTGGACCAATTTGGAATATTATTCTTCTGTTTGAAAGGTGGATACTTTCCAGGTGGTCCCTCAGGTCATCAGGTCAGGATTTGATGATGGGATCCTAGAGAAATCCAGAGAACTCCTAATTTTTTTTATTTGGTCTATTTTTGGTTTAATTTTCCCTATGTCGATTCGACTCATAAAAGCGGTCTTACTGGGGAATAATTTAACATTTTTCTGCTCGCAGATCAGTATAGAAGTATGCGAAACGGAGGCCCACGGCGTGGTGCTCCGCTATTGTCCACTGGAGGGCTCGCTGCTGGACGAGGAGCGCGTGGAGGCGTGGGCGAGCGCGCTGGAGGCGCAGCTGCACGTGCTGCACGCCACCGTGGCGCTGCGCGAGCCCTTCCGGCTGAGGGTGAAGGAGCACGCGTGCCTGAGGCTGGTGCACGTGCCCGGGTGGGCGGGTGAGTGCTGGACGAGGAGCGCGTGGAGGCGTGGGCGAGTGTGTGGAAGCGTGGCCCATTGCACTGGAGGCGCGAGAAGAATAAATAACATAGAGACGTGCTGTGCTCAGCTAAGCTAAGTGTCTGGTGCTATGTTTTGTCAACAAACAATATTGAGCTTCGCGGAGTGCTCGCGAATATATTGAGTATCGCAACAGCGCGATATGCATGCGCACAAGTGCAAGCGAGACAGGCGGAACACTGAGCGGGTTGGCACGTATCGCGTGATCCTTGCTATGTTTTAAACAAATCACGACCTTACAAACCGCAGTGCAGCAGGTATTGTTTGTTGCATAATGTAACAGGATAGGAGGAGGATAGGAGCGATAGAAGTTCTATCGCTCCTATTATATTATAATAAGTTCTATCATAGAACATAATTTATTTACCCTTATCAGGTCTATCCGGGTCCAAAATGTCTTTCAAACCTTTTGTGGGCTAATAAAAGATGACGTGGTCAGGTCTGGGCGGCGTGCGCTACATCCCCCCCGGGTGGGAGCAGGCGCCGGTGGAGGAGCTCAACAACCTCAACAGGCAGCTGGTGGAGACGCTGCGCGCCACCGACGGCGCCTTCTCCTGCGGCGACGGCGACGACGGCACGGCGTGCGTCAGGTTGGTCCACGTCATCATCAGCATCATCATCATCATCATTGACATCACCATCATTATTATCATCATCAACAACAATAACATCATCATCCCATTGAAGGGAATGATAAGGGATTAGGTTGTTGTCCACTCAGTAATTATAATCATTATTATCATTATCTACCCATTACCAGCCCACTACAGAGCACGGATATCCTCTCAGAATGAGTAAGGTGCAGGCCATAGTCCACTCAGTAATTCTCATCATCATTATCATTATTATTACCGACCCGTTACCGGCCCACTACAAGGCACGGATATCCTCTCACAATGAGTAGGGTGCAGGCCATAGTCCACTCAGTAATTCTCATCATCATTATCATTATTATTACCGACCCGTTACCGGCCCACTACAAGGCACGGATATCCTCTCACAATGAGTAGGGTGCAGGCCATAGTCCACTCAGTAATTCTCATCATCATTATTATTATCGATCTGTTACCGGCCCACTACACAGCACGGATCTCCTCTCAGAATGAGAAGTTGTTTGGCTCTCTAGTCTCTCCACAGCAGGCCTCTTGTTCACACACGTTTCTGTGCCGTGAAAAAATACGTTTAATTAGCCGTGTGTAGACACGGTCGTCAGTATTGTATTGAAGCTATGGAAGTTAAAGTAAAGTTAAGGTTATTTAAGGTTACTTTGTGATATTTCACTTCTGCCGTGTGTACAAGTCACGGCAAATAAGTCTAGAGTTGACCTTCAATGCGCAGAAGTCGAAAATGAGGTATCTCGGGGTGTGAGGGGGTCGCGGGAGAGCGTGGGGATCGTTCGTAAGCACTGATTAGCTCTCGCGGATCCCTCGTAAGCGCTGATTGGCTCTCCAATAGTATTGTGTCCCGCTCACTCGCAAGACGCTGCGCGCACTTGGAGGTCACCGCTCGACTTACGTGCCGGGGGTTATAAATTGCACACAGACACTTGTTTTTCTGACGTATGCATGTATTGCAGATTTGGCATGGTGACCGCAGACACGGACGTGGACGAGTTGCTAGATCTGGTGATATCCGCGGGCAAAGACGTCGAGGACAACTCGAGAGCCCTCGTCGATATGACCGAAGTTGTGAAGAAAGGTCCGGTGCCTTATTTTATCTTCTTTTTATCTACTTCAATATAAAGTTCGTAAACTAAAACCCGATGACGCATAATAAATTAATGATAAATAATTTAGTGTGCAGAAAGCGCGGGGCAAGCAGCTAGTGGCGCCATCTGTTATGTCTATCTAACAAATTATCACAAAATCTAACAAATGTTGATGTTGAAGTTAAGTGTTAGCTAATGTTAAATAATGTTTTAAAACATTTCTTAACACCAGTGTAGCAGCACCATGAAAAAGATTTGGCGATAGTCGATGATAGGTTAGAAAGCGACGGAGAGTCCTCACTACCATGAAACATCTATACTAATATAATAAAGCGGAAGAGTTTGTTTGAACGCGCCAATCTCAGGAACTACTGGACCGATTTCAAAAATTCTTTCACCGTTGGATATGTACGTGATCCTTGAGTGCTATAGGCTATGTACCACGGGCGAAGCCGGGGCGGACCGCTAGTTAATAATATGATCGTAATGTCTTATGGTTTAGTTCGCTCGTTTGTAATGTTCCAACTATAGAAGATATTTTTCTTTAGCAAAAATCTCGTTGCACACAGGCATAACGGCAGCACAAGAGGAGTTGGCCCGCGAGGCGTGGCAGGAGGGCCTCCTGCGGCGGGTCCCAGTGGTGGGCCGCGTGGTGTCGTGGTGGGCGCCGCCCGCGCCGCCGGCGGGCAGGCGGCTGCTGCTCGCCAATGGCATGCTGCAGACCACTGAGGACATATACAGGTAATTTTTTTTAACCGACTTCAAAAAAACGGAGGTTCTGTATTCGACCCGTATGTATGTATGTATGTACAATTGTACATAATATATGCCTCTGCATACATAGAGCCTGCCTCGTTGATCTAGTGGTTAGCATATTCGACCGCAGATCACGAGGTCCCGGGTTCGATTCCTGGGTTGGGCAAATGATTGTTAGGTTTTGGGTTTTTGTGTCAAGAAATTCTCAGTGCCAGCCCGGAGTTGGTAGTTGGCGGTATTTCACCCCCGTGCCTCGTTAAAGCCCGCCAACCCATATTGGAGCAGCGTGGCGGGTCTAAGCTCTAAATACCTCTCTCCTGTGAGAGCTGAGACCTGTGTCCAGCAGTGGGACGTAGCTGTAGTGGTGGTGGTACAATAGAATTGGTACTTATGTTTTAATATTATTGACAGATACGTACAAAAGAAAGAGAAGGAAGAGCCGGCGCGCGCTCACTCTCCCACGCGGCAAACGCAGGCAGACAAGCAATAGCATCACACCAGTTTATCGCCTCACACACAAATACACACGAATCTATTGTACAAACGAAAAGCAAACTTATTGCAAAACAATAAGGTCTAGAGTAGCTAAACAAAGAGAAGGGAACGCAAGTAACAATAGCAGTGACTCGTCTCCCGCACTTATGAATATTGTATAAACGATAAACAACCTTATGCCATAGTAATAAGGTCTAGATAGCAAAACAAAGATAAAAAAACGCAATGGAAACACCAATAGCATTAAAATGATTCATCTCTCACACTCAATCAAATACGATAAGAAATCTTATTGCGAAAGTATAAGGTCTAAAATAGCAAACCATATAAAAGGAAACGCAATATTGGTCTAAGATCCCGCTATACAACGACCTTCACCGAGATGTTTATTTGATGAAACGTATTTTATATTTAATTTAATGTCAATAAATATATTGCAAATGGGTTGCCTAATAAATTTCAGTCCAGGATAATAATATGATTGATTAATAATGAAAAAAAAAATTTTTTTCTTACATTTCACCGGTTTGATTTTATTAGACAAATTCTATACCAATCGAAAGTATGAAGCCCATAGAATATGCAAACGTTAGGTTCCCTATTCTTTTCCGGTCACAACTCTCGGGTAGCCAGGTGTAAACAGGTAAATCGATACTGGCATTTTGCACCGGTCTGATTATTATTGAATTAAAATTTAATGAAAATAAAGATTATTTCATTATGAATTTGTCTAATAATCAAACCAGTGAAATCTGTGGCGGATGTTCTATAGAAGCCGAAAAGCCCGGCTTACGTATAAATATTCGATGCAGCTTATAAGTCATAATTAACTCATACACAAAAATAAAATCAATCATATGAACACACTAATAAAATTATTCTATCAAGTTCAAATTCCGCGCGTCTGCGAAGTCAGATTTCGCTTAAAGGTCATTGACGCGATCACCGACGCGCGAGTCGCCCCATCTCGCTCTGATTTATTGGCTTTATATGGGGCTTTTTCTGCGCTCCTCTACTACTGGTAATTATTTCTGTTTGACATCTATGTATATAAATAATAGTATAGCGTTTTGTTTAGAATAATAAGCCCGGCTTCTAACTTTAATGGATCGCTATTGGTTGATCATACAGTGCACGGCATTGGATATAATCTAGTACTTAGCAGTTGTTTGTTTTGTTTTGGTTAGCGTGAGTGTAATTATAGGTTACTTGTAAAATAATCGCAAAATGTACAAAATGAGTGTTGATTTAATAAAATATGTTGTTTCTTGTGACAATTTAAAGTGGGTACAAAGATTGATGGCCGAAAACAAGGTAGGTAATTGCTGTTTTTTGTCTCAAAATACAATTTAGCAGGTCTGCGTAAAAAACTCAATATGAGTTCTGTTATTTCTTTTCATAATTTACGTAAACAAGTTAACTGTTAAAGAAACTTCTTTGTAGTGTTTTTCAGAAGTTAATTGATATTGTTTGTCATTTATCACAGCAAAAACTGTCTTCTTATCTTCGAGAACGGCTGGAGCGATTTTCATGGTTTTTGATTTGTTGTACCTATTTGCTGCCTCGTTGGTCTAGTGGTTAGCATATTCGACTGCAGATCACGAGGTCCCGGGACGATTCCCAGATCGGGCAAATAATTGTTAGGTATTGGGTTTTTCTGTCAAGAAATTCTCAGTGCCAGCCGGGAGTTGGAAGTTGGCGGTGTTTCACCCCCGTGCCTCGGAGAGCACGTTAAGCAGTCGGTGCCGGTTATTATCACTATCATATTGTGGCAATAGTCGTTAAAGCCCGCCAACCCGCATTGGAGCAGCGTGACGGGTCTAAGCTCTAAATCCCTCTCTCCAATGAGAGGAGACCTGTGCCCAGCAGTGGGACGATAAAAGGCTGTAGTGGTGGTGGTAGTGGTACCTATTTGTCGGCATGCATGGACAATAAGCTCTAGGAACGCCACTGAGTGAAATGTTTAAAAAATTTTTTTAACTATTAATTAATCATATCCTGGACTGAAATTTGTTAAGTAACCCATATGCAATATATTTATTGACATTAAATTAAATATAAAATACGTTTCATCAAATAAACTACTCGGTGAAGGTCGTTGTATAGCAGGATCCATATACTATATGAACACACTAATAGCATTACATTATGATGATTTATCTATCACATTTGAAAATATGAATATTTTACAAACGATAAAAAACTTTATTGCAGAATAATAAGATCCAAATCAGTAACGGAATTTAAAAGAGAGGATAACACTGATAAGTCACCACACTCACACAAACATATATACGATTAAGAATCTATTGTCTAAACTATAAGTAACCTTATTCTGAAGTTATACAGTCTAAAATAGCAAAAGAACCAAATAGAAAATCAACTGAAATATTTGTCACAAAGGATTCGCATCAGATACACACACGAATCTATTGTATATAAACAATAAGCAACCTTATTGTAAAGTATTAAGGTCTAGAATAGTAGTGTTTTGTGTAAGACAAACATGGCACATTTGTTATAGACACGAAAAAATATTGCGTTAAACGATTGAAAATCGACCGTATTTGTAACATGATAAATTCTAAAATTGAGTATTATTATACCCTGAATTCCGTGGAATTCTGACGTTTCGTAATGTTACCAGAGATAAAACAATTCCCACAAAAAAGATAAAAAATTCAAAACTTATGCAAATAAAAATCAACTGCCGCATGTAGATATGACAAATGCCTAACAGACACTTCATGGTGAGAATGTCATTTGACTGCCATTTTTGAATGAATTTTTCCATGTGCTTCTGTTGTTTTCTATTGCTGTTAGTGTGCACTTTCTAGTTTCCACTCTTGGTGTTTTCTATTTTAGGGCGAAACTACTAATATTATTATTCGGCATGGCTTTTTATGATGACAGGGAATTAAAGTAGTTTGGGGTAAAATCGTACTTCGTAGATGTTAACCCTGTTCTCCATACAAATAACTCATCTGTAAATGACAATGACAGCTGTCATCTGTCAGAATTCCACGGAATTAGAAATCAGGGTATACTTTTTTATTATTGAAAAAAATATATGTATATAATAACTTAATCAGGTAACATTAGATATATCACGGTATTGTAGCGCGTAAAATATGTATGAGTAAAAATCAAGGCTTAAACAAACAGACAGACAAATTCGTTACCGCAACTTGACTGCAGCCCTATTGTATTTGATATAAATATATAACATATTCCTATAAGTGAATTAGCAATAACAAAATATGTAAATTGTATGTTGTGCAAAAAATTTTTGAAATATCTAGCTCGGAAGTATGTAATGCTTGCGAACTAGACATTTCAACAATCCATGAAAGAAAACCCCTCAAAAATTGAAACCCCCACAAGCTCGAAAAATCTCATTTTTTTGACTACTTTTAGTTGCTTAGTTTATTACTTTGTTTTAGCTAAAAAAGAGATTTTTTAGCTAAAACTTCGCAAGGATAAAAAAATATACAATAGATTCACCATTTTTCATGTGAATATACTATAGCTGTAGTTATTGTAGCTTTTATATTAAGACCTAGAATAGAATAGATTATAGTTAGTTAGATATAAAATATAATGATTTTGGTAGTCCACTAGGCTTGGAAACACAAAAATAAATTTAATTATTCAATAATAATATATTGGTATCTACTGCCTTAGTAATTATTATAAATTGTAAAAGAATTCAATTATGGGCGGGACTATAATGTATAGTATGTATGTATAATGTATGTAGTGGTTCTAATTTGGTTGTATGCAATCTTAACTGTATGGTTATGGTTAAAACGCTACTAGAGTTCGAATATCGAAAAACGGTAATATCAGAGCAAAAAAAATAGACCCAGTCTCTTATTTTAAAGTCGTAATTCAGTAATTCGAATATTTACTTCGCGAAATTTCCGCTTGGGGCGCTGTAGATGAATGGCTGAATGTATTAGCGAAATCAAACCTTAAAACAAGCCTGTTTAGGTTCATTTCACTCTGAAGTCATTGTTTCGATACTCTAATTTCGATCATCGTTGCCACAGTGTGCAAAGTATTATAAATTGACAGGTCTAAAAAGTTTTCCTGTTCTTTTCCGCAGCAAGCATTATGAAAAGGATAGAATTAGTTTTAGACCTATCGATTTACTTTAATTAATAGATTGTGTACCTTACAAGTTAACTTGGTGCTAATTCGGTTGTACAGAAATCTCTTAAGGCGCTTCCCCTATAGTTGAGCCATTATAAACGTGCGAAATGAGCCATAAATCATTAGGATCAATAGGATGGCTCTCCCTTGCTCTATATAACCTGTTATCGACTATCGACAAATTCTTTTTTAATGTTACACACAACACCAGAGGCTCCAGTTCCATAAGGCCTGTAAGTGCGAGCGAGAGGCCCGATAAAATGATGTATGGCTCAGTTCGCACGTTTGTATAGCGAATACCCCCACCTTAGCGGATTTCAAAGTGTCTTAGCGGGACTCGGCGAATTTGAATGTTTTTGGGTTTTATTTTAAGGAAAAATAATACCAGTCGGGTAAAAAATGGTCTTTTGATATACGTAAATTAGGAGAACTATATATTTATAAATGGAAGACAATAACAAACAACATAATATATGTATAATGAACATGGAAAATGTTCTTTAGAAGTCTTATCGCTAGCGTAAAAGTTTAAACTGGGGATCACCTTAATCAAACTAGATTAGGTTAAAAAATAGTGTTGTCCTTTGCACATTATTAGCCGAGGAAAAGGTTAGCGATATTTTAATTCTGTCAATCTAGAGTTGAAAGATTTCTGTACAATCAAATACGTGTAACTGTCACCTAAAAAAAAAAATTTAAATATTATGCAGTGGGGATTTTTGTTCGTGTTCGTATCATTATTTTGTGCGTTATTCTTGTGATTTATGTTATTGTGTGGAGAATAATGAGTCCAAATAAGGGTAAAGTTTTACAAATAAAGGAATTAAGTATGAGTGCAATTGAAGAATTACATTGTTTTTTTTTTGTAAATAATTACAAACAATCATCAGAAACGTTTATGTGTATTTTCGTAATCGGTATTTCGTAAATTAAATATTTAATATTCACAAGTTTTTTGCTTACGCTATTTTGGTCTAGAACTTTCATTTTTTTTTTCAATTAACTTCTACGGTTCTATCCCGTTCTGAAATTGCGCGGATAAATATTGTTTTCTTTTATGACATGTCTGTAATGTTAATTGTGATCACTATTTTAATATTTATAAGATTTTTAGTTCAAATTATATTCCAAATATAGGCTATAGACTACTAATCCACTGTTAAAAGTTATAGGACTGTTATTCTTTGTCAAAACAGTAGTGCATGGTACAGATTTGCTATTGAGATATTAAAGTAGAGGCGGAAATTTTGAACACGAGCCTTAGACGAGGATTTTAATATTATCAACTAAAACGTGTACCATACTATGTTTTACAATACATTTGTGCCTAGATAGTAGCCACCCGAATATTCCTTATTGCCAGACTTTTAAGGCAGGCAGTGCAATTATATTTTAACGCATAGTCTATTATAGTTGGTATGCAGGTGGAAGTAAGGGTGGAAGCACACCTCCGCAAGCATACCAAGCGCAGTCGACAGCTGGGGACTCATAACTATCCGATACCGTGCTGCAAGACGCGAATAGTTCGCGTACAGGCTCTTTCTATTTAACAGTCAACACGTCCACACTATGTTCTCATGATGCACGTAGACAGTGCGCTTAGTGCACATGTGCAGATATGCACCTTTATATGCTCCCTTATACACTTACTAGCAGAAACATCACTATGGGAGCAAATGTATTGAAAATAATACGATAAATTATAATCTGTATGTAACTTTAGTCAAAGGAGTTTTATGGTGCGTTCTGTATAATCTAAATATGATTAAGGCTCGCTGCATATTAGAAATTGTCTGTCAGAAAAAATCTGACGCTTTGGAGACCACTCTTTTGTACTAGATCCCACAAACCATTACATAATTGTCATATTGCCGTCCCTTTCTAATGTTCGCCGGATGCAGGAAACGGCATGTTTTCTGATAGACAATTTCTACATGCGACATGTGATGGTGCGTTTTCACTGTCACAGAAAACATTATTGATCTGTCATATTCTATTCCAGCACGTCTCGTTTCCACTTCGCTCGTCCCCGCTTCAGTGAAAACGTACCTTATATTTCGCACCAAACTTTTTGTCCGATCCGAACATAACTTCGCCGAATGCGAACGCTGTCCGTTAAGTTTGGTGCAATTTAATTTATCATATAATGTAATTTAATTTATCATTTAATGCAAACTGCATTAGTTATATAAATAGCGTACTGATACTTATAAATTCCTAATTTCATTATTACTATGTGTATCTTATCAGTGTTGTATCGTTTATTGTCACCCTTTTCAAAAAATAATATCTAAAGTTTTTCATTTGCAGTTGGTATTTCTTATTTTTTTTTCTTTTTGTACATTTGTATTTGTATTTAATTGTATTGAAATGGGTGAAAATGCCTGAATCAAATTATTATTATTATTCTTTCAATTTTGACTAGCCCGCCACCTACTACTGTACTTTACTATATCACAAACTTTCGCGCATATTCAGACTGATGCAGTAGTCTGTTTGCACCTTTATTTTGAAAATCTCGTATCTAATTCTAATTACAGAATTATTGTGAACAAATAAATGATACAGCCTGATTTAAACAATTAATAATACATTTATTGTGATTTGTACTTTAAGTTACTGTAAAGAAAAATAAACTTATATATATTATACAATGTTATGAGAATTTTTCTTTTAATCCTAATTAAGTAGATTTTTAAATATAACTTGAAAGTTAGGAACTAAAAACTAGGGTAGTTTGAGGATTTCAAAATGGCCTTTTTCGGGTTTTGCACAGCATATTTTTTAAATCATTAAATCTTTGTTTTTATCATTCTGGGCCTTAAGTATCGAAAAATTCTTATTTATTGTTCGTAGAATATCAATTATTCGACAGGATGTCATAGCGCATGCGTAATTCCACCCTTTTTGAGTATGGTCCATTTCATAAACCAGAGATTGTTACTTGTGTATGTAATTAAATCGTAAATCTCCTCTAATAAAATTAATTGCGGCTTATGGGTGCCGCATGAGGCGTAAATATTAATTACATTACGATTTACGACACTGTCGTAAAACAAAGTCGTATCTACGAAAATGCTACTTTGCAGATGCGACTTTGTTGTCGTGGAACAAAGTTGCATCTACAAAAATGCTCTTTTACAGATCACGCGACTTTATTCTAGGACAGTGTCGACTACTAGCATTACGTATGCCCTAAAACCCCACTTAAGTAATCAACTTTTATCCGTTTCTTAAAGAATTTTTCCGCATAAGCGTTGCTTAATTGCAAATTATTGGGTCACGCATGTTCAAAATAGTTTACCATACTTGTGTTGTATTACGACTTAAGTTCTTCATTAAAGTGCAGCAACGATTGTAAAAAAAACTAAAAAACCATAGTTGATGCAAAAATAAATAATAATGGCATTTATTTGAGTCGTGTGCCGCGACTTTTGTAGAAATGCATCAGGATAAAAGAAAAGCTGTAGCAACAAGTCTAAGAAATATAAACGCTGTCGTATGTGACTTGGACCACGCGTAGTAACCAGTGTATCTGTAAGCAGAATGTAAGCGTCCCAAGGTTACAGTTGACGCCTCTAGGGCTAACTTGTATTTCGTGTGTAACCTATGATTACGTATAATTCCACTAGTATCGCAAAAAGTGATTTTTTTATCAAAGTAGGAATTCGATGACCGGTTCAAAATATTATTTGGGTTTGTGATAATTCATGTTTAAAATAAATTATTTTTAAGTATAATATTTGGCGTAAATATCGAGAAAAAGTGCAAAAGGTTTATTATTTTTTTTTTAATGTATTCATGTTCATTAATTAAAAGAGCTATAAGACGTCCTATGATTTGTCATAGGTAATTTTTTTTTTTTTTTTGGATAATTAGTCGAGTGTTTTTAATTTGGCCAAAAAATTGATCAGAAGAATGAAATTGAGGAAACGCTTCATACGGAGACTATTTGGAAGGACGAAACGTAATCTCGTCCTAAGCATTTTCGGTGCTGTGGTTTGCTCAGTGATATTCTGGGGTGATTTATTAGAGACTTTCGAACCAGAGGCTAATATATCATGCCACCAAAGCCGCAGTCACAGCAACAACTCGTTTCCCGTACTGGAGAAACATTCGAATCTACCCTCGAGATCTATATTCTTTCACGCGACTTGCCCCGATAGTTTGACTTCAAGGAAATATTGTTCTATCGAATCGGCAGCTAGAACAAATGCTGACTGGCAAGTCAACGTTTTATTTTCCATCCCCACGTCTTTTGATAAGAATCCGCTGGAAGAATTTCACAATGTCAAATATTGGACAGTGCGTTTGGAGGAACTCTTAAAAGGGTCATTTTTAGAGGATTACATCAATAGCGGTGTAAAAAAATGCAGATGGAAACGGTGGAGTTCTGAACTAAGTCGGGATGTGTTGAAATATTTGACTTTAGATACATGGGGTGGGATATATTTGGAGTTAGATATGGTGGTTGCAAGACCTTTTGGGACGTTGGTTAGGAACTGGGCGACCAGATATGATGACGATACGATTGCAGAAGATGTGTTGGCATTAACGAGGGATGCTGTGGGAAGAAATGTCTCCGAGATTGCGGTCAAGTTAGTCGTTTTGTTTAATAATAAGATTACCAATTTCTATATTATCACACTAATATTATAACGGCGAAAGTTTGTGTGTGTGTATATGTGTATGTTTGTTAGTCTATAACGCCGCAACTACTGAAATGATTTGGCTGAAATTTTGAATGGAGATAGATTACCCTGACTTAACACATCGGCTTTTTATCCTGGAAAATCCACAGTTCGCGTGGGATTTTGAAAAAACCGAAATCTACAGCTACAGCTATAGGTAGATTACTATAGAAAACTTCCTTGAAAGTAGGTAAGTATAAAGATTGGAAAAGGGAGCGGGAACGGGAACCGAAAATCCACGATTCCCTCGGGATTAGTGGAAAACCGAAATTCACGCGGGCAGAAGCTAGTATACTACTTTGAGCATTTTGAGCTATGTCGGCGCTTCTGTAGATCTTCTCATGTCTGGATTGATCGTAATTACAGGGCTCTCTCCAAAGCCCGCTGAGTGACTGAGCTTTCAGAGGCCCATTGTTAGCTACTGTGTCTCATAGCCGTATGTCATCACTGGCAACATGCTCAGACTGGTCTGCAGGCAGTGGCGTAACTATAGATACTGTTTGAGGCCCATGGCAAATTAATCGAATGGGGCATATGCTGTAATATGCTATGTAATGCTGTATATAATATGTAAATATAAATATTGTATATGCATATGCATATACAATATTTAAAGAAGCTCGGCCAACGTTAAAGTTTATATTTTCGGGTCGGGGGCCCCTTCCGGCTGGGGGCCCGTGGCATTTTTGCCGAAATGCCACCCTATAGTTACGCCACTGTCTGCAGGCTCGTCGTAAAGAAATAAATTAAAAAATTAATGTTGTAATTTTTTCTTCAAGAGAAATCCAATGGATCTTACGCCGAGGCAACTGCAATAGTAAGAAACCGTCCATCTTAACAAATGTTCTCAAGATCTTCTGCTCAACCCCTGATGCTGCCTCGATGTCTTCTGCTACTTGTAACGGTGTTTATCCAATCAGTATACCTATATTTACCTACTTTACCTACTTAAAGGAGCTGTATAATGAAATACAATACAACGGTACCTATATGCCCGTTATTTCGTATTTAGTATGTATGTCTACCATTATGCAAGTGAGGTGATAGTTCATAATAATTTACAACAGCTTAATATTAAAACTAAAGATTGATCTAGGCTAAAGAAAACAAAAAGTTCCTTCAGTATTTTTAAACAACCTAAATCCACGTGGACGAAGTCGCGGGCAAAACATAGATTAGGTACCTAAAGGTTACATTACATATTACTTATGTATTTAAATCTGGTAACTAAGTTAACGCAAATGTCAGGTACAATAATTAATTCTATTATGTAATTAAGTAGGTATATAAAAGAAAATTTATTTTCAGGTTTCGAAGTATATGGTCCGCGGTTCTTCCATCCAATTTCAGAGAACCATGCCCGCGACTATTTCATCCCGGGAGAGCTTATAGGGAGGACCAACGACGCTTATACTTACCATTTGTGGGACAGCGTCACCAAAGAATATAGTGTTGCGAGAACTTCTCCCTTCGCGAAGCTGGCGAGAAGATACTGCCCTTTGACTTTTAAATTGTATCCTCACCAATTTGGATTTTAATACACCTAAGTACCTACTAAGTATATACTTTACCTAATAAGGATGACACAAATGAAACAAATGGAACTTGGCTTGACACACGGCCGTGTGTCTTGATTAGGTACTAAGAGCTGGTAGGTACTTAGGTAGCTGTACAATACAAAATCATTTACCTAGTTAAGTACAATTTAAAAAGGTTTAAGTCTTTGATTAATTACTCAATAATAATCAAAGGTTTAAGTTCTGAAAAAAAAAATTAGGTAAAAGAAAAGTATAAACTAAAAATTATTCTTTTTTCTAATGTGTTTTCTTTAACTTGTATTTAAATCTCATAATAGTTCCCGCCATTAAGCTTACCGCACATTAAATTGACTCTTTAAAATTAATTATAGAGATTTCTGAATGCTTTGTTCACATGCCGTGAAAAACCACATTTTACGTTTTACGGTCGCAGTGTTTTATGGAGTACGCCGTACGGCGCGCCGTAGCCGTACATCACGAGTACCTACTCCTATATTATACACAACAACCCTAAGCTGCGTAATAATTTAAGTCGTTTCGCCCTAAAATTGATAAGAGTGGAAACTAGAAAGTGCACACTAACTGCAATCAGGGACTCAGGGTGCGTAAACTTAGTATAAAAAACAGGGAAATGCTTTGTGTACTATACTGTAAATTTACATAGTGCACTCAACTGCAAGTCTGTTAGTAATTCAACAAGTATTTTTAATTTAGCAGAATTATAATCATGTAGTTCATAATTCTTAATGCAGAGGGGACTAGTATTGCGTACGTTTTGAAAAGTCTTCGCTAGATGGCGTCGACTGTCATTTTGAGAAAATTACCAGTTCAAAAATAAAACTACTAAATTGGTAACTTTAAAAAAGTAAACAAAGTCTGATTTTTAATTCGGTGGAATTCTGACAGTTGCCATTTAAAAATAGAATGAATTATTCTAGAGTTATTTGTATGAAAAGCAGGGTTAACACATGAAGTTCGATTTTACCCCAAGCTAAAGTACCTACCTGAAGTATCTATCAGTCATTTGCCATATGTCTACATGAGGCAATTGATTTTTATTTATATGTAAGTTTTGAATTTATTATCTTTTTTGTGGGAACAGTTTTATCTCTGCTAATATTAAGAAACGTCAGAATTCAACGGAATTAAAATCAGAGTATAATTAGTTTTTAAATAATTATAATTAAGAAAAACTAGTAAAATGAAGTAAATATTAATGTTATCAATAATTTTTTCTTAGAATTTTATTTAAGATGTTTTTAAAATCTTATTCATATACTTAAGTCTTAATTAGTAGGTATTATTTCTTTAAATCAGGCAACACTTAGACACTGACGAGTGACCACCACGTGATTAGCACGTGATCACTGAAAAATGTCAAGAAAATTCAAAATGTCTGCCAACGTGCCATTTTGGTTATCGTAGATATTTTTTGGATTAAATTCTAAATTGTTGTGTGAACTGGTCGTTGATTTGAGCTTTAGTTCCTCCGGTTAAGTTTATTACAGTGATATTCGTGCAACTGAGAAAAGACTTATGTGTTAAGAGATAAGACTCTTTATATTTTAGTGTATTTTTATTTGTTAACTGAGACAGGACTCTTTGTATTCTTTATAGTTAATGATTAGTGTATTATAGATAAATTACTACTGCTTAGTTAATGCATAGAAAAAATAAATAATTTTTTGAAATAACGTTGTTTTATTTCATAAATTAATCCAAATTGACCTTTATTAGGATACGTAGTACGTATAGAATATATAATATATATATGTATATATGTAGGTACTGTACCTACGTATTTATATAAGTAGGTAGGTATGTATAGATTCAACGTTAGTTTCAAATGTCGAATCCAGAGGCGCTAGCGATGCATTTCCAATTTTAGGCATAGAGTTCGGTCTCTATTTCATATATAGACAAAGTACTCTGTGCAGGGACTGAAAGCATACCGGCATACCGGTACATACCACCGTTATCATACCGGTACAAAATAGGTACCAAAATCTCAACCTTTATAAAAGATACCTTTATTTAACCGCTTTGCGATTTCGGTACCGAAAAAATACGAAAAGGTGAAAGAATTAGACCACGTGCCGCGCGCCGCGCGTCCCCCGCTTCCCGTCGGTTCCTGTGTTTGTTAAAAAGTAAGGATTTTAAGAAATTCCAAATTCTAAATCTAAAAATAAGAATATTAAAGAATAAAGAATGCCGAAGTGGAGGGATTCATTCAACGGCACATCAAAGTAAAACCTTATTAGATAAAAATATCGATATAAATAGCGGTACCGAAATAAAACTATATTTTTTATTTCGGTACCGCTAAACTGAAATATAAAGGTACAGAAATAAAGAGGTACCGAAATGAAGCGGTACCGAAATTATATGTATTTAAAAAATTCGCTACTTTTATTAAAAGGGTAGGCCCATTACCGCTAAATAAAACTACCATTAAATTCCGGTTATTCAGTCTCTGACTGCAATAGAAAACAAAAGAAGCACATTGAAAAAAATTATTCAAAAATGGAAGTCAAATCACTAAATCAAAAAGTGTCTGTCAGGCATTTGTCATAACTAGTAATATGCTAGTAATATAGTAGTTTAGAATTTTTTATCTTTTTTGTGGGAATTGTTTTATCTCTGGTAACATTACGAAACGTTCACAGGCAGCGTGACCACATGTGGTAGATTTCTACTTTTTTGGTAGATATAAGGCTTGTTGTGGTAGTTAAAAATTGTTGGGTAGATTATGGTATAATTACACATTTTTGATTTTTTTCCCGGTAGATTTGGTAGATTTTGGATCAAGTATATGGAAACCTTCTGTTTAGTAAGATTTTCGGGGCGGGGTTTCCCCGTCCATAACAGACCATAACTAGTCTTGTTTCGTTTATCTTCTTTGCCCGTTTGCAAGTAGGCACGTCTACGTAAACTTTTAACTTGGTGTACCTATATATACGACTTAACACGAGATTACGAATATTATGAGCTGAAGAGCACATATCGAGAGCGATTTCTTTGTTTTATAATTTAATTTATCACCACGAAAAGAAAATACAGAAGGCCAGTGGCGTAGCGTACCTTGACGGGGGCCCCGTATAAAAATTTGTTTGGGGGGTTTGGTAAATAGCTGATGATGACTTTAGTTTTTCTAAAGATTCTGCCTCTATGGACAATAATGACGCACATCGGGGGCTCCGTGGCTTGGGGGCCCCGTGTAATTGATACGGCAGATACGGTGGTAGCTACCCCCCTGCAGAAGGCAATATCGTACGGAGTGGGAGCAAAACCCTTTATTTTCAAAGTGGTTGACTAAATCATCGGAAGGAGACAACGCCTTTTGTAAAGCCTGCAATTGCAATATTCTTCCACGGATAGCGTCTCTTAAGGAACATGAAAATTCAGCTAAACACCAAAAAAACTTCAAAGTAATTTCTGGAACACCTAACTTCCTAAGGTATGTAGGTACTTGCCTACGTAAAATAATAATAACAATTGACTTGACAGTCACACATCTGACAGTAATGAGTGACAGTTATCAGAAGTTTGACATAAAATTGGTGCTGCCATTTAAAATTATCGGCATTTTATGATTTTCTGCGAGACTGTAATGAAATATAGTTTTATTTCATCTCTATTTTATCAAATTAGTGAGGTAGATTTGTGGTAGTTTTTACCAAGACTGTGGTATAGATCGACCAGAATCTCATGAAAAATAGGGAAATTAAATTTTGTAGTTAGCAACACTAGGTTAACTCGGCTGCCCTAGTGATAAACAAAGTAATCACATTCAGAATACCTTACCTGGGATCGTTTCACGAAACGAAAAATCAAGCAACTGCATTTTAAATACAAAAACAAGGTAATCAATATCCATTTATTTTGTGTTTTGTGTTGTGCTTGTTGTTTACTTGGTTTTGCATTTATATTCCGGGTTAGTATGTGCAGTTACTTTGTATGGGCAATTCAAATTTCAGTAAACGGTTTAAGTTATTTGAAATATTAAACTGTGGTAAAAAAAAACTACTCGACATAAAACTTTCGTTAATGCAAAAAAGTCAATTTCACAAAATGTCAGTTACTTTGTTTATCGCTAGGGCAGCCGTAGTGTTGCTTACTACAAAATTTAATTTCCCTATTTTTCATGAGATTCTGGTCGATATATATATTTCGGTAGTTTTTTTAAGCTACAGAAGTAGATTGACCAATTTAAATGTGGTCACACTGTTCACAGGAAACGTTAGACGAAACGTCACAATCATCACGTCACAATTCCACGGAATTATAAAGCATTGAGATGAGAAATCATTGAGAAATCTATGGAAAAAAAGCGCGGGAAACTTAACTTGGCGGGAGTGTATTTTTTGGCTTTTGTTTATTTATTTGTGAAAAGAGTGGATCAGTAGAGGTTTTTAGTTTATAGTAGGTAGTCTAGTGTTATAATATTTATATTATTTGTAAATAGTGTACATACATATCTTGGGATCTGGTAAGTTTTTTTTTCTATGGGGGTTGATCCCCTGGACGACCCAGGTGGCCCGGGGCCTGGCCCTGGACCACCTGTAGCACATAATATTATAATTGACGATTCCTCATTGGACACTGAGGATGGATTTATTCCTCTCTCAGAAAGGAAACGAGTTAGACCACGTAAAAGATGTCGTCATTGCAACAAAAAAAGAAAAAGTAAAGATGGGAAATTGTATGCCCAAGGATGTAATTGCGATGACTCAGATGAGAAATTGATTCCCATGGTATTAGATGATGGTGAAAAAACAATGTTACCACCTAGAAGTCCTGTAGCACAAGTTAATACTGGTGCCACTATTACACAACCCAACTCTTCAGGTCACCCACAACCGCAAACTCAAATTGCTAGGAAGTATGTTAGCACTGATTCAGGCCCATTCACTGTTCACATACAAAGAGTAACCACATCCCCTAACGACCCTATTACTTTACACCCCATAAAGTTTGGCAAAGACTTAAAAAAATATAATATTAAAAATATTGTTAATGGCAGTCTAAAACGGATAGGCAGGAATAGAGTGTCCATGGCTTTCACCAACTATCAGGATGCTAATTTGTTTACGGAGAGCTCTGTAATAGCTGGGCTCTCTTACAAAGTTTTCATTCCCAGCTTCACAGTTACTCGAGTAGGCATAGTCAAAGGTGTTCCCCAAGAATTGACTGAGGAAGAGATCCTGGAAGGCATCACGTTGCCTATAGGATGTGGTCCAATAATTAAGGTAAGGCGTATCAAAAGAAAAAATATAACTGAAGGTACTGATGCAACTTTATTTTCTAATACCAATATGGTTGTGTTGACATTTGACGGTCAAATATTACCAAAAAGGGTGTTCTTGTGGTATACATCTCTCCCCGTTGAATTATATATCTTTCCTACTATCCAGTGCTACAATTGCTGCAAATTTGGTCATACTAAAATTTTGTGCAGATCAAAGCCTCGTTGCTTTAAATGCGGGGATGAACACCCCTCAGACACTTGTTCCGTTGTTTCTGAAAACGCTTGTTGTCTCCACTGCTCTGGTCGCCACTTTGCTCAGTAAGCTTTGCCCAGAATTCTCCAGACAGCAAAAAATTAAAATTTCAATGGCCCAGAGCTGCATCTCATATGCAGAGGCGGCTAAAATCCACCCCCCAGCTTCAAAATCTTATGCTGATGTAATAGCTTCCTCTCCTCTCCAATCTAGAAATGAAAATCATGCTACATCAAACTTTAATTCACATGTACCTGCTAAACCAAACAGTTCTCATAAAGAAACTGTGTTTGTTCAACGTCGTGTTCCTCCTAAACAAACTGGAGGGTATGACCGCACCATGCATGAATCAATTAACAATGAATATAATAATCATAATTCCCAATTGCCAGATGGTTATGTGTTGAAACAGAGATCAAATACAATCCCTCAACAATCTATTGCAGAATTAATTTTGGAACTTATTAAATTACTTTCTAATTCTAATTATTCATTATCTAGTACTAACTCTTTACCGTCCAACGTCGCCAACTCATTATTGACAACTTTAAACCAACACTTTAATTATGGACCACAAAATCCTTCAGTGGAACTGTAGGAGTGCCATAAGCAAAAAAACTGATATTATTTACTTACTAAATAAATTTAAGCCTATGGCTATGTGTCTCTCTGAGACATGGTTAAAACCAGAGTTTTCTTTCAGGATCTCTGGTTTTGTTACTGTGAGAAATGATAGACTTGATGGGTATGGTGGAGTGGCCATACTCATTAATAAAGCTTTCTCCTATAAAATTTTTTCACTCCCTCCTCTCAGTGATGGCATTAATGCCATTGCTGTGATTGTAAATAAAATTTGTATTATTTCTGTGTATATACCTCACCCATCTTATTCTTTATATAATGAGTTTAATCAATTACTTACTACTTTGCCTAGCCCATTTTTAGTACTTGGGGATTTCAACTGTCAAAATCAGTCATGGGGCAGTTCTAGCACTAGTTATTATGGTGAATTGATGGTGGATATTTTAGACTCTCAAAATGTATGTATATTGAACAATGGCACTCCAACTCGACGAACTGGTCCCGGTGAATGCCTTAGTGCTCCTGACTTGTCACTTTGCTCTCCGAGTTTGGCTGCTCTGATAACCTGGAGTGTACTTGATCATTCTTATGGCAGTGATCATTTACCAATTATTCTTAGTTTACCTATCTCTTGCCCTTCTTCTAACCTACAACACAGTTCTAAATTAAAACATAAGCTACCAGATGACTGGAGTACATTTAAACATTATGTTGATCAAAAGCTATCTAGCCTTCCTATTGTTAACAGTGGTAATGAAACAATATGTGCTGATGAGTTTACTAAAATTCTGATTGATGCTGCTAACGCTTTATTTCCATTAAGAGGTGCTAGACCGGGTAAAATTCCTTTTCCTCCTTGGTGGGATCATGAGTGCACTATAGCCATTAAGCAACGGAAAGAGGCTGAGAGAAAATATTGTTCCATGATGACTGTAGAGAATTTCGAAGTTTATACCCAAATTGCTCGTTCCACTCGCAAGCTCCTCAAAAAAAAGAAATTTGAGGGTTGGAGACGATTTTGTGAGTCCATAAGTCCAGATATTTGCCCATCAGTAGTTTGGAGAAATATTAGAAGATTTAAATCGGCTTTCTATTCATCTTCATCTGGTGCATTACCTATTGAGCTAGCCAACCAATTCATGGACAAGCTGGCTCCTTCATCTGCTCCTGATCGCAATAACGTCCAGTGCTGTATTCCTTACTCTGTAGCTTGTAGTTATACAGACCTTAATGCCCCCTTTTCTTTTTCTGAACTAAAAGGGGTGTTGTCTTATGTAAAAGACTCATCACCAGGCGAAGATGGCATTACATACTCTTTCCTAATAAACTGCAGTGACTCTTCTTTGAATTATTATTTGAGTATTATTAATGCCATTGTGTTTTCTGGTAATATTCCCTCTTCTTGGAAAACCCAAGCCATAATTCCCATATTAAAACCAAACAAACCAGCCTCTGATGTTTCTTCTTTTCGTCCAATAGCCCTATCTTCTATCCTTGCCAAAACAGCTGAGCATCTTGTTAAAAATAGGTTAGAATTTTTCATCGAAAATAACAAAATTTTGACAGCTAATCAGCTGGGGTTCAGAAAAGGTCATAGTACCATAGACAATATTAGTATTTTCATTTCGGATATTCGGTTGGCTTTTTCGAATAATGAGTCGGTCCTTGCGGCCTTTCTTGATATCAGCTCAGCGTATGATAATGTGCTGATCTCTGTAATGCATAAAAAACTACATGACCTTCATGTACCCCAATTATTAATTACATTTATCATCAATATGCTTTCTGAGAGGTGTATTAAATTAGACTTGCCAAATGGTGCTCAACTTTCAAGGCTTGCATGGAGAGGCCTTCCCCAGGGATCTGTGCTTAGTCCATTACTGTACAATGTATATACCTATGATTTAGAGACATCTTTAAACTCAGATGTAAATATTTTACAATATGCCGATGACCTTGTCTTATACATCTCGGAAAATTCTATAGAAAATGCTAGTAACCTCTTAACTACTTCCCTTAATAACTTAAATGACTGGTTAGATGCCAATGGACTGGAATTGTCTGTTAGTAAAAGCACTGTGGTTCCTTTTTCTAGAAGGAGAAACACTCCCGATTTCAACGTTCGTTATAGGAATAATCCTATCCCCGTAAAGTCTGAAGCAAAATTCTTGGGAGTTATTTTAGACTCTAAACTTACTGGAGTATCTCACTGTGACTACATTGTAGCTAGATGTGAAAGAAATTTAAATATGATCAGGTGTCTTACCGGGGTCTGGTGGGGTGCACATTCTTTTTCTTTGCGTCTTATTTACAATGCCCTTATTCGTAGCTTATTAGATTACGCCACTTTTATTCTAGAGCCCTGTAGTGCCGTTGCTCTTAGAAAATTAGATGGTGTGCAGGCGAAAGCTTTAAGGATCATCCTTGGAGCCATGAAATCTAGCCCTATTAATGCTATGCAAATAGAGTGCGTTGATCCACCTCTATGTTTAAGACGTCAATTTTTATCCGATAGGTATCTATTTAAAGCTATGCAATTTTCACATCATCCTTTACGTGGTAAACTTCAACTCCTTTTGGAATCTATAGGCACCTGTTCGTACTGGTCCCATAAATCCCCTCCGTGTCTTATCAAAAGCTATCGAGTATTTTGCTCCATAAAAGCGCCGATTTATAGTTCATATTGTTATCCTATTTTCGATACTAAATATAATGCATTAATAATCTCTCCAGATGTTAGAATCAATTCAGATATTCCAAGAAACCAATTGGAAGCTCCTCAGTATGTGAACATATTAAAAGAGAATGAATTTTCCGATTTTCATTACATATATAGTGACGCTTCTAAGCATTCACCGGATGGTATAGTTGGGGTTGGAATCGTTCATTGCCAGTATAATATTGTCCAAAAAATAAAACTTCCGCCTGAATCGTCTGTATTTACTGGCGAATGCCTTGGTCTGCTTAAATCTGTGGAATACATTATTCTTGCCAAACTGAAGAAATCCATTATATTCACGGATTCTATGAGTGCTCTGCAAGCTTTATCTAGTTTTCCATTCAAGTCTCAGATTAGCCATATTATTTTAAAAATTAGAAACCGCCTACTTACATGTTATGAAAAAGGCTATACAGTGGTGTTTTCCTGGGTACCAGGTCACTCTGGCATTTCGGGAAACGAACGCGCTGATCAGCTTGCTAACGAAGCTATTTCATGCGGAGATATGGCAGACTATTGTAACTGTACCTATGATTTGTGTGCACTGCCAAAACATTCCCTTCGGGAATCTTGGAGAGTGGCTTGGTCGATTTCTAGCCAGTCAAAGGGTAAAGCATTTGCTAGGATTCAAAGTTCTATTCCGTCTAAGCCATGGTTCTCAAGTTTAAAGTTGAGCAGGAGAGTGACGTGTATCTTGACGCGTATGCGTCTGGGCCACGTTTGTTCTCCTGTTCAACTGGCGAAATTTGGAATTGTGAACAGTGATTTGTGCGAATGTGGTGGGGTGGGTGACCTGAACCATATTTTTTTATCATGCCCAAAATATAACCAGCATTCCTTTTACCAGGGTCTTATTCAATGTCTCATCCCTCTTCCTACTTCCGTTGACATCCTCTTGTCCTCTGGTGATCCCTGTATATATAAACTTTTTTCCTCATACATACTCTTAAATGATATTAAGATGTAAATATTATATATATTCTTGTTTATTAATTGTAAATTATCTTGTTGTAAATATTATATATATTCAATTTCTTTCCTTTCCTGATCCTTCCAAAATTTCGATAATTACCTAAAAAGATTTTCATATGTAAATAAGTTTCCTCAGTTTTAAAAAATAAAAGTCACTTGTATATAATCTATGGTCACTTGATACTGGCTCAATCGCTCCACGCGCGGAGCCATACACCGAAGAAGAAGAAGAGAAATCTATGAGAAATTCTAGAGAAATTATTATTTTGACAGCAGAAAACGGAACGCGGTTTGTTTAAATGTTTCTGTGGTTTGTTTTGTTTTGCACTGAACATTGATTTCATCTTATTTTTAACCGACTTCATAACAAAGATTTTTCTTTTTGATATTTTCTGTTTCGTTAGCAAAAGCCATGACAACAGTATTTCTGGCTAAAAAGCTTTTATCATTGAAATTCAGCATGCCACTTGAGAAGATACAGTATCTGAAAAAACATAACATGCGAGAAATAACCAAGACCCAGAAGTAAGCCTCTAAAACTTGTTCTAAATCGCCACATACATAATAATATTCATCGTCTATCTGCATTTAACTAGGACATCGAATATAGATTTAAACAAGTTTTGGAAACCAAAGTTCTGAATAGTTCCTAGAAGCTTAGGTCAGGATAGAAGATGGATAGAAAAGAAACTATTCGATTTCAAATTAACATTGTACAGAAAGTCTTCTGAAAAGTACCACCAGACTGGTGCGTGATGGTTCATAACATCATCATCGGCGCTACAGCCCTTTGTGGGCCCGGGCCTGCTCAAGGCGATTCTTCCACCGGTCTCTATCTTTAGCGTTCGTTTTCCAGTTCTTTAAACCAATCCGCTTGGCGTCTTGGTTTACTCCATCTATCCATCGAAGCTTTGGCCGACCAATGTTTCTGCGTCCATCTGGGAGTGACGCCATTAGTTTTTTTGGCGGGCGATGGTCATCCATTCGCTCTACATGTCCAGCCCATTGCAATCTTGCGATGTTAATGTGCCGGACAACGTTTAGCTCATTGAAGATTTTATAGAGCTCAAAGTTATACCATATTATATAGGTTCATAACATATGTGTGAAAATTATACAGGATGAATTTTGCAATGCGATGTGTTTCAATACAGCATGCCCTAATTTGAACAAGCCTTAAAAACTGCAATAACAGTTACCACTTACTCAAATTTGTCAGGTTGCAGTCAGGAGCTCATATTAAAAATAAAATGCTAAATCTGCACTTATTCATTTTAGATCTTTGCAAAAATTAATAAATAAATATGGAGCGCTTAACAGTTGCCGCCTATGTCTGAGACCTGCAGAAACAAATCTGTTTAATAATAAAGCAGGCGTTAAGTTTGTAGAGGATATCAAAAATATTTTAAATATTGAGGTTTGTGAGTAATCATTATATTTTAATCACCAGTGGAAATATTCATATGGTTCCTGTTCCAAAACACCTGCTGCTAGAGTGGACAGGCTTGGCTGACAAATATGAAACCTGTCGGAGTCACTACTCTCACTTAGGGCAGTCCTCGGAATCCCTGATTTCCTGGAGTGGCATTGGCTTAGGCGTGGAGGGGAAATTCACACACAAAATAGTACCAGTCCCTTACTAGCCCAGTGAATATGAAGATGTCTCGAAATTCCTATCCCAAACAAAAGTTACGCTTCAGACTCCAAAACAAACAGTTCTCCAAAACAAACAGTTGTGTGTGGAACGGAAAGCCCTTCCGGCGTCCGTGAATAGGCATTTTCTAGGCAAGCGCGTTCCGACTTAGACCTCATCATTGCTCTACAGGCATGATTGTCGTCAAGTGTAACCCTATCATACAACAAGTATAAATTGAAAATTTAAAAAACCCCCGACATTCGCCATTTTGTGGCAGCGGCCATCTTGGATTTGCAATGGAGCTATTCTACTAGTCAAGCCCTTTCATTTGATACCCATATTAAGGGAGTTGTAAACAAATATGTAATCCGCCATTTTGTAGCGGCGGCCATCTTGGACCGATTTTCTTCAAACATAGCTAACAACACTCTCGACTAATTCACCTTTCAAACAAAAAAAACCGCATTCAAATCGGTCCACGCGTTTGAGCACCACAGGGGAACAGACAGACACACACACACACACACACACAAACAAACACACACAGACACGTCAAACTTATAACACCCCGTCGTTTTTGCGTCGGGGGTTAATAAAAAAAACAGTTTCTGTAGTTCATAAAATACGTGCTTCTGACTTTTGTGAACCATAATTATGTGGCTAATAGATATTCCAAGATCATGCTTTGTAATCCACTAAAGACCTTAGACAAAATATTTGTTGCCTCAAATTCTCAAAAAGCAGTGTTAATGTAAGTTATTGTTACCAGGTAAGGCAGAATGATGACAAACCCCAGTACATTTGTGCGAACTGTATAACTACTCTCTGTAAAGCAGTGGAGTTGAAGCAAGTAGCTGAGGTTACTCAATGGAGACTAGAACAAGAAGCTGAAATATGTAAAATGGGGGAAGGGCCCGTGGTCTCACCGATTTGACCCACCGGTGGGTCAAACGCTATACTACCTATACTACTGAAGGGCCTGTGGTCCCACCGGCGGGGTGATTACGTATCTCGCGACAGGTTTGCGACAGGCGTAAATCTCGCGATCATTGCTGTCAAACGTCACTTTTGCACACATCAAATTGGTATTATCTAATTTTACTTGACAGCAATACGACAGCAGTGCGACAGCGACAGCCGAACAAAATGAAACGTCAAACAGCAACAACCTCTGCACCTGTTGCAAAGTGATTGTTGACTTGTTGTAGGTAATTGTCGAGTACGTTTACTGTGGTTATTGAAATACATCCATTTAACAAGCATTCTGCGACAGGCGAGCAATAGACGTGCGATCGGCTTGCGTAATACGAATTCAAGTGACATTTTGCGACCGATCGCGTAGTGGTCGCTGTCGCATTGCTACTGCTGTCGCGTTGCTATCGCTACTGCAAAATTTTACATAATCACCCCGCGGGCTAGGCGCGAATGATAGTATCGATATAGTGTTATCGATGTAGTTATTTTTACTAATGAAATATTCAAAATTACAATATTTTTAACCGACTTCAAAAAAGGAAGTTCTGTATTCGACACGTATGTGTGTGTTAGTATGTATGTATGTATGTTTGCGATGATTTCAAGAACCAATGAACCGATTTTGATGATTTTTACACTATCGTAATCTACATACTTTCAGGAGGGTTTATATAGTATATCTAGTGATCATCAAAATCGTTTCATTGGTTCTTGAAATCATCGCAAACATACATACATACATACTAACACACACATACGTGTCGAATAGAATAGAATAGAATAGAATAGAAAAGTTTTTTATTCAAATAAACTTTTACAAGTGCTTTCGAATCGTCAATTGAATCTACCACAGGTTCGGAATGCAGTTCCAGCCGAGAAGAACCTGCAAGAAACTCGGCGGTTGCTCTTTTTTTTTAAAAAAAACATTATAACTATTATTATTAATGTACATGATTGAAATGCCGTCTCGCGCATTGCTGGAACGAGTTAAATCCAAGCTTTTTTATCGTTTATATAATCTTCAATTGTATAATAAGCTTTTTTTTATGAGCATACTTTTAATAGAGTTCTTAAACTTGTGTAAAGTGTAAAGGCAAGTGTAATACAGAACTTCCTTTTTTGAAGTCGGTTAAAAATATTGTAATTTTGAATATTTCATTAGTAAAAATAACTACATCGATAACACTATATCGATACTATCATTCGCGCCTAGCCCGGTGGGACCACAGGCCCTTCAGTAGTATCATCATCATGATCAACCCATTACCGGCTCACTACAGAGCACGGGTCTCCTCTCAGAGTGAGAAGGGTTTTAGCCATAGTCTACCACGCTGGCCAAGCGGATTGGCAGACTTCACACACCTTTGAGACCTTTATGGAGAACTCTCAGGCGTGCAGGTTTCCTCACGATGTTTTCCTTCACCGTTAAAGCAAGTGATATTTAAATACTTAAAACGCACATGTATAACTCAGAAAAGTTAGAGGTGCGTGCCCGGGATCGAACCCACGACCTCCGATTAGAAGTCGGTCGTCCTAACCACTAGGCTATCACAGCAGTAGTATAGGCTAGCTATATAATATAGACCCACCGGTGGGTCAAATCGGTGGGACCACGGGCCCTTCCCCGTAAAATGTTCCATTTTCACTAACTTATTAATAATAACAACAATATTCTTGCTCAGTTTTAGCCATGGTAGCCAATCTTAATGGAGGATAGCTAACCATACACGAGATATAAAGTGCATGATTGTGTGCAAAAATACAGGTGCACTACTCTATTCCCTCACTCTCATAGCGACTGCAATGTGTTAATTAATTAGATAGCTATGACAAATTTTTATTTTAGAATGTTTGGGGACCATGCTATAGATAAAAACATGATTCAAACCTAAAAACAATGGATTTTATACTTTTTTTAAAACTTTGAATACTTTTTTATAATACTAGGTAATATAACTATATTTTATTTCAGTATCTGAAAGCACTTGTGATGACAAAGCTGATGATGGTAATAATCATGATGATGAAGAAATAATCATAAATCATGTGAATGCACCTAAACGCAAATATCAAAAGGTTAACTTTATTTTTTGCATAAAATAAGTACATACATAGGTTAGTAGTTTTTATGAATCTTTTCAAAGGTTGTTCAACATTTCTCGAGCGATAGTTTGTTAGAAGCATAGTGCGTGTCATCTCACCATTAAATAAATCAAACTATTCTCACAATGCTCACATGTAAAACGTAAAATAGCAAGCATTGCCACAAGTATAAATTAAAAATTTAAAAACCCCCGACATTCGCCATTTTGTGGCAGCGGCCATCTTGGATTTGCAATAGTGCTATTCTACTAGTCAAGCCCTTTCATTTGATACCCATATTAAGGGAGTTGTGAAAAAATATGTAATCCGCCATTTTGTTGCCCGGCGGCCATTTTGGACCAATTTTCTTCAAACATAGCTTACAACACTCTCGACTAATTTACCTTTCAAACAAAAAAACCGCATTCAAATCGGTCCACCCGTTTGAGCGCCACAGGGGAACAGACACACACACACACACACAGACACGTCAAACTTATAACACCCCGTCGTTTTTGCGTCGGGGGTTAAAAACTATTAAAATCATAACAAGTATAAATTTAAATTAAAAAAACCCCCGACGTTCGCCATTTTGTGGCAGCGGCCATCTTGGATTTGCTATAGTGCTATTCTACTAGTTAAGCCCTTTCATTTGATACCTACCCATATTATGGGAGTAGTGAAAAAATATGTAATCCGCCATTTTGTAGCGGCGGCCATCTTGGGTTGATTTTCATCAAACATAGCTAACAACACTCTCGACTAATTTACCTTTCAAACAAAAAAAAACACATTCAAATCAGTCCACCCGTTTGACCGCTACAGGGGAACAGACAGACAGACACACACAGAGACACGTCAAACTTATAACACCCCATCGTTTTTGCGTCAGGGGTTAAAAATTAAAGAAACTTTATTCAAAATAGTACACTACACTTTTTGAACATCAATTTAAGAACATTGAGGTGATATGCTGATAATTTTACTTACGAAAGGTTAAAACTAAACTACGAGGGTTCCAAATGCGCCCCTGGTGGGCTATTCTCTAACTTAGTTACCAACTGAAAATTATAGCCACCGAACAAGTTCGATATACATTGCTGCTTTACTGTGTGAAATATAAAGAGTGATTTCATTTCACACACATTAAAACAGCAATGTATATTGAACTAATTCGTTGGCAACCATTTTCTGTTGGTAACTAAATTAGAGAATAGCCCCACTGGTCTGTGAAGAGCCTACAACAAACTCAGCTGGTTTTTTATTATTGCACTCTTAAAACAATATTATTCTCACCACATAGAGGTATAACCCCCAGCACGTATATCGACCGGTGACCTTCAAGTGCGCGCAGCGTCATACGAGTGAGCGGGACACAATACGATTGGAGAGCCAATCAGCGCTTACGAGGGATCCGCGAGAGCTAATCAGAGCTTACGAACGATCCCCACGCCCTCCCCGCGACCCCCTCACACCCCGAGATACCTCATTTTCGACTTCTGCGCATTGAAGGTCAACGGTAGACTTATTTGCCGTGACTTGTACTGTAATAAAGATTATTATCCTTTGCAGAATGACCGTCAACGTTGCCAAGGTGCAAAGAAACGAAGGCGTGTTAATATTGGACATCACCCCTATGTTTGTGAAACATGTGGACTGAGAATAAAAACTATTACACACCTCGAAGCTCACTTGTAATAACTAAATCTGTAGTACAATTTCTTTGTCATTGTTAAAAAATAAAAAGATAGATGCCCCAAACAGTGGCACGTCTTATTTGGATAGCCATACTTACTTATCAGCCCTGGCATTGTTTTACATTGTGTCACACCAGTGTCTGACATGACAAAGAGTCACAATTTCTCAATGCCAGTAACTGACCCAAAAGTGAACACTGCCTTAAATGTTTTGTTTTAAAATAATAATACTTATTAATCACATTGGTTGGTAATCATTATATTGCGGATCTAACTTATTTTACTTCGAAGCCAAAAAAATCAGAAACTTCGATCTGAAGCTAGTATAAGGGACCGTTCAGATAGACCGGCGCGGAGAGCATCGGAGAGCATTTCTTTTTTCACACAGACCGGCCGTTAAAATTTGCTCTCCTCTCCGCGCCGGTCTGTGTGAACGGACACGCGGATGTGTTTGGAGCCGAGCGTACGCTCTTGGGCCGGACGGCAGAGCAATTCGGCCTACGGTCGGCTGTGCGAGCATGAAAGAGCACGCGAACGGAGCCGGTCGGATGCTCGAGCGCGAAAGAGCATGAGTATGGAGCAGCCGACCGGCTCGACGAGCAGCCGACCGGCTGCTCTTAATATTTCACACAGAGCGTATTGGGAGCATCCTCGAGAATCCTCTTATCATAAAAGAGATAAAATGTAAAAATAAAGCTTATTTCAGTGTCTTAAAATTCTATTTTAAATGCGATTAAAATTTGCTCTGCTCTCCGCGCCGGTCTATCTGAAAGGTCCCTAAGAATGCCCAAAGATATAATTCGCGTCACGTAAGTTGGCCGCTCTGACTTTAGAAACAGTCGCGGCTGAGCAGTAGGTACTGTTTTGGTTGAAATTAACTAGGTCAATGTGGCTAATTCTGTTGCACACAATCTCTAAACCTAAACTAAAATGACAGGGCTAAATTTATTCTTATCTCTTTCACAGTGATACCTGCGGAAAAGGATAGCACTATTTTTAAACCTGTCAATTTACTTTAGTTTCGACATTATTGTGTACAACAGAATTAGCCACATTAGCAGCCTACTTTTACGGCCTGTTTCACCCACTTCTGATAAGTGTCGGATAGCCTGTGAGCTTAAAGGTAAGTTTTGTCACTTTCATATTTGTGGGTATCTATCCGATACTTATCAGAAGGTGGTGAAACAGGCCCTTAGAGTGGCAAACTTACGTGACGCGAACTCAAAATATAGTCAATTAAATATTAATCAATTAATTGGTGTTGATATAGCTTATCTATGTAATATAACAAATAACTACATAAATATAATCACCAATAATAATTTCAGGCTAACCCATACAAACGAATTCAATCATCTCTGTGGATTCTGCCCGTACCGCGCGCGAAGCCGCTATTCGCTGCAAATCCACGAACGCAGGCACACGGGTGTGCGGCCTTACCTGTGCATACATTGCCGCGCCACATTCACTAGTGCTTCCAACTTTGCCTCGCATCGGCGGACACATTTACCACCGACATTTAAATGTGATATTTGTCAAAAAGGATTTAAGTTTAGACAGGTATAACTTTTAAGAAAACAGTACAAGACACGGTAAATAAGTCTAGCGTTGACCTTCAATGCGCAGAAGTCGAAAATGAGGTATCTCGGGTGGTGAGGAGGTCGCGGGGAGGGCGTGGGGATCGTTCGTAAGCACTGATTAGCTCTCGCGGATCCCTCGTAAGCGCTGATTGGTTCTCCAATCGTATTGTGTCCCGCTCACTCGCACGACGCTGCGCCCACTTGAAGGTCACCGCTCGACTTACGTGCCGGGAGTTATATGAGCTTGTAAATCTATGAATATTATAAATGCGAAAGCTTTATATATCCCGGGAAAACAAAGGGTAAACACGGGATTTTTAAAAACCTAAGTCATGCGGACGAAGTCGCTGGCAAAAGCTAATAAGTGTAGTCTGGCATGAGCCACAGTTTGGATAATCTAGAATGGGGGGTGGTATTCTAGTATTAGTCAGTCAAGTTTAAAAGTAATAGTCGTATGAGGGAGGTAGTCTGACATTTGGGTGGTAACTGGCATCTAGTATGATAGTAGTATTGTCATAGTCCAGTATGGCTTAGACTCTTAGAGGTTACCATTTGATGTTCGAACAGTAACTTTTGTTATAAAATATGTATTTTATTTTCAGCCTCTACTAGACCATGTATCAACACAGCACCGAAAGGCAAAGCCTTTCTTCTGTTGTGATTGTGGAGATTATTTTGCAACTAGGCAAGTTGTTTTTTTTTCCTCTTTATTTAAGGGCTTTTATACTAGGCAAGTTAAAATGAAATCCATACTAAAATAAATCCAAGTGTAAAAGGACATTTGTACAAGACAGCTATAAGACCTGCTGTCTTGTATGGAACTGAATGCTGGGCTACCAACAAGCAACACATAAATAAACTGCACACAACCGAAATGCGTATGTTACGTTGGTCAGCGGGTGTCACACTACTAGATAAAATCCGCAATGAGTATATAAGAGGAAGTTTCAAGGTTGCTCCGATAGCTGAGAAAGTTAGAGAGAGGAGATTGCGGTGGTACGGCCATATACAAAGACGCCCAGACGATCATATGGTAAAGCTTGCCCTCGACTTGCCAGTGACGAAACGCTCGCGTGGAAGACCACCCGCCACTTGGCTGACAACGGTTGAAAAAGACCTCAAAGATGCTCAAATAAATAAAGACCTGGCACAGAACCGTGCTCAATGGAAGAAGAGGATAAGGAAGGCCGACCCCAAGTAAATGGGAACTGGTCTAGAGCGAAGAAGAAGTTGTTTGTTATTTCTTTACACCTTAGACACATGGCAGATAATCTAGAGAACTTCAGGCCTGTTTCACTACCTTCCGATAAGTTTTGGATAGCCTAAACTAAGTTTTGTCACTTTCTTACTTTATGTCAAGTGGCAAACACAAAATTTGTGAATAAGCTATCCAACACTTATCAGGTGGTGGAACAGGCCCTTAGAACACTAACTAAACTCATTTATGAATTATTCCTGAAAATAAAAAGTTTTACTAAGACATATTTATTTTTTTATTTTATTTTATTGGTTTGCCAACAGGCGTTCACACATAAATTACAAAAGATCAAACTAAGTCTAATGAAACATTTCAGGTGTGCACCCAATTACAGGCAAACCGACATGCATATAAACAAACGTGCAAATGCGGGTTTGCTAGTTAAAAAAAATATAGGTAATCAAAAAAATATAGGTAATCAAAAAAATATAGGTAATCAAAAAAATTAAGTCCACTCAGACCAAGTTGCAGTCAAGAGATGGTTCTTTTATTGCTATAGAAAACTTAATGTTTTAGCTGTATTAATGTAAAAAATTCATTTGATTTGTATTATATATTTGTATCCAGCTAGCATGATGTGAAAGAAATATACTTACTGCAAAATCTGTTGTTACAGAAAGAATCTCCGTCACCACGAGCTTAAGATTCATAATCGGCCCAAAATGAGGCTCGGAGCCACTCCTAGCTACATCAAGTCACAGACGGACATTGATGAGGAATTACAACATGAATCATAATAGTTAAATGAATATATTTTTTTAAAGTTATTTTATTTTTCTTTATCCATGCTTATCACAAATGTTACCTTTAGTGGCACAACTCTTGAACCAATCTAGACAAAACTAGAAGAAAATCTTGGCTAAAACAAGGAAATAACAATCTCCCTCGTGCAGTAGTGAGCACTGTGGTTTTGTACAGTGGGAGGTCCCAGGTTTGATTCCCGATGGGCAATTTGGTTTATAATTTCTAAATTGTCTCTGGTCTGATCTGGTAGTTCCCACACTACCGACAAAGCTGTGCCGCCAAGCGATTCATGTGATGTCACATAGAAACCGTTCAGGGGTATGGGGTCTGCCTTACCTTTTCCAGGTAAACTTGCTTCAATCATAGACTGCATCTACACTTACAATCAGGTGAGATTGCAGACATGCGATTTAAAATTCGCGAGAAAAATATATTAAAATGCGGAATATAAACCACAGTACACAGATACAACCAGTAGTGAAACTACCTACAAACGTTCGAAACGGCTCTCACACAAACATGCGCATCGACGAGACTATTTAGCAGCTGTCGCTACTGACATTCACGCGAAAACCCGGTAGGGGTCTCGTCGATGCGCATGTTTGTGTGAGTGAAGCCGTTTCGAACGTTTGTAGGTAGTTTCACTACTGGTTGTATCTGTGTACTGTGTATAAACCGCGCGAATAAATTTCGCAGTGCGGCCCCGCTCTAAAGACTGAATACAAATGACTGATGGACGTTGGGGTCCCAAGGTGCTTGCACGACGACCTCGCACCAGTAAACGAAGCGTAGGTAGACCCCCCCCGCTTGATGGACAGACTGGCAGCTGCTGGAGTCAGGCAGCACAATTTCGTGTGCTGTGGCGATCTTTGCAAGAGACCTAGGTCCAGCAGTGGACGTCTATTGGTATTTGGTTGAGACGAAAGACGAACAAATGACTAATGAAATCCTACATTCACTTCAAAATTTACTGATCTTTGGAATGTTATTAATAAATTACAGTGTAAAATTGCTGATCTTTAGTCTGTTAGCACATCTCTATCATGTAACAAGAGTCAAATATGTACTTTAGAACAGGCAGTTTCACTAAGGTTTCTACAGTTAAACAGAAGCGAAACTGTTCTAATATGTTCCACTTATGGCACAGATGTGCCGACAGCCTCAGAATGCCATCGATAAATTCACAAGGATAAATTAGTAAAATTAAATCAGGATGTGTGGAATAAACGGATCTATGTTTGATATATCTGACATACTGCTTCATCATCAGACATTAATCAACTTTAATGGGTTGGTCCAGTTTCTGTGAGCTAGCTCACTCCGTCATTGATCATCTTTCGACACATCAAGACTATATTATTTTTCACCATATTATAGTAATCTAATTGAATTCTAAAAGTAAATTGTATTTCTGTATCCCAAGGAGATTTATTGAGCAACTGTAATGTTTCCCTGGATATGTTTTTATCAATAAAGAGTAGAAAAAACCAACAGGGGTCCTATATGGGTGTAAATACAAACACATGAATTGGATTTTTAGTTTTTATTTACTTACAAACTGTCACCTCACTTCTTCGCGGCGGCACCGACCTTCGACTTCTTGGTACCGCGCACCTTCTTCATTCTGTTCTTACGTTCCTTGCGCTGTTTGCGTGTGGGCCTCTTCTTTTCATACAAGCCGTGGCGGGCCAGCCTGTGTTTGGGTTCGAACTTCTTAGCTAAGTCCAGAGTGTCGTATATCAACCCGAATCCTGTGGATTTGCCACCTCCAAAGTTCGTTTTGAAACCGAACACGAAAACTACATCAGGTGTCACCTTGTACATTTTCGCGAGCTTTTCACGGATCTCCGTTTTGCTAACAGTGGGTTTGCCCGGGTGGAGGACATCACAGACCATCTGCTTGCGCGCCAACAATCTGAAATATTCACAAACTTTGTCACATAACCTGTCATTGCAATGCCAACCATGTTTCGTTTGGCCATCACAACACGTTTTTCGTCTGAAATGGATGATAGGCACTTTTACCTGTTGGTCATGAATTTACGAGTGCGAATAGTCGCTGTTCCTTCACTCATTTTGTATTATTTTAGAGATTTCGGCGTAAATACGCACGTGTCTCAAACACTCCGCACGGAAAAAGAAGGTATCAATGTTGCCAGTTGCGACGCGCAATTATTCTACCAAATCACAAATAAATCATTCATAATTAGTAACATATTAGTAATTTAAGTAGCTGCCAGATGTAGCACTTAAAGGCAAAATTACTGTAGTGATATAATTAGATGAATATTTAACTTGACCAATTTAACACTGAGTCGAATAATTTGAAATTAATACATTTTTAGTTAAACGTAGAAGAAACTTAATACTATTGACAGACAAACAATCATTCCATCAAAATTTATCATTTCGTTATTAATTACATATTTACAAAATATCTCGAGTAAAATCTTGATTATCTTTCATATAAATTCATTGCTACCACCATTTTTCAAACAGGCAATATTTTAGTTACTATTATACTGGAATCCAAGGTGTAGCTATGAAGCTTGATTTAAAAATAAAGCATTACGTTCCATTTACTGCAATTTACATAATATTTTATTATTTACAATAATTACAACCAAGACAGAATGAATAATATTATGAATTTAGTATAATATAAATTGCACTTTAATTGGAATTCCACTCCAAAAATTGAGGCATTAGTAAATCATTAAAATATTTAATTTGATATGGGAATCGAAGCAAGGCTACTATCGACTAATAATATTGTGTTATCTGCATCACTGCGCCATAGAGGTAGTCCGCGGGACCAGTAGGACCATAGTAGGACAAATCGGTGGGACCATGGGCCACGGGCCCTTGATCGTTTTATTAATGTCAAAATAATCACCGAAGGTCGAGCACAAGCACTTTTATGGTTCCTTGGGGAAATACTTAACTTATGAATAAACATAAACATAAAATATACTAAGACAAAATATTTTATCTTAATGAAACTACCGAGGCAATGTAAAATATGCCACCACAAAAAGCATCAAACATAATATGAAAGCTGCCTTCAATTAATAAAGAATTGGCCACATTTACTTAAATTTGCATTTAAAGTCTACCTAAAAATCTACTCAACTATACTTATATTATTACGAAAAATAAATATTGCTATGATATTAGTACAGGCGTTGTACATTTAATTACAAAATAATTATAAAATTGTTGTAAAAGTCTCATTATTAAGTAAGTAATTCTAATTATGTAGCAAAGGTAGCATAGTGATTTTAAAAATAAACTAGGTAGCTAGCTTTGTAGCTAGGTTATCTATGAAATTAAAAATTAAAAAAAATCATGATGATTTTGGAAATCACACTATCACACTTCACACTTTATCACACTAATATTATAAAGGCGAAAGTTTGTGTGTATGTGCGTGCGTACGTGTGTGTGTGTGTATGTATTTTTGTTACTCTTTAACGTCGCAACTACTGAACCGATTTGGCTGAAATTTTAATGGAGATAGATCATGCCCTGAATTAACACATAGGCTACATTTTATCCCGGAAAAAGTGTTCCTGTGGGACTTAAATAGATATAGACTTCCAAAAACGCGGTAGATGGCGCTAAATGTTCTTAGGTAGGTACTTACATCACACTCACATAACACATTATTGCCATAGATTGCTGTCGTTGCATTGCATTTGTATGCGTTTGCATGAATTTGCTGTCGTTCTCTTTGCTATTAAGTTAAGTACTCTTAGAAGATTCTGTTCAAATATTTTTACTTATTATTAACCGTAGGTAGCACCGCAGGGCGCAGCTAAAACTAATTTTTTGGAGCATAGTGTGCAATTTTTTTTTTGTCGAGAAAATTGTTTCCAGTCATTTTTCTATTTCATAGCGTAGGTTTAAGTACCAGAAAATTGTATTATTAAAGCAATGTGTACAAACAAGCCATACCTAGTAATCCATTAACAAGTTGCCTTCTAGCACTTCTGCAAACAATTTTCATGATATCGTCATTTACGTCACAAAGGGATAACCAGTGTAAGTTGACCTCCCAACCCAATCACATTACGTCTCGCGGGCCTCATTTATCACTACCCCGGAGGGACGGGGGGGGGGTCATAACCCCCTACCCCCTATATCGATCGTACTGTTGGCGCCAGCATTATATCGTGGCTGTATCTCGGAGCTGGTTGTATTTCAGAAGACATCCGACTCACTGGAGTATCAACTTTAAATACATTTCTCAGGTTACTATTTTGAACTTATCTACCTACAAGTAAGTAGCTATTTTTCAGTGAAGAATTCTTATTTCTTTCATTTCCATTACTCTCTAAAGCTTAGGTGTAGTTTCATTCATCAATTTTTTGACTTACAATAACTTTTGATTTTTAGTTGCGCATTATTTTATAATCAAGTAGGTACTTAAGTAAGTAGGTACTTAGTAAGTTGTTTATATTTAAGTAGTGGGTAAGTTGTTTATAATTTCAGTGATGAGTGATGACTGTCAGTCAAAACAATTTTAATTCAGTGCATGCTATAAAATAAGCTGCGTTATTTTTTTGGTATCTAGGTAGTTTTGCTAACCTACCTATAGAAACCTAACTGACATTAAAAATGCGGGTAATTATTTAAATAATTTGGTATTTACCTATGCATATTATAATACACTAAGATAAAAGATGCAGAGATAGTGAAGTCATGATCTATGATTCAGTGATTAATTTTCAGTCAAGGTTTCGTTTTTATGACACATGGACATGAGGTACAAAAACATACTTAATGATGAAGTTTCCTGATGTTGAAAATATCATATTGAACACAATGGTATTAAAATATTATAGATTAAAACTAATAATTAATCACTAAAAAATTTTTTGAAATCCATCAATAAAATTACGGAGAAATTAATTATTTAATTTCATGTATTTTAACGCAAATATTACGTCACCGCGTCTATTCGGAGATATTTTTCCCATGTAAATTTACTTGTTTTACCAATTTCTCCGAGATTACTTTTATTTCCTACTTACCTACTTTATACTTAGGTATATTTTAGTTCCGAAGTTTTTTTTTAAATTTCGTCTTTTAATAGTAGGTACCTACTTACTTAACTATTAACTATTTTAAATATATTAGATTTTGAAATGTGACGTCACAAAATTTAGGGCCTCTCATACCCCGTTGTCACGCAATGTTGCAATTCGCCGACCCCTCCCCTTAACGTGTAGGATGGCCCCAGCTAATAGGTACATACAGTATGTCCGGAACTGTACCAGACCTACTAGTGAGGATTTTTAATACAACTCATTACCCCTTAAAACCACCCCCTTAAAACCACTTCCCATTCCCTCCTGGGGCAACTATTTCAATTTCATATAGTTACTTACCGAATTGCCCCGCCCGGGAATCCACACACTTCCACAGCGCTCACCACCATCTCACCACTGCACCAGTCACGTCGTTATAAAACTATTCAATAAATTAGCCTCTAAGAAAAGGTAAACACTTAAGAAATTAAATGTTAGGTACCTACCTGTAGGTGTTACATTACGCATTTTAATCGGGAGTCCCGATCGGTATATAACATAACCTATATCATAATATGGACCTGCCTACTACGTTGTTGTTATTGTTATGGACATAAATCGATGTTCGCTCGCACTGATAGTATCTGTAATTTTGAAGGTCAAGGCTGAATTTCCTTTTAAGGGCTGTAAGAAATAGGCATATTGCACGCAAGAAACGAAGTAAGAAAGATAGTTTCTATGAACGTACTTATGTACTTACTTTATTCTCAGATCCTAATTCTGTATTAATCGTACAGTGTACCTACCTACTACATATTATTTTTGGTTTTAAAGAACATTTTACTCATATTTTTTAAATGTGACCGATATTATAATCCCATTTTCTCTCCGACTAAGCGTACCTAAAGATTATTCTAGGACTAGGTACTTACAATTTACTTAAAATAGTTTAACGGGATGGATGAGCGAGATGAAGTATTTGGATCCTATCAGATTTCTAAATCCTCAACCGTAGATCTCTAATGGAGGCTGATAAAAAAAGAAAATTGTTTTTTTCAGACAACGGTCAATTTTAGGGAGAAGAATGAAAAAAATATTTTTATTTTAATTTCAGATGCTCACCAATTGGTTTCTTTGACACAACATCTGACTGTTACCGAGCCCTCGTGGTGCAATATTTCAAAATAGCAGCGAACCTGCGCGTATGGGTGACGTACTCACTGAATCGACACTCTTCATCACATTCTTAATGGTCCAGGATCAAAGCAAACCGATCGCTCTCAAACTCAACAGCGTGGCAAGACAATCGAGTCGATACTCAGCTAGAGATCCAAGATTAAGACGCTAAACTAAACGAAACTAGCAAACACCAGTATTATTTATATCTAGCATATGAGTTAAGTATAGAAATGGAATCGCAGAAGGAAAGTCCAAGTGTTATTCTAAGGAATAGAACACCGAGGGATAGAGTTAAGACTCAAGAAGCAGTTCGAGAATCGCTATTGACTGATTCAACGTCAGGAATTGTTAAAGGTGACGATGATACTACGAGCATCGATTCTTTCTCAAGTCCAGAACTAGACATCAGTCATAAGGAACTACTGAATTTCAAAACTGCAGAAGTACGTAAAAGTGTGCAATACGAGGAGGATTTTGACGGAATTAAAATTGAGTACGCAAACACACCAAAGACGAATAATTGTATGCCCGTAACAAACCATGCGTTCGAAGCAATTGAAGTTGGAAAAGTAATCGAAGACCAAACACTTATAACAAACGATGATAAAAAAGTCACTATACCAGATGGTGAATGGGGTTGGGTAGTAGTGCTTTCTTCCTTCGTAATATCTATGATCGCAGATGGAATCAGTTTCTCCTTTGGGTTACTGTACATTGAATTTCTAGACGAGTTTCAAGCTAGCAAATCTACTACTGCGTGGATAGGTAGTCTATTCATCGCTGTACCACTTTTATCAGGCCCTGTTATGAGTGCTTTAGTAGACCGATATGGATGTCGAAGTATGACAATTTTAGGAGGTATTATTTCAACTATAGGTTTTGTCCTTGCCTCTATTTCAACTACGTTGGAAATGATGTTGATTACATTTGGAGTGATTGCTGGATTGGGACTTGGACTTGTGTATGTAACTGCAGTCGTTTCTATTGCTTATTGGTTTGAGAAGAAAAGGAATCTCGCAGTCGGTTTAGGAGCATGTGGTACGGGCGTAGGTACGTTTGTTTATGCTCCAATGACGCAGTATTTTATTGAAGAGTTTGGATGGCGAGGAACAATACTTCTACTATCTGGTACGTTGCTAAATTTATGCGTATGTGGTTGTGTTATGCGAGATCCAGAATGGTGGATTTTGGAGCAAAAGAAACAAAGAAACTCTAAGGATGATGATAAGAATGATAAATGCAATAAAGAAGATGCCAAATCGAAACAATCAAGCTCTGTATCTATTGCCAATGGATGTTATGATAATGAAACTCTAACACGTGGAAAGAATATGAAAAGATTAATTACTAAGGGATTGTCACCTGAACAGGTGATAAAAGATGAAGTGGTCAGTATACGAAAACGTGAAAATTTTGTTTTAAATAAACAGTTTAGTAAGCGACTTTCTGAATCGTTAGTAACTATACCGACTTACCTCACTTACGATGATAAGGTAATGTAATTTCTAATAACTTTTTGTTAAATTTTATCTACTTATTCTGATTTAAAAAATAATTTAATATAATTTTTTTCCAGGTTTCCAAAAATATCCTAGATACACTAGTAAATAATGCTAATCACAACGTTGATACAGGAATAAAAGTTCCATCGTTTAAAGCAAACTCGTTCGAAGAAAACGACAATAAAAACAGTCCGCCTGTAGTGAAATTTACCAACGATGCTCTACAAAGAACACATTCTGAAAAATTCGATGATAGTAAGGAAAAGATGTTGGAGAATTGTCAACTGAGACATCCTAAGTTAGGAGAGATAAGGAAATCTTTATCTGAAACAAAAGAAAACAAACCATTAATAAAGCAAGATAGTAAAGAAAGCAGACGGGATTGGTTCAAGAAACAGCTTTCAGTAAATCATCATTACTTAAAAGACTTGAAAATGCCATTAAATTCAATAAGTCATAGAAACGCGATGCTTAACATAAAAAGGTACAAACTGAAAGCATCTTCGTGTCCGGACATTTTTAAGAACTCTATGATAACAGTTAATGAACAAGAAGAGGTAAGACTGATAATATAAAGAAATAGATAGAAAGAGCTAAGGCTGATAATAAGGCTGATATCTATAGAGCGTACTCTGTCATTGATTTGAGATAGAAATGAAACGAGATTTTAGAGACCTATTTATGTCCCGTTTTACTGTGTCTCAAGTCTGACAACAATAAATAAAGATGATGCCTAATTTGAGAATTTATAATTGTGTGCCTGACTTATAAGATTCATTTGTTTTTTAATTAGTATTTGTAATAGGTCAATAAACTTATTCTTATTCTTCCTATTTCTCAGAAATGGTACGACGACTGTGTCAGCTGCCTCGCTGACATGTTCAACGTGTCTCTCTTCAAGAAGATCACCTTCAACCTGCTGTGCTTCGGCACTATCATCATATTCGTGTGGTTCATCGTGCCGTACTTCTACCTCGCCGAGCACATGATACAGGAAGGGTATTCGGAGGACGATGGTGCCGTTATGTTGAGTTTGATTGGCATCACGAATACTATTGGAATGGTGAGTATGTTACTCTTTTAATTAACCGACTTCAAAAAAAGGAGGTTCTGTATTCGACCCGTATGTATGTATGTATGTATGTATGTATGTATGTATGTATGTATGTATGTATGTATGTATGTAAGTATGTTCGCGATTATCTCCGCAACTAATGAACCGATTTTGATGATTGTTTCACTATCGTTATCTACATACTTTCAAGAAGGTTTTAGTATATAACACATCGAGTTATCATTCTTACGTACGAAGTTATAAGCATAAAATGTACACATATGTCACTAATATGTTCTCTGAGATTGCCAGACCTATTGCTGAAGTCTAATATAGCTATTCTGTCCAAAGACTTCACTCTGCGATGCCTACGTAACATTGACCTTTTGCAAAAAGTTCTGGGCCGAAGTCAGTACAGTTGCATATAGAGTGATTTCTTGGAGTTTGTGCATGGTTACGTGTATTTCCATTCTATACAAAGCCAAACCGCACGGGTGTGAAACTAGTCGAGTGTAGATTGTAAATTACGGTCTATCCAAATTATACGAGAGTTGTACGCATACAAACTAATCTTTTATAGATCAGAAGTTAGGTTAGGTTGGGTTAGAACATAATAAAACCACTCACCTATAGTATGACACATAAAATGTATATGCCACAGGATATTTAATAATAATTAATAATATTATATAGGTCATAATCTATTTTACATAGTTCTCGTTTATATTATTATTATTATTACCTAATATAAAGAAAACAAATCACTAAAAAGCATAAAATAATTTTTTTCAAAGAAAAATGAACCGACTTCAAACGAATCGAACTAAAAAGTTTAAAATAATTTTTTATTCATTTAGATTGACGATTAAATTACCTAACTCAAATGATATATAATTTTTTGAAGTCGGCGCCAAACCACATTCAATTCGTGTAAGTAAAATCAGAATATCCACTTTTGAATGCAAGCGCGGTGAACCTAGTCGCGGAGGGTGAGTCTGGGACCCGGGGGGCACATTTTCGACTTGAAGTGAACTTGAAGTCATTTGGCGCCGACTTCAAAAAATTATATATCATTTGAGTTAGGTAATTTAATCGTCAATCTAAATGAATAAAAAATTATTTTAAACTTTTTAGTTCGATTCGTTTGAAGTCGGTTCATTTTTCTTTGAAAAAAATTATTTTAAATAAGGCATGTAAGTTTTTATGAAAGTCCGTCATTTTTCAAGTTATATCCATGAAAATTCGTATTGAGGTTTTCGGTTAAAAATAAAGAGTTACTTATTTGAGGAATTTTGAATAAACTACTCCTAAGTGGGTTAAATGGGGAATGAATGTTTGTTTGAGAATCAACGCGGGCGAAGTCGCGAGCATCAGCAAGTATAATATAAATAATTAATTTATTATACACAAGATCGTGTTCTGTAGCGATCTATTCAATACCTATGTGGACAATTTCCATTGGACATAGATCACTTACAAGGGTTGTTGGAACAGTGACACCAGTGACACCAATCGTTTGAGACGAAGAAAGAAAAAAAGAGTGCAGGGTGAAATTTAAATTTCAGGTATCCCTCGGCTGGATCGGCGACTTCCCAAACATCTCTATCAGCAATCTCTATGCGGTATGCCTCGTCCTCTGCGGAGCCTCAGTGGCAGCCATACCCCAAGCTGCATCGAACTATTGGATTCTCGCTTCTATTTGTTCAGCGTTCGGGTTGCTTTTTGCAGCATCATTTACGTTTACACCAAGTTTATTGGTGACGTTGGTGTCTTTGGATGATTTCACTGCAGCGTACGGATTGGTTTTGTTGGCACAGGGAATTGGACATCTTATTGGGCCACCTTTGTCAGGTGAGAATTTTTCTTTTCTTCTTCTTTCTTCTTCTTTCTTTCAGAAAGATCGAAATCGATGGAATCAAGACGTGATTAAGAAGCTTGTTGTTAACTGCTGGTCTAGTTTTTTTTTTAAACCATTTAACTTAAACTTAACATTTAACTGCCTCGATGATCTAGTGGTTAGCATATTCGACTGCAGATTACGAGGTCCCGGGTTCGATTCCCGAGTCGGGCAAATAATTGTTAGGTACTTATTGGATTTTTCTGTCAAGTGCCAAAACTCAGTGCCAGGAGTTGGTAGTTGGCGGTGTATCACCCCCGTGCCTCGGAGAGCACGTTAAGCAGTCGGTCCCGGATATTATCACTATCATTTGTGACGATAGCCGTTAAAGCCCGCCAACCCACACTGGAGCAGCGTGTCGGGTCTAAACTCTAAATCCCTCTCTCCTATGAGGGAGAAGGCATGTGCCCAGCAGTGGGACGTTAAAAAGGCTCTAGTGGATACAGAAATTATCAAATTATCGAAATCATTCAAGACATTTTGTCAATCATTATGTACGCGAGTGCTTGTTGAGTGTTACCAATGATTAAATAATCATAGGTATCCTTACCATTCCAGGTCTCATTTTTGATGTGACATCCTCCTGGGAACTGTCATTCTACCTCGCCGGAGGCTGGATCGTGGTCGCCGGGGTGCTGATATCGTTCATACAGCCCGTCAAGAAGTACCAGCAGAAGCGACAGGCAGCTGAGGAGTGTGACTCCAGCATGGCTTAGGAAGATAACTGCTATGTAATGTAACAAACCATTACAGTTGGGACATTACAAACGTGCGAATTGAGTCATAAACAAAGATCGGAATAGGTAGTGCAGTTTGGGGTGAACGACTTGGAACATTTATCAATAGTATGGATATGACTGCGGGGTTTCTGTCTTGCGCAATTTTAATACCTCATATAATGTTCAGTATCGAAGAGATTCCTGAGTAAGGAAACCAGGGATAATATTTCATTTTGGCATATCCATATTATGATATCATACGAAATTGCACCATCTATTCCGATCATTAGTCATAAAGCATACAATCATAGTATTGTGAGGACTCTCCCTTGCTCTTTATAACCTGTTATCGACTATCGACAAATCCTTTAGTATTGTACACACAACACCACAGAATTATGTTCCATTGCCATAAGGCATGTAAGTGCAAGCGAGAAGTCCGATAAAAATGCTTTAAGACTTGTTGTGTGTCCCAACTATAGTAGTAGGTAGTAGTATTATTATAAAAGCAATGTTCTCAGGAAATAATTATTTAATCATTATCATCACTTTTTAAACCGACTTCAAAAAAGGAGGTTCTTTATTTATCTGTATGTTCGTATGTATGTGTGTTCGCGATTATTTCAAAAATCAATGAACCGATTTTGATGATTTTTTCACTATCGTAATCTATATACTTTCAGGAAGGTTTTGTATAACACACCTAGTTATCATTATTATAAGTACTTACACACAGTACCTACTTACACCGATTTCTCTGAAATTGTTGGACGGAAATCGGTTTATTTTTTTCTACAATATAAGTAGCTTGTTTGTTACCTGTGAATATCATAATATTAATTTCAACTAAACCGAAAACACACAATGTTATTGTTGGAATTGCCAATTGGTTATAATTGAACAAATTATTGCAATTAACGCAATGTTTTGTGGTGTTTCATAATAAATAGGTATGTATCTATGCAATATTTATGATATGAATTCTTTACGACATCTAATACCTGCCTACATTTTTGTAAAAGTTTTATAAGCTGCTCTGTTCAGCGCAGGCCAAATTGAGACAGAAGCGAAACTAAACAAACCTTCCAATGTGGCCTGCGCTTTATAAAGGACTAGCGGTCGCCCCGGCTTCGCCCGTGGTAGATAATATATAGTCTATAGTACTCAGGGATCACGTATATATCCAACGGTGAAAGAATTTTTGAAATCGGTCCAGTAGTTCCTGAGATTAGCGCGTTCAAACAAACAAACTCTTCAGCTTTATAATATTAGTGTATAGATGAGATCTTATTTAAGCGCTTTATAAAGGGCGAGATCTTATATTAGAGCGTTCTCTGACATTACTCAGACTCAAGACAGAGTTAAAACGGGACATACCTAAATATGTGCCTGACATAAATCGGTCTCGCTTTAACTATGTCTTGAGCCTGAGTAGACTCAGAGTTCGCTCTATAGATTTCACCCCTAGTTTTAGTGCGTGAGCAAATTATATTTTTGTGTACTTTACCTATTCATATTTAGAGGGCTTGCCTACAAATGCACCAATTTCAAATAGGTAATAGGTACTTAAATGGAAAAGCATTCATAAAGTTAAATAGTAATAAATGTAGCCTGTAATTTTTTTTAGGGTTCCGTACCCAAAGGGTAAAAATGGGACCCTATTACTATTAGACTCCGCTGTCCGTCTGTCTGTCTGTCTGTCTGTCTGTCCGTCTGTCACCAGGCTGTATCTCATGAACCGTGATAGCTAGACAGTTGAAATTTTCACAGACGATATATTTCTGTTGCCGCTATAGCAACAAATACTAAAAACATAATAAAATAAATATTTAAGGGGGTCTCATACAACAAACGTGAATTTTTTGCAGACGAAATGAGTTACAAACCTGAAATTTCGGTATTTGGTGTAAAACGTTGACCCAAAATCAAATATTGAATTATAAATTGAATTAAATTATTTTTAAAGGCTCCCATACATGAAAAAGAAGCCGGAAAAAAAATTTTTTCTTACCCTAACTTGTGGGGTATCATTGTTTAGCACTCATTGAGTAGAGTACGAATATACATATTTTTTAATTTTTTTCTCAAAAATAAGGAATTGGGGGGCCATCAAAGTTGTCAGTTTTAGACCATTTTTGTGACGGGGGCTATCTCAAAAATTAAACTAGTTAAGAATTTAATATTTCGGTATATTATGTACCATAATATGCTCTATTTAAACAACAAATACTGAAAACAACGATTTATAAAACAGTTTATAAGCTGTGACCACAAAAAACGAACATTTTTTGGGTTTGTCTTTCACGGTTTTTTGCGATGTCTAGCTCAGAAATTGAATATTTCTTAGACCAAAAATATTATATTGTTCATAATTATGTACGGAACCCTAAAAGAGCGAGGCCCGACTCGCACTTGGCTGATTTTTATAGATAATGGTACGGAACCCTTCGTGCGTGAGTCCGACTCGCACTTGGCCGGTTTTTTAATATTTTGACATAAAAATAATAAGACCCCGGATTTAATTTCAAACCAAATGAGTACTTATTTTTTTTATAATATCTACTCTGTAAAGTAGGTGCCAATGGGCTACATGACAACACTCGCTTTACGTTTTACATATAAGTAAAAAGTAGGAGAAGGACAGACAACACTGCGTGGAGTCGGGGTGATCAGCCCCTGATTGTGTAACTTTTGACGATGAAATGGTATTCATTTGATGGCCTAAGGCCATCAAAGTAAAATATACCTTGACTGTATTGATTTAAAGTCACAAATTCAGTACAACTGATTTTAACATGGAGCGTTATGGATCGTATCGTACATACCTAAACGTATAAGAGTCGATACACGAAATTGAGCTCTATTGATGAATACCATTTCATCGTCAAAAGTTACGGGGGCTGATTTCGTTATAGGGCCTACTTTCGACTACGTGGAGTAGGGGTGACTAGACTTTGTTCTGCACTCCACTCGACCTAATCTAATGCAATATGAAATTATTTAAGGCAATATTAAATTTTACTAAGTATATTAATTTTTTTGTCAATTGTTTAAGAGCAATTTATGTATACTTAAGTACTTATTATACCCAAAGATATTAAAATATTATATTAAAAGAATATATAACTAGATATCTACTTAATGGGTAGGTTACTTATACCTAGTTTAATCCAGTTAAATCTAATTTTAAACTATTTCAAATATCTTCTTCTAAATAAAATCGATCAGTTAAGTTTTGATAATACCTATTTAAATATTGTAATGGCCATTAACTATGTATATCTATATGTATAACTATTCATTTAATTATATTTAAGCTAAGCTCAAGACGAAAATTGAGGTTTGATTTAATACAAGTAAGACAAAATTACTAATGAGCATTTCCTAACGTCTTTATTTGTAAACATATTTTATAAGTAGCGGCTGCACTATATTTTTATCGAAATATATTGTTATTTAGTAAATAAGAATTATTGTTGAATGCACTAATATTCCTGAATAATATAACTCTTAATTAGTTATGTTCTATTTATTAATCTAATTAAATATTTAACTAGGTCAGTTTTAATGAAATTGCATTATGTTGTGACAATGTTGATAAAATTAAATATATAAAGTCAATTGTATTCGAATGTTACATACTTACCTACAGTACTTACTTACTAAACATAATGGTCTTTAAGCCGGCATTACACGTGTTAAGTTTTTCTCGCGTCAGTTATAAGGTAGCGTAATAATTTAACTTTGCAAAATATGTAAAGCTATACTTACTTACAAGAGTGTTTCTTCTTTTGCCGCTCCATTATACGAGGTTGGCCATCATCTTATCATAATATAACTTCTGACTTTCCTCTTCTACCGACGCAACACACCTCTTTAATTGCCCTTTACTTTACCCATAATTTTAATATGGCGAAGGAGATATGATATCGATTATTATCTATGAGAACATGCCTCACATAACTAAGCTTTCTCTTGGTGGTAAAATTAGGTCTCTAATTTTTCAAGGGTCTTCAAATTGCAAAACTTTTTCAAGTTACTAACGTAAGCTAAGTAAATATTACGTGAGTAAATCTTACAAGTGTAAGGCTGGCCTTACAAACAATATATAAATTGATTATACATGGTTTATACACGCGATATTGACGTGAATAGGCAATTTATAAGCATTGTGTTACCTTTAGTCCTTTAGTATTAAGGGACAATATACTTAATTAAATTATTTATTAACTATTTATATTTTGTTTTCATTTTGTAACTAGGGGGTAACCGGCGCTGGCGGTCAGAAATAGCCACCTCTGTTTATCATACAAAATTGTATACCAAAATGCGTTGATAGCCTAGTGGTAAAGACTTCGGCCTCCCTTTCTTGGGGCTTGAGTTCGATCCCCGGCATGCACCTCAACTTTTCGAGCGGCATGCACCTCAACTTTTCGAGTTATCTGCGTTTTAACAATTAAATATCACTTGCTTTAACGGTGAAGGAAAACCTACTGAAGAAGTCTACCGATCCACACTACTAGGCCGGCGTGGTGGGCTACGGCCTAAGCCCTAAACCCTTCTCATTCTGATACGAGAACCATGCCTTGTAGACTGTAGTGGGCCGGTAGGTGATGATGATGATGATGATACTAATTAATTAAAATTTAAAAAAACCCCGACATTCGCCATTATGTGGTGGCGGCCATCTTGGATTTGCACAGTGCTATTCTACTAGTGAAGCCCTTTCACTTGATACCCATATTGATGGAGTTGTTTAGTATGTAGTTCGCCATTTTGTATCCTGGACTGATTTTCATCAAACATAGCTAAGAGCACTCTCGACAAATTCACCTTTCAAACAAAAAAAACCGTACTTATTAAGAAAACCGTAAACAAATCGGTTCACCCGTTTGAGCGCTACGGGGGAACAGACACACACAGACACAGACACACACACAGACACGTCAAACTTATAAAACTCCGTCGTTAAATAAACACAGTTTAACACACATATGTACAATCTATTTATCTGTATAAGTATTATCTCCAAGAGGTGCTTTTTCTTTTGACTGAAACTTCATTAATAACTGTTCAGTACTTCTTGAGATTCGCATTCAAAATGACAATGCATCGCTGTGTAGGTACCTACCGACGACTGACGAGTAATTGGTAGTCATGTAGAGTCTAGTATATCTACTTACATAATATAAGTAGTATAAGTATATCTATATACATAGTATAAGTACATATATCTACTTACATAATTTACTATGTGCTGTATAGGTATTTGATAAAAGTTAGGCGCGGATTTATCCAGATGGTAGCAGTTATACCTGTGATTCGACATACTTTGGTATGGTTCCCTTGTAGAGTCCCTCGACCTATTGAATGTATCAAATAATAATAAGTAAGTACCTAACTATTATAAACTACTAGCGGACCCGGCAGACGTCGTCCTGCCCGCTATTAGCGCCACCTACCGGGTCCAATTTTCCTACTTATAAACCTTCCTCTTGAATCACTCTATCTATTAAAAAAAACCGCATCAAAATCCGTTGCGTAGTTTTAAATATTTAAGAATACATAGGGACATAGGGATATAGGGACAGAGAAAGCGACTTTGTTTTATACTATGTAGTGATAGTGATAAAGAAAACTAGCCGCAGATATGCTCACAGAATAAAGAGCAACCCTCCGATGTCAAATATGTCTGCCTGCGTTTAGTGGTAATGCGGTTACGTAACAGATAGCGAGATTTTCCGGAAAACTAGCCGCAGTTTAAATGCTCACAGAATAAAGAGCAACCCTCCGATGTCAAATATGTCTGACTGCGTTCAGTGGTAATGCGGTAACGTAACAGATAGAGAGATTTTCCGGAAAACTAGCCGCAGTTTAAATGCTCACAGAATAAAGAGCAACCCTCCGATGTCAAATATGTCTGACTGCGTTCAGTGGTAATGCGGTAACGTAACAGATAGCGAGATTTTCCGGAAAACTAGCCGCAGTTTAAATGCTCACAGAATAAAGAGCAACCCTCCGATGTCAAATATGTCTGACTGCGTTCAGTGGTAATGCGGTAACGTAACAGATAGAGAGATTTTCCGGAAAACTAGCCGCAGATATGCTCACAGAATAAAGAGCAACCCTCCGATGTCAAATATATGTCTGACTGCGTTCAGTGATAATGCGATTACGTAACAGATAGAGAGATTTTCTGGAAAAGTAGCAGCATGTTATGCAAGAAGCTCATTCAAAACTGAACGTCCGGTAATGTAGGTACAATGGCTCTTGACTAGTTGTTCATAAATAACGCACTGCTTTTTTTGTATTGAACATCCTATTCCGAGATTAAAATAACTAAGTATTCTTTGCATTACGTTTGTTCGCGGCACCCGTGCGTTTTTCAGTTTTACGTGCGACGTCAACTGAAAATTATATCCAGTCTTCAGCCTTACGAGTGTAATAATTTATCTCAAAATGTGAGACTGAAATTCTAGTACATTTATTAATCTCGTAATGTAAATTTCCACTCAAGGCTGTGCATTAATTACTTGTTTATTTTCTGTCAACAATACTATCATCGTCTGTGATAACGGGCATTCGTCGAGAGGACGTCTGGTTGCGCGGACAAATTCGTTCCAATGAAGTGAATACGTTTTTCAAATAAAAAAATATATAAAAACCAAGTTAGAAATTTCTCTAGTGTTTGCGATTGATACAGTTAAAGTTTTAATGCGATTACAATGTCAATTTACGGGTTTTTAATTATATAGTTAAATAGAAATAAATAATTGTTGTAAAAATTGTCTATCTCTCAACAACTAGTACCTTTATAATGAGTAGAACCTTTTCAGTAGTGTAAGTAGTTTTAAAAACGGCGCGATAAGAATATCGTGAAAAACTCATAAAATATTATCAGTTTTTTTTTTGTTTCGTAAACCGTTTACTTCAATGTTGCGAAATTGTAAACCTGCCTAGCATTAAATTGTGATTGTAACATTGTTTTTATTGTAATTGTCTGGAGTTATCTTTTATTTTGGGTCGTGCTACAGATTATTTGAGCTAATTAAAAGTTAAATAATTGCGATAATTGCATTGTAACTGTCGATGGTTGATGCTAGGACGGCCGCGCTACTAACGTGTGTAACTAGCGGTTCAAATATGGATTTGGACTCTTTGTAGTACTAAGTTTGGACTATTTGGGGTACTAAGCAGTTCTTAGTACAGTCCAGGAGTATGGTGGCAGGAAGAGTTGAATAATTAGCAAAAATGCGGTGCGTTAGAGAGAGGCGCGACATCGGTCTCGCCTCGTGAAGTGACTCGTGAAAACGGACTTTTAGACTTGATCGAGTGGTTCTCCTCGACGCACGTGTGTTTGTGTTGTGATCAGCTGTTCGGGAGTGACCTGACCGCTTCTGCTTTCTGAGGTATGTACATAACTGATAACTACATAGTATACACTGTAAAACATCTACTGTGAGCTGATATATATTTACAAAGGTTTTAACTTTTAAGACAGTGGTCAATAGAGTATTGGTTATTTCGCGCTACTGTATAATTCATGATGGAATTATTATGTTGTTGTTTTTAGGCTGTATGAGTAAAAAGTTGGTTTTGCGCTTCGGGTGACAACTGACAACAAAGTTTATTGTAGCGCATTGACTTATATATTAATTGTAGCGCCTCTGTGTGACACGGCAATGATCTATGTTGTCAAGATGCTTTAAGTAGATAAGGTGCGTTGGGGTAATACCGGACGGATTTTCGACTAGTTGGAAGAGTGTCGCAAAAAAATTTTTTTCTCGAAATCCATACATCTTATATTAATGTAATATATCGTAAACGGTTAATGGTTAAACGTAGTTTAGCTCTAAAAATAGTTTGTTTATGTAAACTCAACGGTTTTTGTTTTATACGTACGCAAAGTCAACACAATTTTTTTTATGACCATGATTAAGAATTGGCCACCAAGGGGTATGACCGGACATAAATTTAAAGTCACTTCTAGTACTTGGAGAACAAAGTCTTAATAAGGAATATATTCGGTCTTTCCTATTCTAAAACATATTTGAATATGAATTATAAATAACTAGAAACAAAAATGTTCCAATCGATTCTTTCATTTTTGGTTTTATGCCATTCGAACTTACCCCTGATGTAAAAAAATTGTGATTTTGTGGTTCTCAAACTTTGGCATGCCACAAAGTAAGTAAAACGGTAAAGATCGGATGCATTTGCCGGTGCCCAGTGGGGAAGCCTGGTGTAGTAAGTACCTACTCAATTGTTAAATTTATTGTGTGTACAAGTTCATGTACGTGTAGCAGGCGCGTGTCTTATTATAAACAGGAAGGGAGTAGGCATAAAAGAGTCGATTAGAATCGGAATAAAGGTATAGAACTTGACGAAGTAAAGCAAATGTGACTAAGTGGACCAGGATATCAGATATTTGGAAAAGGAAACTGAATTACTACTTAATACGTAAGGTCCCTGGTTTGCCTTTGGATAAAACTTTAGGCAACTATAAAAACTAAGAAATGATTAGCAATGTAAAATTCATTTTTTTTTCATTAATGGTACTTATTAGCCTAGTTCATGCTTGTAAGATAAGTAATTATAGTAAGTAACCAACTTTCAATAAACTTTTTTATTAAATTGTCACATAATGTATCTTGTTATTAACGATCTATGAAAAGTATTCGTACCAGATTGAGCTATTAAGGCACAAAATTTGTGTTTTAACTCTACTTTGGAATCTTACTATTACTCCGATTAATTAATCTTACTGTTAATCCGTTTTAGAATCTTTTTTTATTTATTTATTTATTTTTTATTTCCGTTTTAGATTGCTTTTACTGAGTAATCTCAGTAAAAGCAATAGCGAAAGAAACCTCGTACGGCAGAAACATTTATGATTACTTAATAAAAGTTTGACTATCACTGCCTTATTTGAAACTTGCAAAGATCGGAAAATTTTCATCCGATCTTCACTTGCGAGGGGGTACACCGGATCTTCGCCAACATCAATGTTAGCTCTTTTTGGATCAAATTAATCTCTTTGTGGCATCATAAAACTAACTATCCAGGCAAAATAATTACAAAAAAAGCTATATCTTCGCTAAAAAAGACAGATAAAAATAAAAGTTGAAGACCGGATTGACGAAAAAATTACGAAAATTACCTTGTTTTGTTTAATGGCGCATAGCACACGTCCGACTTGATGGAGCGATTTGCGGGAACCACGGGCCGGAGCCCAATTAAATGGCCTAATACACAATATTGCCCGCATTTAAAAATATGCCCTAATTCGTCCGATATTTGAGTCATACGGTCTTAACCCACCTCCGATCTTACCCTAACGCACCTTAGGTGTTGTTGTTTTAGTGTTTTAATTTATTCGTAATTTACCTATTCACTTTTACATATTTTGTCGACTTATTTATTGCTAAATTAGGCTGGCCTCAACCGGAATAGCTCTCTGAACGGAGCACGTAGGTACATACAAATTCACTATTCCCCAAATACTTACACATTCTGATTTTTTCAGATTATTAATTTTTAGATTGATCTGACCGTCTGACAAGCGTTTTTAAGACATGTGTACATGTGACATAATGTACCAGAATTCAGATTATGAATTGAGATTATGATTTCAGAGAGGCATTCCGGCTGTTTGTGGCCAGCCTTAGAAAAAATAGGGCTGTGTTTGCAAAAATAAATGGTACTTACCTACTAATATAACTATAAGTATGTAAATAATCTGATTTTGAACTAGGTCTCTGTTGTAGGTCTAGGTAGGTATACATTCAATAATGACAATAATTCAATTAGGTAGGTAGGTAAGTATTTCTTCATTCGTTCTACTTTTTATTTACTTGCTCACTCAGTAGCCCTAGATAGGTACCTACCAGTACCTATTAAGTACGTCCTAGGCCTAGCTACATCTGTTTTAACTCATGAGTTCATTTTGTAGTAAGTACTTTTGTAGGTACGCTACAATTATAATGTAAAACCTTGGTGCCTGGTTGATTGCATATAAAAGTATACAAACTACTTTAAACTTTTTTGCTATAGTCTGAAAATACATAATTGTATGGCACTCCACAATATTGTTTATCGTATGTCGAATACGTATACGCGGTCGAATACAGAAAAAAAAACAAATGCGATCTAGAGTCACTAGAGTTAAGACGAGTGTTGATTTTAAGAATAATGCACTTATAAAATTATCTGTTAATGTGGACTGGAGCTGTAATGGACACATCAAAGTGTTCCCAGGTTCAAATCCTGGTCAGGTTCCATTTGTAAGGAGCCACGCCATTTTGTCACTAGACATACGCAGCTCAGCAGCTGTTCTAAAGACTATCATTGAAATATTAAACATAGGTAATTATTGTCATTCTGTCAATATTGACTCAATCGGAATATAACCCTGGATCATGCAACATGTGGTTTCCCGTTACAATTAATCTCTGCAACAGAAAGATCTTCGCATCCGCGGACAAATTATATTTTATCCGTTTTCACCAGGTTTTCACCTTGTACTTAGGACTATCCTAATTATTTGAAAGACATTTGTTTATTTAAATTATTTTAATAATTTAAATAACCAACGGTTCACGGACGCCCGTCCGTGTAGAACCGTGTAATGTCGTACCTTCTTTTTGTTTGAAGTTGGTTAAAAATGAGAAAGTGTGTCTACCTGTCTGTCTGATTGTTAAATTTTCACAGTCCATCAGTTTAACCAATGAAATATGCAAGTAATACATAGGTAACGTAATAGATGATGCCCGCGACTTCGTCCGTGTGGATTTAGATTTTTTTTAAATTACACGGGAACTCTTTGCTTTTCCGAGATAAAAAGTACCCTTTGTTCGCTTCCGGGATATAAGCTAACTCTGTACCTTTCAACCAAATCGGTTAAACTGTTGAGCCGTAAAAAGCTAATAGACAGACAGACACACTTTCTCATCTATCTATCTATAATATAATAAAACTGTAACAGATCCAATTCTGTACATTGAAGATATTTTGAAAATTTCTTTTGGAGGGCATTCTATAATCGATACTGAAGCCAAAACTGTAATTTTTTTCATTTTTGTCTGTCTGTCTGTCTGTCTGTATCTCGGCCGCGCATCACGCCGAAACTACTGAACGGATTCAAATGAAACTTGGTACGATTTGAGTTTATACTCTGAGGTAGGTTATAGAATACTTTTTATCCCGAAATTCAGCATGGTTCCCTTGGGAGAGGGGATGAAAGTTAAAACGTGTATTTAGCTGTAATTCATTAACGCGTTGTTCGATTTCACTTATTCTTTTTTTGTTAGAAAGGTAGTACTTTATATATTGTCCCGTAAATATTTCAAGGTCATAGGTTTTTTAGTTCAGAAATGACACACATTTATTGGGTTCAAATAACTTGGGACCCGGATCTTTGAACGTACGGCTTATTTTAAACTGGTGTGCGTTTATATTTTATGTTTGTCGGTCTGTCTATTTGTTCCAGCTAATCTCCGAAACGGCTGGATCGATTTTAATGGAACTTTTAATGTTATAAGGAGTAACTTAAGCTACATTTTAGTTAGTAGTACATAAAAGAATTATGGGATCCGATCCGATCCTATATAAAAACCTATATCTACGCGAACGAAGTTGCGGGGGTCAGCTAGTAATATAATAAAACTGTAACAGATCCAATTCTGTACATTGAAGATATTTTGAAAATTTTTATTGGAGGGCACTCTATAATCGATACTGAAGCCAAAACTGCAATTTTTTTCATTTTTGTCTGTCTGTCTGTCTGTCTGTCTGTCTGTCTGTCTGTCTGTCTGTCTGTCTGTCTGTCTGTCTGTCTGTCTGTCTGTCTGTATCTTGGCCGCGCATCACGCCAAAACTACTGAATGGATTCGAATGAAACTTGGCATGTTTTGAGTTTATACTCCGAGGTAGGACATAGGATACTTTTTATCCCAAAATTCAGCACGGTTCCCTTGGGAGAGAGGATAAAAGTTAAAACGTATATTTAGCTGTAATTCATTAACGCGTTGTTCGATTTCACTCACTCTTTTTTTGTTAGAAAGGTAGTACTTTAAGTATTGTCCCGTAAATATTTCAAGGTCATAGGTTTTTTAGTTTAGAAATGACAGACATTTATTGGGTTCCAATAACTTGGGACCCGGATCTTTGTACGTACGGCTTATTTTAAACTGGCGTGCGTTTAAATTTATGTTTGTCGTTCTGTCTATTTGTTCCAGCTAATCTCCGAAACGGCTGGATCGATTTTAATGGAACTTTCAATGTTGTAAGGAGTAACAGGCTACATTTAGTTTAGGTACATAAAAGAATTATGGGATCCGATCCGATCCTATATAAAACCTATAAACACGCGAACGAAGTCGCGGGGGTCAGCTAGTTTATAATATTAGTATGGAAGTATGGATATAATATTGTGTTAGGTATATCGCCTACCTCTTGCGTATTATTACCTACTTTACTTACCTACCTACTTTAATTATTAGAACTAAAGACCAGTAAGATTGACCTTTTTAGAACCGTGTACAACCGTTGGTGTGTTTGTGTGAGTGTACCTACAGCGGGCCGTTTGTATGAAGCTTCCTCTCTGTACTTAACTACTCGTGTGCTTATGACACCCCGCCGTGTTTGCGTCGGGGGTTAATAAGATCGTGCGCGATTACCGGCGCGGCGCGCGGCGGCGGCTGTCCGCGCGCGACGTGCCTTGCAAGCAATGAATTATTATGTAGGTTTGCAAGTGGGTTTTGGGCGTTTTGGCACTTATCTCAAAAACTCAAAAATAAAATGAGAATCAAACTTCGTTCGTATGGGACGCACGGGAGCATTATCTGAAAAAACTATAAAAAAATATAAAAAATAGTCAGGCATATTCGAACTCGCAACGCTTGATAAGGAGTTGCTCTCTAACTAATTCTAATCTCTACTCTACTCTCTAACTCTAGCCACTGTGCAGTGAGGGACTTTTGAAAGGATAGATTATGCTATTTTTTATCTTCAGAACATTTTAGTTCAAAGAAAATTATGCTCCATATTACTTGGAACTACGGAGTATTCAATCATGTTCTATTCAGCTTTGAGACCTTTCTGAATTAAGTAGGTAGGTTAGTTGCTGCTCAAGGGCGTCGCCAGCCGCTGGCCAAGGGGCAATTATGAAAAAGTCATGTGACAGACTTCACTACCTTGTAATTTATTTATTTTTAGTTATATTTTCAGACTGATTATTTTATTCTAAGGGATAGTTATCCATTAATTGACCATATTTTTTTAAGAATTTTTTAACCACTCAATTTCGAATTGAATGGGTTTGTATCCGATGACCCAAGCAATGTGACAGTCATGGTAGTGAGAAATTAGAGGTTCAAAATTTTTTTTAACACAGATCCCATCCCATTTATTAACCGACTTCAAAAAAAGGAGGTTCTGTATTCGACCCGTATGTATGTATGTATGTATGTAAGTATGTTCGCGATTATCTCCGCAACTAATGAACCGATTTTGATGATTGTTTCACTATCGTTATCTACATACTTTCAAGAAGGTTTTAGTATATAACATATCGAGTTATCATTCTTACGTACGAAGTTATAAGCATAAATGTACACTAATATGTTCTCTGAGATTGCCAGACCTACATATTGCTGAAGTCTGATATAGCTATTCTGTCCAAAGACTTCACTCTACTACGCCTACGTAACATTGACCTTTTGCAAAAAGTTTTGGGCCGAAGTCAGTACAGTTGCATATAGAGTGATTCCTTGGAGTTTGTGCATGGTTACGTGTATTTCCATTCTATACAAAGCCAAACCGCAAGGGTGTGAAACTAGTCGCGTATAGATTGTAAATTACGGTATATCCAAATTATACAAGAGTTTTACGCATACAAACTAATCTTGTATAGATCAGAAGTTAGGTTAGGTTGGGTTAGAACATAATAAACCACTCACCTATAGTATGACACATAAAATGTATATGTCACAGGATATTTAATAATAATTAATAATATATAGGTCATAATCTATTTTACATAGTTCTCATTTACATTATTATTATTATTACCTAATATAAAGAAAACAAATCACTAAAAAGCATAAAATAATTTTTTTCAAAGAAAAATGAACCGACTTCAAACTTTCAAACGAATCGAATTAAAAAGTTTAAAATAATTTTTTATTCATTTAGATTGACGATTAAACTACCTAACTCAAATGATATATTAATTTCTTGAAGTCGGCGCCAAACCACATTCAATTCGTGTAAGTAAAATCAGAATATCCACTTTTGAATGCGAGCGCGGTGAACCTAGTCACGGAGGTGAGTCTGAGACCCGGGGGGCACATTTTCGACTTCAAGTGAACTTGAAGTCATTTGGCGCCGACTTCAAAAAATTATATATCATTTGAGTTAGGTAGTTTAATCGTCAATCCAAATGAATAAAAAATTATTTTAAACTTTTTAATTCGATTCGTTTGAAAGTTTGAAGTCGGTTCATTTTTCTTTGAAAAAAATTATCTTCTTTTTCTTGATGGCAGGACGTATAGAGGACACTGTCTAGTATCTACAAAAAAATTTACATAACCCTGGGTATTTATTAACCTACGTTCTCCAGCTTGTGACATGCTTTTGCCAGAATTTGGGAGAAGTGCCCCACTAGTGGCCCAGTGTGCGGGGGCTGTAAAACTGCAGCGTTACATTGGACTAATAACACATCAGCGCTGATGATTTTCGGGAATCCAAATAGAAGCAGACTTCATTAATTAGAAACAGTCAGTAAGTCTACCACGCTAGGTGTAAAGATACGCCAATAACAATGAGTAGGTGCAATTAAGTGGAAAAAGATAACAAAAGATAATAGGTACTCTAAGAAGGCAATAAACCTGTTCAAAGATACCTACCTACGCTGCGCTCGTCACTCGTGATATAAATGCAGCGTAATGTGGTAAAACCACGCAGCGCTAGTTTCGATTTATATTATTTTTCTGGAAAATGGCAAAATGTTATAGCTGGTATAACTCCCGGCACGTAAGACGAGCGCTGACCTTCAAGTCGTACGAGTGAGCGGGACACAATACGATTGGAGAGCCAATCAGCGCTTACGAGGGATCCGCGAGAGCTAATCAGTGCTTACGAACGATCCCCACGCCCTCCCCGCGACCCCGTCACCAGCCGAGATACCTCATTTTCGACTTCTGGGCATTGAAGGTCAACGCTAGACATATTTGCCGTGACTTGTACTACGGCAAATCCGTGCCGCCGGCGCCATGTGATTTAGAGTTCCGGTTCGATGTCGCGTAGACACCGACCAGGGGTATGGGTTTAATAAAAACTACCATAGAGTCTGTTCAAAAAGAGAATCGACGTGGTCAAACTTTGAACTAACGCTCTACAGTTATATTTTAATTTGTACCTACCGCCCCCCGCCTATAGCCCGCTAAACAAACAAGTATAAATTAAAAATTTAAAAACCCTTGACATTCGCCATTTTGTGGTGGCGGCCATCATAGATTTGCATAGTGCTATTCTACTAGTCAAGCCCATTCATTTGATACCCATATTGCGGGAGTTGTGAAAAAATAATATTATGTAATCCGCCATTTTGTGTCATCTTGGACCGATTTTCATCAAATATAGGTAAGAACACTCCCGACTAATTCACCTTTCAAACCGCATTCAAATCGGTTCACCCGTCTGAGCGCTACGGTGGACCAGACACACACACACACAGACACGTCAAACTTATAACACCCCATCCTTTTTGCGTCACGGCGGGGGTTAAAAATACCAAAGATGATTATTATATGAAAATCTCGTGTGCTGTGGCAGCTCGCGCTATGGGCTATGCGGTCAGACGGTCTACAGACGTTTTTTATCATTATTTTTTACTCGTCTATCCAGTTTTGCGACCGTATTCTTATACAAAAACGTAAAAATAACATCATAAGATCTCTCATCTCTGGAATGAAGGACGCGGTAAAAAAAAATTAAACAGAGATGATGTATTAAGTACTGCCTACTTATAGTAGTATAATTTTGTCACTTTCTTACTTTATGTCAAGTGGTAGATAGCTATCCGATACTTATCAGAAGGTGGAGAAACAGAATTAATTACTTAATCTCAAGAAATTTAATTTAGCTCTCGATTTAATTACTTATCCTTTGGAAAAAAATGTCTTTACCCTATCTGCTTATATTTTGCTACTTTCATCAAATTTTCGGTAGCTATTTTATGGGTGCCTACAGCCTAGTGCTACGAAGACCAACGCAACATGATAACGTTACAAGGGCGGCAACTAATATCCCAAATTGCTGTCGCATGACAAGCGATAACCAGTAACTCATCCTTGAGTTGAAGTAGATACAGTACCTATCCACATATTGCTTTGTCGATAGGATCGGCTTAATAAGTTAATACCCAGATATCTGAAAAAAACTTTTTTTAACATGACCGATGTTCCCCATTTCCCTGATAAGCTTGAAATTTGGTTATGTCTTCAGCCTCTCTTTCGGGGGGACCGATTTCGTTTCCCAGCACGCATCAAATCCTCGGGAGTTATGTGCCTTTTAAGCAATTAGATACGCTTGCTTATTCGTTAGGAAACCTGCATAACTAAAAGTTCTCAATAATGTTCTCAAAGGCGTATGATGTCTACCATCCTGCACTTGGACAGCGTTGGACTACGACCTAAGCCCTTCTCATTCTGAGAGCAGGAGACCCGTGCCCCGTAGTGGGCCGGTATTGATAATGATGAAGCTTGGAGTTGGTGCTGTTAGGTGGGTACTACAATGATATTGATTTAAAAGAATGTAAGTTATGTCCTGAGTAGTCTCAGTTTGAAGCGCTCCAAAACTAAAAGTATACCATAAGTATACTATTGATCGAATCACAAATGACTTCAGAGCAAAATGAACCCAAAGACTCTTATTTTAGGTCCATTTTATTCTGAAGTCATTGTGATTCGATCAATAGTATACTTATAGTATACTATAAAGTTTTGGAGCACTCCAAACTGAGACTGAGCACTCAGGTGAAACTGCTCGATATTTCAGATCACTTGCAAAAACACGTTATATTCAGCAATTATACGATCCAGGGGTTGTATCCAGTATGGGTTTAATTTTAAATGATGCCATATCTCTTTAGTTAGTCCGTTTGACGTTTCCATCTCAGACAGCATCCGTCACATACTTAAGAGATAGCATTCAAGGATGGGTAGGCGATAAATAGACAGATGAATAAAAAAAAAGTTGATCATGATCATATAGATACATACCTAGATGAATTAAAAAAAATGATCAAAGTTCTACGTACGTGGTTTGAACCGAACATTTTTATGTACGTTGACCGATGAGCTTGACATTTTTATTAGATACTTTGAGGAATTATTATACATAATAATTCAGTGATTAGATAGAGGAAATTCTCGAATATACAACAAAAAACATTACTTATTCCATTTACCTTACTGCAGAGTGCAGTGTATAGAAAGAGTACATTCCGGAGTCCGGGGTAATTTTAGGCTCGGCGAGTGGTGGCTATATTTAGTGTAACACAGCCGCCCGCTCTCATTGTTCAGAACAGTAAGTGCAGTATAAATATGTACATTAGTTAATTTTTTATATCGTTAACCTACATACATTTTTAAGTAAATATTAGAGACTAGCTTCTGCCCGTGGCTTCGCCCGCGTGAATTTCGGTTTTTCACACATCCCGAGGGAATCGTGGATTTCTGTTTCCCGTTCCCGGCTCCTTTTTCCAACCTCTATACCTACTTTCAAGGAAATTCGCTATATAGTAATCTTGGTCTTTTCAAAATTCCGCGGGAACTGTTTTCTACAACTTAGTTTTTTGAACGATCACAGAATATTGTCCATCATGAACAGAACGCCTGTTTCTCACAACATGGCCCCTGTACGTATATTTGTTATTCACTGCACTGACCCATTTAATACAAATGAGTTATTTGTTAGCAAACGCAGGGCACGTGGCTATACAAATAACATAAGTTATCTTTATCGTAACAATTAATTAATGGCTTCTGACATTAGGGGTCTCCTCACATTTATCAATTTTCAATTAACTTTAACTTTAACCCGTAAAATGACTATTTTCCCCGATATATCGGGGTTTAAAATTGACCAAATCTTAAAATTTCACTTTTTTGGAATTAATTGTCAATTTTTGGAAAGCTGTATCTCAGTAAATATTGAATTTAAAGAGCTGGTTCTGATCTTAAATTGTAGCAATTTTAGTCTACTTTAAAAAACTGTGGAAAATATTTTTTTAGAAACGCATAGTTTAGAACTTATATTGAAAAAACCAAAAAAAGTGCAAAAATTTCGCGGTTTTTCGAGTGCTGTAAAGTTAGCACAGGTCTTTGCTAAATGAAATTGCAAAATTTTGCAAAATAAATATTCGAAGTACTGAATTACGATTTTAAAATAAGTGGCTTTGGGTCCATTTAGTTCTGACATTATAGTTTTTTACCCGACTGGGTATATGTGTTTCACCTGTGTGTATGTATGTCCATTCCTATGTCCGCTTGTAACTAATCAACGGCTCAACGGATTTTGATAAATGATACGTCATTAGATTTGTCTCAATGACGCGATTGTTATAGGGTACCTAAATTTAAAAAAAAATCAAAATGGCAGACTTTATGCGCTTTAATGTGCGAGCTGAAGAAAAATTTTTTCTTCAAGACCCTCGAGTGGGGTATCAAAATAAAGGGATTCAAAAGGCAAATACGAAAATGTATAAATTTATATATTTGGAAACAATTTGGAGTGATAAATCGTAGAAAATGACCGTTTCCTATGTCAGTTCGTAACTACTTAACGGCTCAACCTATTTTGATACATTATACGTCATTAGATTTGTCTTGACGGCGCAAATGTTACTGGGTACATAAAATTCATAAAAAATCAAAATGGCGAATGTTATGCACTTTAATGTGCGGGCTGAAAAATTTTTTTTTCTTCAAGACCCTCGAGTGGGGTATGAAAATAAAGGGCTTTAAAAGGCGAGTACAAAAATGTATACAATCTATATGTTTTAAATCAATTTGGAGTGACAAATCATGAAAAACAAAATAAATAACAACTACACTGTAAGTGGTACGGTGGTAGTTTATTAATTTTTAAATTATAGCTTGTTCAATATTCGAATTCTAGAAGTGTTTTCGAGGTGTGAAAGCTTGGAATAACCATACCGATTTATTTCGGCCTCGTCTACACGTCTATATATGCCGCTGCTGCCGAATGTTTGAAACGACTTCGTCATGCCGAATTATTGTTGTTTACGGTTAATTTAAGGGATTAAATGTGAGGAGACCCTTTATAGGCGTAACCTTTTGTCTGTCAATATTGAATACTTATTTTATCTCTATTTAGCTCGCTCCCGGCATAGAATTTGTTTTAGCTAAACCAATTTTTTTATTTTTTTACTTTACTTTCTATGCAACCCTAAAAACAAAAGAGATCTTAAAGAACTTGAAATGTTTAAATAACACGGAAGATACCTAACTACTTAGATAATTTATTTATCTGTAGCCTGCTTTGGCCATGGTAACCTTCATGGTTGCCTTGCGAAGTAAACCTACCTCAACGCGCAATCATTAATTTACCTACCTGAGTCTGTCTCTGTACAGAACTATCGATATTAGGGTTCAGTAGTCAAATACCCCATAGTGATAGAGGTTTTGACTGGTTTGACTGCACGGAACCCTCAATATGCGGAACCCGCTCGTATAACACATACATTTTCTTCACCTTATTCTGAACTCTATTTGTAGTGTTTTACAGTATATTTTTGAAAGTATCTTTGATGGTTTATTGAGAAATATATTATTTATTCTTCTTGGGGATATGGCAAGGTATTAAACTTGCTCACCTTTGCAATACGCGAGTTGGAAGGTAAACGACCTGTGTACGCGAACAGGTAATGCCGGAGTTATAAGGATACAAAATGGTGTTTTGTTTACGGATATTGTCACAGAATACATATTTACTTTATTTATCCTAGCTTCAATAGTTCAATGTTACAATCGGTGATAGCCGCCCTAGTGGTTAAGCGGCTTACCTTTCTGGGGGACCAAGTTCGATCTCCAGCATGCACGGACTTTTTCGGAGTTATATCCGTTTTAAACAATCTGTCCTTTACGACAATTGAAATTTCTGGTATCGAAATATAACTCACTTAAGAGGAAATGCGTTTGCTCTTTTCTCCATACAAACGCTCTCGCGTGTTTTCTCCCTGGTTTATGATCCTAAAGCAATGATTTTTTACAATAAAATAAATATCAACCTCTTCTATGCCCCTATGTTTTCCTTTTTAACCCCCGACGCAAAAACGACGGGGTGTTATAAGTTTGACGTGTCTGTGTGTGTGTGTGTGTGTGTGTGTGTGTGTGTGTGTGTGTGTGTGTGTGTGTGTGTGTGTCTGTCTGTTCCCCTGTGGCGCTCAAACGGGTGGACCGATTTGAGTGCGGTTTTTTTTGTTTGAAAGGTAAATTAGTCGAGAGTGTTCTTAGCTATGTTTGATGAAAATCGGTCCAAGATGGCCGCCGCTACAAAATGGCGGATGATATATTTTTTCACAACTCCCTTGATATGGGTATCAAATGAAAGGGCTTGACTAGTAGAATAGCACTATTGCAAATTCAAGATGGCCGCCGCCACTAAATGGCGAATGTCGGGGGTTTTTTAAATTTTCAATTTACACTTGTTGAAGATACATTATTTTTATAAGCACTAGAACCGTTACAAAATGCTCAAAATTGCCTATTTTAGATCGCTTTCAACAGAGGCCTAATGTACAAATTTGACAATTAATAATGAAAAAAGCAAAACATAGGGTCACAGGGTCCTTTATATTCAGTTTACGAAATATCTTTTAAATTGGTCCAATATTGGAGGAGGAAACACTAGAGAGCCAAACCTATAATTATGACTTTTTACTTACGGCTATTGAGTCGGATTTGCAGTTGTCCTTATTGCACAAATTTGAGGCGCGGGACGGTCGAACGCGACAACGATAGTTTTTTCAAATACCTAATTTTCAAAAGTCTCTTCGCCCACATTTCCCCTTAACGGTGAAGGAAAACATCATTAGGAAACCTGCAATCTGCATGCCTGTGATTTTTCTATAATTTTCGTGGCGTGTGAGTCTACCAATCCGCACTTGGCCAGCGTGGTGGACTACTGCCTGAACCCTTCTCATTCTGAGAGGACACCGTGCCCTGTAGTGGGCCAGTAACTGGTTGATGATAATAATTAATCTATACTAATAAATAAAATTGAAGTGTCTGTCTGTAATATCGAAATAACTACCTCATATTAAGCTCATATGGTTATTTGAACGATACTATAACCGAATCACACGTTTTTAAAATTTTTGTCTGTCTGTCTGTCTGTCTGTCTGTTTGAACGGGCTAATCTTTGGAACGGCTGAACCGATTTTGACGGGACTTTCACATACAAGTAGAGAATTAACCAGGGAGTAACATAGGCTACTTTTTTAACCGACTTTCAAAAAAGGAGGAGTTGTGTTTTTCTACCTATGTATACCGATATCTCCGAGATTTCTGAACCGATTTGAGTAATTATTTTTTTTAATCGATAGAGAAACATTGCGACACTGTCCTACAAAAAAATTTGGATTCCAACTCCTCAACCCTGATGCTGTAAGGAATTGCATTCCGAAATCGTAAGGATCCCACGGAATTTTTCCGTTTTGTGGACGGGTTACTATTTACTACAGATAGGCTACTTTTTGTTCTGGAAAATCAAAGTTCCCACGAGATTTTTACAAACCTAAATACACACGGGCGAAGCCGTGGGCATCATCTAGTATTATAATAAAACTTATAACGTAAACTTTTTTAATTCGTTCACTATTATGAGTTATGAACTCATAACTGAAGCTAGTGTTGTATAAACCATGTTTGTATTACATGTTGTTAATAAAATTTTCCACTTTTTTTTCTATTCTATGTAAACACGAGCTTTCGCGAAAGAAAGCCTAGGGTACCTTTCTTAGTATGGTGCGTCTTGAATACTTCTCCATACCGGGTAAATGTGGCGCTTGGGAGTTTCTTTAATAAAGTTAAGTCACTAGTTAGTACCTAATAGGATTCTAAGCCCGAAGTGTTAATTGAGTAAAATTCCACGGACTAGTGACTACATACCTGCCAACTATACAACGTTAGTTTTACTTTACGCAAAACCTGAAAGTAGTTTGTTTAGAATCAGTAACAAAATCGAATCCAACCATTTTTATATAGTGTTATATTTTTGTCCAAAAATATTTTGAAATCCTGCAAGCTGAGACACTCTGCTGCTGTGCTTTTAAGATATTATCGAAATGATAATCCTCTATACACCCATGCACCCCACGCTTTTTTTTTAAATAAAATACATTTTTTCATATGCACACTATTATTAATTTATATTTATTTCAATTTAGTTTCTATTTTTTACTTTGGTTTTCTATAAAAAGCGTGTTTTTTAGTTTTTTTAAACTATTATTTATATAACATTAGATTTAACACGTCATTTAGGTAAAACATTTAACATGACTGTGTGTTAAAGTCACTCTTTCTAGATTTCAGTAGGATTTTTATCCCGGTCTAGGTAGGTAACTCAGATTAAGTAAAGGAAATAAAGTTTTTGGAGCAAATAAAATCAGGAGGAAAGCCAGGAAAATTCTCTCAGTGCATAGGATCTATTCTAGAGTTTGTTTGATATAGAACCTTCTGGAAAGTACGTCTAAATAACAATATGAAATTATTGAGTAGATGCTTTAATGCAACTGAGTCGGTCGCCACAAAATTAATATGTTGCTCAGTAATTGACCAAACGATATCCATTAGTGCGTATCTATTAATAGATCTACATAAATGTACATTGTACATGTGTACGAGTAATTCCTCCTTATCGGATACAATATTTATATTGTGTCCGATAAGGTACCTACCTACATAATACATAATATGTATAATATACATATTACATAGGTACGTATTGAATAATTAATGTTCCACCACCACCACCACTACCCACAGCCGTTTAACGTCCTCCGCACAGGCCTCCTCTCTCATAGGAGAGAGGGATTTAAAGCTTAGACTCATCACGCTGCTACAATGCGGGTTAGAGGACTTTAACGACTAGGTATTTTCACATCATTACAATATGATAGTGATAATTAACCGGGATCGACTGCTTAACGTGCTCTCCGAGGCACGGGGGTGAAAACACCTCCAACTACCAACTTCGGGCTGGCACTGAGAATTTCTTGACAGAAAAACCCAATACCTAACAATTATTGCTTGCCCGACCCGGGAATCGAACCTGGGACCTCGTGATCTGCAGTCGAATATGCTAACCACTAGACCAACGAGGCAGTTAATTTCAACTTATGTTCAATAGAAATTAATTGATATCATCAATCATCGCTGCATGTTATGCAACGAACAACGATGGTTTTATTATTATGACTAGATGATGCCCACCGCTTCGCCCGTGTGGATTTAGGTTTTTAAAAATCCCGTGGGAACTTTTGATTTTCCAGAACAAAAAGTAGCTTATCTGTAGAAACCCGTCCCCAAAACGGAAAAATCCCGTGGGATCCCCACGATTTCGGAATACAATTCCTTACAGCATCAGGGTTGAGGAGTTGCATATGTACCTACTCGAGTTCATTCAACGAAAAAGTCTTTAATTGGTACCCCCAATATCAATTTAAATAACCGAAAGTTTCTAAAACCCATTAGTTTTGGGGATTAGGTCCCCTACAGCATCAGGATTGAGGAGTTGGAATCCAAATTTTTTATAGAACAGGGTCGCAATGTTTCTCTATCGATTAAAAAAAAATTACGCAAATCGGTTCAGAAATCTCGGAGATATCGGTGTACATAGGTAGAAAAACACAACTTTTCCTTTTTTGAAAGTCGGTTAAAAAAGTAGCCTATGTTACTCCCTGGTTAATTCTCTACTTGTATGTGAAGGTCCCGTCAAAATCGGTTCAGCCGTTCCGAAGATTAGCCCGTTCAAACAGACAGACAGACAGACAGACAGACAGACAGACAGACAGACAGACAGACAGACAAAAATTTTAAAAACGTGTGATTCGGTTATGGTAGCGTTCAAATAACCATATGAGCTTAATATGAGGTAGTTATTTCGTTATTACAGACAGACACTTCAATTTTATTTATTAGAGTATAGATGCCTAGCGGACCCGGCAGACGTCGTCCTGCCCGCTATTAGCGCCACCTACCGGGTCCAATTTTTCTACTTACAAACCTTCCTCTTGAATCACTCTATCTATTTAAAAAAACCCCATCAAAATCTGTTGCGTATTTTTTCAAGATTTAAGCATACATAGGGACATAGGGACAGAGAAATCGACTTTGTTTTATACTATGTAGTGAAGTGATGGTGAATCTTTGTTAGAATAAATAAATAAAACCGGATAAGTGCGAGCCGGGCCTCGCTCTTTTAGGGTTCCGTACATAATTATGAACAACATAATATTTTGCGTGTAAGAAATATTTATATTTCCGAGCTAGACATCGCCACACACACACACACACACAGCTTACAAACTACTTTATGAAACGTTGTTTTCAGTATTTGATGTTTAAATACAGTTTAAGGTACATAATATGCTGAAAGGAGAATGCCCAAAAATCTATGGGCGTGTAACCCAGTCGTTTACAAGCGTGTTGTATGCAGCATTTATTGCAGGTTTATTCCTGATAACCAAACACACCATTTTAATACCTCTAGGACTTGTAGTTTTAAATAAATCCAAGTTTAAGTTTGAAAATGATTCTAGGTTATGTGTAGTTTATAATTGTTAAAGTAGTAAGGAAAGCCGTGTATCTTTCCTGCCGATTTGAACTATTTGTTTGGCGCGCACTATACTTAACATACCTGTCCAACGATATCCAATACAAAAACAATAAACCAAATTAATATTGGTCTCCGCTGTGCTACAATAAACATTCAAAATGTAAACAGAGTAGACGTCACTAGCGTCACACAACTAAAACAATGACATGTCACATTGACATCTTGAAATAAGTTTCGTTACACAAAATCAAAAAGGTTGTAGTTATATTATATTCCATTGCACAAAACGCAACGAAGTTAAAACAATATTATAAAAAAAATATATATTAATTATTACTTATTTACTTTAAGCATATATTGTACGATTTACAACAAATAACAAATAAAATAATGTATTTAAATAATTAATATCCGTTCTATTTTAAATGAAATTATTTTTTTAAAAATAACAAACCTCTTTTTAACCCCCGACGAAAAAACGACGGGGTGTTATAAGTTTCACGTGTCTGTGTGTGTGTGTGTGTGTGTGTGTGTGTGTGTCTGTCTGTTCCCCTGTGGCGCTCAAACGGGTGGACCGATTTAAGTGCGGTTTTTTTATTTGAAAGGTGAATTAGTCGAGAGTGTTGTTAGCTATGTTTGATGAAAATCGGTCCAAGATGGCCGCCGCTACAAAATGGCGGATGACATATTTTTTCACAACTCCCTTGATATGGGTATCAAATGAAAGGGCTTGTCTAGTAGAATAGCACTATTGCAAATTCAAGATGGCCGCCACGACAAAATGGCGAATGTCGGGGGTTTTTTAAATTTTCAATTTATACTTGTTTGGGCATGTACCTATGCGTAGAATGTAATGCAAATGGCCGTCAGATTTAAACGGGAAGTTGAAAAGACGGTTTAATTCCTTTTTTATTACATTTTTTTATCGTGAAGTGTAGCATTAATAATTATTAATTTTCAAATTGTCATATATTCGTAAGATAATTTTTAATAAATTACATTTTGTGTAAATGTTTGGGTCAGGGGTGACCATTCTCCTTTCATATTCCTAACTGCTTTAGTTTTTGAGAGCCCCCGTCACAAAAATGTCTAAAACTATACTAGCGGCACGCTATGATGGCCGGTTTGACACATTACAATAGTGATGTGGAATGTCAATTTATTCTCGAACAAAAAACAATTAAGTTTTGTTTTTGTACCTGATTAAATAGGTTTAATAAAACAAAAATGTATATGTTTATTTAATTTATTTGAACGAACTGAATATTTGAACGAAAATGAATATACATACTTTATATGCACACAAGAAACATATGAATACAAAAGATACCAAAAAAGGTGCCACAAAAGGCCATAATTAATCAGATTCGTCCATACTACTATTTTCACTGTCGTCACTGCTATCATCACATACATTAATAATTATATGTTCGTTTTCTATAATATTATCTATTTTCACATCTCTTTCATAATCTTCCCTTATTAATTTAACAGTTCTATTCACAACCTTTTCCCAGTCTCCTTTAGTCACATGTTCACAAGCTTCTTCTAATAATTTTAGCATTTTTTTTGTGGTAAATGGGGGTTCTGTATTGTGTCTTGCAGCATATCCCTTAATTTGAGCCCACACCAACTCAATCGCATTATACTCACAATGGTAAGGCGGTAACCGTATAACTCTGTGCCCATGTTCTAATGCTATTTCGTCAATCACGTATCGGATCTTGGTTGGTTTGTTTTCTTTTAAAAGACGTACTAATTCCGCTTTTAACATATTCATGTTTGCATCTACGCCATTTTTACGAAGCCATGCGACGATATCAGCTTTCTTTTGGGATTGGGCAGGTGGCTTGTCAATTTGCATCGAGTGGTATGGGGCGTTGTCCATAATTATAATAGATGGTTCAGGGAGGCTACACAACATTGAGGTAAACCATTCAGTAAACTTTTCTCCATTCATGTCTTCATGATAGTCTCCAGTGGTTTTTGACGCAAAAGCCATGAGAGAACCTTCGACAAACCCGTTGATGGTTCCGGCGTGACAAATTATAAGTCGCGATCCTTTTCCTACAGGAACTTTGGAAGTAGATGCTGCTGTGTCATCGTTCCAAGAACGGCCTACAGTATGGTTAGCATTAAGCCATGTTTCATCCAAGAACACAACATTTTGCCAATTTTTGATTTCTTTCACTTGCCGTAAAAAAGTATACCTTGCCATCGCTATATCAAATCTTTCCATCAATATTTTGCGTTTGTTACATTTTTTGTATCGAAATCCAATGGTCTTCAAAATCTTCGTTAAAGAACTTTCCCCACCGAAGAATAATCCAGCTTCCTTCAGTGAATGCACCAACTTTTTTCTTGTTGGATACTCCTTCTGTAAATAGTAGCCGTAAACATGTCTTCGGATAGCATCGGCATCAAAGCTATCGATGCCTACGACTGGTTTTGCTCGTTTTCTCTTTTTTGGTGTGTGAAGTTTATTTTCTTCTGTGCCAGTCTCGCCATATTTTTTTTTAGTTATCCGTCTAACAGTTCGTTGTCCAATATTAAGCGCATCAGCTACGCGTTCAACCACTGACGTTATAGGTAAAATTGGCCCTCCATTTTGAGCTTCACGATCGAAATAGTTACGAAGGCGAATTACGAACTCACGTGTCTGACTATTTAGAACAGTTCTCTGCGTACGTTCGGTCATATCGACGAAATCCACAACAAAGGGCTTGAACAGAGTCCAAATTAACGAGCAAGGGTCAACAGTAATGCAGTATCAATATTTGAAATCCAAAGCCAGGTCAAAACTATATCACAATCGCATTGCACTGACAGTTTATACTTTTCGAAGCAACGTCAATTCGAAACTGCTTTGTTTTGCATTGAGCATTGACGCGAGTTTGCCGGAGGTAGTAGTTGTGCTAGCCAGCGATCCTATGTGACGATCGTATTAGATTCCATTTTTAAAAATTTATTGATATTTTTTTGCGATTTCAGAGGTTTGTCCACATAGTGAAAATTGTTCATATTCACAAGTACATTCACCCCTTAAATGGTGCAAACTGATTTTTCTACACTTGTATACATTTAAGAAATCAATTTAATAAATAAATTTTGAGTCCTAAACCTAAAACTACATTCGATAAAATTTATGAATCTCTGCACATCACTATCGTCAATAAAGTAATACAATTATTTCCTTCAAAGTCGTTATCAATTAATACGGAACTTCATGAGAAACTACATTCGATAAAATTTATGAATCTCTGCACATCACTATCGTCAATAAAGTAATACAATTATTTCCTTCAAAGTCGTTATCAATTAATACGGAACTTCAGGAGCGGACAAACGTCAAACCGGCCATCATAGCGTGCCGCTAGAGTAATAACTTTGCCAGGCTCCATTTCCTCATTTTTTAAGAAAAAAATTTATTAAATTCGTACTCTAGGTAGGTACTCAATGAGTTTCAAACAACGATACCCCACATGCTAGGGTAAACATAATTTTCTTACCGGCTCCTTTTATGTATGGGAGCCCCCTGAAAAATAACTTTATTCAATTTCTAATTCAATATTTGGTTTTGGGTCAACGTTCTACATCAAATACCAAAGTTTCAGGATTGTAACTCATTTTGTCTACGAGCTGGAGACCTGTGTGACACACGGACAGATGCACAGACAGACAGACAGCAGAGTGACATTAAATAGGGCCCCGTTTTTACCCTTTAGGTACGAAACCCCAAAAACCTAAAAGTCGGCTTTCCCGAGTTCATCTCTACTAAGAATTCCGCTTTCCCCTCCAAATATATACCCATATTACTAATTCCGTGGAATTCTGACGTTTCGTAATGTTACCAGAGATAAAACAATTCCCACAAAAAATTTAAAAAATTCAAAACTTATGCAAATACAAATCAACTGCCGCATGTAGATATGACAAATGCCTGACAGATACTTCATGGTGATAATGTCATTCGACATCCATTTTTGAATAAATTTTTTCAATGTGCTTCTTTTGTTTTCTGTTGCTGTCAGTGTGCACTTTCTAGTTTCCACTTTTGGTCTTTTCTATTATAAGGCGAAACGAGTAATATTGTTACGCGGCATATGGCTTTTTATGATGAGACGGGGAATTAAAGTAGTTTGGGGTAAAATTGTACTTTGTAGATGTTAACCCTGTTCGCCATACTAATAGCTCATCTGTAAATGACAATGACAGCTGTCAGAATTCCGGGCAATTAGTAATACGGGTATAGGTATGCTAGGAGTAGGTACCTACGACAATAGTGCAAGGGACGGGATTTCAACCGTCGACCTTTCGGTATTCAATCCACGGTCTTGACCGCTGCGCTATTGTGGCTTCATGAGATTATAATACCATGACTTTAATAAGATTATGGAGTGTTTTGAAAAAAAAAATCGCATAGTGACGTATTGACGACCTGCCTGGTGCAAGTGGTGCAGTGGTGGGCGCTGTCTTATAACTTATAAGTCGAAAGGTGCCGGGATCGATACCCGTTGGGGCCCATTTAATTTATAATCACTAAATTGTCTCTGGTCTAGTCTTGTGGAAGGCCGCCATGCGACAAGCATGCGACTCACTATACTCTATAGTATTTCTGGTACAGTGCCGCGTAAAAATCGATTGGGCGATATGGGTTTCAAGGAGCCCGTTTCTATCTTAGGTTGCATCATCACTTACCATCAGGTGGATCGTAGTTAAGGGCTAACTTGTAGAAGAAAAAAAGTGCATCAACACATCACTCTCCATGATAGAAATTGTCACAGATAAAGCCAGCTTTGCTGTTATCTTTTTATTGCAATTTGCATCCATGTACTTTCTAGTGCGATAACAGAATATTATCTTTATTATTTCGACCCTGAAACCATGTAGACTAAAATTAAGCCTAACTAAGAGCCTAGTAGTAATACTAGGTAACTATAGGTGTATAGTCCGTTCGGTAACATAGTGTCGGTACAGGCGCAGGTACTCTTAGTATTCTGCTTTTATTTTTATTTTATTTTTTTCTGTTTGTAATTTATTTTCTATTCTAACAGAATCTCCGAATAGTCTGCCAATCCGCACTTGGCCAACGTGGTAGACTATGGTTAAAATCCTTCTCATTTTGAGAGAAGACCCGTGTTCATGATAATATTATATTTTATGTTTATGGTTATATTGTAATAAAATACGAATATAAAAAAATAAAAAAAGGAAAGAGAATTTTAATTAAAAAAATATGAGTAGGTATAAAACGCCAAAACCCCTTGTGCCTGTACACCCCTGTGCATGCTTTGAAGTCACGGCGGTGCCTTTGGGCAAAACACCGCGCGGCGGAGACGCTAGGCGGCGAGACACAAAAGGCGACCGGAAAACGAACAGACTTTACTGGCGTACTGGATTTCATCATACAAGCGAGTTCCTTGAACCGTCAATGTTTGTATTCTGTGCCGATTGTTTAAAGATGGCGACTGACCTGTCGTGACGCATGTGCATTGTACACTCGCGAGGAACGTGGTACTTATCAGCGTTTATACGTAGTCTAGATGTACTGTAGTTGTAAAGTATTACTCAAAGGGATTCCTCGAAAACCCGACAACCGGGTAAAGTAGAGCACGCCGAGCTTGAGAGGCGTCTCGGCTCGATAGTCGATACTGCTGACTACCTATACATAATATTATGTACATATTATGTCGTATGTGTATAAATAAATATAAATATACACACATGTACACACACGGTCGGCTGTTCCTAAAGTAGGCAACTTAATGTCTGTGTTATAGGTAACAACCGACTGATATACATATTTACATATATTACACATATAAATCTATAATATAATAAAACTGTAACAGATCCAATTCTGTACATTGAAGATATTTTGAAAAATTTTATTGGAGGGCACTATATAATCGATACTGAAGCCAAAACTGCAATTTTTTTCATTTTTGTCTGTCTGTCTGTCTGTCTGTCTGTCTGTCTGTCTGTCTGTCTGTCTGTATCATGGCCGAGCATCACGCCGAAACTACTGAATGGATTCGAATGAAACTTGGTACGATTTGAGTTTATACTCCGAGGTAGGACATAGGATACTTTTTATCCCGAAATTCAGCACGGTTCCCTTGGGAGAGGGGAAGAAAGTTAAAACGTGTATTTAGCTGTAATTCATTAACGGGTAGTTCGATTTAACTCATTCTTTTTTTGTTAGAAAGGTAGTACTTTAAGTATTGCCCCGTAAATATTTCAAGGTCATAGGTTTTTTAGTTTAGAAATGACAGACATTTATTGGGTTCCAATAACTTGGGACCCGGATCTTTGTATGTACGGCTTATTTTAAACTGGCGTGCGTTTAAATTTATGTTTGTCGTTCTGTCTATTTGTTCCAGCTAATCTCCGAAACGGCTGGATCGATTTTAATGGAACTTTCAATGTTATAAGGAGTAACAGGCTACATTTAGTTTAGGTACATAAAAGAATTATGGGATCCGATCCGATCCTATATAAAACCTAAAACACGCGAACGAAGTTGCGGGGGTCAGCTAGTATTTAATAAATGTATAAATACATAATACATACTTACATAAATACACCCAGACTCGGGACGGGAATCGAACCCGCAACCCGGGAGAGGTCAACCAGCGGGCCAACGGGCCAGTCACATAGCAACATGCTGCATATGGTTACAGTCATTATGCAAAGTCTTCCAAATTATGCAGATCAGTCTCCAGCTTTAGATGTATCGTCGTCGCCGTCGTTTCTATCGATGGGTTTCCACTGGACGTAGGTCTCTTGAAGGTATTTCCACAATCCATGATCTTGTGTCACTTGTATTCAGCGGCTGTCTGCAACTCGCTTGATATCGTCGGGGGTGTGGTTCTGGCATGCATGGAGTCGCGATCATCTTAATTGCATCTCAATTGCTTGTAAGATTTCGCTCGATAGGTATTTTACCTTTTAAAATATTGTGATTCGTGAGTGATATCCATTATACCTACCTAACAAAACTTTTACTTACTTAACAACAACGAGTGGACTCACGTTATGTATGTCGGAGTATGCCCGACTAGTTTCAAATTAATCTGGCCTGCGCCCCGTCACGTGATTAAAAACCACAAACACCCATGATTAAAAGCCTCGGATGGGTGCCAAACTAGTCGGGCATACACCGACCTATCTACCTACATACATCAAGTGAGTCCAGAGTCGAGAGTCCAGACGTTATTATGTTCTCATGACAAAGCCTCGGATGGATTTGACACTAGTCGGGCATACTCCAACGTAGGTATTTAGGTACATCACGTGAGTCCAGCCGTCGTGTTAAGTTACCTAGGTAGGTATATTATGTAGTTATTATCCAAATGGTTTGAAGATATTTATCGCGTGGTTATTTATATTCGTTTGCGGCAAACATCCAAAATTCGCAAATTCCGACTCAATTTACATGCCTAATGAAATTCAGTGCCAAGAAGATGGGTTATGGATTTTTCACACGTCGAAATTCTCGTATCTTGGTACCTATCTTGCCGTCGTTCTTACAATAATTAGGCTGGTTTCACAGCTTTACAAACGACCCGTACGGGTTGCCCGTACGGGCGCCGCGCCGGGAACGGATGTATTTTTAACTTGTTATTTTTAACGAGCCGTACGAGGTTGGTAGGTTGTGGTGCAAAAATGGAATGGACGCATAAAATACGTGCAATAAAATAAAAGACGCATAAGTACACTTACCTAAACATAAAACTTGTTGGAAAAACTCTTATAGTTAAACACATTACTGAATACTTAGCACGACTTTGCACATCTCGACGACGCGGACGTTGATATTGATAGGTACACTTCGAGTACCGAAACAATGTAATGTCAGCGTATAGCAGATAAGTCCCTTATTTTACAGTCGCAAATTCAGTACCTTATTACCTACCATTTTTATTTCGCTAATTTTCCGCTTGGAACGCAGGCTGTAGATGTATGGATTCTAATCAATGCATTTAAAGGCCGTTTTACTTTGACGCTGTAGTAATTCGTTACTTGAAGTGTATCAACGTTGTCGAGATGGTGTAGGGCCCGTAGTCCCACCGATATGTGTCCTACTGGTGGGACCATGTTATACTACGAAATTCACGTGGGCGAAGCCGCGGGCAGAAGCTAGTATTAACTAAATAATAAAATATTGTAATTTTAAATATTTAATTAATAAAAATAACTACATCGATAGAATCATTCGCGCGTAGCCCGCTGGGACCACGGGTACATACTTAGTAGTGTAGCGTGGTCCCACCAGTAGGACACGTCAGTGGGACCACGGGCCCTTCACCGCCCGTCGAGATGTGCAAAGTCGTACTAAGGTGGTAGATATACAGATCTTAACTCTCCTGATTTCTACAGCACATTAGATGATAAGCGAAAAGTAGTACCTACCTACCTACGGAACGAATAATACAAGATGACGAACATTCGGTACCTAGGATCAAGGATGGTACCTACCTAGCACATGAGTAGATGGGTTATCTACTCATGTGATAGTAAGTAGGATAGTAGGTAATGTGGGTTATATTTAGGGAAGCAGACACGCGGCTGGAATTGGAGGGTGTGCCAGCCAAATGACGTCGTTTGCTACGATTTTAACTTTTTTCCCGGCTTCTTGTTATTTACATAATTAGTTTGTAGATAGTATTTTTTTGGGTGGAGTGAGGAGTCACGCGAGTGATCTCCGAAATTAATGAATGAATAGATTTTTATACCTATAGGTAGGTACATGCTCGTACGCATTACGTTTTTCTAGCCTAGAGGATCTGAGCTCAATCACCGACAAGTATACAAGAAGGTACATTGCACAATGCACAGGCTGTGGCCTGTGGGCTGTGGCCATACATAAAGTTCGTAAACTAAAACCCGACTACGCTTAATAATTTAATAATAATTTAGTATGCAGAAAGCGCGGGTCAAGCCGCTAGCGGCGCCATCTGTTATGTTATCCGAAACTAATTTAATAATCTAGAAAACCACGATGGTTTCGAAGGAAAGGTCGACTGGTTGTCTGTGAAGTCAGATTATGAACGATAATTTGTGATAACGTCATAAGAAAACAAGCTGAACGCTTAGGCCGATCGTGCCTTCTCTATCGCTTATTCCGCGCTCTCGCTTGCACGTGGTACGTGACAAATGAGTCATGAGTTGTGCGTGTGGCCGGCGTTCATCGATATAAAAACGTTAAGCGTTATCACGTCAAAAGAGATAGATTTATGTCCCGTTTTAGCTCTGTCTTGATTCCCAATACATTTTTATTTACAGAATTAACGTTCCGATGTACTTTTCTTTGCAATCTGTTCTCTACCAATTTGTACTTGCGGATCTCACTAAACTAAAGAAAAAAATAACTAAATTAGAGAAATTAATAAAAGGTAAAATATATCTATAATCCAGTTAATTTAGACTTCCAAGGTTACAATAATTCACACCTGGCTGAAAATTGGTAGGATTGATTGAGTAATTTTTTTTCCGTGTCGGATCGATGAGGACTTTTCACATTTCATTTATACCTAATAGTTTTTCGAACAATCCTACCAATTTTCAGCCAAGTGTGAATAAACTGTGCGTGTCCAGGAGTAAATTTTTTTCTAGGTGTCGGATCGATGAGGACTTTTCACATTTCATTTATAATAAGTGTTTTGAACAATCCTACCAATTTTCAGCCAGGTGTGAATTATTGTAACCTCAACCCTTTTTTTTGGTCTAATTTGACCGGACTACTAAATAAGTAAGTAGGTATTATATTTATACCTACTTCATAATGTCATACCCTATAAATCGATTTGTTACACTTGGATGGCTGGCGCATTTTGCATCCCAACACAAAGGACGAAGGTGTTAAAATATAACGAAGATCACCGCATCTGTCGCCAAATCGGACACAAAAATCTGGAGACGTGGCTGCCAAATGACGTCAAGGCCTCACGGTTTACGCTATTTCGGTGATGCCTTGAGACGGGAGCCGAGACGCACGTTATATTGGGTGTAGAGGGTTTACATTGCACGGGTGACGGGGCACTGGACGCTCCGCTGGACAAGTGTAAATTGAAAATTTAAAAAACCCCCGACATTCGCCATTTAGTGGCGGCGGCCATCTTGAATTTGCAATAGTGCTATTCTACTAGTCAAGCCCTTTCATTCGATACCCATATCAAGGGAGTTGTGAAAAAATATATCATCCGCCATTTTGTAGCGGCGGCCATCTTGGACCGATTTTCATCAAACATAGCTAAGAACACTCTCGACTAATTCACCTTTCAAACAAAAAAAACCGCATTCAAATCGGTCCACCCGTTTGAGCGCCACAGGGGAACAGACAGACACACACACACACACACACACACACACACACACACACACACACACACACACACACACACACACACACACACACACACACACACACACACACACACACACACACACACACAGACACGTCAAACTTATAACACCCCGTCGTTTTTGCGTCGGGGGTTAAAAATGTAAATAAATAGCCTCGTGGATTGTTTTGAAAGTCCTATAATATCTACTCGTGTGGTCCTTAGTCTTGGATGTTTTTTGGTGTTATTGAACTAATATTTTATTGGAAATAGGTACCATAAAATTGAGTAGGTATATTATGCGTAGGTAATCTACACAAATAAGTAAAATTGTAATGCCTGTCCTGTGACAGGTCTCTTATCCGTGCAGAGGAAGTCCCGAGCTTCATCAGATAATACCACCACCCACCGCCACCACTAAAGCCTGTTTTACATCCCACTGTTGGGCACAGGCCTCCTCTCTAGTTGGAGTTGGAGGGAGAGCTTAGACCCGCCATACTTATCTATCTATAATATAATAAAACTGTAACAGATCCAATTCTGTACATTGAAGATATTTTGAAAATTTTTGGTGGAGGGCATTCTATAATCGATACTGAAGCCGAAACTGCAATTTGTTTCATTTTTGTCTGTCTGTCTGTCTGTCTGTCTGTCTGTCTGTCTGTCTGTCTGTCTGTCTGTATCTTGGCCGCGCATCACGCCGAAACTACTGAACGGATTCGAATGAAACTTGGTACGATTTGAGTTTATACTCCGAGGTAGGACATAGGATACTTTTCATCCCGAAATTCGGCACGGTTCCCTTGGGAGAGGGGAAGAAAGTTAAAACGTGTATTTAGCTGTAATTCATTAACGGGTAGTTCGATTTCACTCATTCTTTTTTTGTTCGAAAGGTAGTACTTCAAGTATTATCCCGTAAATATTTCAAGGTCATAAGTTTTTTAGTTCAGAAATGACAGACATTTATTGCGTTCAAATAACTTGAGACCCGGATCTTTGCACGTACGGCTTATTTTAAACTGGTGTGCGTTTAAATTTATGTTTGTCGATCTGTCTATTAGTTCCAGCTAATTTCCGAAACGGCTGGATCGATTTTGACGGAACTTTCAATGGCAGATAGATGATGTTATAAGGAGTAACTTAGGCTACATTTAGTTTGGGTACATAAAATAATTATGGGATCCGATCCGATCCTATATAAATCCTATAAACACGCGAACGAAGTTGCGGGGGTCAGCTAGTTCCTAATAATCTTGAGATGGGACTACTCATATTATATTGGCACTTGGCAGGCAAACAAAAGGATGATGACTTTTCTATTAATAGCGACACAGGAAAACAGTTAATTTTATTAAAAGTTATTCGGTCTTCGCAAATGAGTAAGTAGGTATATCTACGTAATTTGCACCTACTTATAAGGAATACGATTTTCACAGACCATTTATTTGAAAGTCTGTAGGGTTACTGCGAGTAACCACATCTCGATAACGTTCATCGATTTCGACCATCAAACACTATAACGTCAAAGTACAAGTGTAAATTATGAATTAAAATCATCAAATATAGATTAAATGGGTCTAAGTATTATATATTATCTCACATCCTGTTAACCACCAACTTGCTGCTAAATCATCAGACCCTATTCACTGTCTGTAAGCCAAGTTCGTACTTACCTAATCATCGGGTACTGAAGCAATGAGCCCAAACACGATAGGTACATCTGCAGCTGTAAGCTATCGAGGTGTTGTATAGTCCGCAAACTGTCAAGGTTGCAATATTTTTAGTTCCATTTTACGTAATTAATAATAACTAGCTTCTGTCCGTGGATTCGCCCGCGTGAAGGTTTTTCACAAATCCCGAGGGAATCGTGGATTTCCAGTTCCCGTTCCTGCTTCCTTTTCCAACCTTTACACCTACTTTTAAGGAAGTTTGTTATAGTAATCTACCTATAGCTGTAACTATAGATTTCAGTTTTTCCCAAATCCCGTGGGAACTGTGGATTTTTCCAGGATAAAAAGTGGAAACGCATACGCATGAATGTGATTTACCTAAGAACAATCAGCGCCATCTATCGCGTTTTTGGAAGTCTAAATCTATTTTAGTCCCACAGGAATACTTTTCCGGGATAAAAAGTGTTAAGTCAGGGCATAATCTATCTCCATTCAAAATTTCAGCCAAATCGGTTCAAGAGGAACAAACATAGACACACACACAAACTTTCACCTTTATAATATTAGTGTGATTATTATGTGGCGAAACTCGAAACTTCAAATCGTTCAACGTTGTGGAATTATAAGAACTCGTCATAAGGGTAAGCGGAAAAACACAGTAAAAATAGCATAAAATTACGTTGGAACCCAGAAGGTCACATGCAACCATGCAGAAACTGCCTACCATTGCAAATATTTATCTGAATGAGTAAGTCATTCATCATTCATTCATTCATGATCAACCCATTACCGGCTCACTACAGAGCACGGGTCTCCTCTCAGAGTGAGAAGGGTTTTGGCCATAGTCCACCACGCTGGCCAAGCGGATTGGCAGATTTCACACACCTTTGAGAACGTTATGGAGAACTCTCAGGCATGCAGGTTTCCTCACGATGTTTTCCTTCACCGTTAAAGCAAGTGATATTTAAATACTTAAAACGCACATAACTTCGAAAAGTTAGAGGTGCGTGCCCCGGGATCGAACCCACGACCTCCGATTAGAACTCGGTCGTCCTAACCACTAGGCTATCACAGCTTGAGCTATGTGATTGCCAAATTGTATTAATAATATTAATTAATATTAATACAATTTGGCAATCACATAGCTCTTAATATGTACTTAATTATTCATTATAGAACTAGCTGATTCTCGCGACTTCATCCGCGTCTATATAGGTTTTTATACTCCTGTGGGGATTCTTCAATTTCCCGGGGTTAGAAGTATGTCTCCGGGATGCAAACGGGTTAGGATGTGAAAATGTTTAAAACTATAATTTTGTCCTCGTATCGACAGTTTTTTTATGCAGTAACCCGTCAAAATCGATTCAGTCGTTCCAAAGATTAACAAACGGACAAGACTAACGAACGAACGGACGGACAGAGAAAAAAATATAAATGTGCGTTTGTGTTATGTTATCTATCAAATAATCATAATAATGAACTTTATAAGAGTCAGTTATTAAGAAAACGCAAACATAAACTTTAATAAACTTAATTTTATTGATTTGTAGGGATTCGAGTAGATACCTCAATAGATAGACTCAAACATAATAAAAACCAAAACATCTTGATGGTAAGGTCACTAGTTGTTAAACCTACAACAAGATAAGCAAGTAACATCACAATAAATCACACAATACAATGTAAAAATGTAAGTTTTTTTTTGTGTCTAGACCAAACGGTTTGTCAGGCACGGCGCCAATACGTGGCTTATTATATAAAGGCATTATGTACATACTAGCTTTTGCCCGCGACTTCGCCCGCGTGAATTTCGGTTTTTCACAAATCCCGAGGGAATCGTGGAAATTCCCGTTCCCGTTCCCACTCCCATTTCCAACTTTTATATTTACTTTCAAGGAAGTTTGATACAGTAATCTACCTATAGCTGTAGCCTATAGATTCAGTTTATCAAAATCCCGTGGGAACTATAGATTTTTCCAGGATAAAAAGTGTTAAGTCAGGGCATAATCTATCTCCATTCAAAACAGCCAAAATGGTTCAGAAGTTACGGCGTTAAAGAGTAACTAACATACACACACACATACACACAAAATTTCGCTATTAAAATAACCAGTAAAGGAACATTTTCAATTCAATCTTTGTTATCCCAAATGTTTCCTATGGAGATCCAAAAGCACATAAAGTATTCAAAAGCACAAAAGTAGGTAGGTACCTAAGTATGAAGGTGCGGTTGGTATCTGCTAACAATGCTTTTAATGACGAGTACGGAATAACAAGGGGTCATTATCGAAGTGTGTCAATCATTTTTGATTGCACTGTAGATAGGAGAGGCCTCGGCTGAACCGGACGCCACTGTGTCGAACTGGATGAAAGCCACTTCTTTTTATCAAGTCAATATGCAAAGTCGCACCCACATAGAGTACCTATTTACCTAGTAACTATTGAAACGACTTTTAAGTCTATAAGTATACTTAAATTAAATTTAAAAAACCCCCGACATACGCCAGCTTGTAGTGGCGGCCATCATGGATTTGGTTGGAACGGCATTCCGAACCAGTGGTATCTAGATTCAATTGACGATTCAAAAGTACTTGTAAAAGTTTATTTGAATAAAAAAATTTATATTCTATTCTATACCTACCCATATTATATATTATATATATTATATGCCTGAAGACAAAAGTCTTTGACCAGTGCATCCTACCTGTGATGACATATGGAGCCGAGACGTGGACACTGACCGTGGGGCTTGTCCACAGATTCAAAGTCGCTCAACGGGCTATGGAGCGAGCTATGCTTGGAGTCTCTTTGAAGGATAAAATCAGAAATGAGATTATTCGGAAAAGAACTAAAGTAACCGACATAGCTCGCAGGATCAGCTCGTTGAAGTGGCGATGGGCAGGTCACATCTGTCGGAGGACCGATTGCCGCTGGAGCAGACGTGTCCTCGAGTGGAGACCGCGAACCGGCAAGCGCAGCGTAGGGAGACCCCCGGCTCGGTGGTCCGACGACCTTAAAAGGGTCGCTGGCCGGGATTGGATGCGAAAGGCAGAGAACCGGACGGTGTGGAGCACCCTGGGAGAGGCCTATGTCCAGCAGTGGACGGAAATAGGCTGATGATGATGATGATGATACCCATATTGAGGAAGTTGTGGAAAAATATGTAATCCGCCATTTTGTGGCGGCGGCCATCTTGGACCAATTTCATCAAACATAGGTACGAACGAATACTCCCGACTAATTCACGGTTATCGGTAGACTAATCGGTTTACCCGTTTGAGCACTTCGGTTGAACAGACAGACACACACACACACACAGACAGGCACGTCAAATTTATAACACCCCGTCATTTTTGCGTCGAGGGTTAAAAATTACGCTTATCGTATCACGCTAAGAGCCTGCGCAGACAAGGTACTTTTGTCCCCGGAGGCGAGAGGACAATATTATACCCTATCGTCCCTGTGATCCCATTATTACTAATATAAAGTCGTCGTTCTTACCCGTTGTCCTAATTGGCTAACGATTCGATCGAACGAAATCGATCGTGTTGATCGTACGATCGTTTGCAATTATAATGACGCCTTAGTACCGCCGTGAGCGTTATGCGATACAGTTACGACTTATGAGTAATCTGTTTTGAGCTTTTGAGGGTTCAACAAAGTACATCGAGGTCTGTCCCTTGTCTGCGCCAAGTCTGCGCAGGCACTGGCTGTGCGTCCACGTCGCGTCGTCTGTCAATAAGCCACGGATTACGATACTGTTTCATATTTGTCTGTTTTCAAACTAATAATAACTAATAGTAATTAGGTACTGGGTACTGTACGCCAGTATCCATATTGTGCATTACGCAGAAGCAGTATCGTGAAGGGAAACAATTCGATGGATGATAATTTATTATTATGTACCTACCGTAATAATAAAGTTCAATAAAAAGCTCATTATACCTATAGGTATCTAGAAGATACAGGACGTAATAATCTGTTTACCTACTTCAGTGACTAAAGTAAAAAATTGCTATAATACCGGATAGCTAACCGGCCTTCCTCGATTACCCCTAATCTAATTATACCTAATAGCAATTGCTAAACTCTGTGGCATAGTGTGATGTAGCGGCCACATTAACGGAAAATGCCATTGAGCAGTTTTTGGCAGATCAAAGAGGTTGAATGGCAGATTTAACGCAGTAAAGCGGCCACACCTACGGTAATCGCTATGTTCAATGGCATTTCCCGTTAATGTGACATGAGGGGATGACCGGCGGTAGATATGCCCCCGAGCGACAGATTTGAGGATTTCATTTCAGAAAAGAGCAATCAGCTGCCGTCATTTGACTATTTGAGATAGGTGCGCCCTTCGTGGTTACCCGCGCCAATGCATGCCGCATGGCCATGCATCGCTTCTCTATAGATATTTATAACTTCTCTCTAAATTCTAAGACTAGACCATAGAACATAGGGTAGGTATGTTCTATAGCCTGGGTAATGAGGGTCCAGCCGCGTACCTACCCGCGATCAGCCTACAGCCAACCGGAGAAAAACCGCACTCTGAATTAAACCTAATTAAAACTACGGTTACGACTTTAAACAGGCTTTACTTACATCCATTTTACTTTGATATGTGTTACGAATAGCGATACTCGAAATCTATCATCGTTGTCGAGATATTATGCAAACTCGTACTAACCCCGGTGGTCTGGGGGGTTATTCTGTAACTTAGTTAGCAACTGAAAATAGTTGCTAACGAATTAGTTCAATATACATTGCTGCTTTACTGTGTGAAATTATGGAAACACTTTATATTTCCCACAGTAAAGCAGCAATGTATATCAAACTAATTCGTTGGCAACTATTTTCAGTTGCTAACTAAGTTACAAAATAACCCAGCGAGTCATGTCCGGTGGTAATCCGAATGGTGAAATTCTCGAGTTATGTAAAATCTGGAGAGCAGCCAACTTCGTGTTGTGCGTTAGTTTACGAAAACGCAATACTATGCCGGAGACTAGACGACGTAATATTACGTCTGTGGTGTGATGATGAATTTGTTTTTTAAACATTTGAGCCAATTTTTGAGGAGCCGGAAGCTCCGAATGCTTTGCGTCTGGCGTAATTAAACTATCATAAACTTTTTTTATAGGTCAATCGAGGTAATTTTTTTTTAAAAAAGACGCGAGGAGTAAGTACCTTCAACGGCTGTGTTGGCAAGTGCCGGCAATTTTGTGTCTTTTTCCTTTTCACGGCAAAAACAAACGGCAAAATGAACAGCATAAGGTGACTTAAGGGTACATTAATGCTTCATATAGCACATAAATATATTCGTATATAAAATTTTAACTATAGTTCGACTTTTAATTATCTGCAGTAATCTGACGTTTCCTAATGTCATTCCGTAAAATAATGTTGCCAACCCCATTTCTATAGTGATGTGATACGTTCAATTCATTCAATTTCATTCACAAAAGTTTCGTTCAAAGTTACTCTTTCATTATCATCATAATTTTATTTATCTACTAAGTAAATCGATGGCTCCTACGTATAAAAGCCAAATTAACATCTTGACTTTTGTGGCAAACGCATCCTATTGGTACAATTGATAATATGAGCTTTAATTGAAAAAAGTACTATTTTCTATTTGCAGTATAACAGCCTATGTGTCGTAAAAATAAACGTACAAATGGTAATTTTAGACTTACACTTGTTTATGCTTCCGGCCAATCTGCATAATTTTTTTATCGTGTTGTTGTTACGTTTATTATCATCGAAGTCATCTTTTAGTTATTACATAAATAACTAAAACTTCCAATTAATATATTATAATCGATACTTAAGCCTTAACTACTTGTTTTGAATCTTGTTTGTCTGTATCTTGTTCAGCACGATTTCCTTGGAAGAGGGGATAGAAGTTTATTTTGTGCAACTCAGCATTAGTGCACTTGACAACTCAGCGTTAGTGTACTGGTTTCTTGAGATGCTTTTTTTACGCCAGTTACGATTTTTTTTTTTGTTAATTTGTGATTTTACTAACAAACAATGTGAAAGACTTTTTGTATAACTTTAGGTAATTTTATTGATTAAACTGTGATCTTTAAAAAAACTTGCTATTGTTAACTAGGTATTTCTTAAGAAAACACAATACGTTTTAAATATGGGTCCATAACTATAAGTTTTGAAGAATGAAGACTATAGAACTTAAAACAGATCAAATAACAACTTAATTTAACTTTCACTAAATTAGATGAGTAAAAATATAAAAAAATTACATATTGCGGCCACTTTGGCACATTGGCCTTATTAGGTTGTTTTTGGAGTAAAATAAATATAATAATAAAAACTAATGTACAAGGGCCAAAGTGCAGTAAAGGAAAAACTAAAATATATACAAATATAACACTTTGTTGTAAATAAGGACGATATCTATCATAATTAACATGCTAAGTTGCTGCTGCCCCTTTATTTAAAAAAAAATTATATTTTTAAAAGAATACCTACTAGTTATTCAGAAAAAAAATATTGAACAGTGTTACATACTTTTGGAATCTACTTATATTTTTCTAGACGATTTTGACCTCCCTAGCGCAGTGGTGAGCGCTTTGGTCTTATAAGTGGGAGGTCCCGGGTTCGATTCCCGGCAGGGGCAATTTGGGATTTTATAATTTCTAAATTGTCTTTTGTTCAGTCTGGTGGTTTTAGCCATGGCTGGTTAGCACCCTACCGGCAATGCTGTGCCGGCCTGCCGCCAAGCGATTTAGCGTTCCGGTACGATGCCGTGTAGAAACCGATCAGGGGTATGCATACCTCTTTCAAGTTTGCCCACTTCCGTATTCGACTGCATCATCACTTACCATCAGGTGAAATTGCAGTCAAGGGCTAACTTGTAGTTCAATAAAAAAATTGATGATGATTATGAACTTAATCTGATTTTTGATTATTTTTTTCAACTTTAGTCTTTAATGCGGGACCATGGTCACCCCATCATACGGGTGAGAGAGTTCCGAATCGACGGGATGAATATTCAATGTTTGGCAGTTAGGAAACCCATGAACATTTTGTATGGGAAAATGTTTTTTCTTTTATTTTTTCGTCAATTTTCCAATATTTTAATAGTTATTCTGCTATTCGGGACGGAGACAAATACAACAAATCAAAAACCATGAAAATCGGTCCAGCCGTTCTCGAGTTATAAGTGTTCGAATAAACCAGACTTTGTTTTATATATTAAAGATATATGTATTTATATATATACATATAAGTATATAGGTACACTTTGTACATAAAATATAATAATTACTTAAAATATAAACTTTAATTTGAATACAATAATTGAATGATTCAAATCAATCACCTGTACCCCATCCCTATTTTATTTTCGTTAAAAAGTGACAACCCACGAAACTTCACATTAGTGCATACAATTAAAAGTCGAAGTATAGGACTCCTGTTTTTGAAGTCGGTTCATAAGCTAATAATTTGCGTACCTATTTTATGTTTTGATAAAGTAGTAAATCAAAGCGTGATCCATTTTGCAAAATCACAAATCTTAATCTGACATAATTATTGATTGATAGTGTTTCTGTGGCAGTAGGTATTTAGTAAGTAAGTACATGGAAAGTTGAATCGATATTCGATCGGTTCGATAACATTATAGTATGGCTGCCTGCGCACATGCATGATATAGCATGCACGTATAGAAATGTCCAAGTACATACGTAAAGTGCAAACACATCTCTTTAAATCAACAGATAGGATAAAGGGACCAAAATTATCGACCGAGAAAAATTGTTGCCATTTGGTAATTTTTTTATTTAAATTATCAAAATGCTTAATATACTTACTAATTTTTCTTTGAAATAAGTCTTAGATACTGAGACAATACGAAATTCGAAAGATTGATATAATAGGTACCTACAATGTGACAATGAAAAGACACACCATCTTTTTATCTTCTTTGGAGGCCAAGGCTTAAAATAATACAGCCAAATGAAAGAGATTGGCGCACCGAGGCCGTGGGTTCTTACTTCTTACCTTGGAATAAAATTATATATTTTAAATAGTTCTACATTACATAATATTATTATGTACATGTGTCGTACTTTCGTTTGGAACCGCATAATTTAGTTTGTTTGTAAAGGATTATTCCTGGTTTTGAAAAACTCATTATAATATTATTGTTTCATTTTTAACCGCCTATGGCAAAGCTAAAAGGAAGGATTATGATTTTAGCAGTTTAGTGATTTTTACTATCTAGTAGTACATATGTTTGTGGCCGATTTTTGTATGAGATTCTGTGTGTTCCACTCTTAAACTACTGGGCCGATTTTAATGAATGAGGTGTCAATTAATTCTTTATTATGGTCCGGGTGACATAGGCTACATTTTATGTACGAAAAAAATTGAGAAGTGACCTTCGCGGCTTAAACTAGAATATTAAGGTAGTTTCGGGTATACATAACAGATGGCACCAGTAGCTGCTCGCCCCACACTTTCTGCGTACTAAATTCTTATTTTATATTAAATTAAATTACTAAGCGTCGTCGGGTTTTAGTTCACGGACTTTATCTCTTGTATAAATTACTGATATTAATTTTTTTTTTGGGAAATGGTATTTAATTGGTCATTTTTCATGACAAGTAAAAAATTGTGACTTAAAAGAAAATTTAAACTTATTTTAGATTGCGCAAATGAAGTCCTTTCATTTGGTGTGTATAATAGTGACCCCACTTTTAAATTTCGATCCCTCACATCTGCAATAAGTTGCGTAAGCATTATTTACGGTACGGAACCCTAAATATATTTATCTAGAAATTTCTAAGTGACCAAGCCATTCACATTGACGCACACACACACACGCACACGCGTACAGCGTACTCCCAAGCTCAACATTGTGCCATAAGCACAGACTAGACTAGCCAATAGCAATAAGGCTCATTCACATTCATACAGTCGACCGACGCGCCTTGGTCCAGACGTGTGCCAGTACTTTATTTATACAATTATTCATCCGATACCGCTGTGCTGACGTCATCCGCTTGAATACCAGCGTGCATCAATTAAATTGTTCCTTTTTTGAAATCGGAACGCGTTCTACTTTCGTAGTTTTTGTAGCCAGTTGGAATAATTGTGCATTCTCCATACAAAAAAGGTTCTACTACTCCTTTTGGAGATTTACGGTAAGAATTTTCTATACATAACATATAATTTTGTTGATGATAACCTAATTAAGTATTGTACCTACATAAAATTAATTGATTAGTTTGACTTTAACAAAATATTTAATATGTAAATGTATGTTATGTATCTACTTATTTATTATACGAACCATATGCAGATAATGTACCTACGTACTTTTATAGTTTAGGACATAATATAGGTACCTAGGTGTATATTTATAACTAGATTTGTAACGCTATTTTACTGATTTATATTGTATGCATATATGATCGGAACACAATAATATGATATTTGGTACAGGGTCAACTTCTCGATAATTATTGGGTTTACAAAAACAATGAAAAATTGCAGCTTTTCAAAAAATGTTTACCTGAGTTGTTTAAGTAGGTCCCACCTACATAATATTAACGTAGCCATAAACTTTTTTGGTTCAGAATCCGTTAAAAAATTTTAGAATCACTCTCAGTTTTCATCCGTCCATTCATCTCATAACTGTTTTATTCAAAGTCATTGAATTATATTGTACTGACGTTCAAAGTAGGTACTTATACTTTAATAATACCTAGCTGCAAAATTAAAATTAAAGTTAGTTACTAAGAAGTAACCGCTACATAGTACATACGTCTATATCATGTCGTGTACTATACGTATGTAAGTAGGTACTGCCAGGTTTTTTACGGCTAGGGTAGGTACTAGGTACCTACTTATCTGCTCACATCAGCCATAAAAAAAGCGAACTGAGATCATAAACTGCATCGCTTGTTAGTTGTTTGCCTTAGTGGTCAGGCGCAAGATTAAATAATAAATATAAAGTATGTAATAAAATCGGCCAAGTGCGAGTCGGACTCACGGGCAAAGGGTTCCGCACAACCACGTAATATTAATTATTCTACAAGACTGGACCGCGGGGAGATCAGGTGCAGGACCGATGGGCTTTACGTGCTCTCTGAGCCACGTAGGATAACGCCAACTTCCCAACAATGCCCGTGCTGCTACTGAGAATTTCATGACAAAAAAACCCAATAATATTTTGATCATGATCGTCAGCAGCATTATTCATTAATGTGACTATTAATCAGGTGCTGCAGATAACACTATTAATCTATGTATAGAAAGCAGGTATAGGCATATCCATAATATCATAATAGTATAGTAGGTAACTAGTATCCTACCATGGATTGCAAAGTTGTGTTCAAAACAACAACACTGTGTAACTATCTCTTTTTCCCATGAACATGAAAAGGGTGCCACTTGTAAATAAAATAGCGTCACATTCCAAACTGAATGCCTACAGCTTATCGGTTAGAGAACCGGATCCGTGTATATTATGGACTCGAGTTCACTAAACAGTAGACACGCATAAACTATTGATAGTTTCAACACAGGTTTCAAGAAAAAGTAGTTACTTGGCATGTAGGTCGGTACGGCGTCTCTATGCATTTTGAGTATGCGTTGTATATCTATGGCGACGCGTTTGGAGAAAAGGACAAAGCTATGAGTTAGAAGAGTGACGCTATAAAACTCGACGCACATTAAATAAACTCGACTGGCGACTGCAGATTGTAATGTCTGCATAGCATCGGTTGAGTTCCATAAAAAAATGTTAATTAGGTACTTATTAGAAACTCAATTTCATTCTATCATAATTTATACCTACTTGTTGTTCTAGGAAATCAATTTTATTAAAATAACTACCTACCTACCTAGTTACAGAGATTTGTAATAAATAATAATAATATATAATATCGAGCCTTTACCGCTGTTTTAGCGCAACCGACAAAAACCAAATTTTACAGGAGACTGGAGAAGGTTTTTTTAAATATTTTTTAACAGAAGTGTGCTAGCAAATAAAAATTTCACATACCTACATTAATAATTTTTAGACATTTAATTTGATTGAAAATAAAACGAAAATGATAAGACTTATCATCAAAACTAATATTATTATAATTTTCGGCAAAAGTGTCGCTTACGATAATTTGACGGTAACGGCTCGAAATGTACCTATCTACCTAATAACTAATAAGACGTAGGTATGTAATAAATAATGATAATTATTAATAATTATTGTACCTAAATAGCTAATTTGCATTTGTTTTGGTTCGGTTTGGGATTTCCTAAACAACAAAAATGTGGGTAGGTGCCTAGGTAGGTACTTTTATAAGGATGCGGTAAAGCAAAATCACAATAATAAAATGTTTTACTACCTAATAGCTGTTATGGCTATTTTGTAGGTTTCAGGTCTACCGTCTATCTAATCATAACTTATTATTCTAGGTAAGGACCTACCTATACCTACTAACTTGCTTAAGACATGTATTTCTTTAATATATATATAGCTGCTCGTGCTGATTCATTGACTGACTCACTGATTGATCACCCCTCCTGTAAAATTTTGTATGAAAAATTTTTTTTTCACTAATGGTTTCGTATAGAGGACAAAAATTCATTCGGAACAAAAATATGGAGAGAGCTGATGATTGAGGATTTCAGAGACGAGCGAATGGCACGCTTAAGGTATTGAAGATAGGTGGGGAGTGCTCGAACAAATGTCACTCGAAACGTCATCCAATTGGCAGTGAGCTAAAAAAAAATTCAAAATGGCGAAAAAAAGATGGCCGCCATACAAATTTCGTCGGTCTCCATCTCGGAGGGTATAAAAGATGGAAGAGTGGTTTCTTCACAAAAGATGATCAGGATCGGAAGGTCTACTCGATGAATAGAACAAAAATTCAAAATGGCGGAATCTATTTTTCCATAGAAAATGTATGGCGAATATTGAAGAGACTACAAGTTGTGAACTATACAAGGCTTTGATGCGATTCTTTGGAGAAATCTCAAAGAAAAATATGGGAAGACAATACGATGGTTGAGGGTTTGTAAAATGGTTGATGAGCCCGTGCAGGGTATTGTAGATAGACGGGGGCTGCTCAAACAAAAAATACTCAGAACCTCATCCAATTGGCAATGAGCGAAAAAAACCCAAATTGTCGGATTCAAGATGGCGGCTATACAAATTTCGTCGGTGTCTATCGCACCAAGTATAAAAGATGGAAGAGTCGTTTCTTGGAAAAAGATGATCAAGAACTAAAAATCTACTTGATGAACAGAAAAAATCAAGAAGGCGGAATTTATTTTTTTCCACTGATGGTTTCGTATATAGAAGACAAAATTCCATGCGGAGGAAAAATATGGAAAAAGCTGATGATTGAAGATTTTGGAGACGTATGAGGAGCACGGTCAGAGTATTAAAGATAGGTGGGAGGTGCTCAAACAAAAATTACTTGAAACCTCATCTAATTGTCAGTGAGTGAGAGAGTCAGTTGAAAAAAAGGCCAAAATGGCGGATTAAAGACGGGGGCCATACAAATTTCGTCGGTGTCTCCAGTTCCTTTTCAAAATTTGTTTTTATGGAAAAAAACTCTCATTCTGACAAATGATTCGGAGAAAAATATGGAGAGTGATAATTATCGAGGGTTAGGAATATGGGAGAGATAGGTGGAGGCTGCTCTCACCAAAATACCCGAAAGCGAAACCTCGCGGTCCGCTTTAGCGGGCCGCGCACCCACGCGCCATACTAGTTCTTTCTATAGATAGGGTCTTTATTAGGTAGGTATGTTATTATTGCGTATCATAATAATTTTATTAGGTGCCATCAGCATTCTATCACTTTGTCATCCTATCATAAAATGGCGTTAAAGTTTTCGCTTATACGAGCACTTCTCTTTGATAAATAAACATATTTTTATAACATTACACCGATACAGTGGCAAAATAAAAGGCTGGGTTACGTAGGTAGGTAGGTAGGTAGGTAGGTAGGTACCTACTCGTTATTTAAAGTCCCATAAATGATAATATCCTCAAGTTGTTTGGCCATATTATCCGCAATGAAAGCTCCTTAGAAAGGTTAGTGGTACAAGGAAGAGTCAACGATCTCGCGGCCGATCACCCACAAGATGGACAGACCTTATCTCAAGATCAACGCAGTGTACTCTCACTGAATGTTCGCGCAGTGCCATTAACAGAGAGAGATGGAGAAGTCTCGCAAAAGCTGCAACCAGCACATCAGACGATCCATGACCACGACCGCTCCGTCAGGAGTGTACGACTAAGAAGAAGAAGAAGAAATGATAATAATTCTTGAACAAAATCTCTTCAACGAAATTAAATTGACAACTCAAAAAAAACGCGCCGAATTAAAAGTCCTACTCCTACCTTTTTCGCTACTTCAAAAAATAAAACCGGTCAAGTGCGTGGCGGGCCACGCGCAGTGTAGGGTTCCGTAGTCACAATCCTCGAAAAACAGATATAACTCCTTAACCTGTGAACCCTACTTAGCCGTGATAGTTTTCCTTTAAAATTGATTATATACCCTACTGCTGTGAATTTTTTCAAGTTCCTATATACTGCCATTTGGCTGATAGAGGGGGGGGACACTTGACTCTAATAAAAATTTGCACTTTAAAACATCATATTTTACAAACGGATCTAGAAATCGAAAAATGATGTTCCCACACCCACAGTATTTTTAAAAGACCTATTCAACGATACCCCACACTATGGGGTAGACGAGAAAAAAAATATTCATCCCCACTTTACATGTAGGGGAGCTACCCTAAAAAAAAATATTTATCAAAATTTTATTTCACCACTTTGTCGGCGTGATTAATATTTATACTCATGCCAAATTACGGATTTCTAGCACTAATAGTCTCTGAGATTAACCGAGGACGGACGGACAGACGGACAGACGGACAGACGGACAGACGGACAGACGGACAGACGGACGGACATGGCGAAACTATAAGGGTTCCTTGTTTACTACGGAACCCTAAAAAAGGTGGTTCTCAATTCGCAGCGTTTTTTTTTTCGATGTTACTCCATCAAATCTCAACCAATTTCATTATTTTTTATTTTTATTTGAAAGAACGTATTTTCAGGTTGGTCCCATTTAAATTTGATGAAGATCGGATGAATACCTTCGGAGATGAAGAAAATATGTAAGAGCAAATCGCTCGCGATCAGAGATACCTAATTACCTACTCTGATCGCGAGCAATTTGCTCTTACCACAGAATAATAACTAGTACCTAAAGGTACTCTTACATATTCTAATGTATAGTTCTAATGTTTATATAGAACAACCACTTACCTATCAGCTGTTATTACCTACCTACTATGAAAGTATAAGGTAAACCACCCAGTAGTCATCCCTGCTGCATTGGTCAGCCTTTACAGACAGACATAATTTTCATATACATAAATACTAAGTAAATAGTGTTTCAATTTGACTTTGACAATTTGAAAAAAAAAGTGAAATTTTATCGATTCCTTGTCTTCTGATAAATTCGTTCAAACAAGCATTTTTAATAAGCGTAGAACTATCATTGGAGAAAGTTTTTTCGTTCGCTATAATATTATTCCAATACTTATCTTATAACCTGCATCGTAACAATTATGATTTATGCTTAACTTACTTAATACCTAATCGTTATCTGAAAGACCTACAATATTATTATCAACACAATGTTTACATAATGATGGTAGATAATACACAGTACAGATGTAATATAAAATGTATATTACCAATTTCGAATTTGGCCTTCTAATTAAACCCAGATAATTTAATATGCAAATTAAAGCCAGATAATAATTTATGCTTCTGTATAATTCGCTTATTTGACTTTTGTTTTGTTTCAGATTTATTTGCCGGTGTTCTTTGAAATGTTGCAGACATCAAAACTTTAAATCTATGTCAAGAAAGAGGCAAGCGCATAGAGCTCCAAAAGAAAGTAATTTCAAAAGTGAATATTTTAATAAGAGTGTGAGATCGAGGACTAGCCGGTCCTTTATGAACTCCACAAGCTATAATCCTCGCGCTCTTACACTTTGCATTTCGAAAAGCCCCTGTCGCTATTCAGCCCGCGACCCGAGGTTAAGACATTGGTCGAGAGAACTAATTGTCTCTACGTAGAGCAATTGCCGTTTGGATTGTGAATCCAAATTCTTCTGTGTCACAAGCATAGATACAGAAAGACTCGAACACGAGCAGTGATACGGTACGTACTTAGATTCGTACTTAAAAGCGCCTTTCGGCACTAATGGACGCTGAAATAACCTATGCGAATGGCATCCCAGGTAAAGAGAAAGCTGTCAAGTATGAAGCGAGTGTACCATCTGAAGAGGAGAAGACTACGTCTCCATTGCTTGCCAGAAACAGTGACATCATATACATAGACAATGTGAGCAATGAGAGACACGACCTGCAAAATGACAACAATTCTAAAAAGGAACTGAATAAAATAAATTCAGTGAAGACGGAAGACAGTGAACCAAAAGACAACACTTTGAGTGTAGTTTTTCAAAAGGACGACAAGAGTGATGATGATGCAAAATCGACGAACGAAAGAGTCAAATTCTTGGGTTTGGGGGACGCTGACAGCATTTGCTCCAGTAACGCGCCGCAAGACCAAGAACCCCAAATACCTGACGGGGGATGGGGCTGGGTTGTGGTTGCTGCTTCTTTTCTCGTTGCCACCGTAGCCGACGGGCTCGCTTTCTCATACGGTTTGCTGCAAACCAAGTTCGTGGATCATTTCGATACGAGCGAAGCGAAAACTTCTCTCATCGGAAGCCTATTCATTTCGGTTCCCTTAATAGCGGGACCCATCATGAGCGCGTTGGTAGATCGATACGGATGCAAAAATATGACAATCGTCGGTGGGATATTCTCTACTGTGGGATTCGTAGCTGCAGCCTATAGTAACACTGTTGAAACCTTGTATGTAACCTACGGTATCATCGCTGGGCTCGGTATGGGCTTGTTGTACGTTACCGCTGTTGTTTCGATAGCCTATTGGTTCGAGAAACGTCGTAACTTGGCCGTGGGCTTGGGATCGTGCGGAGTCGGGTTCGGTACATTCGTTTACTCGCCATTGACGACGTATTTGTTGAAAGAGTACGGATGGAGAGGTACGTTGCTCCTCCTAGCTGGTACGGTACTTAACGTTTGCGTCTGCGGTGCGGTGATGCGAGACCCTGAATGGTTGATACTGGAACAGAAAAAACAAAGGAAATTGAGTAAGTCTAAGAGAGTTCCCAGTTCAGCGTCGATTTCGGCGAGATCAGGCGGTGGGGAGTCCATGTACCCTGATGCTGAAGAACTCAAGACGATGGTAAGCAGTGGAGAAACCCCGGAGTATATACTTTCGCAATTGGTGTCCGCTATAGCAGAAGCTGAAAATGTGGAGGCAGTTACCAAAAGAAATGCCGACCTGCATAACCAGAAAGTTAGTTCTGTTATTGATCTGCCAACATTTTTACAACAAAACGAAAAGGTAATTAATAAATCGTATCTTTGTTTATAATTCTATACAATTATTATACAAAAAAAAAAACACCCAAATGCGAGTCGTGCCTCGCTATTACAGTTCCGTACATACTGTGAATCGATTTCAGAAGGTATATATTATGTTACTTAAAAACTTCATTTTGGACAGAAATATCCGGTAATAAAAATGGTTTAAAAACCGAAAAACTGACGGACAGATTTCTTCGTTTCTGAAGTTATAATAAAAAAGAATGAAAACATATTTTTGTCCTCCTGAATACATATAAGTTTTATCATGAAAGAAAGAAATTGAATTCATTAAATTAAATATTTTTCAGCTCCCGCCCGAAGTTTTCCACCAGATCACTTCAAACGAACGCCTCTACAACATAATCCTTCAGAATTACCCGTCTCTGCTACTCCTGAAAAGCAGTTCAGAGACGAAGCTACCGACCGATTCGAACAAAAAAGAGAAGCTCAAGAAGAAACAAAAGAAAGAGTTCGACAAGAAACTGGAAATAGTCAAGGAGAAATTGCTCCAGCCGATACCTGAGAATCACACGGCCGTGATCACTCCGAAGCAGGCGCGTCAGGACTGGTTCTCGAGGCAGATACAAACCGATCACAACTATCTGAGAGGCATACGGGTTCACCGAAACTCGATCATGCATCGTGGCGCCATGATGAACATCGCCAAGTATAAATTGCGTGCGTCGTCGTGTCCTGACATCTATAAAAACTCGATGTGGTCCGTGGAGGATCCGGTGGAAGAGGTAATTTGGAGTATATCACTACATAGTATAAAACAAAGTCGCTTTCTCTGTCCCTATATCCCTATGTCCCTATGTATGCTTAAATCTTTAAAACTACCTACGCAACGGATTTTGATGCGGTTTTTTTTAATAGATAGAGTAATTCAAGAGAAAGGTTTATAAGTAGAAAAATTGGACCCGGTAGGAGGCGCTAATAGCGGGCAGGACGACGTCTGCCGGGTCCGCTAGTAACTTATAAGTAAATAAATTAATTTCCGACCAAAAAATAATTGCGACTCGCGTTGATACGTTTGTAGCATTTGACTTGCGATGATACAGGGCACGACCCAAAAGCCTGCTGCCTAATGTGCTCAAATGCTTAGACATGTGTTTTGTGACGCTTGCGTTTGAGACCTCAGGGTTTCAAAATGGACCCATGGCCCATTGTCATCGGTTACGAAAAATTTCTTCAATGCCGTGTCTTAAAAATTGTTCCACGTGTTAGGTGATCCAAGATTTGGCTCTTATTTTGCCGAACGGCTAAGGCTGGCCATTCAGAGAGGCAATAGCGCCAGAGTTTTAGGCACCATGCCCGCATAAACGATTTGCACGGTGTAAATTTTTTTAATAGTTTATTTGTTCTTTTGTTATGATACGTTAATATAATAGATGTAGTTGTACTCATGACTTGTATTTTTAATTTTTCTAATAAGTAAATATATATTAATGATTCACGCATTTTATATTTTATTGTTTGTCTTTCAGACTTGCGGCAAAAAATTCGTCCGCATTATAAACAAGACATTCGACTTCAACATGTTCACGGAGTTCCACTTCCTCATGATGAACCTGTCCACCCTGGTTCTGTTCATTTGGTTCATCGTACCATACTTCTACATATCCCCGTTCATGGAAGACAACGGTTATTCCGAGACACAGGGATCCAACATGTTGAGCATATTCGGTGTTGCGACCATCTTTGGAATTGTAAGTATGACTGTTTTCAATTTTCCGAGTTCCACTTCCTCATAATGAACCTGTCCACCCTGGTTCTGTTAATTTGGTTCATCGTACTATACTTCTACATATCCACGTTCATGATGGACAATGCATATTCCGAGGATTAGGGATCCAACATATTGAGTATATTCGGTGTTGCGACCATCTTTGGAATTCAATTTTGGATTGGAATCAACTTTGTATAACAACATGGGCGATATATAGTTTGTAAAACAGTGAGTTGACTAGAAAAATTCTGACGGTGACTTGCTGTCATATTTATTCTTTACAACATGGGCTTGTTTCACCACATTCTGATAAGTGTTGGATGGCTTTGCCACAACTTTTGTCTTTGTCACTTGACATAAAGTAACTTCTGTTTAACCCCCCAAAACTGGTATTGCACAAAAATGCATTTTTTTTTATAAAAACTTTTTTCACGTTTTTTTAGTATCTTATCAGTAATCATCCGTACTATCACCTGTCTTCGTTTCCGAGAGCGTTCTCCTGATACCCTGTTAATACTTACTTCATTATTGATTTCAGGTGGGCCTCGGCTGGATCGGCGATCTGCCATGGGTCAATATAACTAAAACGTACGCCGCATGCCTGGTGGCTTGCGGCGGCACAATCTGCCTCTTCCCCATATTGATTCGCGTTATGGACGCGACGGAGACCTACAGTTTCTACGTTTTGGCCATAAACTCGCTGATATTCGGCCTGACATTCTCCAGTTCGTACTCATACACGCCCAGTATATTGGTGGAGTTGATCGCGTTGGAGCGGTTCACGATGGCGTACGGCTTGGTTTTGCTGAGTCAAGGGCTAGGACATTTGATTGGACCGCCCATAGCTGGTGAGTGAACCTTTTTACCCGACTACGGCAAAGCCAAAAGGAAGGGTTATGATTTTAGCAGTCTGTGTATGTATGTACATATGTTATTGGCCAATTTTATGAGATTCTGTGTACCACTGTAGCGCCTAAACTACTGGACCGATTTTGATGAATGAGGTGTCTATTGCTTCGTTGTTATGGTCCGGGTGACATAGGCTACAATTTATTTACAAAAAAGTCAGGAAGTGACCTTCGCGCGGCTTTCTAGATTATTAAATTAGTAATTCAAATAGACATAACAGATGGCGCCACTAGTTGCTTGCCTCGCGTTTTCGCACACTAAATTATTATTAAACTATTAAGCGTACCTAATCGGGTTTTAGTTTACTTTATACTTGTTGACGTGATAACGTATTATAAATCGATGAACGCCGGCTACACGCACGAAAAAGTATTACGCATTGTCACGGTTATTCTGTGGTCCTGAGCCGAGCGTGCAAGCGACCTTCGCTTCGCACGGGTTTAATACCCGTTTATAGCATACTAGCAGATGCCAGCGACTTCGCCCGCGTGGATTTTTATGAATATCACTTGGGGGTTGAATTCCCAAAAATCCTGAAACACGTACTTAATTCTTTATTTTTAACCGAGAGTACAAACACCGATTTTCATTGATATAACTTTAAAAATGACGGACTTTCATACAAACTTTCATCCTCCATTTAACCCACTTGGGGGTATTTTTTCCAAAGTTTTTTAATCTGGCAACTCTTTATTTTTAACCGAAAACCTAAATACCAATTTTCATGGATATAACTTGAAAAATGGCGGACTTTCATACAAACTTTCATCCCCTATTTAACCCGCTTAGGGGTGGAATTCGCAATAATCCTTTCTTAGTGTGCGCCTACGTTATAAAAGGAAGCTATTGTGAAAATTTCAAGTTTCTAGCTTCAGTGGTTTTGGCTGTGCGTTGATTGTCAGTCAGTCAGGACAAGCTACTTTATATTATTATAGATTATTCCCACATATTTGTCTATTGAGTATGAGTATATCGCGAACAGACAGACAGACGTGTCGGGGACTTTGTTTTATAATATTATATGTAGTGTGATAGTGATAGTGATATACTTATAAGCATTCTTCTTTTAATTCCGATATTTTAATCTTAAAACGGTATTAGGAATTAAGCGTTCAACGGGTGTGTGTAGCAGGAAATAGATAACTTGGATAATTCCTACTCATAATGTGTTTTCAATCAATGTTTCGGTACCTACTTACCTACATCCGAAAAATACCTATCTGTTTGCAATTAATGGTTGCAAATTTTTGGACGATTCAATATCGCCGAAGTTATAAAATCCTAACTAATATTTTATTGCGAAAGTGAGTTTGTTTATCTGTTACGCTTTCAACCGCAACCGCTGAACCGATTTTGACGTTGGTTCAGCGACTTGAGAAAAAGGCTTACCTATGCTACTTTTTATCACGGAAAATTATAGACTTCCCAAGGAATTTTTAAAAATCCTAAATCCACACGGATAATATCGCGAGCATGCTCCTAAGTCCGACCCTTCCGCTATACGACAGAAATAGAACGGAATGCCAACTTTTAATGGGGGGTTTTGGTTCGGACTTAGGAGCATCCACCCTACATATTATAAAGACTATCACACATTTATTTGTATGTTATTTTAATAGACAAACTACGCTCTAGATCCGATATCATAGGTATTGTGTCTAAGAAAACGATGTCAGTAATTTTCCTTACTAATCAATGAATCAATTCTTCATAATCAGCCTTTATAAGTGAATCATCCCAAAAACGGTTAAAATATACTAGGTACTTAGGTATTTCAATAATTAACGCGTTTATTACGGAGTATAAGTATTATCACTTATCCTGTTATCGTCTGTTGCTATATATCATTTAACTACAGGTATTTATAACTGGTAATTAATCTCGAAATTTCAATCAATTATAATATCTGATTAATCTACAATATGTCTTAAGGTTTAAAACAATTTAATCCTCAAGCAGATTTCTAGATAGGGAGACTTTTAATTCTAAAGGTTTTTCAATAATTTATTGTTGCATACATATTATAGGTATCACATTTTATTCCTCCTTTGGCGTAGAAAAAATACCTTCAAATGAGACTTATTCTGTTTTACACAATCTCTAAACTAAAATGACAGGTCTGAATGACAGGTCCTAACTCTTTCACAATGCTCCCTGCGGAAAAGGATAGCACTATTTTAAAACTTATCAATTTAGTTTAGTTTAAAGCTTGTGTACAACACAAATGGTTCTAAAATACGTTTGTTAATAATTTCAGGTGCCCTAAAGGACAGAACCGGATATTGGGACGCGGCGTTCTACGTAGCTGGCATATGGGTGATAGTGTCTGGCCTCCTTGTAGCCGTTATTCCGTACACCAAGAATTTCCGCATAATCGGAAACGCTCCTTTGGCCAAAGACGTCGCGGTCGAGCCTGATCCTGGAGTGAAGATTATCATTGCGCATTAAATATAATATTTACTGCTTGTTTCACCACTTCCTGATAAGTATCAGATAGCTATCTACAACTTTTGTCTTTATCGCTTGACATAAAGTAAGAAAGTGACAAAACTTACGTCTAGGCTATCCGACACTTATTAGAAGGTGGTGAAACAGACCGTTAATCTTTTATTTTTTGACTTAAAATATGTGCCTATTACGTTATACGTTAAAATTAGTGTGTGTGCGCCTTTAGGGTTACATAATATTTTATCATTCAGAAGACGTCAGTATATTAAGTATTTGATCTGTCCAGTATACTTTGAGCGAAAAGCTAAAGAGATTTTATTGATACTTTTTATATTTTATCGTCATTATGTAAAGTAAAAGAGCTGATGATTTTTTTAGGAAATTATAATGACATAATTGACGATTGACATACATTTAAGTTAAGTATTTTTTTATTTTATTTAAAGTTAAGTAGTTTAATAAATAATGAGTGAACTGTAGCGATATAGGTATGGCTTGTTTTAGGTACTTATAATATAATTTTTACAATAATCATTATTTATTTGTACTTAGTATACCTACGTATTATTTTACTTAAATTAAGTGTATAAGACAAATCATACGATATATTATAACGTTAGTTTTACTTTGTGCAAAAAACGAAACACGTGTCAAATATTTTTGCATTATAGTTAAATACAAATTTTCAAAAACATAATATTATAATAAAAACTTACGAAGCTATAAGCATTAAGATTTGATAAATTATTAGCTTCTTCTTTTGCGTCATTTACCTCGAAAAAAAAAAAGATCACCCCAACTCGCAAGCCATCGCCGCCTCGACTCGTGACTCGTGAGTTGAATGACATCCCACTATTTGCTGATCGAAGCTGATGCGCTTTTCAACCATTGTACCTAAGCTTGCAGGATTTTAAAATATTTTTGGATGTAAAATATATAACACGGCACAAAAATGATTGGATTCAATTTCGTCACTGATTCTGAACAAATTTCTTTCAGATTTTGCTTAAAGTAAAACTAACGTTATATTATAATATTTTTTGAACCTACTATTATATTATTATGCTTTTATTGTGAAAAAATTAAAAGGACATTGGAGGAAGAGAGATAAGAGGTAGGAGTTGAAGGTTTTGTAATATTGTACAGTAGAAAAAATTGTGTTTTCTAATCTATGTTTTGAAGCATGAGATTTGATGTTGATGTGTTGATGTGATGATGTTTGATAATGAAACTTGACTTGTGACTTAGATGAGTGTGAATTTTTAATAATTTTGATTTTTAATGAGGTTTTCAAAGAGAAAGTGTTAATTTAAAACAGGTATGTGATGCACTATAGGTACACTATATTAAATTCTAATAGGTAATTACCTAAACAGGGGATGGGAAACCGGAAGTCATGATACCAGTCTATTGTAGGTACTTACTGAAGATGTGCGTTAGGAGAAACGTAATCTCTGCCCACCTTTATAATTTGGAGTAGAAATATAATATTATACCCTAGGTATTAAAAATCTACCTATGTTATAGTAAAATTTTAAAACCTATTCGTAAAATGATGATATACTTATTTTACGTATTTATTTAAAAAAAAATTATAGTGTTACTTTTTAAAATAAACAATTTTATTGATGTGTCTGTGAATACTTTACATTTTTATAATACATTTACCTGCCTACATAAATTAAATCGCTGCTACATACTTTGTTAGATTCATTTATATTTTTTACAAAATATTTTCGAAGTATTGTAGTTAGTAAGGTTTCGAATCTACTTACTTAGCTTTTTGCTAAGATACTTAATAATAATTTTACTATACATGTTTAATCAAGAATTACTCTATTATTAAAGTTTGGTATTTTGATTGTCGTGTTTCATTTTTTATACCCTGAGTTGAGATTACTTACTATACAGCATTATACAGACTTTTAAATCGATGCAGTAAGTAAACAGACGTTTCAAAATGTCATTCCGTAAAATATTGTAATAATAAAATGTAATACATATTGTATGAATAATTAATGAATAATACAATTAACTTGCCCTCACCAATAATTTTGTCAACCTAATCTCAATAGTGATGTGATAGGTTCATTTCATTTCATTTATTCGATATAATGAAAAAATCGTTTGACTGTTACATAATAGATCTTAAAATAATTGTATTTAGTAGGAATGATCTACCTCTAACAGGCATACATTATAATTACGTCTTACAGATTAAAATTTGAAAGTCATAATTTAGGAAGTTATAACAGGTATCCATATAATATCATCTACTAAGCTTTATACTCTTAAAAATAAATCTTGTACTGTAGTAAATAAAGATAAAGTAAAATAATTAATGTTGTGATTAAAAGTATATGAATCATTCACATCATTCACTTCTACCACATCCCTATTTATTTTTCGTCAAAAAATAGCAACCCATGGAACGTCAGTTTACTGCATCGAATTAAAAGTCCTACAGCCGACTATAGTTAGTTCCTTATGGTGACCATTTAACAGCGCTGTGCTGTGCTAAGCTAACTTTCTGTTGCTGTTTTTTCTACAAACGACATTGAGCTGAGCGGTATGGTGTGCGACTTGGTCACTCGCATGGTGCATAATTTTTAATCATTTTTAGGGTTCCGTACCCGAAGGGTAAAAAACGGAGCCCTATTAATGTCACTCGGCTGTCTGTCTGTCTGTCTGTCTGTCTGTCTGTCTGTCTGTCCGTCTGTCCGCCGGTCACAGGTCTCTAGCTCACAGACGAAATGAGTTACAAACCTGAAATTTTGGTATTTAGTGTAAAACGTTAACCCAAAATCAAATATTGAATTAGAAATTGAATTAAATTATTTTTCAGGGGGGCTCCCATACATGAAAAAGGAGCCGGAAAAAAAAAATTTGTTCTTTACCCTAGCTTGTGGGGTATCATTGTTTAGAGCTCATTAAGTAGAGTACAAATATATATTTTTTTAATTTTTATCTCAAAAAATAAGGGAATGGGAGGCCATCAAAGTTGTCAGTTTTAGACCATTTTTGTGACGGGGGCTATCTCAAAAACTAAACTAGTTGGGAATATGATATTTCAGTATATTATGTACTATATGCTCTATTTAAACAACAAATACTGAAAACAACGATTTATTAAATAGTTTATAAGCTGTGACCAAAATAAACGAACATTTTTTTGGGTTTTTCTTTCACGGTTTGTTGCGATGTCTAGCTCGGAAATTAAATATTTCTTAGACCCAAAATATTATATTGTTCATAATTATGTACGGAACCCTGAAAGAGCGAGGCCCGACTCGCACTTGGCTGATTTTTATAACCTCATTAACTATTTGGAAATATTCGGATTGTACCAGCAATTTTTTTGTATGCAGCTTAATAAATAAGTACATGTATTTAATGAAATGGCCACATAGTCCTACAAAAGTGGAACGTTTTCCCACCCGAGCGAACCGAAATGTTTAACACCTGCGCACTCGAGTAGCTACCTGCATCGAGAATTTTCATAGATTAAAAACTTGGTCGTCTCGTTGAAACGATGAAACAAACCTACTCACGAAAATTCAGCGCTAAACAAAAAAGGTTAATTAAAGCACAGCAGCGCCCTCAAATACCACGTCGCCATGCGCCGATTCTCTTTTTGAACAGCCTTGTTGGATAAATCAAAATAATATGACAAAATGTCAATATGACATTCTGATATTCATTGATCCACAGCAAGAAGGTTAAAATCCAGTTTCCAGTAGGGATGTACATAAAGTGAAAAAAAAAATCAATTAATTAAAAATCGATTTTTCACTTTTCACTAATAATCGATTTAGAAAAAATTGTTTTTTTTTTTAAATTATCAAATTTCTATTATTCGAACAAGCTAGGTATATTATAGAAAAAATTAAACCGACTTCGGTCTAGCAATCTCAGAGAAATTGGTGTAACCTACCTTTTAATCTAAAATATTAGTGGCATATGGGTATATTTATGCATATAACTTCACACATAAGAATGATAACTAGATGTATTTTATGATAATAAAACTAACTTGAAAGTACGAGTATGTTGATTACGATATTGAAAAGAATCATCAAAATCGGTTCATAGGGTTTTGAAATAATCGCGAATATACATACGTATGAATCGAATACTGAGCCCCTTTTTGATGTCGGTTAAAAAATGCCTACTTTCCTATAAATAGTAATAAAATTAAGAGATTAGTATAAATTATTATCAATTTATCAGAATCAAAATCAAATAAAATGTTAAGTATAAAAAATAACCAAAACAATTTTATTAAAACTAAAACTTTAAACAATCATTTAAAGTTTTAGGTAAAAAATTAACTTCTTTTAAACTTTAATTTTAAACAAAAAAAATTATTGCCAATGATGTCAAGTTCATTTACATTGGACTAGAATTAAAATAAAATAAAAAAGTCATATTATTATTAATAATCAAACGACAACCTTTTGGTCTCAAAACTAAAATACAAAACAGCTGACCTTTTATAACTTTTAAGTTTAAACAAAAAAATAATAATTATTGCTAATAATGTTCAGTACCATTTGAATTAAGTAAACATTTTGTGCGGTTTTTCATCCGTTGCACAGATGACACTGTTTACAAAAATCGATTAAAAATGTAATTTAAATAATCGATTTTTAAATAATCGTTTAAAAAATCGTTATTATCATTAAAAATCGCTTTAAAATCGATTATAAGAAAAAATCGATTATTATAAACATCGATTATTTTTTCACATCCCTAGTTTCCAGTAATCAGACGTCAGATGTTATCATAATATCACTTCTGTCGTAGATATACTAATCATTAATCTGTGCACTTCTGATTCTGAAGTATTCACAACAATTCACAAAATTGCATTTTTGGTAGTACCTACGCGTTTTTCCCGATATTAAGTTCAGAATTTAACAGGGAATCCCAAGTAGTGTTAGAATTCTGCTGTAATTTCTGCTAATTGTACCTACTTTTTATTTTATTCAAAGTTAGTTCAGTGCTGTTTTGTGCCGGTGCGAACACATCATAATGCATAAGTAAGTCATATTTTACTTTCACGTTAGTTGTTCTGTATTAGGTACCTACTTGTAATTTTCGGTGCCTCTTTCTAGGGGGATGCTATGCTTCCTCTTCTTAGTCGCTACGGTCTTGTTTCAGTTCGCATAACAATAATAATTCGTTTGACTACGAGTCAATTGCCTTGTTGGTTTAGTATTTAGCATATTCGACTGCAGATCACGAGGTCCCGGGTCGGGCAAATAATTATTAGGTTTTGGCTTTTTCTGTCAAGAAATTCTCAGTACCAGCCCGGAGTTGGTAGTTGGCGGTGTTTCACCCCCGTGCCTCGGAGAGCAAGTTAGGCAGTCGGTCCCGGATATTATCACTATCATATGACAATAGTCATAAAAGCCCACCAAACCGCATTGGGGCAGCATGGCAGGTCTAAGCGGTCCCTCTCTCCTATGAGAGAGGAGGCCTGTGCCCAGCAGTGGGATGTTAAAATGCTGTAGAGGCAGTGGTGATAACAATCTGTCTCCACTCTTCCCTGACAATTGCTCTTCTTGTACACTTGTGTAATGTTTTATCCGTCCATCCCATATTTGCGTGTAATTATCTTCTTACAAGTTGATAAACACAGGAAATAGGATTTTCCTTAAAATATGTACACTCTGTAATCTCTATTTCATACACAGATTTTTAACCCCCAACGCAAAAACAAGGGGGTGTTATAAGTTTCACATGTCTGTGTGTGTGTGTGTCTGTCTGTTCCCCTGTGGCGCTCAAACGGGTGGACCGATTTGAATGCGGTTTTTTTGTTTGAAAGGTGATTTAGTTGAGAGTGTTGATAGCTATGTTTGATGAAAATCGGTCCAAGATGGCTGCCACTACAAAATGGCTGATTACATATTTTTCACAACTCCCTTAATATGGGTATTAAATGAAAGGGCTTGATTAGTAGAATAGCACTATGCAAATTCAAGATGGCCGCTGCCACAAAATGGCGAATGTCAGGGGTTTTTAAAATTTTTACTACTTTCCATTACTTGCAGGATAGTCCACTTGGATTTGAAAGGTGCACCTTTGAAGTTGCCATTTTTAGAAAGGGTAAGACTACTTACCTACTATACATATTTAAATACTTGGGATATAATATTTCACCATCAACCTTTCAATACCTAATGTCTTTCCCACACCTGTATGACAAATGAGGCTTTGGGAAAATGTTCCTTCTGTTTGAGAAGAAAAACAGAAGCATACCTATAGTGAAACATTCTAACGCAGATGTGTTTTACCATTATTGGTCAACTGCTGCTACAGTTTTGCAACAGAGATGTGCTTAAAAGCAGGTTCACACGGTTCGATTTTACTTAATCAACTGCCAAATAGCATTTCCTTTGAACCGCCTGAACAGATGTTCAATCAAATTGAAGCAAAAAACTTTTAACTTTGTTGAACAATTATTGTGCCTCAACTAAAATCAAACCATGGGAACCTGCTATAATGTCTCAGTTGTTGCAGATTGCAAATTAAAAAATAATTTTTGACTTTGTGTAGGTGCTCAAATATATCAAGAAATGGGGTGCCACAGGTATACTCATAGAATGGGAGGACTCATTCCCCTATAGTGGAGAAATAGCCGATATTGGTAGCTTGGCCGATGTAAGTGGCGATGGTATGTATTCCATTGAAGAAGTGCAGTATATACTGCAGTGTGCAAAGGAAAATGAGCTTGAAGTGGTATGTATTACAGTTGATTTTTAATAACATTCTATCTGTCCAATCTCTTGGTTCAATAGTTTAGCAGCATATAGAAGACATACAGATAAACATTGATTTTTATATATAGATGTATGGTTTGATTCCAGATACAGTTGATTCAAACAATAGGGCACATGGAGTTTGTTCTCAAGCATCCAGTTTATAGGAAGTTACAAGAGAAATCCAGATTCCCCGCAGTGCTATGCCCTTCACAAGAAAATGGCCAAAGTCTGGTGCGAGCCATGGTGCAACAAGCTTTAAACATTCAGCCAGATGCTAAATATTTTCATATTGGAGCAGATGAGGTAAATTCGTCTTGTCAACCGATATACTTCCACTGCTGGACATAGGTCTCTTTTTTGTAGGGATTTCCATGCGACATTCCACACATGGCGCAGTGCTGTGGTCTTATTAGTGGGAAGTCACAGGTTCAATTCCCGGCAGGGGCAATTTGAGATTTTATAATTTGTAAATTTTTTCTGGTCTTGTCTGGCGGGATCCTTCAGCCGTGTCCACTTAGACGGCTTCCACCTTAGACTGCATCGTCACTTATCATCAGGTGAGATCACAGTCAAGGAGTACCTTGTAATAAAAAAAAAATAAGGTAAAGTCAACTATTGCTGACACTGAATAACGCATAAAGAGCTTAGAATTAAAGTTTTAGAATTTGATTTTGAAGTGAAACTTCTTTAGTATCGTTGTGCATTTGAAAATTGCTGAAACGAAAAAGCTTCACCAAAATCCTCTCTTGTGTTCGAGTTTCCAGGTGCTGTAAAGTGCTAGAGAGAGACAAACACATATTCAAATAGGATTTAGCCTGCGAGAGAATGAGATAGAATACAAGTCAGTCCATGACCCTCTGCTTCCGCTCTCCGCCTATGTTCCGTTTTTGAACCCAAATATTTCAAAAACAAATAAAGGTTTTAATGTTTAATATAATATTTACTTAATATTTTGGAGCATTCGAAAAATTAGATTATAAGATTCACTTCTGCCTTGTTTCAATTGCTCACAGACACTTTCTTTTTTTTTCTTTTCCAGGTGTGGCACACTGCAGTATGCATACAATGCCAGTACAGGGCGGTTCAGAGTGAACACGGGAAACTCTGCTTATTCTTAGAGCACATCCGAGACCTGGCGGTGTTCATAAAGCAGCAACGACCGGACCTGACTATACTGATGTGGGATGATATGCTGCGGTCTACTCCTGCCAAAGTGTTGCAACGTAAGTAATATTTTCAAAGTTGTCGTCTTTGTCGTCGTCTCAACCAATAGACGTCCACTGCTGGACATAGATCTCTTGCAAGGTTCGCCACAGTACACAATCTTGTGCTGCGTGTTTCCAGCGGCTGCAAAGCGACTCGCTTGAGATAGTCTGTCCATCTAGTGGGGGTCTTCCTAAGCTTTGTTTACCGGTGCCAGTTTGCACCACCACTCAAGCACTCAAAGTTGTAGAATCCCAATATTATATACCTACCCTTTATATTCATTTCATTTTGAGATTGTAATTTATCAAACTGTCACATCTGATAAAATTTGCGCTCGGAATATTCTACTTATAAAGGAATCGTTAATTTGACTTAAATTGAAATATGCTATTTAAGTTTTACTATTCTTAAATAATAAAAAATTGACGTCTAATTCTGTAATTAATTAGCAAATTCCGGATTAATGAAACTGCCATACTCCTTTCCCAGTTTAGACCGCTTGTATCTTAGATGCATTATCTGTTACCATCAGGGCAGATCGCAGTCAAAGCCTAACTTATTAAATAAAAAAATGTATAGAATATCATTACAGATGATAAATAAAATCATTGTATGGGTGACGATAATAGGAGACTTTACCCCGTGTTTTTCAGATTATAATCTAGGGCAGCTAGTCCAACCCGTGGTGTGGGACTACAATATAAAGCCGCACTTTCAAATCAGCCCGAAGTTGTGGGATAGCTATAAGACCTTATTTTCGAAAGTATGGGTTGGCAGTGCTTTTAAAGGTGCTAATGGCAGTTGCAAGGTAAGTACCCCTAACCTAACGTTAAAAATATATATCACTAGTAGGGCGCGTGGGTGCGCGGCCCGCAAGCGGACCGCGAGGTTTTGCTTTCGGGTATTTTGGTTTGAGCAGCCTCCATATCCTTTATCTCTCCCCTATTCCTAATCCTCGATCATTATCACTCTCCATATTTTTTCTTCGAATCATTCTGCTCATCAAGTAGAACTTAAGGTCTTAATCATCTTTTGGCCAAAACTACTCTTCCATCTTTTATACTTGGTGAGATAGACACCGATGTTTGTATGGCCGCCATCTTGAATCCGCCATTTTGAACTTTTTTTCAGCTCACTGCCAATTGGATGATGTTTCGAGTAATTTTTGTTTGAGCACCTCCTACCTATCTTCAATACCCTGCCCGGGCTCCTCAACCAACTTCCAAACCCTCAATCATCATGTCTTCCGATATTTTTCTTTGAGAGTTCTCCAAAAAACCGCATTAAAGCCTTGCATAGTTCACAACTTGTAGTCTCTTCAATATTCGCCATACATTTTCTATGGAAAAATAAATTCCGCCATTTTGAATTTTTTTTCAATTCATCAAGTAGACCTTTGGATTCTCATCATCTTTTGCAAAGAAACCACTCTTCCATCTTTTATACCCTCCGAGATGGAGACCGACGAAATTTGTATGGCAGCCATCTTTTTTTCGCCATTTTGAATTTTTTTTCAGCTGACTGCCAATTGGATGACGTTTCGAGTGACATTTGCTCGAGCACCCCCCACCTATCTTCAATACCTTAAGCGTGCTCTTCACCCGTCTCCGAAATCCTCAATCATCAGCTCTCTCCATATTTTTGTTCTACTTCAATTTTTGTCCTCTATACGAAACCATTAGTGAAAAAAAAAAATTTTCATACAAAATTTTACAGGAGGGGCGATGAATGAGTCAGTGAATCAGAACGAACAGCTATATATATATTAATTAAAATGATTGTTATAGATCCAGTCAATTTTTATACACTCAAATACTTCTTCTTTCAATCTTGGAATTTCCTTTTTTAAACTGCCTGAATTCTTTCGAATTAATGCTTAATCTCCACTTCACTTGTGCACATTTACAGAACTATATTGAATTAAGATGCCTTCTACTTTATGCAATTAAACTCTAAAATGCAGCTTAAGGTGGTACGTTTTCCATACTAATTTATTATTACCATTTAAGAACGAATGGATTATATATTTACACTGAAATTACATCGTACAGCCTTAATTTAATGTTTAATTTGCGGAAAATTTTGTTTACATAAAGAAAACATTACATAAACAGCAAAAGTAAAGCCATCTCGGTCAGCTAGGCAAAACAGCGTTTAATAGATGGCTATTATAATAATCAAGCTGTCTATGTAATGTTTTCTTTATGTAAATATAATTTCGCGCAAATTAAAAATTATATTAAGGCTGTGCGATGTCATTTCAGTGTAAATATATAATCCATTCGCTCTTGAATGGTAACATGAAGTTAGTATGGAAAACGTAACACCTTAATGAAAATAAAACGAGAGCTATACGCAATTCCTACGATTTTCCCGCCGAAAACTCAACACAATTATACTTTGACTTTGAATTGAGTCTTCTTCGAGGCAGGTCTACCCGGCTACGGACAGATACATGAGCAACCAGAAGGTGTGGGTCGAAGAGGTGACGAGAAACAGCCACAAGGTCCACTTTGTGGGCGTCATACTCACCGGATGGTCGAGGTACGAACTAATATAATATAATATTATACTAGTGGTCCGCCCCGGCTTCGCCCGTGGTACATAATATATAGCCTATAGCACTCGGGGATCACGTACATATCCAACGGTGAAAGAATTTTTGAAATCGGTCCCGTAGTCCCTGAGATTAGTGTGTTCAAACAAACAAACTATTCCGCTTTATTATTATATTAATTATCACACTAATATTATACAGGCGAAAGTTTGTGTGTATGTTTGTTACTCTATAACGTCGCAACTACTGAACCGATTTGGCTGAAATTTTGAATGGAGATAGATTATGCTTTTTATCCTGGTAGAATCCACAGTTCCCGCGGGATTTTGAAAAAACCGAAATCTATAGTTATATGTAGGTAGATTACTATAGCAAACATCCTTGAAAGTACCTGCTTTACCTACTTTGTACCCGCTCCCTTTTCCAACCTTTATACCTTTAAAGGTTGGAAAAGGGAGCGGGAAAGCGGGAAATTTCAGGTTTGTAACTCATTTCGTCTATGTGCTAGAGACCTGCGACCGCACAGACAGACAGACAGACAGCAGAGTGACATTAATAGGGCTCCATTTTTACCCTTCGGGTACGGAACCTTAAGAGCGCTCTCCATGCAAGCGAGAAGTCGTTGGTGGGCGGAGCCTAAAATATTGCTGTCTCGTCCTGCATTTAGAGAGCGAGACATCGTCAGTAAAGAAGAGTATGCAGCTACCATAGCTACACGTAAAACTAAAGCGAGAAAGAATGACATATGGACATTGGACAGTACAATGCACAATCATGCCTATTTCCTTTTCATTTACGGTTCGTTTTTCCTTTTGAGGAATGGAATCCTAAAAAATAAAGAAAATAATTGAAAATCCAGAGATACTACAAATGTAATTGATTACTTATCCTCCAAAATTATTTAAAACTAGCTTCTGCCCGCAGCTTCGCCCGCGTGAATTTCGGTTTCTCACAAATCCCGAGGGAATCGTGGATTTCCGGTTCCCGTTCCCGCTTCCTTTTCCAACCTTTATACCTACTTTCAAGGAAGTTTGCTATAGTAATCTACCTACAGCTGTTGCTATAGATTTGTTTTTTTTTTTTCAAAATCCCGTGCGAACTGTGATTTTTTCCGGGATAAAAGTTAAAAAGCCTATGTTTTAAGTCAAGGCATAAGCTATCTCCATTCAAAATTTCAGCCGAATCGGTTTTGTAGTTGCGGCGTGATTAAGTAACAAACATCCAAACATCCACACTTTCACATTTATAATATTAGATATAGTTAGTAGGATAATGTGATAATAATTATTTTACAAATCGATAAAAATAATTGACAAAAGGGTGGGTCCAGACTAAGTAACATAATATTTTTTCGCTGTCAAAACTTTGTTTATATGTATATTCGAAAACCTACTTAGAATGTGCATATATAAAAGAAAATCATACAAGACAATATTATGAAATGTAAAATAACAGAACTATGTGTATTTAGGTATAATATTTCACACATTTTTAAATGTGAATATATTATATTCTATGTAAAATACGGCTGAATCTACATTATATTATGAATAACGTGAATCCACCTTATTACATTGATGTATTCATGATCTTCGTAGATACTTACCAACTTTTATACTTACATAATATATGAAAAATTCAGTGGTGCCGGCGCCACACCGTGTCTCTTGCATGGTCGCTAAGGATACCAAATATTGGAAATAAAATAAGAAAGTTATTTAAAGTCATTTATTTAAACATCAAAAGTACTAAAATTAAAACTAACTTTTTAGTAATCGGTCTGAATGATGAGCAAAATGACACAAAAGAGAAAAAAGATATTAGGACACAACTAGATAGTTCGTACACAGTCGTATTATAAAATAAAAGTACTTATAATAATATGTATGCTATGCACGTAAGGGATCAAATATCAAGACATATTAGCGCAGAGTCAAAGCGAAATGACGTAACATGAATTTTGCTCAATGTTCTTTGAAACATGTAATGGATGGATGGATGGATGGATTTTTTTAATAATAATAATAATAATAATTTTCTTTATTCAGGTAAAAACCCAAGTAGGTATGAATATAGAAATACAAAAAACATATCAAAAATTAATTAAATAAATTAAAATCAAATACAATAGAATAGGTGATATAGAATACTATATATATAAATTTACATATACCTATTAAATTAACGCTGCACACTGAAGGTGTGCAGAGTTATTTCCTATTTGGATCTCGATGCATCTTGATCCAATGAGCAATCATTGGACCGCGCAAGTCCTGGCTCACCACTTGGAGGATGCTGTTACTAGAGTTACGCAATCTTTCCCAGAAGGAAGCTATACGTGCTCTGATAACAGCAAAGAAATCAGGCACCCCCGACTCGGCAAACATACTCGATGCGCTGCAGTATCTGGGAAATTTCATAATGATGCGGTATGCGTTATTATACTGCACCCTTATGGTGCTGAAGGACACCCTCTTGTACCAGTACCACAACTGACAGGTATATAAACATTGACAGTAAGCCCTGAGGAGGGTGCCCCTCACTTCATTACTGCTTTTAGCAAATCTGCGCGCGAGCATGTTAGACCGAATCAACAATGCAATTTTTGCAAAACAAAATAATTTTTTCTGTACAAATTTGTCTATTACATTACGGTGGAGATAATGTTTCGTACACTTTGTAAGATAATAATATTATAAAATACATGTTAGTTCGCTTTGACTACCCTGTCCCAATATATTTTGATTATCATAATCATAAGCACACAATAATTATATAACAGTATTTTCATTGGTTTTTGAAATATTATTTACTCGTTATCATCATGGTTCTTCGCTCGTTTAGATATTTTCTGCCCTAAGCGCAATTCAAAAGGCTCCAAGAACATCTAAAAAGTAAACAATGTGTTTAGAGATTATAGGCGATAAAAAATTATCAATTAAAAAAGGGTGGTACTTAATCGTATATCTATTGATTCTCTTTCGCACACAAAATGTTCCGAAAGTAGCACCTAAAATACTGAATTGCACACTAAATGTGCCCACTATTAATATTCGAAAGTAGCGCCTAAAATACTGAATCGCACACTAATTTTTAACCGACTTGAAAAAAAGGAGGTTCTGTATTCGACCCGTATGTATGTAAGTATGTATGTATGTATATATGTATGTTCGCGATTATCTCCGCAACTAATGAACCGATTTTGATGATTGTTTCACTATCGTACTTTCAGGAAGGTTTTAATATATAACACATCGAGTTATCATTCTTACGTACTAAGTTATAACCATAAATGTATACATATGTCACTAATATGTTTTCTGATATTGCCAGACCTATTGCTGAAGTCTAATATACCTATTCTGTCCAAAGACTTCACTCTGCTACGCCTACGTAACATTGACCTTTTGCAAAAACTCTTGGGCCGAAGTCAGTACAGCTATACTGTAGAGTGATTCCTTGGAGTTTGTGCACGGTTACGTGTATTTCCATTCTATACAAAGCCAAACCGCAAGAGTGTGAAACTGGTCGCGTATAGATTGTAAATTACTTTTTAATCAAGATCGTCCAAATTATACAAGAGTAGTACGCATACAAACTAATCTTGTATAGATTGGAAGTTAGGTTGGAGAACATTATAAAACCATTCACCTATACTTAGTATGACACATAAAATGTATGTAATTCTGCGGACCCAAACCTAGCCTACTCTACTACACTACCTAGGTAGCAGGTACATATAACAACTGGACACTATCTGCTTAATAGATATCTTGCAATAATGAGACTCGTAGAAGACCCATCCTGTCCAGAGTGTGGAGAAAAAGAAACTAGCTTTCACTTCATAGCTGATTGCCCTATGTACTTATTGGTAAGAAGGGAACTGCAAGGTAACGATATTATCAAAAAACTGGCCAAGTGCGAGTCGGGCCTCGCTCTTTTCGGGTTCCGTACATAATTATGAACAACATAATATTTTGGGCGTGAGAAATATTTCATTTCCGAGCTAGACATCGCAACAAACCGTGAAAGAAAAACCCAAAAAGTGTTCGTTTGTTTTGATCACAGCTTACAAATTACTTTATAAATCATTATTTTTAGTATTTGTTGTCTATACAGTATATGGTTCATAATATACCTAAGTTTCATATTCCTAACTGGTTTAGTTTTTGAGATAGCCCCCATCACAAAAATGGTCTAAACCTAACAACTTTGATGCCCCCCATTTCCTTATTTTTTAAGCAAAAAATTAAAAAAATATATGTTCGTGCTCTACTTAATAAGTTCTAAATAATGATACCCCACAAGCTAGGTTAAAAAAAAAATTTTTTTTCGGCTCCTTTCTCATGTATGGGAAAGCCCCCCTGAAAAATATTCCATGCCCCTCTGAAAAATAATTTACTTCAATTTCTAATTCAATATTTAGTTTTGGGTTAACGTTCTACACCAAATACCAAAATTTTAGGTTTTTCTACTCAACTCATTTAGTCTATGAGCTACAGACCTGTGACCGGCGGACGGACAGACAGCCGAGTGACATTAATAGGGTTCCGTTTTTACCCTTTGAGTATGGAACCCTAAAAAGAAGACACCTCTCTATAGGGTATACATTCTTAGGTTTACGAAAGTCGTGGGAAGGTTTGAGGGGCTGCCCCCCTTAAACCGGTGCACAACAAACTGCCAGGACACCAGTAACCTGTGTCCAAATACGGGCAATTGGGTGAAATGGTCCTTACATAGGACTGATCACCCGCCTGGCGGCGTCCCCTCTGTAAATACAATACAATACAATCTCACTTGATGTTAAGTGATGATGCAGTCTAAGATGGAAGCGGGCTAACTTGAAAGAGGTATACATACCCCTGATCGGTTTCTACACAGCATCGTACCGGAACGTTTAATTGCTTGACGGCACGGCTTTTGCCGGTAAGGTGGTAGCCAACCACTGAAGCCTCCCATCAGACCAGACCAGAGACAATTTAGAAATTATAAAATCCCAAATTGCCCCTGCCGGAAATTGAACCCGGGACCACCCACTTTATGACCACAGCGCTCCGAATCTCGGCCAAAGCGGCCAATCTCAACAGAAGCAGGGTCAACTACGCAGGAGATATTCTAGTGCACAAGTGTGTGCGCATACGCAGGGCACTACGCAGGAGATAATATTATAGTGGACAGTTATACAATATAATATTAAATCGTTAAATAGATGTTACCAAATGCAGTTGACGAAGCCTCGCTTCGCAGGGTTCCTTTTTCTGGGCAGTATGAAAAGAAAACAAAAAAATAACAACGAAGGTGATGGCGTAGTCTTATAGACCCCGCCATCCCCCTGTTCGTTGTCCCTTCTAACCTAACCTATCTGAGTTGGGGTGCCGCAAGTCCCGAGCTCGCTTCGCTCGTTCTTGGACCATAACTAAGAAATAATTTAGTGTGCAAATCAGTATATTAGTTGTACAAATTAATAGTAATACGGTATCATATAGTATGCAAGTCAGTATATTTATTGCACGTTTAGTATTTTAGATGTGCAATTAAAAATTACCTATAAAAAAACCAGTTTGTAAAATGGCAATAATTTTTTCCTATTATACTTTATGTTTATTATATTTTATCCCTTAGTATTGAAACCTAATTTGCTATAAAAGTCTATTGTTATATTGCCTCGTTGATATAGTGGTTAGAGTATTCGACTGTGACGAGGTTACGGGTTCGATTCCCGGGTCGGGCAAATAGTTTTTAGGTATTGGGTTTTTCTGTCAAGAAATTCTCAGTGCCAGCCCGAAGTTGGTAGTGGGCGGTGTGAAACACCGCCAACTGCCCCCTTGCCTCGGAGAGCACGGCAGTTGTTCCCGGTTATTTTCACTATCATGTGACAAAAGCCCGCCAACCCGCATTGGGGCTGCGTGGTGGGTCTAAGCTCTAAATCCCTCTCTCCTATGAAAGAGGAGGCCTGTGCCCAGCAGTGGGACGTTAAAAAGGCTGTAGTGGCGGTAGTGGTTATATTGCATGTAATATAGTTTGAAAGGTGTTACTTAGTCTGGACTCGACCTTAGTTCGTTCGTTTCGGAACACAGACTGGGCGTAAAACTTATATTTAGTATTACTGTTTATAACATTTTTATTTCTAGCATTTTTATGAAGCAGGGGGAGTCAGCTTGTCGTCGTCGTCGTCGTTATCAACCGATTGACGTCCACTGCTGGGCATAGGTCTCTTGAAGGGACTTCCACATGCCACGGTCTTGTGCCGCTTGTATCCAGCGGCTCCCTGTGACTCGTTTGATGTCGGTCCACCTAGTGGGGGGTCTACCAACACTGCGCTTCCCGGTCGCCACTCCAGCACCTTGGGACCCCAACGTCCATCGGTTCTCCGAACTATGTGCCCCGCCCATTGCCACTTCAGTTTCGCAACCCGTTGAGCTATGTCGGTGACTTTGGTTCTTCTACGGATCTCCTCATTTCTGATTTGATCGCGTAGAGAAATTCCGAGCATAGCTCTCTCCATCGCTCTCTGAGCGACTCTGAGCTTTCTTATGAGGCCCATAGTTAACGACCATGTCTCGGATCCGTATGTCATCATTGGTAACACGCACTGTTCGAAGACTTTCGTCTTCAGGCATTGAGGAATTTTGGACGAGAAGACATCGCGGAGCTTCCCGAACGCTGCCCATCCGAGTTGGATTCGGCGGTTGACCTCTTTCTCGAAACTGGACCTACCTAGCTGGACTGTGTGTCCTAGGTATATATACTCGTCTACAATTTCGAGCACCGAGTTCTCAACGATTATCGGGTGAAGCGGGACATGAGTGTTTGACATGATTTTCGTTTTAATCATGTTCATTTTTAGTCAGCTTGTACCAAGTAGATATGTAGATACTTACGCATCATTAGATGCTGTTTGTTCCTTTTTCTTCGTGTTTGTCGAGGATTTTTGGGGGCCCGGCTTGGAAAAAGTCTAGATTTGTATCCGTATCGATAATCTCTAGCTGACGAGTCTACAATAGAATAAAAGAGCAGTAAATTACAATTAGCAAAATAAGAAGGCAAAATAAACAACAAAAATGCTAATTATTATAGGTACGTAACGTGTGACATATTTGTTGTTTACGTTTCGTAGTTGACTAATTATGTCATAGATGATAGATCGTGCGAAATCGGCCGCTACTCGCTTTTCTTCGTGTCTAACTTGTAACCCCTTTCACCGCACTAACCGCACCTTTCCCCTGTAATAAATTTTACTTGAGATATCATGATTTTTTAGTGAAAAATGGCAAAGTAAAAATATGCAAATCTAGGTTTGGAATTACGCCTATTTTAGCAAATACTTGGCAATTTATTACATAAACTAAATACATTTGTAATTATTATGAAGTAACCTATGACAAGATTTTGGTCGTTTTTAAATTTTCTGCTTTCTTATATAGTTTATTTACGCACGAAGTTGCCTCAAAATTTGCCCAAAAATAGTGATTTTTCAATGGTCATAACTTTTAAAATAAATATAATTTTACTATTTTTTTTATTTTATGGCATAGATAATGGAGATATAAATTGATATCTGGCTTAACTTTAGACCTATTGCGACAAATATTAGAATAATAGGCGTAATACGTTTGTATGGATAAGCGCGTGAAGAGAGTGGCCTTAAAAACTATACAGGGAGGCTAACTGGAAGCAAACAGTTAGCCGCTCACTGTTCGCCTAATGGGGACACGGCCTTAATTTCATTGAAAAAATCCAGCTCTATACAAACACCTATGACCTAAACTCATGAAATCAATGAAACTAGTTTATTCAGCACGGTCTTTACCCGCGTTTAAATTATGAAACGGACGGATCCATGCTCTGCCGGGAGCTCGGTACGTGCGAGATAAGTTCCGAGGAATAATTTACAACTGAATGAGGCGAGATTCATAATGACTATTAAAACGTTACTGACTTTGGTTTAATTTGATAGAACAGTAGCATTATTTTTTACGCCCTCGCCGCGACCCCCTCACACCCCGAGACACCTCATTTTCGACTTCTGCGCATTGAAGGACACCGGTCGACTTATTTGCCGTGACTTGTACGACAGTGTCGAAATAATATTCTGTTGAACAGTAATATTCTATTGAACAGTAATATTCTGTTGAACAGTAATATTCTATTGAACAGTAATATTCTGTTGAACAGTAATATTCTATTGAACAGTAATATTCTGTTGAACAGTAATATTCTATTGAACAGTAATATTCTGTTGAACAGGTACGACCACTTCGCCACGCTGTGCGAGCTGCTCGCGGTGTCGATGAGGTGTCTGCGCTCGTGCCTCAACGTGTGGAACCAGCATTTGGACACCGACTATGCTGCAATCAATGGTAATCTTATACCTATAAAAAACCTAGTCACAGCAATAGTAAGGCACGTAATCTGAGAGATTTATGTTGACTTTATATTATTAGAATATAAGAACTAACATAAATAAAAGATCAAACTTACAATTGTTGATAGATATTACATAATTGCTAAATTAAAATTACATAAGGAATATTAACATAATAAAATTCGAAGTCAAACAAAAACAAGATATATAAGGTCTCCGACCACCATGTCGGAGGTGCAAGTCATCTTTCGTCACGAAGGATATTATATATAAAAAAAAAATCTTATACCTACGTACTTCTGACGACCTCCCTGGCGCAGTGGTGAGCGCTGTGGTCTTGTAAGTGAGAGGTTCCGGGTTCGATGCCCGGCAGGGGCAATTTGGGATTTTAAAATTTCTAAATTGTCTCTGGTCCGGTGGGAGGCTTCAGCCGTGGCTGGTTGCCACCCTACCGGCAAAGCCGATGCCGCCAAGCGATTTAGCGTTCCGGTACGAAGTCGTGTAGAAACCGATCAGGGGTATACATACCTGTTCCAAGTTAGCCCGCTTCTATCTTAGACTGCATCGTCACTTACCATCAGGTGAGATTGTCAAGGGCTAATTTAAGGAAAAAAAAAGGTACACTATTGGACCCCCCCCTAGCAAATACGCTAGCAAAATCTTTGTTCGAAAAATAAAAATAAAATGTGGACGTCGAACGACACCGCCACTGCCGGGTCCAACAATAGCTAAGAACCATTCAAGTGATTCTATATGAATAAGTGCAAAAAATTGTTATCAAAATCGACCAAGCAGTTAAGCAGGAGAGGAATATTACCAACAGTTCGAACGCTCCCATTGGCTTCTTTGATCGTGTTAGTGTGTTTGCACACTATCTACTATATCTAGTTTACACACTAAGGGCCTGTTTCACCACCTTCTGATATGTATCGGATAGTTATCTACAACTTTTGTCCTTGTCACTTGACATAAAGTAAGAAAGTGACAAAACTTACGTTTAGGCTATCCGACACTTATCAGAAGGTGGTGAAACAGACTGTAAATGAAGCAAAAAATTTATGGGCAAGTGAGATACATCCTACTATCCTACTATACTATACTATATCCTACTAATATTATAAATGTGAAAGTGTGGATGTTTGGATGTTTGTTACTCAATCACGCAAAAACTACTGGATTGATTTGACTGAAATTTGGAATGGAGATAGATTGTACCCTGGATTAAAACATAGGCTACTTTTTATCCTGGAAAAATGCACAGTTCCCACGGCATTTTGAAAAAAAAAAAAACGAAATCTATAGCTACAGCTATAGGTAGATTACTATAGCGAACTTCCTTGAAAGTAGGTATAAAGGTTGGAAAAGGGAGCGGGAACGGGAACCGGAAATCCACGATTCGAAGCTGCGGGCGGATGCTAGTAGATAATAATAATGATAAGTACTTACTTTAAATTTTTTTTTTAAGAATTCAACGCAGAGACGGAAGCGGACATGCCGGGACAGGAGTTGTGTCACAACATGGAGAGCTATGAGATGCTGAGAGATCGCTCCGAGAAACTCTTATACAGCGATTTGTGAGTATCGAAAACAAGTATAAATTAAAAATTTAAAAAATCCCCGACATTCGTGTACATGCCTGTTATTGATGTTTATTATATGTCTATTAGTTGTAAGTCTTTTGTTTATATGTAATTATTTGTACATAAATGTTGTTGGCTTGTCAAATAAAATAAAATAAAAAAACATTCGCCATTTTGTAACGGCGGCCATCTTGGATTTGCATAGTGCTATTCTACTAGTCAAGCCCTTTCATTTGATACCCATATTAAGGGAGTTGTGAAAAATATGTAATCCGCCATTTTGTAGCGACGACCATCTTGGATCGATTTTCAACAAACATAGCTAACAACACTCGACTAATTCACCTTTCAAACAAAAAAACCGCATTAAAATCGGTCCATCCATTTGAGCGCTACAGGGGAACAGACAGACACACACACACACGCACGCACGCACGCGCGCTCAAACGGGTGAACTGATTTGAATGCGGTTTTTTGTTTGAAAGGTGAATTAGTCGAGAGTGTTGTTAGCTATGTTTGGTGAAAATCGATCCAAGATGGCCGCCACCACAAAATGGCGAATTTCGGGGGTTTTTAAAATTTTTGATTTATACTTGTTAGGTTGGCGACGTGGCTGAACCCGTGGCAAATAGAGAACGGCTACACGAATCCCGCGCAGCTCGAGGCGATAGCGAACGAGTCCATCATGTGAGTAGTAATTTCTGGTTCGATTCCCGGCAGGGGAATTTCGGGTTTTAAATTTCTAAATTTTCTCCGGTCAGCTGGGTTATTCTGTAACTTAGTTAGCAACTGAAAATAGTTGCCAACTAATAAATTTGATATACATTGCTACTTTACTGTGGGAAATTATGAAGTGTTTTCATAATTTCACACAGTAAAGCAGCAATGTATATCGAACTAATTCGTTGGCAACTATTTTCAGTTGCTAACTAAGTTACAGAATAACCCAGCTGGTCTGGTGAGAGGCTTGAGTCGTGGCTAATTACCACTTTACCGGCCGCGCCGGCAAACCAAGCGATTTAGCGTTCCGGTACGATGTCGCATGGAAAGAGATGGATTTAATAAAACGCTGCCATACCTCCTTCAAACTAGTTCGCTTCCATCAGGTGAGCTCGCGGCCAAAGGCTTACTTGTAATAAAAAAAATTATAACCTCCTTTTTTTGAAGTCGGTTAAGACGTCGACTCGGTTCCCTCCTGCAGGTTGACGAGGGAGCTGACTGGTCTACGGGAGATATTCGTCCAACAACTGGCCACCGTCACGGGGATGAGGAGCACCAAGGAGTGGGTGGGGAGCTACATCACGCCGCTGCTGAACAAACTGACAGACGTGCAGGACGCGGCGGTCACGCGGTACAACCTGGACCCCAGTGTTAGACCTATCTAGGGTCTCTAAATATTTTTGACCAAAATCCGTTTTTCGTCAGCTTGGGCTAAATCAATTTTTCCTTAGCTGCCTTAAAAGGTGAACAAATCGCAAAAAAAAATTCGGAGAAAAGCGTAAGCGACACTCATTCGTCTGGCGCTTAAGACATTCTAAAATTTGAATTTTTCACTTATATCAAGGTAGTGAAAACTTAAGTTAGTTCGCGGTAAGAAGTGTAAGAACGACTAAAGCGCGGCGCTTACGCGTTCCTCTGAGAAGTTTTCTGTGATCTGTTTACCTCTTATGTCGACCAACGAATGCTCTGCGGAAGATATTCGTTCAACAACTGGCCACCGTCACGGGGATGAGGAGCACCAAGGAGTGGGTGGGGAGCTACATCACGCCGCTGCTGAACAAACTGACAGACGTGCAGGACGCGGCGGTCACGCGGTACAACCTGGACGCCAGTGTTAGACCTATCTAGGGTCTCTAAATATTTTTGACCAAAATCCGTTTTTCGTCAGCTTGGGCTAAATCCATTTTTCCTTAGCTGCCTTAAAAGGTGAACAAATCGCAAAAAAAAATTCGGAGAAAAGCGTAAGCGACACTCATTCGTCTGGCGCTTAAGACATTCTAAAATTTGAATTTTTCACTTATATCAAGGTAGTGAAAACTTAAGTTAGTTCGCGGTAAGAAGTGTAAGAACGACTAAAGCGCGGCGCTTACGCGTTCCTCTGAGAAGTTTTCTGTGATCTGTTTACCTCTTATGTCGACCAACGAATGCTCTACGGGAGATATTCGTCCAACAACTGGCCACCGTCACGGGGATGAGGAGCACCAAGGAGTGGGTGGGGAGCTACATCACGCCGCTGCTGAACAAACTGACAGACGTGCAGGACGCGGCGGTCACGCGGTACAACCTGGACGCCAGTGTTAGACCTATCTAGGGTCTCTAAATATTTTTGACCAAAATCCGTTTTTCGTCAGCTTGGGCTAAATCCATTTTTCCTTAGCTGCCTTAAAAGGTGAACAAATCGCAAAAAAAAAATCGGAGAAAAGCGTAAGCGACACTCATTCATCTGGCGCTTAAGACATTCTTATATTTGAATTTTTAACTCATATCAAGGTAGTGAAAACTTAAGATAGTTCGCGGTAAGAACGACCTAAGCGCCGCGCAGAGCGCGTCGCTTACGCGTTCCTCTGAGAAGTTTTCTGTGATCTGTTTACCTCTTATGTCGACTAACGAATGCTCTGCGGGAGATATTCGTCCAACAACTGGCCACCATCACGGGGATGAGGAGCACCAAGGAGTAAGTGGGGAGCTACATCACGCCGCTGCTGAACAAACTGACAGACGTGCAGGACGCGGCGGTCACGCGGTACAACCTGGACGGCAGTGTTAGACCTATCTAGGGACTTTGAAGATTTTGACCTAAACACCATGTTTCGTTAGCCGCCTAAAAAGGTAAATAAATCTCAAAAAAAACCTCGGATAAACGACGTAAGCGACGTACTGTACACGGCGCTTAGGACGTTCTTACATTTGAATTCTTCACTTTAATCATGGTAGTGAAAACTTAGGTAGGTTCGCGGTAAGAACGTCCTAAGCACCACGTATAGCAAGTCGCTTACGCGTTCTACCCTTGTGGATTTTAGGTCATTTTGTACTAAAATCCACAAGGGTGTGTCCCCATTAGGCGAACAGTGAGCGACTAACTGTTTCGCCCAGTGGAGATATGGCCTAATGCTAATATAGGTAATATTTGTAGTGTGTAAATAAGAGGTCTCTGGTACGGCGAAATAATATAAATCCTAGAAATGCCAAAAATAGAAATATCTTCGAATTTATTCTATACTTACTCTGATTTTTAATTCCGTGGAATTCTGACGTGTCTTAATGTTACCAGAGATAAAACATTTCCCACAAAAAAGGCAATCAATACAAAACTTACATATAAATGAAAATGTATAGCCTCATGTAGATATGACAAATACCTGACAGATAATTCAGATGCTTTAGTTTGGTGTAAAATCAAACTCCATGTGTTAACCCTGTTTCTCATACAAATAACTCATTCTATTTTTAAATGACAACTGTCAGAATTCCACCGAATTAAAATCAGACTAGGTACTTATATAATATGATTCCTACTGTAGGTTTTATTTTAAGTTTTACTGGGTAGTTGTGAATAGTGTGAATATGATTATAACCTATTCTATTAAACCTAGTCATTGTTTGTAATAAAGTTATAAATGAAATAAATGATTTATCTATCATGAAGAGTTTTTTTTAACCATTTAACTTAAACTTAACATTTAACTGCCTCGATGATCTAGTGGTTAGCATACCTATTCGACTGCAGGTCACGAGGTCCCGGGTTCGATTATCGAGTCGGGCAAATAATTGTCAGGTATTGGCTTTTTCTGTGAAGAAAATTCTCAGTGCCAGCCCGGAGTTCGTAGTTGGTGGTGTTTCAACCCCGTGCCTCGGAGAGCACGTTAACCACGTCGGTACCGGTTATTATCACTATCATGTGACAATTATTTGTTATAGCCCGCCAACCCGCATTGGAGCAGCGTGGCGGTTTTAAGAACTAAATCCCTCGCTCCTATGAGAGAGGAGGCCTGTGCCCAGCAGTGGGACTTCAAAAGGTTGTAGTGGTATATTTTTTATCCATTGAAGGTTAGCTATGGAATGTTATTTTTATTTCACACAGTAAAGCATGTATATTGAATTAATTCGATTGGTATCATTTACTAATGATCACTAAGAGGATAACCCCCCAGATCCTGATCTGATAACCATGGGACCACCTCGGAAGTACATATGCCATTTCAAATAAAAGAAGAATTTTCCAAATCGATCCAGGCGACTGAGTAATCGGGGAACATACTTACTTACAATAAAAAAAAAGATTCCGGCGAATTGAGAACCCCCTCCTTTTTTTGAAGTCGGTAAAACATAACCTAACTGTACCTACCTACGCTATACGCACCAAATACCCACCTAAATTACCCGGCAAATGACACGTCAAGGAAATACGCGCAATAATTTGTGATTCTCTTTTGAATTCGTTCAACAGATAACGAATGGCGGGCCCCGAATGTCACGCAACTCGCATCAAGGTAAGATTAATGCTGTGCCGTGTGAGTCACCAAGACTTGAGAAATATTACGAAGTAGGCGCGGGGACTGTCGCGCTACAGGAAATAAGGCGTTATCCTTCAGAATATATTTACATTTAAATATTAGCCACTTTTACGTCTCCACTTCACATATAAGTAGATCTATAAAAACTCAAAGAACGATAGACTGATATTACCTATCTAGTGTTCCGAGGTGTTTGAAGACCTACCTATCTAGACCTACCTATCTATTATTGGCCTCATAAGGAAGCTCAGAGTTGGAGTATAAGTGTTCTGTGGCTCTCTGTGAGTCACTCAGCGGATGATGGAGAGAACTATGCTCTGACTTTCTCTCTTTGATCGAATCAGAAATAAAGAGATCCGTAAAAGTACCAGACTTACTACCGAAACAGCTTAAAGGATAGCTTACCTCACGATATAGCAAGGGACTTTGATGTTTCGAAGAACTGATTTAAATGGGGGGTTCCAGGGTGCTGGAATGTCGACCTCGCACCGTGTTGCGCAGACCCCCCACTAGATGGACAGACGATATCAAATGAGTCAGGGAGACAATCGATTCGACGTGAACGTTTATTGGATGACGAAGAAGTAGGTACCTACCTACTGTTGTTTTTTTATCTACTAGTTAGCCGCATCGTACCGGAATACTAAATCTCTTGGCTTCACGGCTTTGACGGTATGGTGGTAACTAGCTATAGCTGCAGCCTTCCACCAGACCAGACCAGAGACAATTTAGAAATTATAAATTCTTAAATTACTATTGCCGGAAATCGAAACTGAGACCTCCCATTTATAACACCACATCGCTCACCACTGCGCCAGGGGGCAGGGAGGTAGTCACAACAGTGATCATGGTACAGCCATTTCTTGATTCGGGTTTGATTTTTAACCCACCACCTAATGGTAGCCCTAAAATGAACCTTATTTCACGTAGGTACCTATTAATCTAGTTAATTTGTTCTTTGATAACAAAACTCGTTAAGGAGAAAGTGTTAAGTCAGCAATTATCACTTTAGACAGGAGCAGAAACGGCCCGAGACGGGTAGAAGGTGTGAAGTCAATTAAAAACTTCTGCGAGCCGACGATTAAGCCGTTAATTACCGGCTGCTTAGTTACAGAAGCCGATTATACGGCTTTTAGGGTTCCGTCATTAAAGAGACACGAAACCTTTATAAGAACCAGCACAGTACATCTTTCTTCGTAGAATCTCGCCGACCTACGACCAACAGTGAGATAGAGATAATATGCTTAGAAAAGTTCTCGTAATTAAAAGGGAAAATACTAAACATAGATACCTACTTAGGTTTATTATTATAGGTTTATTAGAAGCCATTTCTATTCGATTACAATTTATGTTAGCCCTTAGGGCGCCTTCTTTGCGGCAAAGTGCCGCGCGGTGGCAGCGCGTCTGCAGCGCTGCTGCCGCACTGCTGTCGCCACGTTCGAGAATTCAATCGATGAACTGATGCGTGGCCGCAGCGCGAGTGTAGCGCTGCATCCGCGCGTTGTTTATTTAAATTAAATTCAAATTCAAAATCATTTATTTCATGTAGGCCAACGTGTGGCTCTTATGACATGTCAAGAATCTACCACCGGTTCGAAATGCTGATTCTGCTGACTGCTGAGAAGAGCCGGCAATAAACTCAGCAGTTGCTCTTTTCAAAACAAAATTGTTACAAGTAGCTTAACAAACTATTTATCTTGTAGACAGCTGAAGCAAAGCCGAATAGAATAGACATACTTATTTTTTATTCAGATAAACTTTTACAAATGCTTTCGAATCGACAAATGAATCTACCACTGGTTCGGAATGGTGCTTACAATTCTACACATGTTAAGATGGGCAGACAAAAGTAGCCCCATTTCCGACGGTGACGGCGGTGACGACGATTTACATAGATTTACAAAGCTACCGCGGCCGCAGCGCTGCAGACGCGCTGCCACCGCGCGGCACTTTGCGGCAAATTTGAAGGCGCCCTTAAAACTGTCAGCGGAAGGTACCTTTTTTTTTGACGTGGTGTAAAACCTTTTATAGGTACCCCCGTTCTGCGGCCGAATGCGGCAGAACGAAGGTTATGTGGGACTCCAACCGGGTATACCCACTAAAAATCACCACGGCATGACCCTCATGCTGTCTGTGCTGGACGCCTGGGGAACCCAATGTAGGTATGCATCCCAGGCGTCCGGCAGCCGCCCCAGCTGGGGCTCCCGCTCGCCTCTGGGCTGTTCCTCCAGAGGCTGTCGAATAAGCGAAGTCTGTGTTTACTTTTAACAAAGTCATTTTTTAGCTAATTACACAGAATACATAATAATAGTAGGTACCTATCTACGTACATAGGTACTTTAACGGTTAGATATTTATCACAAACAATCTCATACAAAAACAAACGTCTCCTCAGTAATCAATTGACCGTTGACCCGACCAGACGTGTTATCAATGGAACAAATATTTTATATCCTCGGTGCATTTCTGTTTGTTAATACCCAAGCCAACTGGGTGGCTGAGTATGGACCGTTTAAAACTTTGCTTTATTCCGATTGGATCACATGTAAGTAAAAGAGAACGATAACTATTGCACGTACCTACTTAGGTAGCTAAATAATAAGTAGGTAGGTAAGTATGCCTATAAGATATTTTTCCTGTTTAGTTCATAAATCGCTTGTCAATGACCTAGTGTGACTTACAAGGTACTTGAAAGTCAGTTTCTATCATTGTAATGTATGCATGTGCACTATATGTATAAAAACCTGCCTATATTCTACAAGGATAAGGTTAGTGACGCTGCATTCAAAGATGGAATCATTGAATATCGAACACCGGCCTCGGCCTTACGGGAATGAAACCTATACCTAAGTACCTAATGATGCCTTACGGGAATGAAACCATAATACCTACCTAAATAAAAAACCATAATATTGAATACCTATGAGCAAAAAAGTTTTCTTGCTAACTTCGATCAGAAACTAGTGCAATAATTGCGAGAGAATAAAAATATTATGCGGAGCGATATCATCGAACTTCTGTCGCATAAACTTGTGACGTAACAATAATTATGATGACCTTTCGTATACTTAAATAACAAGTTAAACGAGTTGATTTTGAGGCTAGATAGTCCAAATACTTACTTACTACGTTTCTAATTGCATAAGACTTGTCGAAATGAAATATTTCTTACATCTAAAATATTAAGCTGGGCATTGACGGTCAGTTTTTCGCGTCAGTCCAGACGTAAAACTGTGGCGTCACTCCAAATGGTTTAGGCGAACTAAATTTCCCCACTCACTGGCGTCACTCCGGCTCTTCAGTTTTCGATCGGCCGGGCTGTTGTTAGGAGGTGTACAGCCCATTTGGGTCGAAAAAATGAATTCTGATTCCTATATATTATATGATTAGAGAATGCCCGCGGCTTCGCCCGCGTGAATTTCGGTTTTAAACAAATCCCGAGGGAATCGTGGATTTCCGGTTCCCGTTCCCGCTCTCTTTTCCAATCTTTATACCTACTATCAAGGAAATTCGCTATAGTAATCTATAGCTGTAGCTATAGATTACTTAGCTTACTGTAGCTATAGATAGCTGCAGCTATAGATTTCGGGTTTTTCAAAATCCCGTGGGAACTGTGCATTTTTCCAGGATAAAATAGTAGCCTATGTTTTAAGTCAGGGCATAATCTATCTCTATTCAAAATTTCAGCCAAATCGGTTCAGTAGTTGCGGCGTGATTGAGTAACAAACATCCAAACATCCACACTTTCACATTTATAATATTAGTAGGATTACTCTATATATTTCTGATTCTTCTAGAGCTTTTTGTCGATTTTGTTTACTTTTATAATTTTTGTCGGTTACTTTCCACAAACATTCAAAATTTTTATATTTTTCAATCTATTCTGTCGTAACGGCACATCCAGAGGACACCGAGGCCGCCATTTTTGAAACAAAAACCTAGAAATACTATAGTCTTTGACAAAAACTACCCAACAACACGCTCAATCACCTAAAGGTGCGTCCAGACTTGAACATTTCACCGAACCGAACAGCGAACATTTCGGCGAACTTGTTACGCTCAATGTGGACGGCGCGCTTGGAGCGCTTGAGATGGGTTACTGCGTTACAGTTACGCAGTTACCCATCTCAAGCGCTCCAAGCGCACCGTCCACATTGAGCGTAACAAGTTCGCCGAAATGTTCGCTGTTCGGTTCGGTGAAATGTTCAAGTCTGGACGCACCTTTTGGCGCTGCGAGCGAACTGACGCCATTGGAGTGACGATCGCACACTCACGGTCAGTTTGGCGCGACACGCCGGGTTGGATTATGGTAGCCACGGAAAATATCCTGGCGCGTCGTCAGTTAAAGGTGCGTCCAGACTTGAACATTTCACCGAACCGAACAGCGAACATTTCGGCGAACTTGTTACGCTCAATGTGGACGGTGCGCTTGGAGCGCTTGAGATGGGTTACTGCGTAACAGTTCGGCGAAACTGTTACGCAGTAACCCATCTCAAGCGCTCCAAGCGCGCCGTCCACATTGAGCGTAACAAGTTCGCCGAAATGTTCGCTGTTCGGTTCGGTGAAATGTTCAAGTCTGGACGCACCTTAAAACTCTGGAGTGATGATTCGACACTCACGATCAAATTTTGGATGGACGTCAGTTCAACTGACGCGAAAAACTGACCGTCAATGCCCAGCATTATGTTGTCCATAATACAATGTACGGAACCCTAAAAGAGCGAGGCCCGAATCGAACTTGGCCGATTTTTTTAGGATTAACAGAGAATCACTCTGCTGTCTATCTTTAAGTCAATATATCCACACGGACAGATAGATAAACAGATTGATAGAACAAGCTATAATTTAAAAATTAAAAAAAAACCCGACTGCCATTATCTATCTATCTAACCAAACCAAATAAAAAAAAAATAAACTACCACCGTTTACTCACAGTGTAGTTATTATTTATTTTGTTTTTCATGATTTGTCACTCCAAATTGATTTAAAACATATAGATTGTATACATTTTCGTACTCGCCTTTTAAAGTCCTTTATTTTGATACTCCACTCGAGGGTCTTGAAGAAAAAAATTTTTTTCAGCCCGCACATTAAAGTGCATAACATTCGCCATTTTGATTTTTTATGAATTTTATGTACCCAGTAACATTTGCGCCGTCAAGACAAATCTAATGACGTATAATTTATCAAAATAGGTTGAGCCGTTAAGTAGTTACGAACTGACATAGGAAACGGTCATTTTCTACGATTTATCACTCCAAATTGTTTCCAAATATATAAATGTATACATTTTCGTATTTGCTTTTGAATCCCTTAAATATTTTGATACCCCACTCGAGGGTCTTGAAGAAAAATTTTTTTTTCAGCTCGCACATTAAAGCGCATAAAGTCCGCCATTTTGTTTTTTTTTTTTAAATTTAGGTACCCTACACTCGCGTCATTGAGACAAATCTAATGACGTATCATTTATCAAAATCCGTTGAGCCGTTGATTAGTTACAAGCGGACATAGGAATGGACATACATACACACAGGTGAAACACATATACCCAGTCGGGTAAACAGGTGAAACACATATACCCAGTCGGGTAAACAGGTGAAACACATATACCCAGTCGGGTAAAAAAAGGGTTTTGTTACACGTCAAGGCCCCTTTGAATAGTAAATAGTCCAAAGTTCCTCGCTTTGAGGTATCAAGTTGATACGGATTGCTAAAGACAACAGCCTCAATGAATTCAATGAAAAACTTGACACTTTTCAAAGCGTATTTTCATACCAAAATTCCCGCCCTCTGACCGTCATCATTTCCCGATGGAATTGCTCTATGGACAGCAAGTCCCGAAGCATTTCAATTTTGTTTGGTCATAAGGCACAAGTAAAGGAAAAAATCTGAACATCACTAAATATCCAAATCCTGTGGCGACCGAATAATTAAAATTTTCTTCTAAGCCACGAATATCTCGGTGCGGGAGTCTGCCTGTCATTTGGCCGATTATTTTATACTTTAAAAAACTTTTGAAAGTCTTATAAGTCACATTCCGCCTGAGCCGAGCGAGCAATCGAGAGCGCGGAACAAGCGATAGAGAGGCACGATCGGGCTAAGCATTCGATTTTATCAATGTTTTTATTATGACGTTATCACGTAAAATTATCGTCCGTAAACCGACTTTACATACAACCAATTTTTTATTTTTATTTTTCCAGGTGACCACAACAGGAACTTGGATTTAAACGTAACCGCCACGGAAGTCTTCTTCTACGATTTCCAAAATAATTTCAACTACAGTTACACCATCGACAGTGCAGCCGAAGCGATCAGAAACGCTTACAATTTAGATGTCACGAGACGCCTGATTTTGTTCGTGCCGGGCTACAAGTCCCATATCATCCGAAATGCCCCAGAACTCATACGCGCAGCGTTCAAAAACGTGCCAAACATCTACCTCATGATCATAGACCATTCAATCTACACCTCGGCTCAAGGTGGCAAAGTGAAAAGCTACGAGAGATCTGTCAATTACGCATACGACTTGGGGAAAGCGGTGGGACAACTGCTAACCAAGTTTCGACTCATGGGATTCGAATCCAGAAACATACATTGCATAGGACACAGCTTAGGCGGTCATATCTTAGGTTACGCTGGCTCCACATACATTAATATGACCTTGGAAAAAGTTTGGAGGATAACGGGCATCGATCCGGCGGGACCTTGTTTCTCTAACTCGTTGATTGAAGATCAGCTACGATCTGGTTGCGCGGAGTACGTGGAGGTGTACCATTGTAACGCTGGAGGATTGGGAACGACCAGTGTCCTCGCTGATGCGGACTTCTTTTTGAACGACGGCAAAACTCAACCGCACTGCGATGCCAGCTTTTTGAACAGCTTCGGAGATTCGGAAGCGAGGTGCAGTCATAAGTCGTGCGTTAAATATTGGACAGACACCGTGAGCAATCCCGGGTGGTATTTGGCGTGGAAATGCGACTCTTACAAGGCGTTCTCAAAAGGCAGATGTGCGGCTAATGAAGTGACCATCGCTGGTTATTCCAATCCTGGTAACGCTACGGGTGTGTTCTACGCTTCGACGGAGGGTTATGGTGTATTTTAAAGTGAACGTATAAAACAATTAAATCACTGTAAAGTAGCCCACACATATTAATCGTTCTTGTTTTGTTAACCCCCGACGAAAAAACGACGAGGTGTTATATGGTTGATGTGTCTGTGTGTGTGTGTGTGTGTCTGTCTGTCTGTTCCCCTGTAGCGCTCAAACGGGCGGACCGATTTGAATGCGTTTTTTTTGTTTGAAAGGTGAATTAGTTGAGCGTGTTGTTAGCTATGTTTGATGAAAATCGATCCAAGATGGCCGCCGCTACAAAAAAGCGGATTACATATTTTTTGACAATTCTCTTAATATGGGTATCAGATGAAAGGGCTTGGCTAGTAGAATAGCACTATGCAAATCCAAGATGGCCGCGGCCACAAAATGGCGAATGTCGGGGGTTTTTTAAATTTTTAATTTATACTTGCTTAAGCCACCACCACACATCCACTACAACCCTTTAACTTTCCGCTGCTGGGCGCAGGCCTTTTTTGACGCGACCCGGGAATCCAACCATGACCTCATGATCTGCAGTCAAACATGCTAACCCCTAGATCATCGAGGCGTAAAAAGTCGTCGAATCTCCTTTCATCATCATCATTGGGCTATGTCAGTGATATTTTTTTAATCAAGCTATTTGTGTTTGTGTGTATGTGAGACACTTTGACTCACTTCAGTGATGTTTTCACCAAAAATATTGTACATACTAGCGGTCCGCCCCGGCTTCGCCCGTGGTACATAATATATAGCCTATAGCACTCAGGGATCACGTACATATCCAATGGTGAAAGAATTTTTGAAATCGGTCCAGTAGTTTCCGAGATTAGCGCGTTCAAACAAACAAACTCTTCCATTTTATTATATTATACTAGATGATGCCCACGGCTTCGCCCGTGTGTATTTAGGTTTGTAAAAATCTCGTGGGAACTTTGATTTTCCAGAACAAAAAGTAGCCTATCTGTTATCTGTAGTAAGTAGTAACCCGTCCACAAAACGGAAAAATTCCGTGGGATCCTTACGATTTCGGAATGCAATTCCTTACAGCATCAGGGTTGAGGAGTTGGACATGTACCTACTCGAGGTCATTCAACAATAAAGTATTTAATTGGTATCCTCAATATCAATTTAAATAACCGACAGTGCCTAAATCCCATTAGTTTTGGGGATCAGATCCCCTACAGCATCAGGATTGAGGAGTTGGAATCCAAATTTTTTGTAGGACAGTGTCGCAATGTTTCTCTATCGATTAAAAAAAAATTACGCAAATCGGTTCAGAAATCTCGGAGATATCGGTGTACATAGGTAGAAAAACACAACTCCTCCTTTTTAGAAAGTCGGTTAAAAAAGTAGCCTATGTCACTCCCTGGTTAATTCTCTACTTGTATGTGAAAGTCCCGTCAAAATCGGTTCAGCCGTTCCAAAGATTAGCCCGTTCAAACAGACAGACAGACAGACAGACAGACAGACAGACAAAAAATTTAAAAACGTGTGATTCGGTTATAGTATCGTTCAAATAACCATATGAGCTTAATATGAGGTAGTTATTTCGATATTACAGACAGACACTTCAATTTTATTTATTAGTATAGAAGTATAGATTAGACTATTACAAGTCACGGCAAATAAGTCGACCGGTGACTTTCAATGCGCAGAAGTCGAAAATGAGGTATCTCGGGGTGTGAGGGGATCGCGGGGAGGGCGTGGCGATCGTTCGTAAGCACTGATTAGCTCTCGCGGATCCCTCGTAAGCGCTGATTGGCTCTCCAATCGTATTGTGTCCCTCGTACGACGCTGCGCGCACTTGAAGGTCACCGGTCGACTTACGTGCCGGGGGTTATATCTACACTCGAGGCTGGGCCTTGCAAGGCTAGACTGAAATAAGATCACCTCATCTAGGTACTTCAGACCGATTTTTATTTTTTAGTGAGCTATGACCAGTAGGGTAAAACCCGGATAGATGCCGCAGTTGGATAGATGCCTCAGTGTCAAAAAACCTGACTTCCCAAACTCGCGACTAAAAATTGATAGTTTAAATAAGAAGCGCAGGCCCCCCAAACCTCAGGCCCCTACATACATTTGTATTAAAACAATTTGTTTCGCTTGTGCGTGTGATTATCTCCGCAGCGAACGCGGCAAATCCTTCAAAGTTTTAGAGGCGAGTATTTGCCGTTGTATAACTTTTGAAGTAGTAAAAGATTCTGTTATATTTTTTATTATATCAATACACTGGTTCAATAAGTGTACACCTAAGTGTAAATAATCGCTCTTTAGTTTTTAGTTTATTTAATAAATAAAAGGGCATCTATCCATATCAAAAAGGATAGGTGCCTCGATTTTTCGAGGTATAGGTGCCCTTAGAGGCATCTATCCCCCAATATACCTATAGATATATCAAGTATTTTTTTAATATTTTTAATGTTCTTTTATATTTTTATTTCTTTTTTCAATAAATTCCTGATAGTTTTAATATACTTCGGGGCATCTATCTCTTTCAGCCCGATCTGTCCAGTGGTTTGAGCTGTGCGTTGATAGATCAGTCAGGCAGTCAGTCAGTCAGTCACCTTTTCCTTTTATATATTTAGATAATAAAAACTTATGAAACTATGTATTTTGCTTATTTTTTTTCATAGGGCATCTATCCTTTTTAATATTTTCATAGTGGGGCATCTATCCACACAGGTAGGCATCTATCCCCAAAAAAAAGGGTCTGCGAAAAGTTAAATTCTGCAAAATCTGTAATCGTTAGGACAACAAAGACAAGTCATAATGGAACCCAAAAGATTAAACTAGCTATATTCATAAATATTATTTGTGATAAATTAATATTTTAAAAGTTATGAGGCCATTTCAAAAAGTGGGGCGTCTATCCGGGTTTTACCCTAATCAGTATACGATGTACTTTGCACTAGATTTATTGTACAAGTACGGTAATTTTCAAGAATAATAGATCATTGTTAGTGTTTTATTAGTAGGTAGGTTACAAGTAGGTACCTAAGTACCCAGGTACAATAGAATAGGAAGCATTAGTTTGACAAAAGTTGAATTGTGATACCATTTGTTACAGTTGTTAGAACAATGAATACACGTATTTTGAACAATAAATGAATGTATACTGCGCATGTTGTACAACAAAACACAGGTTTTTTATTTCGGTCCAATTTTTTTTTGTATGTTTTCACCAAGTTGAGCAATCTCTGTGTCGAATTGTAATAAATTCATAATTTTATGATGAACTAGCATCTGCCCGCGGCTTCGCCCACGTGAATTTCGGATTTAAACAAATCCCGAGGGAAATGTGGATTTCCGGTTCCCGTTCCCGCTTCCTTTTCCAACCTTTATACCTACTATCAAGGAAGTTCACTATAGTATAATAGCCTTTTAGGTCAGGGCATTTAATCTATCTCCATTCAAAATTTCAGCTAAATCGGTTCAGTAGTTGCGACGTTATAGAGTAACAAACATCCAAACATCCAAACATCCACACTTTCACATTTATAATATTGGTAGGATATGCGAAAGTGTGTCTGTCTGTCCGTCTGTAGCCTATATACCTTGATATTGATGTTTGGCACGGAGGTAGTTATAGCATCCCCGCCATCCCGGAGATGGATATACCAACTACTTTTTATCAAGCCTTATATCAAGGTCAAATTCTATCGTATATGGAGTATCTAGATCATAATATATGAGATAACTCTGCCAAGTACCAGCTTGCTGTATTGGAGTTAATCGATAAAGGCATCAAATCGGCACCAAGAGCTGGTCAAGTCCAGACTTCAAAGTTCCAAACTTTGCAAATCATCGATCGGCGCAAAGGTTTGTCAATGTTCTACAAGATATTAGATATACCTACATATAGTCCGTTCGGTAACATAGTGTCGGTACAGGCGCAGGTGCTCTTAGTATTCTGCTTTTATTTTTATTATTTTTTTACTGTTTGTAATTTTTCTTCTATTCTAACAGAATCTCCGAATAGTCTGCCAATCCGCACTTGGCCAGCGTGGTAGACAATGGTTAAAATCCTTCTCATTTTGAGAGAAGACCCGTGTTCATGATAATATTATATTTTATAAACGACTACCCTCCAAAAAAAACGATTAAAATAATACTTCGTGACCGCGTGCTATGTTACTCAAACTAATTTCACTTTTAGACTGCCGCTCCGCATTCTTACCACACTGTTGTTACCTCGCCATCTTTTTCCGTCTCCATGGTGGGGCACGTCACGTCATCACCACCGACCAATCGCTCGAAACCTCGCGCGGTCGTGCCAACCGCGCAATGTTGCCAACACGGCCATGCTGCATGGTGCCTGCCCCAGGCACTCCACAAGTCAGGTCAACATCACTGCGAATTAAACAACCGTTAGCATCTACTTCACACAACATACGAGTATATCTAGGGTCCGTAACGGAATATTGCTCGCTTGATACCAAACATACGACCCTAAGTACTGTTCCAACAAGACCACCTGCACCTAAAGGGACTTTGCCACACTTAGGAGACCAGGTTCGCCATTGCCAAAAACCACTTGCACTTAAAGAGAATTTACTCACTTAAGCGTACCAAGTTGGTGAAGACCATTTCAACAAGACCACCTGCACCTAAAGGGACTTTGCCACACTTAGGAGACCAGGTTCGCCATTGCCAAAAACCGTTTGCACTTAAAGAACATTTCGCTCACTTAAGCGTACCAAACTAGTCTTCCAGTACAAACGTCGTAACCCAATACGTTACTTTCTACTTACGGTGCAATATTCCGCTTTAACCTTTCAACATATTTTTTTTTTATCACATAACTATTGAAAATCTTTTAATTGTGTTCGGCCTGTCCTGATTTTAGTAGGTAACGTACTTTTCTAATTTTTACTGCTACTGGGTCTTATAGATCCTTGTACCACAAGTAACCAAAACTTTTCGTCATCCATGATTGACATAACTAAAGTTTCTGATTTTGTTTAATATTCGGGCTAACATTAGAATAACTCAAGATATTTTTACAAGTTTGAATTTACAATTATTGATTAACCAACAAAATGCTCACTAATTAATTCCAGTTTTAACTTGTCCGTCACGAAACCATAGAATAAAGAAAATGTATGCACTAACGAAACTAATAACTATTCACTTTAACGATTTTATTTTAACCACGCCCATATAAACAACTAGCTAAATCATCATTTTTTTTTTAATTACTAAACCTCTAAAGACACATAATCACAACATCTGTGATTCATGATTGCTACCCATTATAACCGATACTATATCTTATTGAAAAGTTTTAACACAAACTGTCAATTTTGCCTTTCTATTTAAATAGTAAAATTCATACAAAGTTTGATTAATTTCTTTATTATCAACTGTATTTACTACCAACAATTTATTTTCAATATTCAAACAAATTTCTCCAAATTTAAAACCAACCGACAATTTCGTTTCCAATCGCTCCATTTCCATAACGGCCACTTAATATCATCTGTACGCAATAACTAATCGTACCAAACCTTAGCCGGCCTTTCAACTTATTTAGAGCTTGATAACGAATTGTCTCGTCAGACCATGCAAAACTTTGAGCGTTACAATGTTAAACCATGAATTTATGTCGTACCTTTAAAGATCAACCTACATATAATATTATTCAAAGTACTCACAGTCTCGATGTCTTTACAAGATACCTTATTGCGTCTTCTTAACGGAGATGGCGTTCTGGCACTCGACGGAACTCGACGTTAAACGATCACGCTTTTACATAACGTAGGTTACATGATACCACTTCTGATATAAACGACTACCCTCCAAAAAAAACGATTAAAATAATACTTCGTGACCGCGTGCTATGTTACTCAAACTAATTTCACTTTTAGACTGCCGCTCCGCATTCTTACCACACTGTTGTTACCTCGCCATCTTTTTCCGTCTCCATGGTGGGGCACGTCACGTCATCACCACCGACCAATCGCTCGAAACCTCGCGCGGTCGTGCCAACCGCGCAATGTTGCCAACAATTTTATGTTTATGCTTATATAATTGTAATAAAATACGAATATAAAAAAATACAAAAAAAGAAAGAGAATTTTAATAAAAAATATGAGTAGGTTTTCTTCGATGTAAAACGCCAAAATCCCTTGTACCTGTACACCCCGCGCGGCATGTTTTGAAGTCGCAGGCGGTACCTTTGGCAAGACGCCGCGCCGCGCGTGCCGAGGCGGCGCGATCAAAGGTAACCGTAAGTATAGTCTGTTCATTTTCTTAGTGTCGCTCTTTGTGTCTAGCCGCCTCGGTCGCGCGGTGTTTTGTCAAAGACGCCGCCGTGATGTCAAAGCATGCCGCGCGCGGTGTACAGGCACAAGGGGTTATGCGTTTTATACCTACTCATATTTTTTTATGAAAATTCTCTTTCCTTTTTATATTTTTTTTATATTCGTATTTTATTACAATATACTTATTACTACAATATACTATATTGACAACTTGTGCAACAAAATCAATAAATTTGTCTTTGCTTTACGTAGAATATCTAAAATTGCTGACCGAAGCACGGCTCTTTCGGCATATCATGGCTATGTTGTTTCCAATATTCGGTACGGAGTTTTAATTCGGGGTAATGCTTCCGAAATGAATAGGGTCTTTTTAATTCAGAAAAAGTGTATCCGGGCAATTTGTAACAAAGATCCAATGCAATCATGTAAGCCACTTTTTAAAACGCTGAAATTATTAACATTACCATGTATATATATATCTACGAAGTGGCGTGTTTCGTAAAGAAATTCAAAAATGAATATTTTCAAACACGTCAAAATGTTGTATCATAGATATCCGAACAAAACTATCCACAATGTAAAACTGCTCTGAGCTCAAAAAGTTGTTTTTATATGATGATTAAAATTTATAATAAGCTACCCTCTATTATGGCTGATTGTAACATGCCAACACAAAACTTTGTAACACCTACCATGTACATACTTACAATCATGCAACTATACATATAATAAAATCGTAGAATCCGAATCTATACATTGAAGATTTTTGCAAAATAATAACTGGGGGATGTTAGGGATAAGTAATAGAACGTAAAAAAGCTGTTTTTCAAATTTTTGTCTGTTTATCTGTTTGTCTGTATGTTTGTGCGCGCATCACGTAAAAACTACTGAATAGATTGAAATGAAACTCGGCATGATTTAAGTTAATACTATAGAGTAACATATATGAAACTTTTTATCCCGAAATTCAGCACGGTTCCCTTGGGAGAGGGGATGAAAGGCAAAATGTGTACTTAGCTGTAATTCGTTAACGGGTGGTCCGATTTCATTCATTCATTTTTGTTAGAAAGTAGATACTTTAAAGACTACTGGCTAATCTCCCAAAGGCTGGACCGATTTTGATGGGACTTTCACTGGCGGATGTTTACATTTTGATGTACCTAAACATCCGCCAGTGAACTTTTAACAGTTTTTAGCAAGGTTTAAGCTCAAAGGAGCATAGGAAAAACAAAATGATTCCCACGGGATTATTAAAATCAATATCCACGCGAACGAAGTCGCGGGTATCCGCTCGTCATGCAATAAAATCTATTCTATTCTATAACCATAAACATAAAATATAATATTGTCATGAACACGGGTCTTCTCTCAAAATGAGAAGGATTTTAACCATAATCTACCACGCTGGCCATGTGCGGATTGGCAGACTATTCGGAGATTCTGTTAGAATAAAAAAAAATTACAAACAGAAAAAAAAAATAATAAAAATAAAAGCAGAATACTAAGAGCACCTGCGCCTGTACCGACACTAAGTTACTGAACGGACTATAAATGAACAGACTTTATACCTACATATAGGTATTTCGGAGAGTGAGCTCAACAACTATTTGATTTATAGTTCGTTCGGTAACTTAGTGTCGGTACAGGCCCAGGTGCTCTTAGTGTTCTGCTTTTATTTTTATTACTTTTTTTCTGTTTGTAATTTTTTTTCTATTCTAACAGAATCTCCAAATAGTCTGCCAATCCGCACTTGGCCAGCGTGGTAGACTATGGTTAAAATCCTTCTCATTTTGAGAGCAGACCCGTGTTCATGAGAATATTATATTTTATGTAAATATTGTAGTAAAATACGAGTATAAAAAAATATAAAAAGGAAAGAGAATTTTAATGAAAAAATATGAGTAGGTATAAAACGCCAAAACCCCTTGTGCCTGTACAACCCGCGCGGCATGCTTTGAAGTCACGGCGGTGTCTTTGGCAAAACACCGCGCGGCGGAGGCGGCTAGACACAAAAGGCGACCGTAAGAAAACGAACAGACTATACCTAGTTCCTTTATAAATTCAGCTTAAAATAATATAGTTTTAGTTTCAAATTGCTATTATTCAATAGTAACCGTTTTCATAAATACGAGTTTAAAATTCAATTCGAGTTCGGGATGTCCACTAATGAGGTAGATCCTTGCTTTGCGAATTCTGTAAAGGTGGTTTCCAAACGTCCCCTACTATTGCTTTTTACATGAGGTGGGCAGGTACTAGGTAGGTAGGTACATGTTTCACAAAAAAAAATATTTTTAAGGTTTTTCTGCGATCAATTTGATAAAAACTAAAATCTATACTAATAAATAAAATTGAAGTGTCTGTCTGTAATATCGAAATAACTACCTCATATTAAGCTCATATGGTTATTTGAACGATACTATAACGGAATCACACGTTTTTAAAATTTTTGTCTGTCTGTCTGTCTGTCTGTCTGTCTGTTTGAACGGGCTAATCTTCGGAACGGCTGAACCGATTTTGACGGGACTTTCACATACAAGTAGAGAATTAACCAGGGAGTAACATAGGCTACTTTTTTAACCGACTTTCAAAAAAGGAGGAGTTGTGTTTTCTACCTATGTACACCGATATCTCCGAGATTTCTGAACCGATTTGCGTAATTTTTTTTTTAATCGATAGAGAAACATTGCGACACTGTCCTACAAAAAATTTGGATTCCAACTCCTCAATACTGATGCTGTAGGGGAACTGATCCCCAAAACTAATGGGATTTAGGAACTGTCTGTTATTTAAATTGACATTGGGGGTACCAATTAAAGACTTTATCGTTTAATGAACTCGAGTAGGTACATGTTCAACTCCTCAACCCTGATGCTGTAAGGAATTGCATTCCGAAATCGTGGGCATCCCACGGAATTTTTCCGTTTTGGTGACGGGTTAGGTACTACAGATAGGCTACTTTTTGTTCTGGAAAATCAAAAGTTCCCACGGGATTTTTAAAAACCTAAATCCACACGGGCGAAGCCGTGGGCATCATCTAGTTAAAAATAATTTTTCCACTGACACGCTAACAAGCTTAGGTACTTTTTACGAAAAGTGGTTTAAATAGGCTTCGCAGGAACGCATTAGATATACATTTTAACAGATATTTAAAGCCTGAAAATGATAATCAAAATTGAATAATTTAAATAAATTGTATTAAAACTCGTTATATTCAGAAAAAGCTGTGATAGCCTAGTGGTTAGGACGACCGACTTCTAATCGGAGGTCGTGGGTTCGATCCCGGGCACGCACCTCTAACTTTTCGGAGTTATGTGCGTTTTAAGTATTTAAATATCACTTGCTTTAACGGTGAAGGAAAACATCGTGAGGAAACCTGCACGCCTGAGAGTTCTCCATAACGTTCTCAAAGGTGTGTGAAGTCTGCCAATCTGCTTGGCCAGCGTGGTAGACTATGGCCAAAACCCTTCTCACTCTGAGAGGAGACCCGTGCTCTGTAGTGAGCCGGTAATGGGTTGATCGTGATGATGATGATGATATTCAGTATTAGGTACGTTAGGTGCCTAATACTGAATGAAACTGAATGAAACGAGTCTTCACTTCACTCAGAAAAAATGTATGTAGAATTGGATTTTCATCTTGTACCTACCTGCCATATAATTTTCCTTCGCTTGTCTGTCTTACGTGACTATTTTCGAAGAGGTCCAGCCCCCTGATTGTGTAACTTTTGACGATGAGATGGTATTCATTTGATGGCCTAAGACCATTAAAGTAAAATATTCCTTGATTGTATTGATTTAAAGTCACAAATTCAGTACAACTGATTTTAAGATGGAGCGTTATGGATCGTATCGTACATACCTTAACGTATAAGATTGGATACACGAAATTGAGCTCTATTTCAATGATTTTATGGTTTATTTTACTTTGATGCCTAAGGCCATCAAATGAATACCATTTCATCGTCAAAAGTTACACAATCAGCCCCCAGGTTAGAAAAGTCCAGTTAGCAAAGCTAAAATCAGGTGTTAAAGGTTCGAGTTCCACAAGTACGGGGCTATTTCCCACCGCAGACCACTGACAGGGAGCGGGGCAAAAGTGGAACGGAGTTCGTTATACGGTTTTGATACTGATAGTTGATACATTGAATTATATGGAACGCTTCCCCGGGGACCCGGTACCGGGGCGGTTCCTAATTGAAATAACGGTCATTGATAATTCTAATTTGGTTGGTATAGAATATGCAATAGTTTAGTAAGTAAGTATTTCATATAATATTTGGAAACAAGCGGACACCCGCGACTTCGTTCGCGTGGATATAACTATATTGGTTTTTAAAAATCCCGTAGGAATCATTTTGTTTTTCCTAAGCTCCTTGAGCTCATATCATGCTAAAAACTGTTAAAAGTTCACTGGCGGATGTTTAGGTAGATCAAAATGTAAACATCCACCAGTGAAATTCCAATCAAAATCGATCCAGCCTTTAAGAGATTAGTCGGTAATTTTTAAAGTATCTACTTTCTAACAAAAAAAGAATGGATGAAATCGGACCACGCGTTATTGAATTACAGCTAAATACACGTTTTGACTTTCATCCCCTCTCCCTAGGGAAACGTGCTGAATTTCGGAATAAAAAGTATCCTATATGTTACTCCGTAGTATCAACTTAAATCGTACCAAGTTTCGTTTCGCGTGGAAAGCAGAAAGCGCGGGGCAAGCAGCTAGTGGCGCCATCTGTTATGTCTATCCGAAACTAACTTAATATTCAAGTTTAGCCGCGCGAACGTCATTTCTTGATTTTTTTCGTATATAAAATGTAGCCTATGTCACCCGGACCATAACAACGAATCAATTGACACCTCATTCACCAAAATCGGATACAAACATACATACATAAATAAATACATACAATACATACATACATGTACATACATACATACATATTACATACATACATACATATTACATACATAATATATACATAGACCCTTCCTTTTTGGCTTCGCCGTAGTCAGGTAAAACAAGTATAAATTAAAAATTTAAAAAAAACCCCGACATTCGCCATTCTGTGGTGGCAGCCATCTTGGGTTTACATAGTGCTATTCTACTAGTCAAGCCCTTTCATTTGATACCCATATTGAGGAAGTTGTGATAAAGGCGGCCATCTTGGATCAATTTTCATCAGACATAGCTAACAACACTCTCGACTAATTCACCTTTCAAACAAAAAAAAACCGCATTCAAATCGGTTCACCCGTTTTGTGTGTGTGAACCGAAATCGGTTCACACACACACACACAGACACGTCAAACTTATAACGCCCCGTCGTTTTTACGTCGGGGGTTAAAAATAATGCAGCGATATTGAAACTCTACATTCTGGTGCAGAAAGTAAATGCACCAGAATGTAGAGTTTCAATTACGTCAAAACAGCTGAATTCAACGCAGTATTGAATTCAGCTGTTTTGACGTAATTGCGGTCGAATGCGGTTCGACAAAGCAAATTCAATGATTTTATGGTTTATTTTACTTTGATGCCTAAGGCCATCAAATGAATACCATTTCATCGTCAAAAGTTACACAATCAGCCCCCAGGTTAGAAAAGTCCAGTTAGCAAAGCTAAAATCAGGTGTTAAAGGTTCGAGTTCCACAAGTACGGGGCTATTTCCCACCGCAGACCACTGACAGGGAGCGGGGCAAAAGTGGAACGGAGTTCGTTATACGGTTTTGATACTGATAGTTGATACATTGAATTATATGGAACGCTTCCCCGGGGACCCGGTACCGGGGCGGTTCCTAATTGAAATAACGGTCATTGATAATTCTAATTTGGTTGGTATAGAATATGCAATAGTTTAGTAAGTAAGTATTTCATATAATATTTGGAAACAAGCGGACACCCGCGACTTCGTTCGCGTGGATATAACTATATTGGTTTTTAAAAATCCCGTAGGAATCATTTTGTTTTTCCTAAGCTCCTTGAGCTCATATCATGCTAAAAACTGTTAAAAGTTCACTGGCGGATGTTTAGGTAGATCAAAATGTAAACATCCACCAGTGAAATTCCAATCAAAATCGATCCAGCCTTTAAGAGATTAGTCGGTAATTTTTAAAGTATCTACTTTCTAACAAAAAAAGAATGGATGAAATCGGACCACGCGTTATTGAATTACAGCTAAATACACGTTTTGACTTTCATCCCCTCTCCCTAGGGAAACGTGCTGAATTTCGGAATAAAAAGTATCCTATATGTTACTCCGTAGTATCAACTTAAATCGTACCAAGTTTCGTTTCGCGTGGAAAGCAGAAAGCGCGGGGCAAGCAGCTAGTGGCGCCATCTGTTATGTCTATCCGAAACTAACTTAATATTCAAGTTTAGCCGCGCGAACGTCATTTCTTGATTTTTTTCGTATATAAAATGTAGCCTATGTCACCCGGACCATAACAACGAATCAATTGACACCTCATTCACCAAAATCGGATACAAACATACATACATAAATAAATACATACAATACATACATACATGTACATACATACATACATATTACATACATACATACATACATATTACATACATAATATATACATAGACCCTTCCTTTTTGGCTTCGCCGTAGTCAGGTAAAACAAGTATAAATTAAAAATTAAAAAAAAACCCCGACATTCGCCATTCTGTGGTGGCAGCCATCTTGGGTTTACATAGTGCTATTCTACTAGTCAAGCCCTTTCATTTGATACCCATATTGAGGAAGTTGTGATAAAGGCGGCCATCTTGGATCAATTTTCATCAGACATAGCTAACAACACTCTCGACTAATTCACCTTTCAAACAAAAAAAAACCGCATTCAAATCGGTTCACCCGTTTTGTGTGTGTGAACCGAAATCGGTTCACACACACACACACAGACACGTCAAACTTATAACGCCCCGTCGTTTTTACGTCGGGGGTTAAAAATAATGCAGCGATATTGAAACTCTACATTCTGGTGCAGAAAGTAAATGCACCAGAATGTAGAGTTTCAATTACGTCAAAACAGCTGAATTCAACGCAGTATTGAATTCAGCTGTTTTGACGTAATTGCGGTCGAATGCGGTTCGACAAAGCAAATTCCAAATTTCCGCAAACTCAGCTCCGCAATTCCAGTTCAGTTCAGTTCAGTCCAGGTGCTAATATTGCAAATGTTCACAGTTGATGGAAATTTCGCGCGCGTTTCCTTTTATTTACCTACATTAGTATGTACCTACTGAGCAAAATCCTAGGTACAAATTTTTATTGCCTAACTAAAAGTTTTGTCGAGAAAATTGTATTTAGTTACCTTTGTTGTTTTACAATCGGTTTCTATAGCGATCTCCACACTAGGAAAACCTATATTGTGGAGACCATTTTAGGTTACTAGGTAATAATATTATGTTTAAAATAAGGCTAGATGCTTTCTGTGCTATAATTTAAATTGGCGGTGTTAGATACCATACACCCTCATGCCTCGGAGAGCACGTAAAGCCGTTGGTCCTGCGTCCTCTCTACGGTTGTGTCGCATTGGCGTCCCATCGGATTATGAGAGTGAGGGAATACAGAGTTTACCTGTGTATGCGCATTGCGCACACACTCGTGCCCTATAATATCTCCTGCGTTGATGGGTAGTCTCCGCCTTGGTCGAGATTGGCCGCCGCCGTGGCCGAAATTCAGTTGGGAGGACATTATTACTTACTATAGGTCGACCAGAATCTCATGAAAAATAGGGAAATGAAATTCCAAAGTTAGCAACACTACGGCTGCCCTAGGGATAAACAAAGTAACTGACATTTTTTGTGAAATTGACTTTTTTGCATTAACAAAAGTTTTATGTCGAGTAGTTTTTACCACAGTTTAATATTTCAAATAATTTGAACCTTTTACTGAAATTTGAATTGCCCAAACAAAGTAACTGCACACACTAACCCGGAATATAAATGCAAAAACCAAGTAAACAACAAGCACAACACAAAAACAAAGTAATTGGATGTTGATTACTTTGTATTAACTATTTAAAATGCAATTGCTTGATTTTTCGTTTCTTGAAACGATCCCAGGTAAGATGTTCTGAATGTAATTACTTTGTTTATCACTAGGGCAGCCGAGTTAACCTAGTGTTGCTTACTACAAAATTTAATTTCCCTATTTTTCATGAGATTCTGGTCGATCTATACTTTAGTAAACGTTTTTTCTCTCTTTTCTTTCTTACTTAATACTTTACCACTCTGGCAGTGGACAATAAGTAGGTACCGAAATAAATTATAATCTTGTATACGTAGTTCAGAGTTCATGTTTATAGTGAATAAATTACAGCATATCACGACAGCGTAATATGTGGGTGCATATTATAAAACACAGTACATTGCTCTTTACCAATATGATAGCATAGATTGCAGTGTGCAGTGCTAGACTTGGCATAAATTGTGTTGTTGGTAGGGATGTTTCTACTCTTAATAAATATCGATATCTATTTTTAAATAATTTACTATAGGTAGTACATTTTATTATTTACATAGTACAATCGACAGTTTTTTTTATGTAATTAAAGGCATTAAAGCAAAATGACTCTAGGTCATGTTGCTATAAAATCATATTCATAAATTTTATTTATTTACAATACAAAATATTTTTACATTATTGATTACTTCGTGCTCGTGAGCGCTAGTACCTAAATAAAGATATGACGGAAGTATGTAGGTACTTCAGTACTAACGTAATGGGAATCTTGATTACGGGGAAGCTAAGTATGTATATTTCCTTTCGATGTCTGTACCAAAGAGTGCCTGATAAATTCTGAACATAATTCTCTTTATTTTATTACAAAAATCTCGAAAGGTTTCATGCAGCCTAGGGCTCATGCGGTGATCTGGATTTACAAGTATATAAATTAAAATTTTAAAAACCCCCGACATTCGCCATTTTGTAGCGGCGGCCATCTTGGATTTGCAAAGTGCTATTCTACTAGTCAAGCCCTTTCATTTGATACCCATATTAAGGGAGTTGCGAAAAAATATGTAATCAACCATTTTGTAGCGGCGGCCATCTTGGATCGACTTTCATCAAACATAGCTAACAACACTCTCGACTAATTCACCTTCCTAATAAAAAAAACCGCATTCAGATCGGTTCACCCGTTTAAGCGCTACAGGAGAACAGACAGACACACACACACTCACACACACACACACACACAGACACGTCAAACTTATAGCACCCCGTCGTTTTTGCGTCGGGGGTTAAAAACATGCCTGGGTAAAAGTAAATATTTTAGTTGAACTTGGGAATTTGTTTTAATTTCGTATTTTAAGTGTGTTTTAATTTTGTATCTTCTATAATATAATAAAACTGTAACAGATCCAATTCTGTACATTGAAGATATTTTGAAAATTTTTATTGGAGGGCACTCTATAATCGATACTGAAGCCAAAACTGCAATTTATTTCATTTTTGTCTGTCTGTCTGTCTGTCTGTCTGTCTGTCTGTCTGTCTGTCTGTCTGTCTGTATCTTGGCCGCGCATCACGCCGAAACTACTGAATGGATTCGAATGAAACTTGGTACGATTTGAGTTTATACTTCGAGGTAGGTTATAGGATACTTTTTATCCCGAAATTCAGCATGGTTCCCTTGGGAGAAGGGATGAAAGTTAAAACGTGTATTTAGCTGTAATTCATTAACGCGTTGTTCGATTTCACTCATTCTTTTTTGTTAGAAAGGTAGTACTTTATATATTGTCCCGTAAATATTTCAAGGTCATAGGTTTTTTAGTTCAGAAATGACAGGCATTTAGTGGGTTCCAATAACTTGGGACGCGGATGTTTGTACGTACGGCTTATTTTAAACTGGCGTGCGTTTAAATTTATGTTTGTTGGCCTGTCTATTTGTTCCAGCTAATCTCCGAAACGGCTGGATCGATTTTGATGGAACTTTCAATGGCAGATAAGTGATGTTAAGGAGTAACTTAGGATACATTTAATTTAGGTACAAAAAAGAATTATGGGGTCAGATCTGATTCTATATAAAAACCTATATCCAGGCGAACGAAGTCGCGGGGGTCGGCTAGTTTTCAATAAAAGCGATTTCTGTGTATTTGCTATTTTTTTATTACTTTATTCTGAATTTCGCTAAATAGCCTTTGAAGTAATGTAAGTATTTATTAAAAAAAGATATAAAATACTTTATCGACACTTCGAATTCATCCAGCCCTATTTTCCACGCTAATGTGTAGCAGCAAATAGCTAAGTGCACTTGTTTCGAACAACGCCTACGTTTAGTGTTAATGATACCTTGCAGAGTTAAATGTTAACCGCTGAACGATTAATTGCTGAAAATTAGTTACAATGTTTCATGTAAGTAATAAAGGTATATTATACCTACTAAACATACCTAATATAACACCTACTGAATTTCGGCTACTGCGGCCAAATTACACAGGGATATTTTAGTGTAAAAGAGTTTGCGCAAAATCAGACTCACTCTTCATTCTTTCACTCTCATCTCATTAGTAGTTCGATGGGACGCCAATGCGACACGGACAAACAAACAATAGGACACTTGGAAAAAACCAAGAATCATAGAACCTATGGATTCTGAGCTCCAAACAAATCTTTGAAGCAAAGAAATTTGGTCTTGAACAGGTCCGGAGTTGCTTTGTCTCGTCCTCACCTACTTAAATAGAGTGTGTGAGGTATGAAAAACTAAAGAGAAAAAGTAGCCCAGGTGAATGACCTTATCTTCACTACAATATTTATTTTGCCAAAATATATTTTTTTGTGGCTTTTTATTTAGAAAATCAACATTTTGAATGATTTTTTCAAACAGTAGAATAGGTACCCTATTGAGTGATGCAGAAACCTCCGTGAAACGGATTCCTCAAAGTGGATGCGATTCTCTGCCACTCGCTACTAGAACCTAATTGTATGGTCGGATAATTTCACGGTACAACTCCCTCGACCGTTAATTCGTAGGGGTTACCTAATTAGGGTATACTTCATTTCACACTACCTACGCCACAGAACAAAGGACTAATTAAGGAAATAAAAGCTAGAAAAAAAAAAACTTCAAATACACGGACGAGTAGATAATATTATGTTTGCCATTTTAGGTACATGATTATTTTGAGTTTATATTCATCCTCAACGTCATCTGTGTGTTGGTAATGGTTCTACCACTAGTTTAAGTACGAATACTGACTTTTACCACAGAATCTTGTACATAAAATATATAAATACCAATACACTGGACAGGGTATGGCTATATTACCAGGGTTACCACCTGAAGTTCGATTTTACCCCAAACTTAAGTACTTGAAGTATCTGTCAGGCATTTGTCATATTGTCATTATTTTTCTTTATAAAGCTACTCGTATAAGTTTTTTACAATTTTCATAAAAATTTATAATATGTAACGTACATATATACTCAGAAATGTAAATAAATTTATATTCTCACAAATACTTTACACGAATATTTCGTGTTATTCTATACGCGCAAAAAGTCCGAATAATCAAATCATTGTTAGCACGCTGGAAAACCAGTGTCAAAGGAGGATGGGCAAAGTGGTCTACCTACTCAACACAAATGAAACCTATTTCAATGAAAAGCTTATTTTTAGTACTTAATTTTATTATATGGAAGCAAAGCTGTAAGTCTTGGGGTTTAAGAGATTTTCGAGAAAAACATAATGCAGCCTCTTACCTTATTTTCTGTTTTATGACCGCAATATATAGAAGCATTAGGCTATGAAGGACATAATATGCCACCTAGTAACGATAGGAATAGTTCGCAGCTTTCTAACGATAAGCTAATAATCACAGGAGTAGATAGGTACAGAGGGGAAGCTTCTACAAGCAGCCCGCTGTAGGTACACGCACACATATGCGCATCTTTGTCATCCAACTGAGCTGGTTGGAGATTAGACGCGGGCATCGATGTAGTTCTAATACATACATCGATGGACACCGGGCGTCCGTGAACCGTTGGTGAGCGTTTGTGTGAGTTTACCTACAGCGAGCCGATTGTATGAAGCTTTCCCTCTGTACCTATCTACTTGTGTGCTAATAATCTCGACTTATTACTATTGTATTAGTTATGTTGGGCCCGACATTAGGCCGGTTTTGTGCCCCCTGCTGCCAACTTGACCAATGTATTTAATTCTAGACGCTACGCCACCACCACCTACAGCCTTTTAACGTCCCACTGCTGGGCACAGGCCTCCTCTCTTATAGGAGAGGGATTTAGAGCTTAAACCCGCCACGCTGCTCCAATGTAGGTTGGTGGGCTTTAACGATTATTGTCACATGATAGTAATAATAGCCGGGGCCGACTGCCTAACGTGCTCTCTGAGGCACGGGGGTGAAACAGCGCCAACTACCAACTCCGAGCTGGCACTGAGAATTTCTTGACAGAAAAACCCAATACCTAACAATTATTTGCCTGACCCGGGAATCGAACCCGGGACATCATGATCTGCAGTCGATTATGCTAACAATTAGACCTAAGAGGCAGTTTAACGTAGAACGCTACGCACTATTAATTAAATTCATAGTAGAATTACTAATATAGAGTATTTTTAAAACATTTATTTTTTAGTGAATTTTGAAAAACTCCCATATATTTTGGCATAAACGCTATACGTAATTTGATTAACTACTTATTAGCTTCTTATTTCCATAGAGGGCGTTTGTGTTGATTAGGTAGACCAAAGTTCATACATTTTTGCCCATCCTCCTTTGTTTAGTTAAAAGCTACGTATGCCCTAATATCATGCATCACGGACGGTTAACTCGAAATGTGGATCGTTGAAAGCATGTAAGGGTGCGTCCAGACTTGAACATTTCACCGAACCGAACTGCGAACATTTCGGCGAACTTGTTACGCTCAATGTGGACGGTGCGCTTGGAGCGCTTGAGATGGGTTACTGCGTAACAGTTCGGCGAAACTTTCGCCGAACTGTTACCCAGTAACCCATCTCAAACGCTCGAAGAAACGACCGTACATGGCATAGTTCGCGAAAATTGTTCGGTGCGGCGAGTTCAAGTGTGGACGGTGATTTCTGAAATGTTCGGAGAAAAGACACGTGTTCGGGCCGATCCATTCAAAGTCGGTCTTTTCAAAGGATTTCCGCTAATACCTACGTAACTACGAGACATCCACACTTGTACATATTTCGTCACGTGACCATGTGCGCCTGTTGTTACGGTGCCGTACTTTGACCTATGACCGTATATCATGGGATTGTTGGATATTGTCACGACTCACGACTCACAAGTCACAACACATACCTACTCACCCACTCCTCCGTCATTGCGTGAGTGCATCGTGCATCGTGCTCATTCGCGCAGAGGCTCTTGAGCTTATTTTTAACAAACTTCAAAAAAGGAGGTTCTGTATTCGACCTGTATGTATAATATGTATGTAAATGATTATGTATGTAATTGTAGGTTTGCGAATATTTCGAAAAACAATGAACCAATGATTTTTAACCGACTTCCAAAAAGGGAGAGGTTCTCAATTCATCGCGTATTTTTCTATGTCTGTTCACCGATTACTCTGCGATTTCTGAACCGATTTGCGTAATTTTTTTTAATCGACAGAAGAAGTTTGCAAAACAGTCCCATAAAAATATTTTGCTCCAACTCCTCAATTCTGATGCTGCAGGGGTACTGCCCACCTAAACTATATAAGGAATGGGGCCATGTTCATTATGAATTCATATTAAAGGTATCAAGCATAGACTGCATCATCAAATTCCATGTCCCAGCTCTTCAGCTCTGATGCTGCAAGGTACTGCCCACCTAAACTATGGGGATTGTGGCAATGTTCATTATGAATTCATATTAAGGGTATTAAACATAGACTGTGATGTTAAATTTCAGGTCCCAGCTCTTCAGCTCTGATGCTGCAAGGTACTGCCCACCTAAACTATGGGGATTGAAGCAATGTTCATTATGAATTCATATTAAGAGTATCAAGCATAGACTGTATCATTAAATTTCAGGTCCCAGCTGTTCAGCTCTGATGCTGCAAGGTACTGCCCACCGAAACTATGGGGATTGTGGCAATGTTCATTATAAATTCATATTAAGGGTATTAAGCATAGACCGTATCATTAAATTTCAGGTCCCAGCTGTTCAGCTCTGATGCTGCAAGGTGCTGCCCACCTAAACTATGGGGATTGTGGCAATGTTCATTATGAATTCATATTAAGAGTATCAATCATAGACTGTAATGTTAAATTCCAAGTTTAATGATACAGTCTATGTTTGATACCTTTAATATATTCATTATGAACATTGCTTCAATCCCCATAGTTTAGGTGGCCAGTACCTTGCAGCATCAGAGCTGAAGAGCTGGGACCTGGAATTTGGTGATACAGTCTATGCTTGATACTTTTAATATGAACTCATAATCAACATTGCTTCAATCCCTAAAGTTTAGGTGGGCAGCTGTACCTTGCAGCATCAAAGCTGAAGAGCTGGGACTTGGAATTTAATGATACAATCTATGATTGATACTCTTAATATGAATTCATAATGAACATTGCCACAATGCCCATAGTTTAGGTGGCCAGTATCTTGCAGCATCAGAGCTGAAGATCTGGGACCTGAAATTTAATGATACAGTCTATGCTTGATACCTTTAATATGAATTCATAATGAAGATTGCCCCAATCCCCATAGTTAAGATGAGCAGTACCTTGCAGCGTCATAGCTGAAGAGCTGGAACCTGGAAATTGATAGTACAGTCTATGCTTGATACCCTTAATAGGAATTAATAATGAACATTGCCCCCAATCCCCATAGTTCAGGTGGGCAGTACTTTGCAGCATCAGAGCTGAAGAGCTGGGACCTGAAGTTTAATGATACAGTCTATGATTGATACCCTTGATATGAATGGATGGATGTGAAATACTAAAATGCTTAAAAAAATTCTTTTCAAAAACCGACTTCACTACAAAGTATAAAAATAATTTTTGTTTGTACACGTATGTTGAAGTCGGGCATAAGACGAAACGACGAAACCGAGCGCAATGCTCACCTTTATCGAAATACTACTGCATCCGGCAGACTTCGTCCTGCCCGGTAGTGACATACCTACTGACATCAGCGTCACCTACCGAGACCCAGTAAATTACCTGTACCTACCCGGTAATTGTGTTTTCAAACCATCCAGGAACCCATTGAAAAAATTTCATCCAACTTGATCCAGCCGTTTAGGAGGAGTTAGGTGACAAACGTACAGAAGAATAATAATATATGTATGTAGGTACGGGTAAGAGAGTTTACCGTATCCAAGCGACGGGATGTTTGACAGTTACGAAACCCATGAACATCTTGTATGGGTAAATACTTTTAAAAATTCCTTGGGAACTCTTTAATTTTCCGAGATAAAAAGTATCCTATGTCCTTTTCCAAGGCCTTGTCTACCTCTACACCAAATTTCGTCCAAATCGGTAAAGCCGTTCTTGAGTTATAAATAGTATAACTAACACGACTTTCTTTTATATAGATTATCGTAGTAAGGAAGTATTGTAGAGTAGGTAGGTAGAGTAAACGTGAATCTATAGTATAGTCCGTTCGGTAACATAGTGTCGGTACAGGCGCAGGTGCTCTTAGTATTCTGCTTTTATTTTAATTTTATTTTTTTCTGTTTGTAATTTTTTTTCTATTCTAACAGAATCTCTGAATAGTCTGCCAATCCATACTTGGCCAGCTTGGTAGACTATGGTTACAATCCTTCTCATTTTGAGAGAAGACCCGTGTTCATTATAATATTATATTTTATGTTTATGGTTATATTGTAATAAAATACGAATATAAAAAAAATATAAAAAGGAAAGAGAATTTTAATATAAAAATATGAGTAGGTATAAAACGAAAAAACCCCTTGTACCTGTACACCCCGCGCGGCATCTTTTGAAGTCACAGGCGGTCCCTTTGGCAAGACGCCGCGCGTACCGAGGCGGCGCGATCAAAGGTGACCGTAAGTAAATGGTTTGTAAAAAGTAAATGACTTTATGGTTAATGGGTAAAGATACTATGTAGGTACAGTCACAGAATATATAATAGTACTACGTAGTACAGTTCAGCGTTGATCAGGAATTCCTTGTGTTAGCTCCCATTAGGGAAATAATAATAAATACCGTTTGTTTTAAGTCGTAAATTTATATAGCGTTGATATCGTTGAAATATCGTATCTGTTAACGTTAAATCAGTCGCCAGTAAAAATACTGTCATGAAGTCTCATGTAGTTTTTGTCTATGACGGTTGGTTGTCAGATGGTTGTCAGTAGTGAATCATATTTTTCTGAGATCGGTTTCGTTATTGAGAAAAAGGTTCTATTGAATTTTGAATAATAGAATGATGATTTTGTTTTAGGTTGCTATGACAACCTATCTTGTTAATGTGTCTTGTCGGTTTTGGTTTTACAAAATATGTTTTAAATTACTCCATCTATATATAAAGGTGCGTCCAGACTTGAACATTTCACCGAACCGAACTGCGAACATTTCGGCGAACTTGTTACGCTCAATGTGGACGGCCGGCGAACCGAGCTTTGTAACATTACCGCGAACTTGTTTACGCTAAGAGATATTTATTTTAGTTTCGTTCATCGGGCATCATGTCGTCTGCTAAAGAAATTGCAGAAATTAATTTAATTTAGCTTATGCTAGTGCATCTTTTATTACTTTGTGCCGCCTCCTTATCTTCCCTTTTTCTTTTTAAAAAAAAAGAAAAAGGGAAGATAAGGAGGCGACGCGATGGTGGCAAACTGAACTTTTTAGAAATAGAAATACTAAATAATAAAAATGAACCAAGTACGAGTCGGGCCTCGCTCTTTTAGGGTTCCGTACATAATTATGAACAATATAATATTTTAGATCTAAGAAATATTTAATTTCCGAGTTAGACATTGCAATAAACCGTGAAAGAAAAACCCAAAAAATGTTCGTTTGTTTTGACCACAGCTTATAAACTATTTTATAAATTGTTGTTTTCAGTATTTGTTATTTAAATAGATCATATGTTACATAATATACCGAAATACCATATTCCTAACTAGTTTAGGTTTTGAGATAGCCCCCGTCACAATAATGGTCTAAAACTGACAACTTTGATGGCCCCCCATTTCCTTATTTTTTGAACAAAAAAATTAAAAAAATATATATTCTTACTCTACTCAATGAGCTCTAAACAATGTTACCCCACAAGCTAGGGTAAGAAATTTTTTTTTTCTGGCTCCTTTTTTATGTATGGGAGGCCCCTCTGAAAAATAATTTAATTCAATTTCTAATACAATATTTGATTTTGGGTCAACGTTTTACACCAAATACCAAAATTTCAGGTTTGTAACTCATTTCGTCTGCGAGCTGTGACCGGCGGACAGACGGACAGACAGCCGAGTGACATTAATAGGGTTCCGTTTTTACCCTTTGGGTACAGAACTCTAAAAACAACTATAACAAAAAAGATAATAAATTCAAAATTTATATAAATAAAAATCAATTGCCGCATAATAATAATATGTAGATATATGACAAATGCCTGACAGAAGTACTTCAGGTACTTTAGTTTAGGGTTAAATCGAATTTCAGGTGTTAACCCTGTTTTTCATACAAATAACTCATTCTATTTAAAAAATTAGACTATAGCTAAATATTAAATTAGGTAGGTGTCTACCTACCTACTTTAATATTAATTTATATTAGGTAGGTAGGTTACAATAAAATGACAATTCTGTCAATCATTTTTATTTTCATTAAGAATTATATTAAATTCTCTAATTTCATTAAGATATATCTCATTAGAATTAATATAATATCTAATTATATTAATTCTAAGAATATACTCGACTCTCTAACGAGAAGACGAACGACGACGAACTGGGTATTATATTACTTACTATAATACCCAGCCATCGACATCTTCCTGTTTAATTGATTAATTTTAATTAACCCCCAACGCAAAAACGACGGGGTGTTATAAGTTTGACGTGTGTGTGTGTGTGTGTGTGTTTGTGTGTGTGTTGTGTGTGTATGTGTCTGTCTGTTGCCCTATAGCGCTCAAACGGGTGAACCGATTTGAATGCGGTTTTTTGTTTGAAAGGTGAATTAATCGAGAGTGTTGTTAGCTATGTTTGATGAAAATCGGTCCTAGATGGCCGCCACTACAAAATGGCGGATTACATATTTTATCACAATGCCCTCAATATGGGTATCAAATGAAAGGGCTTGACTAGTAAAATAGCACTATGCAAATCCAAGATGGCCGCCACCACAAAATGGCGAATGTCGGGGGTTTTTTTAATTCTTAATTTATACTTGTTGATACAAGTGCGGAACGTGTGTCATTTACACGTGTGAAAATGACAGTTCTGCACGTGTATTTTATTCTTGGGGTAAAAAATTGGCAATTTCGCAACATTTAAAAAAGTCTAGTAACTGGGTAAAGCTAGCAGTTGGCAACACTAGTAGCACAGAAGGAAACAAGTGTGAAATATTCACTAACCTAGCCAACATTGCACGATGGACTCATGAAGCCCTACCTAAATACGACCTCCGACCTCCCCTTTTAGTCGTACCAGCGCCACCAGATGGCCCAACAGTGGACAACACAAAATCATAATAAAATTGGAAAGCTCTCACCAAACATTCAGCAAAACGACAGCTCCTTCCACACTCACAACAACCAACATGGCAACAACAGTGATAGCCTCCCGCCTCCAGGCCTCGACTAGCCGGACTGCTGGTTAAACCAAATATGATCACCCAAACGTTATTTTCTCTAAAAACCTTTTATATATAGATGGAGTAATTTAAAACATATTTTGTAAAACCAAAACCGACAAGACACATTAACAAGATAGGTTGTCATAGCAACCTAAAACAAAATCATCATTCTATTATTCAAAATTCAATAGAACCTTTTTCTCAATAACAAAACCGATCTCAGAAAAATATGATTCACTACTGACAACCATCTGACAACCAACCGTCATAGACAAAAACTACATGAGACTTCATGACAGTATTTTTACTGGCGACTGATTTAACGTTAACAGATACGATATTTCAACGATATCAACGCTATATAAATTTACGACTTAAAACAAACGGTATTTATTATTATTTCCCTAATGGGAGCTAACAGTTCGTCCATCCTGATACAAATTCGCGTCCCCGCGAATGACACAAGAGCAAGAAGTAAAATATACCAGAAATTATTGAAATTATAATTATAAAATCACGTAATATTTAAGATTGTAATCATAACGTATGCGTTTCCTTCAAATACTAGTGGATACTATGTTTTATCAAATAATGGAAATTATACAAATATCTAATATTCCTTGCACATCAATGTAAGGAGTTGATTAATTGTTTGCGTTATAAGGAGCGACAGTTACGTACTCCGTAGTATCTTATTATTCTATTATTATTTAATTTATTGTAATGGGTGTTCAAATGCCTGAAATAAATGACATATTATTATTATTATTATTATTATCAATGTGTTCAAATGCCTGAAATAAATGACATATTATTATTATTATCAATGTATGTATTCACTGTACATCAATGTTTGCTCATAGCTGCTTGTTATTAATAAGTGCACCTTGCACTTCAAGTAACTACTTGGACTAGATAACTACATTTAGTTTATTTTCGTTAGATTTCTAATTCAGCATTTACTTAATTTCTAATTTCATAAATCCCTTTCATAATTTGCCTTACAAAAGGTAAAAACGGTTATTGGCATTACAACTTCTTTTATGACCAACAAATACAATTATGAAAACAATTCTTGAACCGTAGCTTAATATTCCAAACAAAATTTTATATGAATTCTACTTAACTGTTAATGGTTCATTCTATACAAATTACATTTATTTAACATTAATACAAAGAAATACTCACAATTTCCACAGATAGCGCTGCAAGAAAGCTTTATTAACTGCTTAAAAGATAACATATTTCATTTCAAATACTTACACAGTAAATTATTATTATAATAATAAATTGTATATGTGAACAATAAAATAAACGTCAAGAATTAAGAATGTCAAAATTTGTATTTTTTATTGACTTTTTTTTATTTCTTTATTTTTCTTTTTTTCATCTTCAAGTATCTCGTTTTTTTTTTTTTTTTTTTTGTACTTAGTTGTTTTTTTTTTCTACATTTTAACATTTTTATTAATATTTTCTTCTTTTTTTTTAAATATATTATGTACAAGTATAACAGTCTTATTTAAAAATATTTATTTTGATATCTTTCTATAGCTATTTACACGTTAACTATATAACATAAACATTATTTGACAATTATTGCCGATGATGTTTGCATCCTTATTGCATTTCACATAACATTTTAAGTACATACTCGTCATATTATATACCCACGCTCAGCAATGTAAGTTTACACGCATTAAATTACTTGCAAATTGCACTTCAAGTACTAGCTATACACATTTACGCTCATAGCCGTGTCGGATTACAAGTACGTGCACTTTGCACTTCAATTACTAATTAGGTATCTACACTTACGCTCATAGCAGTGTAGGTTTATAAATACGTGCACCTTGCAATTCAATTACTAATTAGTGCACTTTGCACATCAGTCTTCAGTCACTAGTTATCTACACTTACGCTCATAGCAGTGTAAATTTACAAATACGTGCACTTTGCACTTCACTGTACATCAATGTTTGCTCATAGCTGCTTGTTATTAATAAGTGCACCTTGCACTTCAAGTAACTACTTGGACTAGATAACTACATTTAGTTTATTTTCGTTAGATTTCTAATTCAGCATTTACTTAATTTCTAATTTCATAAATCCCTTTCATAATTTGCCTTACAAAAGGTAAAAACGGTTATTGGCATTACAACTTCTTTTATGACCAACAAATACAATTATGAAAACAATTCTTGAACCGTAGCTTAATATTCCAAACAAAATTTTATATGAATTCTACTTAACTGTTAATGGTTCATTCTATACAAATTACATTTATTTAACATTAATACAAAGAAATACTCACAATTTCCACAGATAGCGCTGCAAGAAAGCTTTATTAACTGCTTAAAAGATAACATATTTCATTTCAAATACTTACACAGTAAATTATTATTATAATAATAAATTGTATATGTGAACAATAAAATAAACGTCAAGAATTAAGAATGTCAAAATTTGTATTTTTTATTGACTTTTTTTTATTTCTTTATTTTTCTTTTTTTCATCTTCAAGTATCTCGTTTTTTTTTTTTTTTTTTTGTACTTAGTTGTTTTTTTTTTCTACATTTTAACATTTTTATTAATATTTTCTTCTTTTTTTTTAAATATATTATGTACAAGTATAACAGTCTTATTTAAAAATATTTATTTTGATATCTTTCTATAGCTATTTACACGTTAACTATATAACATAAACATTATTTGACAATTATTGCCGATGATGTTTGCATCCTTATTGCATTTCACATAACATTTTAAGTACATACTCGTCATATTATATACCCACGCTCAGCAATGTAAGTTTACACGCATTAAATTACTTGCAAATTGCACTTCAAGTACTAGCTATACACATTTACGCTCATAGCCGTGTCGGATTACAAGTACGTGCACTTTGCACTTCAATTACTAATTAGGTATCTACACTTACGCTCATAGCAGTGTAGGTTTATAAATACGTGCACCTTGCAATTCAATTACTAATTAGTGCACTTTGCACATCAGTCTTCAGTCACTAGTTATCTACACTTACGCTCATAGCAGTGTAAATTTACAAATACGTGCACTTTGCACTTCAATTACTAATTAGGTATCTACACTTACGCTCATAGCAGTGTAGGTTTATAAATACGTGCACTTTGCAATTCAATTACTAATTAGTGCACTTTGCACATCAGTCTTCAGTCACTAGTTATCTACACTTACGCTCATAGCAGTGTAAATTTACAAATACGTGCACTTTGCACCTCAGTCTTCAGTCACTAGTTATCTACACTTACGCTCATAGCAGTGTAGATTTACAAATACGTGCACTTTGCACATCAGTCTTCAGTCACTAGTTATCTACACTTACGCTCATAGCAGTGTAGATTTACAAATACGTGCACTTTGCACCTCAGTCTTCAGTCACTAGTTATCTACACTTACGCTCATAGCAGTGTAGATTTACAAATACGTGCACTTTGCACATCAGCTTTCAGTCACTAGTTATCTACACTTACGTTCATAGCAGTGTAGGTTTATAAATACTAAATTATTGAATAGGATAGAATAGAATAGAAAAGCCTTCCATTCGATCAAACCCCCAAAAGCACCCCTGAATCGTCAATTGAATCTACCAATTTTGACGTTTGAAATTCTAAACTTGAACGAACTTTGAACTTTATTACTAGTAATTAATTTGATTGAAACATCAAACTGTCAAAATTTTAAACCCTGTCAATTTTTTTAACCCTGTCAAAATTCTTAACTGCCAAATTATTTGACTCTGTCACAATATTAAAATCTGCCAAAATATTAAATTCTGTAAAAATATAAGAACTGTCTGGAAAAATTAAACTTGCCCAGAATATTAACTTGTGCAAAATGTTAAATGGTCAAAATATTGACTCGATTAAAATATTAAACCAGATTAAATGCTCAACTTATCCAAATATTAAACCCGACAGAAATTATTGTTAAACTTGACTTAAATACCAAGTTTACTCTAGATAATTTAAGACTAGAGCAAAATATTAAACTTGTTCTAAATAGTGACCATATCTTGTAAAAACTGAAGTAGATGACCACAATATAAATCAACACCCGTTATCGTAGGTGACACTTATCCAGAGAACAGTCGATAATTCAGAACGGACCACAGAACATCAGCTACTATACATTAACATTGCTGAAAATCTATCGTTACTGCATCAATACTCTCTTTCATTTAAGTCATACAAAATAAAACTATTGCACTGTTACTTTAGCTATTGCAATGCTCTGTTACTTTAGCAAAAGCAAATGCAATTTTTACTCATAATTTAGTCAAATTAAATTTTCAAATTATTTATTTGAAACATAATAAATTTTCCAATTTTCCCAGTTCCAGTATCAATAATATTAATTATTCCAAATTCAACAGAACATTAAACTTCCTCACCGTAATTTCAATATACAGTATTATTTCTTAAATATTGCACAACTAGCTTAGTCGCGGCATACATAACCGCAGTAGCGATACACATAACCGTATGCAAATATTATTAAACATTTCATTTCATTGTCACTTTGACCAAATACAATTCACACATTATAAGTACAACTCATTTAACATCATTAATAATTCACCATACTTATCATAACAACCTAGTGTACACACATATCTATACAATATAGTTATTAACTATAATAGCAGAAATCAATTGCAATCACTAACTTTATAGCTTCAAAACAATGTAATCGCCCTGTATCATAAATTTTTGATAGGAAGAAAGATAAATCGCCTTCAGGTTTTTACACGCTTTACTGCTACGAGTATGACCATATATCTACCCATATTTAAAATTTATTGTACTATGTATTCTGTACTGTTCGAATACACCACTTGTCGAAGGTGCCTGGTACTTGTCAAAATACAAACAGGTTCATGTTTCTACCCTAACTCTAGCAAACTACTTACCATATACAATTATATTATGGAGATAGTATTGTCATTATCAAACAATATATAGTCTGATTCTTTTTCTTTTTGAATAACTAATATGTGATACCAAACAATGTCCTGAGAATATAATGTCAAACAGTTGCCCTAATCCAATGTTTCTCAGCTTTACATTGTAACACCTTGTAACATAAAACCAAGGACTAGCCTCTGCCCTCTCAATACATAAATATAAACATTTACACAAGCAATAATTCAGCAAACCTATGCTATAAATTCTACTATAAGTTTACTCTCATCCCAGAGTAAATTCAGAAAAAACTTTCCAAACTAAAAATCGAAATGATTGCACAAAACAATAATACAAAATGATAAAAATTGTTAAATTACAATATCAAAATGCAATGCATATCCGCATCAACACGTTTACCTCTTAATTCTTTTGCTATTTGTTCTTATAGCCCGCGACTACTCTACTATTAAAGCTACCAAACTTTGGATAGAAAAGAAACAAATATATGGCAACAAACCAACTGAGTTCACTTCGAAATACGACTTCATAATGACAGACTTGCCTTTACTAATCAAAATCACTCTTCGACGCATAACTCCACTTTAAAATTATTTCCTTCAAAGAGTCCTACTCATCATACATGCAAAACTAAAATCTTTTACTAGGTACTCAATTTGTTATCAATAGAACAGAATAGGTACTTGTTTTTTTGTTTATAAACACACCCAACTTAACCACAGATCAGTTAACAGAAGAATAAATATGCACCCGTCAAGCACAGAGTATATTGAATATAGGGTAAATAAGTTGTCACACACCATGATGAACCAACTCGACACTGTTAACCAACAAGTGAGGTATAGTGCGACCAACATTTTACCTTTCTGTGAGATGGTGAAAAATGGAACCACGGTCGCCATCCTAGAACTTCACACAATTTGACTACAGGGCAGTGTTGCCAGTTCCTCAAATACAAAAACCTACCCAATCAATTTTAATAAGAAAAATACTTTCGGAAATTATTATAGAATCTATCTCCACATCCGTAACTACTTAACAGCATTAACGATGCCAAAAGCCCAAAATATAATTCTGAAGGTAAAGACTTTTTTTTTTAATATCATTAGGCTCCGATCATTCCATATAATCAAATATACGAGTATCTGCTAGTACAGGTCAATGTTATCAAGTGCAACCGGTTTGCGATTTAGTAAAAACCATTTAAAAACAAACTAAATTTACCATCAGTATAATAATTATTATCTACGTAATAGGTATGTAAAATATAAACATTATAATTTACAGTGACTATAATACAGTAATTATGCGTCTTGGTGGAAATGCATGTGATGCGATGAGTCACGACTTGCAGTGAGTCCCAGATTGTGACCACTAATCGCGGCGACTTGTCGCACCTCATCCATACTGCTATGTAACTGTAAACATGTAATTCATTTTAATTATCTGTTATTTTATTTGTATTCTGTGAAAGTTAGAATCTACTAATCATAAGTCTGTGGTAAGAATTTATTTTTCGTGGTCTATGGTTAGAACGAACTCAAATAAGTGAACAAATGAATTGAAAAATTCCCAAGAAAACCATTGTAGTTCTATTCGAAGAAATAATCCTGCTTTTTAATAAATTTGACAATTACTAATCGTTTAACCCATATAATGGAAAAATAAAATATGGATGCATTCTAATACAAAATTTATTTGACTTCTGCGGAATTCAAAATACTAATTACATACCCAAAAGAACAACTCAGTCGTGTCAATAATCGCAATATCGACAGTGAGTTAATACAACATTTAAATTCTCCACGTGATATTAACATAATATGGGTACCTACTTATTATATCATGATTGAAAGCATTTCTTTAAAATCATATGACACTATACGATTCTTAATTCAAACTTCCGCATAGCAACAACAAAATAAGTCACAGAAAGCTGCATCTATCGTGTTTTACTTGTGCGGACATGTTTGCACCTGCACGCGCAACCACACAACAACTGCGAAACTCTATAGCGAATTTAAACCATCTCTTGACCAACTTAAGGAAAACGGAGTGTCCCACATAAGAACAATTACTCACGGCTATGCTGGATTTTAGAGTAAATAATTTTTACTCAACACAATTTGACTATTCAATACCTATCTTATACCCTCGGACAAAATATAAAAATTAAAATACTGGAAAATATAAAAATTATATACATCTGTTTCATGTGGTTAAAATTACAACTAATCATGAAAATTCGGATAGTAACAAGTAAGCAGAATCGCTTAGCAACACTACTGGCGAGAACTCTCAATAAAAATCCTACCCGCAATCAATCAGAATAACATTGTTATACAAATTTTATTTATCCACATGCTTAACGTTATCTTATTCCACAATCTTTCTATACGTACTTAGATCACGGAAAATCATAAAATTAGGTATATAAATCAAGAACAAATACTACGACGTGTATGGGTCTGCGGATCACGTACCACTTCTGAATTGTGAAATATTCACTAACCTAGCCAACATTGCACGATGGACTCATGAAGCCCTACCTAAATACGACCTCCGACCTCCCCTTTTAGTCGTACCAGCGCCACCAGATGGCCCAACAGTGGACAACACAAAATCATAATAAAATTGGAAAGCTCTCACCAAACATTCAGCAAAACGACAGCTCCTTCCACACTCACAACAACCAACATGGCAACAACAGTGATAGCCTCCCGCCTCCAGGCCTCGACTAGCCGGACTGCTGGTTAAACCAAATATGATCACCCAAACGTTATTTTCTCTAAAAACCTTTTAGGGTGCGTCCAGACTTGAACATTTCACCGAACCGAACTGCGAACATTTCGGCGAACTTGTTACGCTCAATGTGGACGGTGCGCTTGGAGCGCTTGAGATGGGTTACTGCGTAACAGTTCGGCGAAACTTTCGCCGAACTGTTACCCAGTAACCCATCTCAAACGCTCGAAGAAACGACCGTACATGGCATAGTTCGCGAAAATTGTTCGGTGCGGCGAGTTCAAGTGTGGACGGTGATTTCTGAAATGTTCGGAGAAAAGACACGTGTTCGGGCCGATCCATTCAAAGTCGGTCTTTTCAAAGGATTTCCGCTAATACCTACGTAACTACGAGACATCCACACTTGTACATATTTCGTCACGTGACCATGTGCGCCTGTTGTTACGGTGCCGTACTTTGACCTATGACCGTATATCATGGGATTGTTGGATATTGTCACGACTCACGACTCACAAGTCACAACACATACCTACTCACCCACTCCTCCGTCATTGCGTGAGTGCATCGTGCATCGTGCTCATTCGCGCAGAGGCTCTTGAGCTTATTTTTAACAAACTTCAAAAAAGGAGGTTCTGTATTCGACCTGTATGTATAATATGTATGTAAATGATTATGTATGTAATTGTAGGTTTGCGAATATTTCGAAAAACAATGAACCAATGATTTTTAACCGACTTCCAAAAAGGGAGAGGTTCTCAATTCATCGCGTATTTTTCTATGTCTGTTCACCGATTACTCTGCGATTTCTGAACCGATTTGCGTAATTTTTTTTAATCGACAGAAGAAGTTTGCAAAACAGTCCCATAAAAATATTTTGCTCCAACTCCTCAATTCTGATGCTGCAGGGGTACTGCCCACCTAAACTATATAAGGAATGGGGCCATGTTCATTATGAATTCATATTAAAGGTATCAAGCATAGACTGCATCATCAAATTCCATGTCCCAGCTCTTCAGCTCTGATGCTGCAAGGTACTGCCCACCTAAACTATGGGGATTGTGGCAATGTTCATTATGAATTCATATTAAGGGTATTAAACATAGACTGTGATGTTAAATTTCAGGTCCCAGCTCTTCAGCTCTGATGCTGCAAGGTACTGCCCACCTAAACTATGGGGATTGAAGCAATGTTCATTATGAATTCATATTAAGAGTATCAAGCATAGACTGTATCATTAAATTTCAGGTCCCAGCTGTTCAGCTCTGATGCTGCAAGGTACTGCCCACCGAAACTATGGGGATTGTGGCAATGTTCATTATAAATTCATATTAAGGGTATTAAGCATAGACCGTATCATTAAATTTCAGGTCCCAGCTGTTCAGCTCTGATGCTGCAAGGTGCTGCCCACCTAAACTATGGGGATTGTGGCAATGTTCATTATGAATTCATATTAAGAGTATCAATCATAGACTGTAATGTTAAATTCCAAGTTTAATGATACAGTCTATGTTTGATACCTTTAATATATTCATTATGAACATTGCTTCAATCCCCATAGTTTAGGTGGCCAGTACCTTGCAGCATCAGAGCTGAAGAGCTGGGACCTGGAATTTGGTGATACAGTCTATGCTTGATATCCTTAATATGAATTCATAATGAACATTGCTTCAATCCTCATAGTTTAGGTGGGCAGCTGTACCTTGCAGCATCAAAGCTGAAGAGCTGGGACTTGGAATTTAATGATACAATCTATGATTGATACTCTTAATATGAATTCATAATGAACATTGCCACAATGCCCATAGTTTAGGTGGCCAGTATCTTGCAGCATCAGAGCTGAAGATCTGGGACCTGAAATTTAATGATACAGTCTATGCTTGATACCTTTAATATGAATTCATAATGAAGATTGCCCCAATCCCCATAGTTAAGATGAGCAGTACCTTGCAGCGTCATAGCTGAAGAGCTGGAACCTGGAAATTGATAGTACAGTCTATGCTTGATACCCTTAATAGGAATTAATAATGAACATTGCCCCCAATCCCCATAGTTCAGGTGGGCAGTACTTTGCAGCATCAGAGCTGAAGAGCTGGGACCTGAAGTTTAATGATACAGTCTATGATTGATACCCTTGATATGAATGGATGGATGTGAAATACTAAAATGCTTAAAAAAATTCTTTTCAAAAACCGACTTCACTACAAAGTATAAAAATAATTTTTGTTTGTACACGTATGTTGAAGTCGGGCATAAGACGAAACGACGAAACCGAGCGCAATGCTCACCTTTATCGAAATACTACTGCATCCGGCAGACTTCGTCCTGCCCGGTAGTGACATACCTACTGACATCAGCGTCACCTACCGAGACCCAGTAAATTACCTGTACCTACCCGGTAATTGTGTTTTCAAACCATCCAGGAACCCATTGAAAAAATTTCATCCAACTTGATCCAGCCGTTTAGGAGGAGTTAGGTGACAAACGTACAGAAGAATAATAATATATGTATGTAGGTACGGGTAAGAGAGTTTACCGTATCCAAGCGACGGGATGTTTGACAGTTACGAAACCCATGAACATCTTGTATGGGTAAATACTTTTAAAAATTCCTTGGGAACTCTTTAATTTTCCGAGATAAAAAGTATCCTATGTCCTTTTCCAAGGCCTTGTCTACCTCTACACCAAATTTCGTCCAAATCGGTAAAGCCGTTCTTGAGTTATAAATAGTATAACTAACACGACTTTCTTTTATATAGATTATCGTAGTAAGGAAGTATTGTAGAGTAGGTAGGTAGAGTAAACGTGAATCTATAGTATAGTCCGTTCGGTAACATAGTGTCGGTACAGGCGCAGGTGCTCTTAGTATTCTGCTTTTATTTTAATTTTATTTTTTTCTGTTTGTAATTTTTTTTCTATTCTAACAGAATCTCTGAATAGTCTGCCAATCCATACTTGGCCAGCTTGGTAGACTATGGTTACAATCCTTCTCATTTTGAGAGAAGACCCGTGTTCATTATAATATTATATTTTATGTTTATGGTTATATTGTAATAAAATACGAATATAAAAAAAATATAAAAAGGAAAGAGAATTTTAATATAAAAATATGAGTAGGTATAAAACGAAAAAACCCCTTGTACCTGTACACCCCGCGCGGCATCTTTTGAAGTCACAGGCGGTCCCTTTGGCAAGACGCCGCGCGTACCGAGGCGGCGCGATCAAAGGTGACCGTAAGTAAATGGTTTGTAAAAAGTAAATGACTTTATGGTTAATGGGTAAAGATACTATGTAGGTACAGTCACAGAATATATAATAGTACTACGTAGTACAGTTCAGCGTTGATCAGGAATTCCTTGTGTTAGCTCCCATTAGGGAAATAATAATAAATACCGTTTGTTTTAAGTCGTAAATTTATATAGCGTTGATATCGTTGAAATATCGTATCTGTTAACGTTAAATCAGTCGCCAGTAAAAATACTGTCATGAAGTCTCATGTAGTTTTTGTCTATGACGGTTGGTTGTCAGATGGTTGTCAGTAGTGAATCATATTTTTCTGAGATCGGTTTCGTTATTGAGAAAAAGGTTCTATTGAATTTTGAATAATAGAATGATGATTTTGTTTTAGGTTGCTATGACAACCTATCTTGTTAATGTGTCTTGTCGGTTTTGGTTTTACAAAATATGTTTTAAATTACTCCATCTATATATAAAAGGTTTTTAGAGAAAATAACGTTTGGGTGATCATATTTGGTTTAACCAGCAGTCCGGCTAGTCGAGGCCTGGAGGCGGGAGGCTATCACTGTTGTTGCCATGTTGGTTGTTGTGAGTGTGGAAGGAGCTGTCGTTTTGCTGAATGTTTGGTGAGAGCTTTCCAATTTTATTATGATTTTGTGTTGTCCACTGTTGGGCCATCTGGTGGCGCTGGTACGACTAAAAGGGGAGGTCGGAGGTCGTATTTAGGTAGGGCTTCATGAGTCCATCGTGCAATGTTGGCTAGGTTAGTGAATATTTCACAATTCAGAAGTGGTACGTGATCCGCAGACCCATACACGTCGTAGTATTTGTTCTTGATTTATATACCTAATTTTATGATTTTCCGTGATCTAAGTACGTATAGAAAGATTGTGGAATAAGATAACGTTAAGCATGTGGATAAATAAAATTTGTATAACAATGTTATTCTGATTGATTGCGGGTAGGATTTTTATTGAGAGTTCTCGCCAGTAGTGTTGCTAAGCGATTCTGCTTACTTGTTACTATCCGAATTTTCATGATTAGTTGTAATTTTAACCACATGAAACAGATGTATATAATTTTTATATTTTCCAGTATTTTAATTTTTATATTTTGTCCGAGGGTATAAGATAGGTATTGAATAGTCAAATTGTGTTGAGTAAAAATTATTTACTCTAAAATCCAGCATAGCCGTGAGTAATTGTTCTTATGTGGGACACTCCGTTTTCCTTAAGTTGGTCAAGAGATGGTTTAAATTCGCTATAGAGTTTCGCAGTTGTTGTGTGGTTGCGCGTGCAGGTGCAAACATGTCCGCACAAGTAAAACACGATAGATGCAGCTTTCTGTGACTTATTTTGTTGTTGCTATGCGGAAGTTTGAATTAAGAATCGTATAGTGTCATATGATTTTAAAGAAATGCTTTCAATCATGATATAATAAGTAGGTACCCATATTATGTTAATATCACGTGGAGAATTTAAATGTTGTATTAACTCACTGTCGATATTGCGATTATTGACACGACTGAGTTGTTCTTTTGGGTATGTAATTAGTATTTTGAATTCCGCAGAAGTCAAATAAATTTTGTATTAGAATGCATCCATATTTTATTTTTCCATTATATGGGTTAAACGATTAGTAATTGTCAAATTTATTAAAAAGCAGGATTATTTCTTCGAATAGAACTACAATGGTTTTCTTGGGAATTTTTCAATTCATTTGTTCACTTATTTGAGTTCGTTCTAACCATAGACCACGAAAAATAAATTCTTACCACAGACTTATGATTAGTAGATTCTAACTTTCACAGAATACAAATAAAATAACAGATAATTAAAATGAATTACATGTTTACAGTTACATAGCAGTATGGATGAGGTGCGACAAGTCGCCGCGATTAGTGGTCACAATCTGGGACTCACTGCAAGTCGTGACTCATCGCATCACATGCATTTCCACCAAGACGCATAATTACTGTATTATAGTCACTGTAAATTATAATGTTTATATTTTACATACCTATTACGTAGATAATAATTATTATACTGATGGTAAATTTAGTTTGTTTTTAAATGGTTTTTACTAAATCGCAAACCGGTTGCACTTGATAACATTGACCTGTACTAGCAGATACTCGTATATTTGATTATATGGAATGATCGGAGCCTAATGATATTAAAAAAAAAAGTCTTTACCTTCAGAATTATATTTTGGGCTTTTGGCATCGTTAATGCTGTTAAGTAGTTACGGATGTGGAGATAGATTCTATAATAATTTCCGAAAGTATTTTTCTTATTAAAATTGATTGGGTAGGTTTTTGTATTTGAGGAACTGGCAACACTGCCCTGTAGTCAAATTGTGTGAAGTTCTAGGATGGCGACCGTGGTTCCATTTTTCACCATCTCACAGAAAGGTAAAATGTTGGTCGCACTATACCTCACTTGTTGGTTAACAGTGTCGAGTTGGTTCATCATGGTGTGTGACAACTTATTTACCCTATATTCAATATACTCTGTGCTTGACGGGTGCATATTTATTCTTCTGTTAACTGATCTGTGGTTAAGTTGGGTGTGTTTATAAACAAAAAAACAAGTACCTATTCTGTTCTATTGATAACAAATTGAGTACCTAGTAAAAGATTTTAGTTTTGCATGTATGATGAGTAGGACTCTTTGAAGGAAATAATTTTAAAGTGGAGTTATGCGTCGAAGAGTGATTTTGATTAGTAAAGGCAAGTCTGTCATTATGAAGTCGTATTTCGAAGTGAACTCAGTTGGTTTGTTGCCATATATTTGTTTCTTTTCTATCCAAAGTTTGGTAGCTTTAATAGTAGAGTAGTCGCGGGCTATAAGAACAAATAGCAAAAGAATTAAGAGGTAAACGTGTTGATGCGGATATGCATTGCATTTTGATATTGTAATTTAACAATTTTTATCATTTTGTATTATTGTTTTGTGCAATCATTTCGATTTTTAGTTTGGAAAGTTTTTTCTGAATTTACTCTGGGATGAGAGTAAACTTATAGTAGAATTTATAGCATAGGTTTGCTGAATTATTGCTTGTGTAAATGTTTATATTTATGTATTGAGAGGGCAGAGGCTAGTCCTTGGTTTTATGTTACAAGGTGTTACAATGTAAAGCTGAGAAACATTGGATTAGGGCAACTGTTTGACATTATATTCTCAGGACATTGTTTGGTATCACATATTAGTTATTCAAAAAGAAAAAGAATCAGACTATATATTGTTTGATAATGACAATACTATCTCCATAATATAATTGTATATGGTAAGTAGTTTGCTAGAGTTAGGGTAGAAACATGAACCTGTTTGTATTTTGACAAGTACCAGGCACCTTCGACAAGTGGTGTATTCGAACAGTACAGAATACATAGTACAATAAATTTTAAATATGGGTAGATATATGGTCATACTCGTAGCAGTAAAGCGTGTAAAAACCTGAAGGCGATTTATCTTTCTTCCTATCAAAAATTTATGATACAGGGCGATTACATTGTTTTGAAGCTATAAAGTTAGTGATTGCAATTGATTTCTGCTATTATAGTTAATAACTATATTGTATAGATATGTGTGTACACTAGGTTGTTATGATAAGTATGGTGAATTATTAATGATGTTAAATGAGTTGTACTTATAATGTGTGAATTGTATTTGGTCAAAGTGACAATGAAATGAAATGTTTAATAATATTTGCATACGGTTATGTGTATCGCTACTGCGGTTATGTATGCCGCGACTAAGCTAGTTGTGCAATATTTAAGAAATAATACTGTATATTGAAATTACGGTGAGGAAGTTTAATGTTCTGTTGAATTTGGAATAATTAATATTATTGATACTGGAACTGGGAAAATTGGAAAATTTATTATGTTTCAAATAAATAATTTGAAAATTTAATTTGACTAAATTATGAGTAAAAATTGCATTTGCTTTTGCTAAAGTAACAGAGCATTGCAATAGCTAAAGTAACAGTGCAATAGTTTTATTTTGTATGACTTAAATGAAAGAGAGTATTGATGCAGTAACGATAGATTTTCAGCAATGTTAATGTATAGTAGCTGATGTTCTGTGGTCCGTTCTGAATTATCGACTGTTCTCTGGATAAGTGTCACCTACGATAACGGGTGTTGATTTATATTGTGGTCATCTACTTCAGTTTTTACAAGATATGGTCACTATTTAGAACAAGTTTAATATTTTGCTCTAGTCTTAAATTATCTAGAGTAAACTTGGTATTTAAGTCAAGTTTAACAATAATTTCTGTCGGGTTTAATATTTGGATAAGTTGAGCATTTAATCTGGTTTAATATTTTAATCGAGTCAATATTTTGACCATTTAACATTTTGCACAAGTTAATATTCTGGGCAAGTTTAATTTTTCCAGACAGTTCTTATATTTTTACAGAATTTAATATTTTGGCAGATTTTAATATTGTGACAGAGTCAAATAATTTGGCAGTTAAGAATTTTGACAGGGTTAAAAAAATTGACAGGGTTTAAAATTTTGACAGTTTGATGTTTCAATCAAATTAATTACTAGTAATAAAGTTCAAAGTTCGTTCAAGTTTAGAATTTCAAACGTCAAAATTGGTAGATTCAATTGACGATTCAGGGGTGCTTTTGGGGGTTTGATCGAATGGAAGGCTTTTCTATTCTATTCTATCCTATTCAATAATTTAGTATTTATAAACCTACACTGCTATGAACGTAAGTGTAGATAACTAGTGACTGAAAGCTGATGTGCAAAGTGCACGTATTTGTAAATCTACACTGCTATGAGCGTAAGTGTAGATAACTAGTGACTGAAGACTGAGGTGCAAAGTGCACGTATTTGTAAATCTACACTGCTATGAGCGTAAGTGTAGATAACTAGTGACTGAAGACTGATGTGCAAAGTGCACGTATTTGTAAATCTACACTGCTATGAGCGTAAGTGTAGATAACTAGTGACTGAAGACTGAGGTGCAAAGTGCACGTATTTGTAAATTTACACTGCTATGAGCGTAAGTGTAGATAACTAGTGACTGAAGACTGATGTGCAAAGTGCACTAATTAGTAATTGAATTGCAAAGTGCACGTATTTATAAACCTACACTGCTATGAGCGTAAGTGTAGATACCTAATTAGTAATTGAAGTGCAAAGTGCACGTATTTGTAAATTTACACTGCTATGAGCGTAAGTGTAGATAACTAGTGACTGAAGACTGATGTGCAAAGTGCACTAATTAGTAATTGAATTGCAAGGTGCACGTATTTATAAACCTACACTGCTATGAGCGTAAGTGTAGATACCTAATTAGTAATTGAAGTGCAAAGTGCACGTACTTGTAATCCGACACGGCTATGAGCGTAAATGTGTATAGCTAGTACTTGAAGTGCAATTTGCAAGTAATTTAATGCGTGTAAACTTACATTGCTGAGCGTGGGTATATAATATGACGAGTATGTACTTAAAATGTTATGTGAAATGCAATAAGGATGCAAACATCATCGGCAATAATTGTCAAATAATGTTTATGTTATATAGTTAACGTGTAAATAGCTATAGAAAGATATCAAAATAAATATTTTTAAATAAGACTGTTATACTTGTACATAATATATTTAAAAAAAAAGAAGAAAATATTAATAAAAATGTTAAAATGTAGAAAAAAAAAACAACTAAGTACAAAAAAAAAAAAAAAAAAACGAGATACTTGAAGATGAAAAAAAGAAAAATAAAGAAATAAAAAAAAGTCAATAAAAAATACAAATTTTGACATTCTTAATTCTTGACGTTTATTTTATTGTTCACATATACAATTTATTATTATAATAATAATTTACTGTGTAAGTATTTGAAATGAAATATGTTATCTTTTAAGCAGTTAATAAAGCTTTCTTGCAGCGCTATCTGTGGAAATTGTGAGTATTTCTTTGTATTAATGTTAAATAAATGTAATTTGTATAGAATGAACCATTAACAGTTAAGTAGAATTCATATAAAATTTTGTTTGGAATATTAAGCTACGGTTCAAGAATTGTTTTCATAATTGTATTTGTTGGTCATAAAAGAAGTTGTAATGCCAATAACCGTTTTTACCTTTTGTAAGGCAAATTATGAAAGGGATTTATGAAATTAGAAATTAAGTAAATGCTGAATTAGAAATCTAACGAAAATAAACTAAATGTAGTTATCTAGTCCAAGTAGTTACTTGAAGTGCAAGGTGCACTTATTAATAACAAGCAGCTATGAGCAAACATTGATGTACAGTGAAGTGCAAAGTGCACGTATTTGTAAATTTACACTGCTATGAGCGTAAGTGTAGATAACTAGTGACTGAAGACTGATGTGCAAAGTGCACTAATTAGTAATTGAATTGCAAGGTGCACGTATTTATAAACCTACACTGCTATGAGCGTAAGTGTAGATACCTAATTAGTAATTGAAGTGCAAAGTGCACGTACTTGTAATCCGACACGGCTATGAGCGTAAATGTGTATAGCTAGTACTTGAAGTGCAATTTGCAAGTAATTTAATGCGTGTAAACTTACATTGCTGAGCGTGGGTATATAATATGACGAGTATGTACTTAAAATGTTATGTGAAATGCAATAAGGATGCAAACATCATCGGCAATAATTGTCAAATAATGTTTATGTTATATAGTTAACGTGTAAATAGCTATAGAAAGATATCAAAATAAATATTTTTAAATAAGACTGTTATACTTGTACATAATATATTTAAAAAAAAAGAAGAAAATATTAATAAAAATGTTAAAATGTAGAAAAAAAAAACAACTAAGTACAAAAAAAAAAAAAAAAAAAACGAGATACTTGAAGATGAAAAAAAGAAAAATAAAGAAATAAAAAAAAGTCAATAAAAAATACAAATTTTGACATTCTTAATTCTTGACGTTTATTTTATTGTTCACATATACAATTTATTATTATAATAATAATTTACTGTGTAAGTATTTGAAATGAAATATGTTATCTTTTAAGCAGTTAATAAAGCTTTCTTGCAGCGCTATCTGTGGAAATTGTGAGTATTTCTTTGTATTAATGTTAAATAAATGTAATTTGTATAGAATGAACCATTAACAGTTAAGTAGAATTCATATAAAATTTTGTTTGGAATATTAAGCTACGGTTCAAGAATTGTTTTCATAATTGTATTTGTTGGTCATAAAAGAAGTTGTAATGCCAATAACCGTTTTTACCTTTTGTAAGGCAAATTATGAAAGGGATTTATGAAATTAGAAATTAAGTAAATGCTGAATTAGAAATCTAACGAAAATAAACTAAATGTAGTTATCTAGTCCAAGTAGTTACTTGAAGTGCAAGGTGCACTTATTAATAACAAGCAGCTATGAGCAAACATTGATGTACAGTGAATACATACATTGATAATAATAATAATATGTCATTTATTTCAGGCATTTGAACACATTGATAATAATAATAATAATAATAATATGTCATTTATTTCAGGCATTTGAACACCCATTACAATAAATTAAATAATAATAGAATAATAAGATACTACGGAGTACGTAACTGTCGCTCCTTATAACGCAAACAATTAATCAACTCCTTACATTGATGTGCAAGGAATATTAGATATTTGTATAATTTCCATTATTTGATAAAACATAGTATCCACTAGTATTTGAAGGAAACGCATACGTTATGATTACAATCTTAAATATTACGTGATTTTATAATTATAATTTCAATAATTTCTGGTATATTTTACTTCTTGCTCTTGTGTCATTCGCGGGGACGCGAATTTGTATCAGGATGGACGAACTGTTAGCTCCCATTAGGGAAATAATAATAAATACCGTTTGTTTTAAGTCGTAAATTTATATAGCGTTGATATCGTTGAAATATCGTATCTGTTAACGTTAAATCAGTCGCCAGTAAAAATACTGTCATGAAGTCTCATGTAGTTTTTGTCTATGACGGTTGGTTGTCAGATGGTTGTCAGTAGTGAATCATATTTTTCTGAGATCGGTTTTGTTATTGAGAAAAAGGTTCTATTGAATTTTGAATAATAGAATGATGATTTTGTTTTAGGTTGCTATGACAACCTATCTTGTTAATGTGTCTTGTCGGTTTTGGTTTTACAAAATATGTTTTAAATTACTCCATCTATATATAAAAGGTTTTTAGAGAAAATAACGTTTGGGTGATCATATTTGGTTTAACCAGCAGTCCGGCTAGTCGAGGCCTGGAGGCGGGAGGCTATCACTGTTGTTGCCATGTTGGTTGTTGTGAGTGTGGAAGGAGCTGTCGTTTTGCTGAATGTTTGGTGAGAGCTTTCCAATTTTATTATGATTTTGTGTTGTCCACTGTTGGGCCATCTGGTGGCGCTGGTACGACTAAAAGGGGAGGTCGGAGGTCGTATTTAGGTAGGGCTTCATGAGTCCATCGTGCAATGTTGGCTAGGTTAGTGAATATTTCACACTTGTTTCCTTCTGTGCTACTAGTGTTGCCAACTGCTAGCTTTACCCAGTTACTAGACTTTTTTAAATGTTGCGAAATTGCCAATTTTTTACCCCAAGAATAAAATACACGTGCAGAACTGTCATTTTCACACGTGTAAATGACACACGTTCCGCACTTGTATCAACAAGTATAAATTAAGAATTAAAAAAACCCCCGACATTCGCCATTTTGTGGTGGCGGCCATCTTGGATTTGCATAGTGCTATTTTACTAGTCAAGCCCTTTCATTTGATACCCATATTGAGGGCATTGTGATAAAATATGTAATCCGCCATTTTGTAGTGGCGGCCATCTAGGACCGATTTTCATCAAACATAGCTAACAACACTCTCGATTAATTCACCTTTCAAACAAAAAACCGCATTCAAATCGGTTCACCCGTTTGAGCGCTATAGGGCAACAGACAGACACATACACACACAACACACACACAAACACACACACACACACACACACGTCAAACTTATAACACCCCGTCGTTTTTGCGTTGGGGGTTAATTAAAATTAATCAATTAAACAGGAAGATGTCGATGGCTGGGTATTATAGTAAGTAATATAATACCCAGTTCGTCGTCGTTCGTCTTCTCGTTAGAGAGTCGAGTATATTCTTAGAATTAATATAATTAGATATTATATTAATTCTAATGAGATATATCTTAATGAAATTAGAGAATTTAATATAATTCTTAATGAAAATAAAAATGATTGACAGAATTGTCATTTTATTGTAACCTACCTACCTAATATAAATTAATATTAAAGTAGGTAGGTAGACACCTACCTAATTTAATATTTAGCTATAGTCTAATTTTTTAAATAGAATGAGTTATTTGTATGAAAAACAGGGTTAACACCTGAAATTCGATTTAACCCTAAACTAAAGTACCTGAAGTACTTCTGTCAGGCATTTGTCATATATCTACATATTATTATTATGCGGCAATTGATTTTTATTTATATAAATTTTGAATTTATTATCTTTTTTGTTATAGTTGTTTTTAGAGTTCTGTACCCAAAGGGTAAAAACGGAACCCTATTAATGTCACTCGGCTGTCTGTCCGTCTGTCCGCCGGTCACAGCTCGCAGACGAAATGAGTTACAAACCTGAAATTTTGGTATTTGGTGTAAAACGTTGACCCAAAATCAAATATTGTATTAGAAATTGAATTAAATTATTTTTCAGAGGGGCCTCCCATACATAAAAAAGGAGCCAGAAAAAAAAAATTTCTTACCCTAGCTTGTGGGGTAACATTGTTTAGAGCTCATTGAGTAGAGTAAGAATATATATTTTTTTAATTTTTTTGTTCAAAAAATAAGGAAATGGGGGGCCATCAAAGTTGTCAGTTTTAGACCATTATTGTGACGGGGGCTATCTCAAAACCTAAACTAGTTAGGAATATGGTATTTCGGTATATTATGTAACATATGATCTATTTAAATAACAAATACTGAAAACAACAATTTATAAAATAGTTTATAAGCTGTGGTCAAAACAAACGAACATTTTTTGGGTTTTTCTTTCACGGTTTATTGCAATGTCTAACTCGGAAATTAAATATTTCTTAGATCTAAAATATTATATTGTTCATAATTATGTACGGAACCCTAAAAGAGCGAGGCCCGACTCGCACTTGGTTCATTTTTATTATTTAGTATTTCTATTTCTAAAAAGTTCAGTTTGCCACCATCGCGTCGCCTCCTTATCTTCCCTTTTTCTTTTTTTTTAAAAAGAAAAAGGGAAGATAAGGAGGCGGCACAAAGTAATAAAAGATGCACTAGCATAAGCTAAATTAAATTAATTTCTGCAATTTCTTTAGCAGACGACATGATGCCCGATGAACGAAACTAAAATAAATATCTCTTAGCGTAAACAAGTTCGCGGTAATGTTACAAAGCTCGGTTCGCCGGCCGTCCACATTGAGCGTAACAAGTTCGCCGAAATGTTCGCAGTTCGGTTCGGTGAAATGTTCAAGTCTGGACGCACCTTAAAGCAATCAAAACTGTGTGAAAATTCGTTTTAAATTCGTTTGAACATTATGAAAAGAATATGTTTTTATTCTGGTTGAGCTTTTGCAGCTTTATTTAATTAACGATTTTTGAATTAGGTACTTTTAGGCTGGATGATATAAGTAATAAGTATATACAGGGTGTTAGGAGACCGCTCTCGGAAACGAAGACAGGTGATAGTACTGATGATTACTGATAAGATATCACTAAAAAAAACGTGAAAAAAAAATTTTTTTTTTACAAAAAAAAAATTGCACTTTTTATGCAATACCTGTTTTGGAGGATTAAACAGCCCTGTAATTGCAAAAAACTTATTTGCTGTATTTTGTAAAAGTTTGTTACGTAATTCTTGCGTGATTAAAATAAAATCAGCTGACGCTGGAGGTCAACGAACTTTATGTGACCTATTTACGTATCGTTAGATACCTACGAAACCGCGGTCGCGCCGACGCCGATACCTACCCTATAAGATTATGTTTAGGTAGTATAACAATAGCGCTAAGTTTTCGGTAGCGGTCTCCTTATACCCTGTATACTTAATTAAAGATTCGTTAATTAAATATGTTGAAATTTTTAAATAAATTGAACTGGTTAATTGGGGGAAACTTTTTGCATTGGTAAAATGTAAGGGGTCATTATACTACACGATACCTATTCGTGATTAACTGGATTCACTGCTTTCATCGAAAACTCTGCCTAATCCATTTGAGATATAACACAAGTATAAATTAAAAATTTAAAAACCCCCGACATTCGCCATTTTGTAGTGGCGGCCATCTTGGATTTGCATAGTGCTATTCTACTAGTCAAGCCCTTTCATTTGATACCCATATTGAGGGATTTATGAAAAAATATGTAATCCGCCATTTTGAGGTGGCGGCCATCTTGGACCGATTTTATTCAAACTTAGCTAAGAACACTCCCGACTAATTCACCTTTTAAACAAAAAAAACCCATTCAAATCGGTTCACTCGTTTGAGCGTTACGGGGAAACAGACAGACACACACGCACATACACACACAGACCCACCCACACACACACACACACACACACACATACACGTCAAACTTATAAGACCCCGTCGATTTTGCGTCGGGGGTTAAAAAATATTGTAAGGTATAGTATTGTATAGTAGCGGGTACCTATAATTACTTCCCATGCGAAACCGAGGCGGGTCGCTGGTCTTTTATTAAAATGTCAAAGCATGCTATAATTAAAAAATCGTATACCTACATCCGAATACGACTTAATCTGACCGAAACAGGCTCGACAAATTTGGTCTCAGTCCAAAATTCACCTGCTCTTCATAATACGGTTGAACTAATAAGCTCTGTAAACAAAACGTCCCCATCATATTGAGATTCTCTCCATTCAGTTCGGGACGTGCCGGTGTGTTCGGGGACAGCACAATAAACAACCGGCCGGAGCTGTTACGGTGTTCAGTAATGGCCGGCCTTAATCCGTCCCAGGTTAGGCCGTTAACCGATAATGAATGCAATGTTTGCGATATATTTAATGGCCGTGTCGATCGGGACACGCACACAATAATGTTGGGTTACTAATTTAAGGGTGCTGGCACATCGACGCCAACAGTAACAGTAACGAAAGAGATATGTGAAGAATTCGCTAACTTTAACCAACGCGTGGCATGATATCCACGTGGAACTAACCTAACCTAACGGTACGGCCTCCTCCGCCCCTCACAGCTGTCCAGTCACACACCAACCTAGCCTTATGACATCGACCTTCTTTAGCAAGTAATCAGGCCCCACAATAGGGCAAACCAACACAATAACCAATCACACCAAAACTAGAATAGACAGCAAATCACTCACCTTATCAGCCAACAGCACCATATCCTCTTTTCACAATTCACTGAGTATTCAACACAGACACGACCGCACCTGAAGCGTGCTCAAGAGAGACTCCTCGATTCGTCGAGCTGCGATCCCTTATATTGAGTTGGCAAACGTATTCGCCTTTATTTAAAACTACCCTCTTAGAAAAATCACGACAGATAGATGTATAGTAACGAAAGAGATAGATGTATAGACAAATGCCTGCGTTAGAACAGGCGATATGCGATACGAGTCTCGTAAGACATGCTTTATACTCTAGGGGCCGTATAAAAATATATCTACCCCACCTGCGTAATGTTTTCGTATAAGCCATATTGTATAAGTAGTATAAGTTGTATGATTTATTTTATTAGCAAAGGGCCTGAGATGACAGACGTCTCTGAATTATGTTCGTCATCTTTTGGCTTTAATTAGAAGCTTTGAGTCACTCAGCGCGTCAGCTATGCTATAGATTCTACATCGCTCAACGAGTTGAGATATTGAAGACACTTTAAAAGAACAGATACCTACTCTCTGTTTTACACAATCTCTAAAATAAACTAAATCGAGACCTCTAAATCTAATGCTGTCCTTTTCTGCAAGGAACGGAATGATAGCATTAAACTTAAACCTGTCAAATTTAGTTTAGAGATTGTGTAGAACACCATGTATTAAACCAGACCAGAGACAATTTAGAAATTATAAAATCCCAAATTGCCTCTGCCGGGAATCGAACAAGGAAACTCGCACTTATAAGATCACAGCGCTCACAATTGTGACAGGGAGGTCATCCATTTGGAGCTGTATAAGTTAACTATTAGACCAACGAGGAAAGTATTAAAGCTTTATGGAATAAAGACAGCTATTCACCTGGAGGCTCAAAAGCGACAATCTGTGTTCATTTGCGTGTTCATTTCACAAACATCGCTCAACGCGCCGCTCCATTGCCTTTAATCCCCCCTCGCGTGTTCGCGAATGGATTAATCCTACCATGAAAAGCTCCATACGCCCTACGCAATGAGCGTAGGCCTTTATAATACACGCTGTCTTTAGTATATGGCCTTATGTAGCTTTTTGCGACAGGTTTATAGAAATACACTTAGACCCTTTGTTATTTCAACCAGTGTTTAAACCAATAGACGTTCACTACTGGACATAGGTCTCTTATGCCATAGCTACGATTAATGGTATCTAATAAATGAACTATATAACTATAACTACTTGAACGATAGAGTTAGTTACAAATATTATCATTGTCTAGATTTACTTTGAGGATACTATTAAGAATTATAATATAGGATTAAAGACATAGTATGTTGTATATGTCGTATATTATATTTTGCAGGTCAGCATCTAGAGCAACTGCCTTGTTGGTCTAGTGGTTAGCACATTCGACTGCAAATCACGAGGCCCCGGGTTCGATTTCCGTGTCGGGCAAAAACTGTTAGATATTAAGTATTTCCCTATCAAGAAATTCCCAGTGCCAGCCCGGTAGTTGGCGGTGTTTCACCCCCGTACCTCGGAGAGCACGTTAAGCAGTCGGTCCCGGTTATTATCAATATCATGTGATGATGTGACAATAGTCGTTAAAGCCCTTCAACCCGCATTGCAGCAGCGTGGTGGGTCTAAGCTCTTAAGCCCTCTATCTTACGAGAGAGGAGGCCTGTGCCCAGCAGTGGGACGATAAAGACTGTAGTGTTGGTGGATCTAGAGCAAAAGAAAAGGTCACCAAGGTGTATATATATATACCTATGTATATGGTCTTCATTTTATACAACAGAACCGCATTTGCCGCTCTAGCGCGTTTAGCCCTCGTGTGTTCATTTCGCGAATAAATTAAATCCAGCATGAATCATTATGCAGTCTTGGTGAAGCTTAGTGGAATAGAAGTGCAGAACTACGCTCAACTCGAGGGAACAGTTGATAGATAGATAGATAGATAAAGTCTTTATTGCGACAAATAGAAAAATCTATAATATCTCTTGTACCTATACCTCTAAATATATAGATACCTCTTGTACTGTAACAATCTCAAATACAAGCAAATAATATTGAAGTGTGCCTTGTATTTCGTAATAACTGCCTTTTAATTATTAAATTCATAAGGTAATTAGTAAATTATGATTGTAGCAAAATCTACACATAGTACCTACTTAATTTTTTTTTGTGTGGATAACGTTGAAACTAAAACTTTTAGTAAAACTTAGTATAAAATGGATATTATACCACAGAACCACTCTTCACGTTGGCACAGAGATAGCTTGCACCCGAACACGGACATGGATATTTTTTATCCAGAAAAATTAGAGTCCCTAAATATTTTTAACAAGCTAAATACGAGTTTTTTCGTCTAATTATATAATTATGAAATACCTACTTACCTATAACTAAAGATTAAAAAGATGTACCTATTGCCAGAGGCCTTCTCAAAAAATCTATACCTTTGATACCTATAGTATTGTGATTTATACCTTTCATACTACACAGTGTAAAATAAACTCTTTTAGATTGACACAAAAAAGGCTTTGTTCGTTTTTTATCGAGTAAAGCTAGCTGCATTGTAGCGACGAATTGAATTATTCCCTTGTGAGTTACGAGTTGACAGGAATCACGCATGTAAATGTATACCTATGCACAGTGTTTCATTTGACCAAAAAAATTTCCCTCTTCTGTTTTCCGTATTAATCGATTAAAGGATGCATTTTAAATGCACGAGTAGAACACCCACGTGTCAATTTCAAATACATTTTTTTATAAAAAATGTTAAAGTTTGAGTGAAATTTTCATGAAAAAAAATTAAAAATATTCCTGAAACTTAACTATCCAAGATATTTATTTCCGATAATTTTAGGCTGATGAAACATCTTTGGGCACATGTTTTCCAATTTTTTATTTTGACAAATCACCTCTGGATACCGAGTAATTAATTTTTTTCAGATTTTCATTTTAATTTTTTTTCTCCTTAAAAACTCAAAAGTGGGACTTGTGACTAGCACTAAAAGATAGCTCTTAATAAGTCCTACCACTGATAAAAAAACCATGTTCCACTATTGCGGCCCTTGGGAGGAATATATCATTTTATTCTAAGGTCAAATGATACAGCATAGGGTTGTCGCTAAAGGTCAATTTCTTTTTGTATGAATACTTGTGACCCTTCATTGAAAAAAAAACCTAAAACATAAGGCCTATTAAACATGTAATTAATAGACATCGAAATATATGCACTATCCAAATGCCAAATATGCATGCAAATATGCACTAAAAATGATTGAAATATGCAATTTTTTTTATATGGAACAGCATTTAATTTGCCACGGACCTTTTACGATATAATATAATACTGAAATATGCACTTTCAATGAAAAAGCACTAAAATATGCAATAACGCTATGAAAATAGCTTTTTATGCATTTGCATATGCAAACATGCAAATGCATATATTTCGATGTTTAGGTTTGATGTCTAAATGAGATAAAATATTGTAATATCGGAAAAATATAGTCCAAAAATAAAGTTAGTAAAGGTCAAATAGAGTGACAACCCTAACATAATTTTTTGAAGTGTAATTACTCCCAAAGGCCGCAATAGTGGAACGTGGTTTTTTTATCAGTGGTAGGACTTATTAAGAGCTATCTTTTAGTGCTAGTCACAAGTCCCACTTTTGAGTTTTTAAGGAGAAAAAAAATGAAAATGAAAATCTGAAAAAAATTAATTACTCGGTATCCAGAGGTGATTTTTCAAAATAAAAAATTGGAAAACATGTGCGCAAAGATGTTTCATCAGCCTAAAATTATCGGAAATAAATATTTTGGATAGTTAAGTTTCAGGAATATTTTTATTTTTTTTTCATGAAAAGGTCACTCAAACTTTAACATTTTTTATAAAAAAAAGTATTTGAAATCGACACGTGGGTGTTCTACTCGTGCATTTAAAATGCATCCCTTAATCGATTAATACTGAAAACAGAAGAGGGATTTTTTTTTTGTCAAATGAAACACTGTGCTATGGTATAGGATCCCGCTATACAACGACCTTCACCGAGATGTTTATTTGATGAAACTTATTTTATATTTAATTTAATATGTCAATAAATATATTGCATATGGGTTGCCTAGAAAATTTCAGTCCAGGATATGATTAATAAATAATTAAAAAAAAAAAATTACATTTCACTGGTTTGATTATTAGACAAATTCATAATGAAATAATCTTTATTTTCATTTAATTTTAATTCAATAATCAGACCAGTGCAAAATGCTAGTATCGATTTACCTGTTTACACCTGGCTACCCGAGAGTTGTGACCGGAAAAGAATAGGTAACCTAACATTTGCATATTCTATGGACTTCATTCTTTCGATTGGTATAGAATTTGTCTAATAATCAAACCGGTGAAATGTTAAAAAAATTTTTTTTTTAATTATTAATTAATTATATCCTGGACTGAAATTTATTAGGCAACCCATATGCAAATATATTTATTGACATATTAAATTAAATATAAAATAAGTTTCATCAAATAAACATCTCGGTGAAGGTCGTTGTATAGCGGGATCTTAGACCACTACTATGGTAAATTATGATAAAACTACACCGCACGGCGCAACTTGTCGAAAATTAGTTTTCAACGGCGATGCAACTTCTTGAGCGATTCGCAGTATTAATTATTGGTCTCTCCCATGTTTAAATGCAATTTTTCGTGTAATTCTATTATTACACGAAATTTTTAATTTCTATTAAAGAATGTTAGGTATACCTACGACGATATACTTATGGCACGACGCAACTGGTCGAAAACTAGTTTTTAACGGCGCGACCAGTCTTCGACTCGTAGTAAGTATAATTATTGGTTTTGAAATTTTCTAATAAAGAATGATTTCTAATGAAGAAAAGAAAGATTTCTAATGAAGAATGAATTCTAATAAAGAATGTTATACATTCATTTGGCACGACGCAACTGGTCGAAAACTAATTTTCAATATCACGACTAGTCTTGCGTCGACTTGCAATAAATTCTTAGTCTTTCTCTTTATGAGAGAGACACGTTTGAGACACAAAAGGCAATTAAGTATTTTAAAACATTTCTGAAAAGTTTAAAATATAAATGGTATTACTTAAATTTTTATTACAGAAAAATGAAAATCTCTCTTCAAAAATGAGAGGAATATTTTTAAGCACACATCCAGTAAAGCACTTAAAGTCACAGCTGGATGTTTGCGGTATAACGAAATTCGCGTTTTATAACGTTGCACAGACGTTTTACATTTTAAATTTTCAGAAATAGTGGGCGATGTCGCGTCTGATAAATATTTCTATCACGCCCGGCTGAAATCTCTAACTCGGGGTGTCTAAGAAGCTTTCTGACGCTGTTGTTATAACCTAGCTAGTATTTCTTTTACGGGTCCAAATCTCAAGAGTTTGCGGTAATCAAACAGCGAGTAGAAAAATATACTATTTTTATATTGTATTTTTATATTTCAAGGTCATCGGTTTTGTGGTTCAGAAATTACAGCCATCGCAACCCTCAGTATTCCACTTGGAAAACGGTTTGTACAAGAACCTTTGAACATCTGGATTATCATCTGGGGTACATTAAAATTTACGTTTGTCTGTCTCAGAAATGCTGGACCGATTTTGATGGGACTTTCATTGGGAACACTTTAGTGATAGCAAAGAGCTATCAAAAAATTAATACTCATTAGTTACTTACAAATAGTGCGCAACTTTTAACAGTATATGAGCTCAAAGGAGCTTAGGAAAAACAAAGAGTTCCCGTGGGATTTTTAAAAATCTAAATCCACGCGGACGAAGTCGCAGGCATCCTCTAGTTATATACATAGTATAAAACAAAGTCGCTTTCTCTGTTCCTACTCCCTGTCCCTATATGTCCCTATATACCCCTATGTCCCTATGTATGCTTAAATCTTTAAAACTACGCAACGGATTTTGATGCAGTTTCTTTTAATAGATAGAGTGATTCAAGAGGAAGGTTTTTAAGTAGAAAAATTGGACCCGGTAGGTGGCGCTAATAGCGGGCAGGACGACGTCTGCTGGGTCCGCTAGTAATATTATAACTGGGTCAAATTCATCGCTGTGAACAGATGTTTGTACCGAACAGTACATTCAGCGAACACATAATATCTGTTCAAGCTACAGCGGTGTGATCACGTAATGCAGCTTAAAACGGGACGTGGCGCGGGCTGGGGGCTTGTCCCTGTGCAGATTTGCGACGCCGCCACCTCGGAATAAAATACCTACTTACTCAATATGTTAAGCAGAAATAGAAATAGGGAGATACTGACGTTGATAGAGATAGAGCAAACATAACTCTGTTTGCTCTGTCTCTATCAACGTCAGTATCTTCTTATATTTCTATTTCTGCTTAAAATTTAGTAAATATTTCATGCCAATCGACGTTTCGTGTATGACTGCGTAAAAGATATTTTCTGCCAAATTTTGAAATCCACTGATGCCCACCTATTATTCTGTAGGTACAATGATAGAAAAAAAAATTGTCACCACGACGAAATACATGAACATGTCACGCACACTTCAACAAATTCATGGTCATTGATCATGAATACGTGGCAGACATTTCCGTTCCGACGGCCAAAGGCGGGTCCATTGTTTAGGTTAAAAAAAATATTTGGTCTAAGTTGGTCGAAATCACTTGTCAAATATGTGGTTTTAACATAAAGCAGATGCCTTGGTTAACATCGCGTGGGAAATATACTAGGATAAAAAAAATTGGTTGTCTGTAAAGTCGGTTTACGGACGATAAGTTTACGTGATAACGTCATAAGAAAACAAAAGAGAGATAGATGCGTCACAAGCCGAACACTTAGGTCGATCGTGTCTTCTCTATCGCTTGTTCCGAGCTCTCGTAAATTCTTACAGAAAAATTGAAATTAAGTGCCTACCTATATCGGAATAATAGTAGACTGAAATCCGAATTAATTTATTGGTGAATCATTTGTTTGTAAGGCCGGTAATGGGTTGATCATGATGATATTATTATCGTACCTACTTAGATTAGGATAATTAAAAGGTTCATTGGGTATCGTTATTTCGGTTTAATGGCTGGTCCGTGCTAATGTTAGCCGAAAAGAATACCTACGAAACAATAAAAGAAAAACGTTATTTAAAAAGGTAAAAAAAGGTAATTAACTAAAACACCCATTCTTTCTGCATTTATATAAAACCGTTTTTTTATTTTTTTATTACCTAACAGGGTATTGACTAAAAGAAAAAGTAAGACGGAGTGACCCCAAAAGTGTGACAACTTGATAAGTAAAGCCACTTGTGTTCATGACCCGAACATAGCCTAGTATTATTAACAAATCAATTAAAAATTCGAGGACTTTTTAAGTACACCACGATATTTACACGCCAGTTTGTCATATTATTAACAAATCAATTAAAAATTCAAGGACCTTTTTTACGACTATCTCTCTCAAAATATAATAATAGCTTAGGCATGATTTGGCTTCTCTGGGTCTATTTCAATTATTAATAAGAAGTATTCTCTCTATCTTGATTGATTTAGTCTGCGCACAATGAGAGATACCATTAAAACATTAAGTGGGTAAATAAAAAAAAGTAAAGTCGAGCCATTTGAGGGGAAAAAATATAATTAAAAATTGTTCAAAGGGAATATTTAGTTCTGTTAATTTTAAACGATATTTCATGGACAGGGCGATCTCTTCTAGCGTAGCGCCGTAGATGTTTGGTCTCGTAGCATTTTATTCCCGCTGAACGTAGTCGCAAATAAGTATTGTTACGTGCTGGGGTTCGAAGATTTGGAATAAAACACCTGGTGACCCTTGAACAGACTTTATTCTGCACTTCCGTATTCCACTAGGTACTCCTGATCTTCTTGTAGACTTCCTCTTCACGTTTGTTCGCTTCCAAACCTCTTCGCTTCCGATCGCTTTCTTCACTTGTATTTCGCTCGGCTCTCAGAACTGAACTGCCCTCCGTCAGCTCGCCGGTCCCTTTATATACCCGTTACCGCGTGACTAAGCGTTTTCTAGAAAGTTCCACCCCTATCGATGTTTATTCCAGAACCCGCGTTTTTGTTTGTTTACATCATGGGTTGTTTACATCGATGGGTGATTAGGTATTTATTAGGTGACGAGCAATTATGAACCTTAATGCTCTAGAAATAAGGTTCATTCGTAACACTGCCCCCCTCTTAGCGATGCTCGTCCCGAGCATCACTGTTGCTTCCGTAATGTTTTGCCAAGCGGTCGATGTGCACAACCTTAAATTTTCCCCTTGGTTGACGTTGAATCCTATACGTGACGTCGTTAATACGGGTAACCACTTTGTATGGACCCTCCCATCTGGTTTGCAATTTTGGAGATTTCCCTTTTCGACGAGTCGGATTATGCAGCCAGACTAAGGCACCTTCCTCGAATCCGCTCGTGTTCGATTTCCGGTCGTATCTGGTTTTCATGTTCTCACTCGATTGCAATCCGTTTTCTCGAACTGTAGCATGTATTTCCCGCATTTTCTCTCTCAGATTGGCGACGTAGTCTTGTACGGTGCAAGGTTCATCCGGTGACCCTCCCATCAATAAGTCTACTGGTAACCGTAGTTCCCTGCCATAATTGACTAACGCCGGAGTTGCCTTTGTGCTCTCATGCTCTGCAGTCCTGTAGGCGAGGAGAAACAGTGGAATGTACCTGTCCCAGTCTCTTTGGTGGGCGTCAACCAACTTTGCCAAATGCCTTTCAAGCGTCTGATTGAATCTTTCAACCATTCCGTCAGACTGCGGGTGGTATGCAGTTGTGCGTGTCTTATGCAGACCCAAAATTTTGCATACTTCCTGAAACACTTGCGATTCAAAGTTCCTTCCTTGGTCTGAGTGGATTTCCAATGGTACACCAAAGCGACATATAACCTCCTCAACGAGCTTAGTTGCAACAGTTGTAGCTTCCTGGTTAGGTATCGCGAATACTTCCGGCCACTTAGTGAAGTAGTCCATAACAACCATGAAGTATTTGTTCCCTGATTCAGTCACAGGGAATGGTCCGGCTACATCAACAGCTATACGTTCCCAGGGTGCACCAACATTGTACAGCTGCAGGTTACCTCTACTCCTTGTCTGTGGTCCCTTCACGGCAGCGCAAATGGTACATTTACGGCACCAATCCTGCACATCCTCCCGACAATGGAGCCAGTAGAACCTCTCCCGTACTTTCGTTAGTGTCTTCTTGACGCCAAGATGACCTCCCGAAAGTCCGTCATGCATTTCACGTAGGACATCGGGTACCTTGGCTCTCGGAACGACTACCTGAAGATGGAACTCCCTGCCGTTAGTCTTTTCCCATTTTCGGTAGAGTATTCCATTTTGTAGCGTAAGACTGCTCCACTGTGCCCAGTATGCCTTAGTGATAACGCTCGTAGGTGCAACCTCACTCCATGTTGGTCTGGCATCTCCTCTTTTCTTCCACACGATGATGTGCCGTAGATCCTCATCACCCTCTTGAGCCTCCTCCCAGGGTCCTAAGGAACTCGTCCTGGTAAGTTTCAATGATAGCTCCGTCGACTCCTGTTTGATGCAATGTTTGCATTCTTCCGGGCATGGCCTCCGAGAAAGTGCATCTGCATTTCCATGTGACTTCCCGCTGCGATGTTGAGTCTCGAAGTCATATTCCTGGAGCTGTTCAATCCACCGAGCAACTTGACCTTCGGGATTCTTAAATTGCAGTAGCCATTTCAATGCTGCATGATCCGTACGTAGTAAAAACTTTCGGCCGATTAGGTACTTGCTGAAGTGTTGCAATGTTTTTACCACGGCAAAAAGTTCCCTCCGTGTCACGCAGTAGTTCCGTTCCGGTCTTGACAGTGATTTGCTGAAATACCCCATAACGACTTCTCTATCTCCCTGCTTTTGGGATAGCACTCCTCCAATCGCGGTGTTGCTCGCGTCGGTATCGACGATAAACTGGCCTTCCGGTTGTGGGTATCCCAAAATTGGTGTTTCACACAGGTATTTCTTCAGTTTTGAAAAGGAATCCTCACAGGCTTCATCCCAACAAAATGGTCTTTTCTCTTCCGTCAGTCTATGTAACGGTTTTGCGATCTCAGAAAACCCCTTGACGAAACGCCTGTAGTAAGAGCACAAACCCAAAAATGCCCTTACCTCTGTCTTGTCTTTAGGGGTAGGCCATTTTTTAACCACTTCAATTTTCGCCGGGTCAGTCTGGATGCCCTCACTTGTGATGACATGGCCGAGATAATTCACTTCTTTCCTGAATAGCTGACACTTCTTCGGGTTAAGTTTTAAGTTTGCCCCATGTATTTTGGCGAAGACTCGCTCCATGTTTTGCAAATGGTCCTCGAAATCTCGACCCATGATAACGACGTCATCTAGATACACCAAGCAGGCATCTCCTACTAAACCTGCTAGCACACATTCCATGAGTCGTTCGAAGGTGGCAGGTGCGTTGCACAATCCAAAAGGCATAACATTAAACTGCCATAATCCTTTTCCCGTTGAAAACGCTGTCTTCTCCTTGTCTTTTGGATGTATTTCTACTTGCCAGTAACCTGATTTTAGGTCTAGAGTCGAAAACCATTTCATGCCACTCAAAGTATCCAGAGTGTCATCGATTCTAGGTAACGGGTAACTATCCTTCTTTGTGATGTCATTGAGCCGCCTATAGTCCACGCAGAACCGTGTGCTTCCATCTTTCTTCTTCACAAGCACAACCGGTGAGCACCAGGGACTTGCGGATGGTTCTATTATTTTGTTCCTTTCCATTTCTTTCAGCATATCCTCAACTTCTTTTTCCTTCGCGATTGGTAGCCGTCTCGCCCGCTGACGGATGGGTCCCTCATTTCCGGTATTGATTCTATGCTGTACTAACGATGTTCTCCCTGGGTTTCCTTCTTGACTAGAAAAGATGTCCGCGTAGCGTAATAGAAACTTTTTTGCCTTGATGCTTTGTGAATAAGACAGGTTGCTTTTGCAGTCTTTAAGAAGCTCATAGACTGTAGGATCCTTCCAAGAACCTGATTTATCCATGCTTGACATTGCTAAATTTTTCCCATCGCATACTTGTGAGATAACCGTTGCTGGGGCTCCCTCCGTGCCAGCCAGTACTCGCCCCTTAGTCCTGGCTGTTACTAGTTTCCCTGATTTTGAGGGAACTTTGCATTCTCACCTCTCTTTGCAAGCTCCTCCAACCGTTCCTCTATTTTCGTTAGTCGGGACATCTGCGACTCTTTCTGTGGGCAATTCAGCTGCAGATGCCCTTTCTCACCACATCTATAGCACACAGCGCCAAATTTCTTCCTGAATGAGGTCTTAACCTCTTTCACCTCCTCGACAACTTCACGTAGTCTGTGAGTCTGCCGAATGTCGTGTCGAACTGCTTCGACCTCTAAGGCATGCGCCAATGCTTCTTTTAATGAGGCATGGTGACCAAGCCTCACGGCAGCTCTTACCTCCAGGTCTTTAATTCCGTCGACAAAAGCCTGCACGGTGTTTGTGGTTACTATCTTATCGTCGGCCGATGGATAAGCTTTCCGCACAAGCTTATCTATTTCCAACGCCCATTGCTGGAGACCCTCTCCAGATCTCTGGACTCTATCGCGCAGCTGGGCGCGGAACACATGCTCCAGATGTCGCTCCCCATACCTGGATTCGAGTGCATCCAACAGTTCCTTGTATCCACAGCCTGAGGTAGGAAAGGCCTCCAGAACAGTTAGAGCCTGCCCTCTCAATGCGACAGTGAGGGCAGTTAAGCACTGTTCGTCCGTCCATCCGTTGGCAGTAGCAACAGTCTGAAACTGTTGCCGGTACGCGGGCCAGGAGGTGCTACCGTCGTATGGGGGTACCTTAACATTAGGTCCCTGAACTGCGCCCATCGCTCCACTTGACGTTAGTCTTGTCGTTTCAAGACGTATCACCTTTTTCTGTAGCTCGGTGAGGTCAGTTTTCACACCATCTATGTCCGTTCCTAGGCAGGTGACTCGCTCGTCCATGAGGTCCAACTCTTTTCGCAATTTAGCCACCATGCCGCCAACTTCGTGAACGGCCGACAAAACATTCCGCTGCACCCCTTCTTGATTTTCCTGTATCGCTGCAAACTGTTGTTGCATTATCCGCATCAAACTCGACAAGTCAACGGTGGGCGTGGCTTGCTCAGTGGGCGTGGCCAGGTGGGTGTGGCCAGTGGGCGGGGCCTCCGGCTGAGTGGGCGTGGTCTCAAGGGGCGTGGCCTGGTGGGTGTGGCCAGTGGGCGGGGCCAGCTGGGGGGACCCACCAGGTGCTGGTTCCTCCAGGTGCTCCTCCACAGGTGCTCGGCTGGATTCCGCTGCACGCTGGGCCCTGGTCTTGACACCCTCGCTGCCGAAGTCGTCTCTCGGAGTCAATGGCATAGCTTCCAAATCGCACTTCTGTCACCAATTGTTACGTGCTGGGGTTCGAAGATTTGGAATAAAACACCTGGTGACCCTTGATCAGACTTTATTCTGCACTTCCGTATTCCACTAGGTACTCCTGATCTTCTTGTAGACTTCCTCTTCACGTTTGTTCGCTTCCAAACCTCTTCGCTTCCGATCGCTTTCTTCACTTGTATTTCGCTCGGCTCTCAGAACTGAACTGCCCTCCGTCAGCTCGCCGGTCCCTTTATATACCCGTTACCGCGTGACTAAGCGTTTTCTAGAAAGTTCCACCCCTATCGATGTTTATTCCAGAACCCGCGTTTTTGTTTGTTTACATCATGGGTTGTTTACATCGATGGGTGATTAGGTATTTATTAGGTGACGAGCAATTATGAACCTTAATGCTCTAGAAATAAGGTTCATTCGTAACAGTATTTTCTCCATAAAATAAATAACATAAACATAAAAAATAAATAAATATTTTTAGTTTGATTTTTAGGCCAGAGCCAGAGCAGCAGCAAACTAAAGGAACGGAATTCCGCAAACCGTAGGACGCGTGCGGAAATATTCTTTGACGTTTTATATGCACAGATTTGACGCTGTTCTAATTCTAGCATTAGATTAACTCACATTGTATCCAGACTTATTTTGTTCAAGTAATTACTAGCATGAACAAAATTATGTACTAAACAAGTATAAATTGAAAATTTAAAAAACCCCCGACATTCGCCATTTTGTGGCGGCAGCCATCTTGGATATACATAGTGCTATTCTACTAGTCAAGCCCTTTCATTTGATACCCATATTAAGGGAGTTGTGAAAAAATATGTAATCCGCCATTTTGTAGCGGCGGCCATCTTGGACCGATTTTCATCAAACATAGCTAACAACACTCTCGACTAAATTACCTTTCAAACAAAAAAAACCGCATTCAAATCGGTCCACCCGTTTGAGCGCCACAGGGGAACAGACAGACAGACACACACACACACACACACACACACACACACACACACACACACACACACACACACACACACACACACACACACACACACACACACAGACACGTCAAACTTATAACACCCCGTCGTTTTTGCGTCGGGGGTTAAAAAAGGAAACAGTTGAAAAACAAGAAGAGAAAAGTAGGCTGTAGGTAAGTATGGACATGGTTTCCGAATGGCCTGTTCCGAAGGGGATTAATTAAGAAAAAATCTGCAAAGGGATCAATCACACTACGAGTGGAAGAGTTTTAGAACAAACTTGAATATTTTACTACTAGAACTAATCTAATTTTTTAGGGTTCCGTACCCAAAGGGTAAAACGGGACCCTATTACTTAGGCTCTGCTGTCTGTCTGTCTGTCTGTCGGTCCGTCACCAGGCTGTATCTCATGAAGCGTGATAGCTAGACAGTTCAAATTTTCACAGATGATGTAGGCACCTATTTCTATTGCTGTTATAACAGCAAATACTAAAAAAATTAATAAAATAAATATTTAAGGGGGCTCCCATACAACAAACGTGATTTTTTTCTCGTATTTGCTCGATATTGATAACGGCAACAGGTAGACGCTTGAAATATTCACAGAATATTAAGTTATAAGTATATTCACTTTAAAAATAACTAAAAGTAATTAAATTAAAATAAAAGAAATATTTAAAGGGGGCTCATACAACAGACATGATTTTTTTTACCGTTTTTATAGATATTGGTATGGAACCCTTCGTGCGTGAGTCCGACTCGAACTTGGCCGGTTTTATTTAGTTCGTCATTGAAATCAGAAAATTCCGATACTAAAAACTGAGAATAATTTTCATACAAGTTGCCAATTGTAGGAATTCTCGCCCCGAGCATTGGGTCACCCAGATATTATTTTTATATTTGCGACCCTAACTATTATTATCTTAGCGAGAGGGTGAACTGGGGAGGGGAATAATTGGAGCGGTACTTGTCACGCTCTAATTCCTTCCAGAGTAGGTATTTGATATTATGCGTGTCAATTGTTTACTTGATGCGAGAGACTTATTTTTGTGCTGATTCGGGGTTTATTTTGAGAGTGGTTAATGGAGACGAGATTTCGAATATTGTTAACTGGAGAATAGGTCTAAGAAATTATGGCTTAGATTATGGAGATTGATTTAGATTCAAGAAGTATAAATTAAAAATTAAAAAACCCCCGACTGCATTTGCTATTTTGAAGTGGTGGCCATCTTGGATTTGCATAGTGTTATTTTACTAGTCAAGCTCTTTCATTTGATACCCATAATAATTGAGGGAGTTGTGAAAAAATATGTAATCCGCCATTTTGCGGCGGCGGCCATCTTGGACCGATTTTCATCAATATCTAAGCTCACTCAATAGCTAAGAGCACTCTCGACTAATTCACCTTTCAACTAAAAAAACACATTCAAAGCGGTTCACACGTTTGAGCGCTACGGTGGAACAGACAAACACACACACACATACGCATGCAGGCACGCACTCACGCATGCACACACACACACACACACACACAAAGATAGGATATTGATTTTTGAAAATTCACACAATCACTAAATGTTAAAAGGAACAGAATCACGATTTTTCAAAATAGTTTCCTGAAAGAAAAGTTCATTGAAACACTGATGATGTATTAACTTTATAAAACTGATCGAAGTACAGGGATTTGGTCTAAGGGAGCATGGAACATGATTTGGTTGCGTTGTCGTCCCATCGAACCATGAGAGTGTAGAAATATAGAGTGCAACTGTTGTTGTGCCCACACTTGTGCACTATAATATCCTTTGCGTAATTGGTTAGTCGTCGCCTTTGTTGAGCTTGGTCGTAATGTCAGAAGGACTATAATAATAATAATTATTATATAGGTACTTACCAGACTCACTTACTTACCAGACTTGTCGCTCTGGTGACATTTGTATTTAGGGAAAATCCCGGGGGAATATACCTACCTAAAGGAAAAATAAATAGCTTGTAGAAGAAAATATATATTATCTTAAGAATATCTAGTTTTGTTGAACAATTCTGTGCCTCCTGTGATGAGTGATCTAAGTCGAGTTGTACCCTTTTTGAGATTTTTACATAGAAATGATCAGAAAAAAATTAGCTTTTTTTTGGTCTAACCCACGTTCTTCTAACTATTATAGTTTCGGAGATAATTTTGTGCAAAGTGATATAAGTGGCAGCATTTTTGCAAAAATATCGTGCATATAGATATATTTCAAGTTGTAACCTCAATAAGTAATTTTCTGCATGCATTATTTTTCGTGCTTCGTGGTATAAGTGCGATTATATTAATTTTCACATTTTATTTTTAGTATATTTATCGTGAATATTGATATAATTAGAGTTATATCACTTTGAACAGATTTTTTTCAAAACTGATTAGGGTACAATTATACATATACCTAATAATCACAATCTAAATTTATGCCTAATTTGTGATCAAGTGATACATCTCGACTTGCATCATTGTGTACAAATCAACATTATCTGTGTAAACGAATATAAATTGAATTGTATCTAAAACTCAAACCAAATCTAGAAAAAATGTATGAAGAAGGAGACGTGCTAAATGATACAAGTGAAATCGTCAAGTCATACTCTTATGGAGATTGATACCAACCATGCGTTAATCGAGCGTAAGAAGAAGCACATGAGTATGGTTATTCACTTGCAAAGAGATTGGTACCAACTAGTGCGTACAGCTTCAAACAAAACAGCAAAGTTTAGGTAGGTACTGTTATCTAAATGACTTGTGATTCAACATGTTTTCAAGCAAGTTCTCACTCTTGCATTGGAAAGTTGATGTGGTGTGATGTTTGATCTGTTTTGCATACCAAAGAAAATATTCCCCGTTTTTCTTACACAAAATGAATTCAAGGATGATGAATACAAGACTATGGATTGTTTGAAACGAGTTAAAGCTTACGCTATTACGATTACAATAAAGACAGTACCAATAGCCTACCACTTCAAGATTACTGTTTCAACCGATAAGAAGTAATATCTGTTTTGCTATGCTTTATTCAGGAGCGCGATCATGAGTTTTACAGAGTTTAAATATTAGGACTTTGTTATTGAATTGTTTTCCTTGCAAGAAATTGACTAAATTCCGAAAAAAGTAGTAATCTGTTGAAGCAAACTCCCGGGGAGAGTGATTGGTGTTGGAGATATTTCAATCGCAGTACCTTTAATTTAGCGACTGTCTGTTGTGAAGTATGAGGTCTAGCGTTGGCCTAAGTTAACAGTATTGGGCAAGAGAAATGACCAGTTTCGGTTGTTTAACTGCTGACGTTTCCATCATGGTTTGAAATTGTTGATCTATCTTTATTGTCTGGCCAGATCTTAGGAAGCCATAGTGTATGATACCAGCACTGGTCCACCAAACACACACCAGTAGTTTGTTCTGAGTCAACTTTCGTTTGGGACAGTTTCACCAGTTGGGTTTCGCCAGTTCTCTTGGATTCAACCACTGTGATGAGCATTTCCGACTATCGTACACCATTTTTCATCACTGATATCATACGATTCAAAATTCCGTCGTTATTGTGACAATTGAGTAATGTAACGCAGCACTTAATGCGTGTTTGTTAGTGTGCTCCACTCAATTCATGCGGTAAAGGTACCTATTTCTCGAGTTTTTCACTTTTCAAATTTGTTTTAAGTGAATTAATATTATTATATCACTCACACCGAAGCCTGCCACATCGTTTGCGGCAGTCTAGTTTGCGATAGATCCGCTACCACAATCATCTTTAATTCTTCATTGTCAACTAGGGTTTCCAGCCGTCCACGGGGTTTGTTTTTAGGTCAAAATTTCCAGAACAAAAACGTTGGAACAAAAATCGTACCATGCTTTCTTTTACAGTAAGGGTTTCCCCATACTCATCATTAATCCTTCGAATTGTTTTTGCAGTACTGGTGCCACTGTGGAACTCGTATTCGTAAATAATGCGATAAGTTTTCCATTTTTTGAACAGATCGATGTCAAAGAAAAATCAAATTGAGCAAAAACAAATGAATCACTAGATTCAAAAAACAAATACATAAACCATTTTTGAAATAAATTTAAATTTGGAATACGCCAAGATATGTATATGAGTAATGAGATCATAGTAGCCAGTTCGATAAAACGCCAGTTTCATAATATGTAAGGACTTAATCCATACTAATATTATAAATGCGAATGTAACTCTGTCTATCTGTATATTATGCTTTCACACCTAAACCGCAAAACCGATTTTGATGAAATTTGGAACAGAGATAAATTAGACTTTCGAGACCAACATAAGTTATCTTTTGTTGCGAAATAAAGGCTTGAAGGGGTTGAAATAGGGGTTAAATCTTTGTGTGGGAGTCCATCATATTGAAGATAAAAACCTTTATATTTTTGCTGTTTACATCCTGGAAATCGATATAAGATACTTCTAAGAATACACCCGAAATGAAGTTGTGGGCATCAGCTAGTATTTTATTAGTGAATTAATGGTTTAGAAGAAGTTTCACAAACGTTGATTTATTTTTGTAAAACTTGTATTTATTTGCACCATAAAAATGCATTTTAGTGAGGGGTATAACATGAATTGTATTATTTAACACATTTTTCAGAATACCAAAATTTTAGCAAACTGATACAATTCAGCTAAACTGTTAAAATAGGGGACTGATAAGTAAAAAAATCTCATCTTTGAGATTTTACATTTATCCTTTGTTTGAGCACCATTGGGTTGAGAATATATTCTAATGAGTTATTAGATATTTTTACTTTATGTATATCAATTTACACGAAGACAATATATAGGTGTAACGTAATTTAACTGTACTTGTATCATTTATCACGTAATTTTAGCATCGATTAGAAATTAAAAAAGGTACAACTCACATGTTTTTCAAGAATTACTTTAAAACTATAATATTTACCGCAAAAATTTAAATACACGGTGAAAGTGAATGTTTTTATCTACAAAAGAAAGCACTCAAGTTTAACCTAGCCTAATTAGATCGCGAACTAGAATTTTTTAAATCTTGTTTTTGCTCTCCTGTAAAATGGTGATTTTTGACTTGTATCACCTGTCACAGGAGGCACAGTTTAATCTCTTAAATGTACCTAAACATACATAACCTCTTTTTAATGCAGCAAAACGTCAGAACCACAGGGGAATTTACTTGAAGTTTTTCCCCGCAGTAGCAATTCAAAATATCCACCTTTTCCTTAACAGTGATGTCATATTTTTCATCACAAATAGAGTTGGTTCTGTCCAGATTCTATAGTATTTTAAGTGATTTGATGCTAATTTTAATATTTTTTTAGGTACTAGTATCAATGATTTTATACTAGAAAATTCACTCACAATCAGTAAAAAGTAGGTACTACAAGTAAAAGTTAAGTAGTATATCTCGCACATGATAATAGATTTCGAGCATCGAAACAATAACTTCCCAGCTAAGTACTGCATTTGTTTCATTGTGTACTACCGATTTATGTTTCACAAAGTTTTCGCTTGTTCGTTTGGGGAGCTAACTACAGATATATGGACACTTGAGCCTTGGAACAAGGTAATTAAGGTCCATTTTACTTTGACGTTATAGTGTTTCGATACGCCCAAGTCTATCAACGTTGTCGAGATGTGAAAACTCCTACTAAACTTTGGTATTTTTACTTTATTCGATGACAATGCCCTTGACTGTAATCTCATCTGATGCTTGGTGGTAAAGGACGATGCAGTCTAAAATGAAAGCAGGTTAACATGGAAAAGGTATGGCAGTTCAATCAAACCAAATCAATTAAAACAATATAAATTTAATAAATTTAAACGTCATAGCCATCAGTGGAGAAGTAGTAAACGCCGGTCGCATTACCAGGGTTCCAGAAACCTGCGATAGTAACCTCGTTGCCAGAGCAGTTTCCCTTCTTGAACTTCCTGTACGAGTCACACTTCCATGCCAAATACCAGTTAGGATTGCTCACAGTGGCTGTCCAAATATCTATACACGCTCTATGGTTACATTTAGCGGCTTTCGAAGAGTCGAAAATGCCAGGCAGGAAAGGAGTCTTGCAATTAGGTTGGCTCTGACCTTTTTTGTTCACAAAGAAGTCTACATCTCCCAACACGCTAGTAGTACCTAAGCCTCCTGCATTGCAATGATACACTTCAACATAGTCCGCCACTCCTGATCTTATTTGTTCCTGAATTAAACTGTTCGAAAAGCAAGGCCCCGCCGGATCTAAAGCTGTGATTCTAGCGATCTTCGCTCCAGTTTTCTCATAGAAAATTTCCCCCGTTTGTCCAAGGATTTGGGAGCCTAAACTGTGGCCTATACAATGTATGTTTTTCGGATTGATTCCTCCCTGTTTTAGGTCGGCCAACATTTGTGCCAACGCTTTGCCAATGTAGTGGACGTATCGGACCGAGCGTTCGTAGCTTTTGATTTGCCCTTGGTTGTCGTTAGTATACGGGGAATGGTCTAAGATGATCAGGTAGCTGTTCGGATAGTTTCTGAAGGTGTCGCGAACTCGCTCCTCGGTTCTTTTGTTGATGTTCGACTTGTATCCCGCGACGAAGACGATGAACTTCCTCGTTTTGTCGAGCTCCTTTATTGCGAGGATTCCTTTCGCCGCATTGTCGATTGTGAAGGTTTCGACGTCGTTTCGCGAAAAGTCGTAAAAATAGACGTCTATACCGCTGACATCCAAGTTTAGACTTCTGTCGTGCTCACCTGCGAACATAAAATGAGGAGATATTTTATTTACGCCAATCTCGGCTTTATTTGGGAAGGGGTTACGAATATCTTACGTATAATTTTAATAATATTATGTGTGACAGTATCTGCGGGTGAGATACTGTCACACTGTCTGAGATATTGTAGATAGAAGAGAAATATTTGATACTGAGATGGTCATGGTTCTCAGAAAAATAAAATGAACAAAATATACAGAAGTACAAACGGCGGCCTTATCGCATACAAGCGGTCTCTACCAGGGAACCTTTAGTTTAAAAAGAGAAACTTTAGTTAGAATTAGAGTTAGTTAAAAGACTCTTCATTGTTTTCCCAGCCGAAAGAAATAATAGCCCGAAAGAATAGCTTGATTTTTAGTAGTGTCAAACTGTCAAATACTTAATTGTGTTTATTAAAGTTTTATGTTTAAGGAAAATTGTTCGTGAGTAGGTATTTTTTCAAACACACTCGTTTTATCACTGTTTGTGCCTGAAACTATAATATCATCATTTCTTTGTTTAAGGCTGACAAATCAAAGATAATGCTCTCAACCTAGATTGAGATGAGCACCTGTATACATGACTAAAGTAATATTAATTAAATATCTAACGCAAACATTGTGTACAAGAGTTGGACGCATTATCTGAAAACAATGGGCTGACCTAAATTTATTTCTAGGTAAGAACTTACTGAGAAATGAAACCAAATAAAAAAAAAGTTCATGTTAGAATTATTCTAGCTCTCAACGCCGCAGCTTCTGTAGGTAGGCACTCGTTGTCTGTTGCATTACCCAGGTAAACTTTTTTGGAACTAAACCGATTTTGATGCACAATCCGAGACTGAGAGAACAAGAAAAATTTAAGAAAAAGTAAACCGACTTCATTATACTTATCGAAATGAAGAACAACTGAATACTGAACCGATTTTGATGAAACTTACTTGAGTGGACAACACACAAACATACACACAAAAATTACGTGCGTACAAACATACACATACAGGCATCTATAAAAATTGTATATTTGTTTGAAATAATAATTATTAATATCTAACAAAAACTCGCGGGTAACATCAATTGGATAACACTTTGCCCTTTACACAGAAACGTGGTTATGAGTATTTCTAAATAAGCTTACAGTGTTTGTAACTTAATTTGCTAGTAATTTAATTAATGTATGTAGAGCATAAAGAAAAAAGGTCGCTACACTATCTACAATATCTTAGTAACTGTTTATTTCTCTTTACGGTATTAAAGATAAAATCTAAAGGTGCGTCCAGACTTGAACATTTCACCGAACCGAACAGCGAACATTTCGGCGAACTTGTTACGCTCAATGTGGACGGCGCGCTTGGAGCGCTTGAGATGGGTTACTGCGTAACAGTTCGGCGAAACTTTCGCCGAACTGTTACGCAGTAACCCGTTCTGTAAGCTAGTTATGTTATTTATGTTAATAACTGTTAAGCAAGTTCGCCGAAATGTTCGCTGTTCGGTTCGGTGAAATGTTCAAGTCTGGACGCACCTTAATACATTTTTCCATTATCTTTAGTTGAAAATAAACAAATAAATAGGCCAAGTGCGAGTCGGGTCTTGCTCTATTAGGATTCAGTACAGTTTCCTCTGTAGAGGTAACACATACATACATAGATGTCTATACAACTGTGTATTTGAATAACTCTGCGTATTTTCAACTCCGCAGCTATAGTAGATTCTGAATAAAACGGCTATAACTTCTGAGAGACAGACAGACAGACAGATTATAATTATGGACTGGACGAAGCTATAGCGATTCCTTTTTTTGTATCTACTACGGAACCCTAAAAGATTTGCTAGTAGGAAGTTAACTAGCCGAAGCATGAAACCAGAACTCAATTTCATCGTCATCATCAGGGAATCGTACCCGGGACTTCTTCGTTGTTAGGAGATTACTAATCAGTATCAATGAAAGAAGTGAGTGAGCCGTTCTCACACAAGAGCTTCATTCAAATACCAATTAACTTACATTTAATCAAATTAGACCGTAAGGCAATTTGAAAGGGTCCATATTTTTCCAAATCGCCGCGACCCCACGAATACGCATTCGAAAACAAAAACAATAGCACAACAGCCGTCCGCTTCATTGTAAACAATTTTGTGTCTCAAACTGAACTAAGTACAAACAATTTTGTGATCCAAACGGAAGAACTACTATAGAATTAATTTCTCAAATATTATGTTCACTATGAACAATTTTGTGTCCCAAAAACAGTGTCACTACAAACAAGTGTGTGTCTTAAAACACTAACACTATAAACAATCTTGTGTCTCAACTCCCAACTCCTAAGCAAATCACTGACACAACTTAATATTTATAAAAAAAATTACGTGAACACAAAAATGTTTGTAATAAAAAAATACAAAACACTCGCTCTGACTCGCCTGTTGGGACCAGACTGAATGGAGGCGGTCATTGCCAAGTACTTTTAACTTTAACGAGATAGACTAATGACGTAAGGTAAGTATTTGTTGTCACAGCGTCACGCCTTCAACACATTGCAATTGTATCGTGATTCATGTGTAGATATAGTAACGGTATAATGTGGTATATATAATAAGGTTCTAACACAGTTCTACACTACACCTACCTACGTGACTATACCTCTATGACTTTATTTTTAACCCCCGACGCAAAAACGACGGGGTGTTATAAGTTTGACGTGTCTGTGTGTGTGTGTGTGTGTGTGTGTCTGTCTGTTCCCCTGTGGCGCTCAAACGGGTGGACCGATTTGAATGCGGTTTTTTTTGTTTGAAAGGTGAATTAGTCGAGAGTGTTCTTAGCTATGTTTGATGAAAATCGGTCCAAGATGGCCGCCGGTACAAAATGGCGGATGATATATTTTTTCACAACTCCCTTGATATGGGTATCAAATGAAAGGGCTTGACTAGTAGAATAGCACTATTGCAAATTCAAGATGGCCGCCGCCACTAAATGGCGAATGTCGGGGGTTTTTTAAATTTTCAATTTACACTTGTTGTACTAGCTGATCCCCGCGACTTCGTTCGCGTGTTTATAGGTTTTATATAGGATCGGATCGGATCCCATAATTATTTTATGTACCTAAACTAAATATAGCCTGTTACTCCTTATAACATTGATAGTTCCATTAAAATCGATCCGTTTTGGAGATTAGCTGGAACAAATAGACAGAACGAAAAACATAAATTGAAACGCACGCCAGTTTAAAATAAGCCGTACGTACAAAGATCCGGGTCCCAAGTTATTGGAACCCAATAAATGTCTGTCATTTCTAAACTAAAAAACCTATGACCTTGAAATATTTACAGAACAATACTTAAAGTACTACCTTTCTAACAAAAAAAAAAATGAGTGAAATCGAACAACGCGTTAATGAATTACAGCTAAATACACGTTTTAACTTTCATCCTCTCTCCCAAGGGAACCGTGCTGAATTTCGGGATAAAAAGTATCCTATGTCCTACCTCGGAGTATAAACTCAAATCGTGCCAAGTTTCATTTGAATCCATTCAGTAGTTTCGGCGTGATGCGCGGCCAAGATACAGACAGACAGACAGACAGACAAAAATGAAAAAAATTGCAGTTTTGGCTTCAGTATCGATTATGGAGTTCCCTCCAATAAAAATTTTCAAAATATCTTCAATGTACAGAATTCGATCTGTTACAGTTTTATTATATTATAGATATTATGCGTACTTTTGACTGTCTATATGGCTTAATGGTTAGCTTATTATATAGTTTTTATTGTCACTCTGGACTAAGTCACTCAGTTCGAAAGCAGCAATCATCTGTTTTATTGTTTTATAGTTACTAGTGAATAGAATAGAGGGCACTTCTCCCAAATTCTGGCAAAAGCATGTCACAAGCTGGAGAACGTATGTTAATAAATACCCAGGGTTATGTAATTTTTTTTGTAGATACTAGACAGTGTCCTCTATACCTGCCATCAAGAAAAAGAAGATAAATGGGATGGGATCTGTGTTAAAAAAAATTTTGAACCTCTAATTTCTCACTACCATGACTGTCACATTGCTTGGGTCGTCGGATACAAACCCATTTAATTCGAAATTGAGTGGTTAAAAAATTCTTAAAAAAATATGGTCAATTAAAGAATAACTACCCCTTAGAATAAAATAATCAGTCTGAAAATATAACTAAAAATAAATAAATTATAAGGTAGTGAAGTTTGTCACACGACTTTTTCATAATTGCCATGACCTGACACAAACACTATCACAATAATGATACTATATGTAGTACAACGATCATGATAAGATCAATTAACAGAGCATTGGTCATTCTAGCAATATGTTTTAAAAGAAAAAGCGTACTTCATAACGTTGAGAAGATAAAGGGAAATAATGTAGTAAAAATGCACTTTGTCATTTAGTCCTCCTCATTCATAGATATTTTGCCAGGCCTAAAGTACGCGTTATATTTTGTTGTTATTTATTCTTGTCATGTCAAATGTGTTTCTTTTTCACACGAGTAGCCTACAAAAATTTTACTGTGTTTCTAAATTTTTTAATAAATTAATAATTAGCAAATTTTCATTACCATGGTCCTAATTACCATAATTACCATGATTTTTTTAATTAATTTTAATAGTAAATGGAGGGTATCTCTCTCATTTATCATAATTTATGAATGGTTTTGATAATAATAACGTTATATAATTATTTTTAGAATATCCAGATGTTTAAACAATTTAAATTATAGAAATTTGAAAAAAAGTCAAAAATGACAAAAATACTGAAAACAAAGGAGTTTATAAGAAGATTAAGCATAATACAAGTGTGATATTTAAAATAATAGAAAAACTACCTAACTTGCTATGAAAATATATGAAATAAATATATATTTGGACTGAAATGACGACATGACAACAAAAAATACAATGTAATGACAGTAAAAAATGGAAAATTAATAATTAAAAAAAAAATAGAGACCTATATCAGTATAAAAATACTAAGAAACTTGCTCTGATGTAATACCTACATAATGCCACAAATTGCATCCAAATCGGTTTGGTAGTTTCCGAAAAAATTGGGCTCACAATTTTACAGAAAAACATTTCCTGCTATGCTTCTGGTAGTCTATACTAGAATCATAAAATATATGAAAAATATGCTTTGAGGTAATTTATAATCTACGTAGCGAATAATGAACTGCATTTGAATCTGCCCAGCACCATTTGAGGAAAATGAAAACATATAAACACATAAAAATAACATATACAATTTCTCTCCCCAAACGTATATAGCGTTTCCTTTCTGTTGTGGATACAAATGCTTTTTATTATAAGAAAAAAAATTATAATATGCACTCTTGATTTAAACTCCTTCTTGAAACTGATGCTAGGCACACCTAACTAACTTGTCATCTTATTAGCCACAAGTTCATTCGGAGACCTACATGTTCGGAGGACACATAAAAGTTATAGAGCATTTGCTGAAGCTATTAAAAGTCTAAGAAAATGTTAGTCTTTGTTAAAGTTTATGTTTCAAGCATCTTGAAGTATTCTTCCAGCGCATTTTGAGCAAAGAGAGTCTTTGGTGGATTGCATTAACTTGTTTCAGATTGCAATAAAGCGAATACACAGGCATGTTCACCGTAGTTCCTACTATGAAAAGTATATCCGTCATCGATTCTAATGAGATCTTGGATATGAAAATCGTATCCAATATCAAATTTGCAAAGGTTTTCTGCCTCTCGTACTTTTAACAGACATGCCATTTGAACTACGATGGAGCACCGTAACCAGCTATGTGATGAATCTGCCGAATACCGGACCGATTCAATAAACCTGGTACATTTTTGTGTTTGAAGAGTCATTGGCTCAATCACTAATACAGGCAAAATTACTTTGTTTATGGCACTGACTCAAAGTTGCTTGTATCGGTCTTCTATCGGATAAAATTTGAAATGTACTCTCAGGAACTTTACAAAATTGTTCCTTCTCCACCGTTCTACTACGGAACAGAGAGAAGCAATTTGCAGAAATTTTCTTGGAAAGTCCAACTCCACCTAGATTTCACCATTTTGTCTAACTGTCTGCATTCAAACAGATATTGAAGCTTTCTTGAATTGTACATCTTAACACTTCGATTTCAAGCTAATCTACTTGCGATCGTTGCATAGCCTAAGTTTCAATTATTTTGAAGCCTTTCTCATAGTGTGTAAAAGCGAGAGAAACGATACTAGTCATATTTGTAAGATGTCTGTACAATCTGCTATCAACGAATTTTTTTGTTGTTATCAGTACCCTTTTCGAAATCAATAACATCGTGGAGTCTTCGTGGTATATGGTTCTTAATCGGGAATGTGTTCTGTCCACTTTGGTAATATAAAAAAATTATGCTCCTGTTCACTCTCAATTATGCTCACACCACGCCTTTTTGGGTCTAAAATTATCTGTTTAGGTCTTCAAAGCTGCACACTCATTGCGTCCAGCAGCTCAGAGTCTTTTTCAGAGGATTTCAACATGAAACTCGTCCACACAAACATCCGGAACAGGTTTACTCTGGAATTTACACCTCAGTTGTTATACTACGTAAAGTGGCTTTCAAGGTTCTTTGGCTGAATACTAATGGTTGTAACGCTCGAGGTCCTAAGTTTTATTGGTCAGCGATTTCCTAGACTTTAAGCAAACACCTTTTTCGGATACTTTTCTATGGCTTTCTAGAGTTTCTCATCACCATGATTAATAACAAATTACCATAGGCATATTCTAATCGCCATATACCAGAGATAATTACCATATCGCAATTTATCATTACCATGACCATCATAATTACCGAATTCGTTATATCTCCTAGGAAACCAGGGTACGATAAAGGCCTTCTTCATCACCGATATCAATTTAGGTACCCCTTTGAGGAGGTATCCTTAAATAATCAAAAATTAAAAAAAAAAATTTTTTTTCAACCTCGTCACTTTTTGCCACAATTTCGGAGAAGTGCCCTAGAATAGAATAAAAAAGTTTTGTATTCATGTAACTACTATTTTATACAAATACTTTATTTGTATACAAATACTTACTAAGTACTTTTGAATCGTCAATTGAATCTACCATTGGTTCGGAATGCCGTTCCAACCGAGAGTATTAAAGTTAAGTTCTAACCTTTTTTTTTTTTTTTACGCTGGGAAATGCATTTACGCACACCTTTCGGAAGCAGCGCAGCGGACTGCGACGCTTCCGGAAGGTAGTGTGGGACTCAAGCAGGCCAAGAAGTGGCCAGAATACCCACTAAAACCCAGCGATGTTCCTCCGTGTCGCCTGGTGGCTGGGTTACGGGTACACTTGCGCAATCATCCGCGACCCAGCCGGCGCCGTCCGCCGAGGCAGACCCTCCACCGGGGGACCTAAAGGCCCCCTAACACCGTCTGAGGCGCACCAGGAACATAATGGTGCGCCTCCCGACCCGAGGCGTCTCAACGGGCGACGGATACACCATTCCATCACCCGGAGTTCCTCGCTAGAGGCAACCCTCAAGAGGGCCAAACCCGCAGGCGACCCTCAAGAGGTTCACCCCTCGTGTAATTTTTTATAGAGGTTTTCTTCCTCGCGGCCCCTCGCTCAGTGCGTGGGGCCCCCGGTTCCGCTCAGTGCGGATTACGGGTTGCCCGACGGTGGCCGAAGCCAGCGCCCACCGGCCAAAAAGACCAGCGGACCCGCCGCGCAGGGCGTTTCCACCCCCTCCTGTAATTTTTTAACGAGGTTTTCTTCCTCCCGGCCCGAAAGCCTCCCCCCCAATTGTCGCCGCCCGGAGTCTCCACAGTCCACTCTGATGAACAGAGAAGTACCAGGATCCTCCAAGCGGCAACCCCCTTTTTTTTTTTTTTTTTGACGTGGTGGAAACCTTTTATAGGTACCCCCGTTCTGCGGCCGAATGCGGCAGAACGAAGGTTATGTGGGACTCCAACCAGGTATACCCACTAAAACCACCACGGCATGACCCTCATGCTGTGTGCTGGACGCCTGGGGAACCCAAAGTATGCATCCCAGGTGTCCGGCAGCCGCCCCAGCTGGGGCTCCCGCTCGCCTCTGGGCTGTCCCTCCAGAGGCTCGCGCCCTCCCGTAATTTTTTAATGAGGTTTTCTTCCTCCCGCGATGGGCATCGCTGCCCCCCGTCCCGGGGTGTCTCAACCCCAGTTTCATCCGCAGTGCCCTCTGCTAATCAGAGGGACACGCGGAGAAACCTCCCTCCGCCAGGTCATTGGCCATGGCTAACAATATCCCCGAAATTATTAACCATGTTACCGGGGTGCACCGGCCCGAATACTGCTCTTCCCCTCGGACGTATCCAAGAGGACCAGCAGCACCCAGGCACACTTGGAGGTTATCTGGCTAGCACCCCAAGCGGCAACCCCCTGCTGGTTGTGGTCCGCGCCGGGTTTCCCCGGTACCTCCCATATCTGGGAGGCGTTCCCCCATCCGCCACCGGGGGGACGCGCCCGATGGGGGACCAGCAACCCCACACGGGATGTAGTTCTAACCTAACCTAACCTAACTTAACCTAACCTGTGCTTTCTTCGCGACACCCTGTGTACTGTGTAGCATTCCTTATTTCGAAGACGACCCAAATCCAATAGGGTAACTGTGCGCTTATTTCACTGTGCTCTTTTTTCGCGACACCAAAACCTGCATGCGGGTTCCGTTGATATAAATTACATTTGTATGTACAATGTGCCTACATACCTACATATTGTTGTTAGATCTGCATCTGTAGATACAGAATCTCTCAGGCACAACCTAGTTATCTACAAAGCACTCTTGTAAACAACACCAGACTCGAGACAATACGCGTGGGTTGTCATACAATCAACGTTAGATAAGGTCTGGCCGCTGATTGGCTGATATTTTAAGGTAGACTGTGACACACTGATAACTGCGCACCAGTATCGCTAGGACGAGTTTTTTTCGATAAAGAAATTCGATATCGACTTTCTGTATTCATCTACACTTCGTCTTCTTCGTCTTCTTCTGTATTCGTCTACATTCGTCTTCGCTTTTCGCTCTCATGCTGAAGTGAAAACTTTTGGTAATACCTAGATATAAATTGAAACGCTAAAATCATAATTTTTCGTAATGATTATATTATAATATTAAACTAGATATGTAGTGTTACACTATTTAAAGTAAACGCTCAGTAGTCGGTAGTAAAAAGTGTCATTGAAACTTAAAAACATAATTAAGTAATTACAATAATGAAAAATTACCTAATTAGAATTTTGTCAACATGATCATAATATTATTAGTACTAGATAAATAGATGAATCTTACTGCCGCACTAAGAGATATTAATTAAATTAGTCTAATGAGTTATTGACTAATTATCACTAAATCTCTAAATGAGCTGTCATTTGGCTGTACTAATAAAGCATCAACTAATCCTGAGAGTGTTTTTTTTTTAATCTATACTAAGGATTACTATTAGCCACTCTGAGTGCGGCAGTAAGTAAGTATATTTATACATGACTTATACCCGAATTAGGAATTCTGGCAGCTGTCATTGTCATTTACAGATGAGTTATTTGTATGGAGAACAGGGTTAACATCTACGAAGTACGATTTTACCCTAAACTATTTTAATTCCCTGTCATCATTAAAAGCCATATGCCAAATAATAATATCTATTAAGGTAAAGGCACCCAATTCGGAGGTATTTTCATCAAAACTCGAAAGAACGTCAAAAAATAAGCATTTACTGCACCTTTCTGAAGAACTGGCTATTTTTATCAGAAGCGTTATTTATTTAACTCTTGAAATATCCTAAAAGCACAACAATTAAAACTTGATTTAAATGTAAAATTAAATAAAATATGAAAAAAGTCCGAATCCCCCAATTCGGAGGTAAAAATCCTAATTCGGAGGCAAATGGCCCCTAATTCGGAGGTACAAAATACAAAGGGAAACGAGTAGAATGAATTCTACATGGTGTTCAAAAATGAACTGTATTTATTAATATATTAATATATTAAAATAAACTTAATCTAAGCTTAAATAAATGTAAGCATATTACTTTTACTAAAAAGAGATCCGCTAGCAACTATACATATTCGCTTTGTGGAGAGAGTCTGGAGAAGGTTAGTAATATTAAAGATCTAGGAATAACATTGGATAGTAAGTTACATTTAGACATGCATATACAAAACATTAATATATATATAGCTGTTCGTTCTGATTCACTGACTCATTCATCGCCTCTCCTGTAAAATTTTGTATGAAAAATTTTTTTTTCACAAATGGTTTCGTATAGAGGACAAAAATTCATTAAGAGGAAAAATATGGAGAGAGCTGATGATTGAGGATTTCGGAGACGGTTGAAGAGCACGCTTAAGGTATTGAAGATAGGTGGGGGGTGCTCGAACAAATGTCACTCGAAACGTCATCCAATTGGCAGGGAGCCGAAAAAAAATTCAAAATGGCGAAAAAAAGATGGCCGCCATACAAATTTCGTCGGTGTCCATCTCGAAGGGTATAAAAGATGGAAGAGTTGTTTCTTAGCAAAACATGATCAGGATCCAAAGATCTACTCGATGAATACAAAAAAAATTCAAAATGGCGGACTTTATTTTTCCATAGAAAATGTATGGCGAATATTGAAGAGACTACAAGTTGTGAACTATGCAAGGCTTTGATGCGGTTCTTTGGGGATGTCTCAAAGAAAAATATTCAAAAATATGATGACTGAGGGTTTGGAAGATGGTTGAGGAGCCCGGGCAGGGTATTGTAGATAGGTGGGAGTTGCTCAAACAAAAATTACTCGAAACCTCATCCAATTGGCACTAAGCTGAAAAAAACCCAATATGGCGGCTATATAAATTTCGTCGGTGTCTATCTCCACCACTTCAGCTTTTTAACGTCCTACAGCTGGGCACAGGCCTCCTTTCTCATAGGAGAGACGGATATAGAGCTTAGACCCGCCACGCTGCACCAATGCGGGTTGGCGGTCTATTCACCAAGGATAAAAGATGGAAGAGTGGTATCTTGGCAAAAAACTGGTCAAGTACGAGTCAGACTCGCGCACCGAGGGTTCCGTACTCCAGAAGTATAAGTACAATCTGTTTTTCATTAGTTTGTTTTAAAAGGTAAGGTGCTAATTAAGCTAGGCCTCTAAATTGTATGAGCGCTCATACAACTCAGAGGTCTATCTTAATTGACTCAACTATGTATGTATGGGAACACCCTTTAATTTCCAACTTTTTTTAGTTTTTGGAATTTTTCCTTTAATTGTGCTGTAAGACCTGGCTTTTTGCCTAATTTCGTAATTCTAGGTCAACTGGAACTACCATTTAGATTTTCGACCCAAAACCTATAGGGTACTGCCGGTTGACCTAGATTTGTCAATTTTGGTTAAAAGCAAGGTCTTACAGATCAAATAAAGGAAAAATTCTGAAAAATAATAAATTTTGAAAATTAAGGTAAATTTTGGTACTTACAAGTTTTCGTGAAAATCTAAATTTGCCCATATCTTTTTCTTGTGTGGACTCAGGACTTTAATTTTTATACATCTAATAGGGACTATAGATCTTAGTATCTGGTATAAATTTCAACTTGCTAGGTCCACCCATTCCTGAGAAAATTGGTGGTGACACACGGACAGACGGACAGACAGACAAGAAAGTGATCTTATAAGGGTTCCTTTTTACTTTTTGAGGTACGGAACCCTAAAAATGATCACGACCTAAAGATCTACTTGATGAACACCACTATTCACTGTCCACTACTTACTGTACTGTCATAGCATAAAAATCAGATTTATAAAGCACTAGATTAACGACTTTTAATATTTGTTTTGTATTGCAGATTATCCAGTCACCTTTCCACCACCACTACAGTCTCTTTACGTCCCACTGCTGGGCACAGGCTTCCTCTCTCATAGGAGAGAAGGATTTAGAGCTTAGACCCGCCACGCTGCTCCAATGCGGGTTGGCGGGCTTTAACGACTATTGTCACATGATAGTGATAATAACCAGGACCAACTGCTTAATATGCTCTCTGAGGCACGGGGGTGAAATACCGCCAACTACCAACTCCGGGCTGGTATTAAAAATTTCTTGACAGAAAAACCCTATGCCTCACAATAATTTGTCCGAACCGGGAATCGAACCCGGGACCTCGTGATCTGCAGTCAAATATGCTAACCACTAGATCAACGAGGTAGTTAGTCACCTCTAGGAACATCTAATTTTACAAAATATACCTACCTACCACATTTACGCAAAACTCTTTTGATTGCATCCTAAAAATCCCCGCCACTATATCAATGTTACCCATTCTCAATACAAGAAAAAAAAAATAAAAAAAAATAAGATTCAATAATTTATTTATGATTCTAATCTGTGGTTGTCTACCTGTACTTTTTATATCGTCGTAGATACTAATCATTAATCTGTGACTTTTTAGCAGCGCAAAGCTGTAAGAAGTTTTAACTAAATTTCTCTTTGTATGATTAAAGCGACAATTGATAATAATTATTCAGAGAACAAAAAGTGTCAGGATGATTTTGGAAATCAATTTTTGACGTGTTATCGTCTTATAAGTCGATGAACGCCAGCCGCACGCATGAAAAGGCATGACTCATTGCCACGTACTGCGTGCAAGCGAGAACGCGGAACAAGCGATGGAGAGGCAATGTTTTCTTATGACGTTATCACGTAAAATTATCGTCCGTAAACCGACTTTACAGATAACCATTTTTTTTAATAATAATAAAATACTTATGATAAAACGTTATAAATTTTACGTTTAATATTATAAAAAAAATAATATTAATTGTATTTTTTTTAATACATAATAATACTACGTAGAACTTCTTAGACGAGTTCTAAATACGAATGACGTACTTTTATTTAAATCCATAGACTGAAAAAAAAAAACAAAACAAAAGGCGGTAAAAATTGTCTCTTTTTTTCTTTCTTTCTACGTTGTATTTCATCTGCTTAGGGTGATATAATTGTTTTAAAGATATTTTTAGAGATTTATCCATCTCAATAACTTATTGAATTAAATATTTCAGTCTGGTATTATTTCGTACTACTTAAACATTTATTAAGTGTTGTAGCTGATTTTGTGGTAAGTGACAATATTTTATTACTGAGGTGCAATGATGGCTTCTTATTCTTCGTCTTCTCTTCGGACCGTGCAAGTCAAGGAAGCTGCTAATTTCGATGCACCTACTCGAGAAGTTTTCTTATATAATATTCCCGGGGACGGGAACTGCATGTTTTCGGCGCTATCTTTTCATATATACGGTCATATAAACCGATCTCAGGAAATACGATCGCGTATTGTTGGAGGGATTGTTTCGAATTGGGATCGATATGGCATGTTTACAATGCGTCGTGACGAAAGCCCGTATGGGTCGGCTGAAGAATATCGCAATGAAATGATGCAAAACGGAATTTACGGCACTACTACCGAATTGACGATGGCAGGAGAAATATATAAAGATTATATGTTTAAACTGTACATAGAAGGTGTTTATGCGCAAGCATTCGGTACCGGACCTATAGAAAAAATGATCGGTTTTACAGGGCATCTCACGAGCGGTCATTTTGATGTTTTCATCGAAAAGAACGTAAATCAGGTCCCTTCAATAAATAGTCACTCTAATGAACTCCATATTCGCGATTCGCCCAGCGGTGGGCAAATCAATGAGGCCAAATCTCTAACGTTTACAGAGTCACAATCTTATAGTTCAAATCTGAATAGCAATGAATCATTAATGACTATTAGTAATACAGAATGTTCTTTGCCAAATAGGAAGCAAATATTGATAAATTCTCCTACTCTCACGTTTTCTCCTACTTTCACGGAGTCGCAACCCTACTGTTTAAAAGTGAATAGTAATAGTTCCGGCAGTGTCTCATTAAGTACCATCATAAACGAAGAACGTTCTTTGGCAAGCGATGGGCAAATACTAACAAATCAAGTTGAATCTCCAACATTTACGGAGTCGCAACCCTATTGTTTAAAAGTAAATAGTAATAGTTCTGGCAGTGTCTCATTAAGTGCCATCATAAACGAAGAACGTTGTTTGGCAAGCGATGGGCAAATACTAACAAATCAAGTTGAATCTCCAACATTTACGGAGTCGCAACCCTATTGTTTAAAAGTAAATAGTAATAGTTCTGGCAGTGTCTCATTAAGTGCCATCATAAACGAAGAACGTTGTTTGGCAAGCGATGGGCAAATACTAACAAATCAAGTTGAATCTCCAACATTTACGGAGTCGCAACCCTATTGTTTAAATCTCAAAAGTAATAGGTCTGGCAGTGTGTCATTAATCACCACTGTTCATGAAGAACGTTCTTTGGCAAGCGATGGACAAATTTTGGCAAATGAAATTGAATCTCCTACATTTACAGAGTCACAGCCCTGTAGCATAAAATATAGCCTTCGTCCATGTAAAGTAGTATTAGAGCGATTGCCTGTTGATAATCCACATATAACAGAATTATTACAAAATAAAACTGATAGAAAAGAAATGTATCAACAAAACTGTAAACGGTCACGTGGTAGGCCAAAAAAACATAATACTGCAGCTGAAAAAAAACGTAGGAATTTAGAGGCTGTTTTGCGTTACCAAAAATATAAGCCACAATCTAATAGGAAAGCAGTGCATCGGTATACCGCTGCACACCCCGACGTGCACCGAGGGGCAGTGCAAGTATATACAGCTGCGCATCCTGAAGTAAATAGACAGGCTGCGTTAAGATATCAGCGCTTGCATCCTCAAACCCATCGTGAAAGTGTTAATAAATATTGTGAAACACATCGAGATGAAATACGTCGAGTTAGAAATATTCCTTTAGAAATACGTGGGCTCGGTTTAACGGGTGCACTGAAAGGCAACGATTTAGATCAAATTAAGCCAATTCGTTTAAAACATTCTCTTCTGTGTGAAGAAACTTATAGGTGTATTCACTGCGGCGCAAGACTTTTTGATGAAGAAAAGTCTCGCACAAAGTGGTGTTGTGGACAGGGCAAATATAATGTTGACCCACTTGGACCACTAGATGCCCAGTTTTATGCAAACGAATTTTTTTTAAAAAACGCTAGAGCGTATAATAATCTGTTCAGCTTTTCAGCGCTAGGTACAACTCACGGCTTTCAAAGACCTGCGGGTCACGGTCCTAATTTAGTCAAAGTACAAGGGCGCATTTACCATCGCGTCTTTGATTTGGCTTATAATGGTAGTACAAATAATACAGCATTATATATACACGACGGAGAAGAACATCAAAGATTAGGAACTCAACAAAATTTGTGCCCCAATCTTATCAAGGAGATTTATGCGTACTTAAAAAATAACAATCCCTTGATAAAAAATTTACACTTATTAAATAATCACCCGAGTTCAGAAGCTCGATTAATTTTTCAAAATACAAGTCGACGTACTCATGGACCAATATTAGGAGATAGACCGGTGTCGAATGAGCTTGCAGGTTTGATTGAAACTTCAAACGAACATCACCCGCGAGCAGTAGTAATATGGAAAATTGGTGAAGCAAAACCACACACAGTACACTACTTACATCCCGCATATGAAGCGTTTCAGTATCCTTTACTGTTTCCTAGAGCTCCTGAAAGATATTCCATTGATATTAAAGATAAAGCTGGCAATAAACTAAGTCAAGTAAAATACTATCGTTGCCAACTCTTATCTGAAGAGCGGTTTGCAATCTTACGACGCCTTTCGCAAGAATACTTTGTTGATATGTGGTGCCGGACCGAAGAAGAGCGTCTACAATATTTCAAAGGGATTCAAAGCGAACTAAGAATTGCAACCCGACGTGAAATTGACGAAACGATGGTAGGTGAAGGCATCCGACCCGGTAAAGTATATTTACCGGCGAGTCTTACGAATAGCCCACGTTATATGCAGATCAGGTACCATGATGCTATGGCCATTGTTGCACGGTTGGGAAAACCAAGCTTTTTCCTCACTGTTACATGTAACCCGAAATGGCCAGAAATAACTAACAGTTTATATCCCGGCCAACAGTCAACAGATCGCCCTGATTTGTGTGTGAGAGTATTTCAACTAAAGTTGTCAATACTGTTGAAAAAAATCAGATCAAAAGATTTCTTTGGTACCATTGTGTCAATTCTACATGTTATAGAATTCCAGAAAAGGGGTTTACCTCACGCACACATTACGTTCCGCGTAGAAGGAGGAGGGCCCATCGATAGTATGGATATTGATAAATTTATTCAAGCAACTATACCTCCACCGGAACAGGGACGACTGAGACAACTGGTTTTGCAACACATGGTGCACGGCCCATGTGGCACAGAAAGGTCACCCTGCTATGATCAAGCTGCTGGGAAATGTTCGAAAAAATTCCCTAAAAGTTACACTGAAGTGACGTACACGGATGAACGAGGCACAGTACACTACAAACGTCCAGCTGGCGATCAGCCGGCAATTCGTGAACGAAATCAAACTTCAGTCACTAACAGGTGGATTGTGCCGTACAACCCGACGATACTATTGATGATGGAGTGTCATTGCAATTTGGAAATTGCTTCCACCTCCAAAGTGGTTAAATACCTTTACAAGTATCTGCACAAAAGTCCCGATCACGCAAAAGCGGGGGTGACAGAAGTATTTGACGAAATAGAACACTACGCTCAATATCGATATGTGAGCGCTTCAGATGCAATGTGGCGTCTATTGGAGTTTGACATCAGCTGCAGATACCCAACTGTTGTTGCACTACCGGTACATTTACCCGACGGAGACGCGATTGTTTTCCGTAACGGAACCGAGGCGCAAGCATCAGAAAATTATATGTCCAAATTGAAAATTTACATGACGAGGCCTTCAGATCCTGAGTTGGATGAATGTACTTACATAATGTTTTATGAAAGGTACAATGTCGAAACTCAGGTCCGGCCTAATTCAACTGTACAAGTGTTGGCTCATGAATCTGGAAAATATTTTATTACAAAAAGAGTACGAGGCGAAATCGTGGCTCGGATTGTCTTTATATCTCCTACACTCGGTGAACTTTATTTTCTGCGAATGTTACTCATGCGTTATCCGTGCCGGAGCTACGACGAACTGCGAACTGTCAACAATATAATTTACGACACTTTTCAAAAAGCAGCGTTCGAACGTGGTATTCTGAACGATAACCAGGAGTATGAATCGGCAATAGAAGAGGCAGCCGGCTTCAAGACCGGCAAAGGTTTACGTCAGCTTTTCTTCGCACTTATCATGGACGGTGCCCCAGCCCTTCTGTTATGGGATAAATACCGTGATCATTTGTGCGATGATTATCACAGAGGATGTGAATCTGAAATGGAAGCCGCTTACGACCACGGCCTTCGAGACATGGAACAAATGTTACGTGCTCATGGTCGCTCGCTATCAGATTTCGGTTTGCCAGATGTAAGACACAGTATTACCGAGCTTGACAGAGAAACTGGAAGATGGAATGATGAGGCAACTGTCATATTAAATGAATGGGAGTCAAAATTAAATTCGCAGCAACGGGCTATATATAACACAATCGTATTACTTACTAAAGATGATTGTGAGGATACGCCCCCGGTGTTCATCGATGGTCCCGCCGGAACCGGAAAAACCATCTTGCTTAACGTGATAGCTGCAAAAATTCGTTCTAATGGACATATTGCCCTATGTACGGCTTCCACGGGCATAGCTGCACTAAATCACGACGGAGGTGTTACAGCACATTCAATGTTTAAGTTACCGTTGGACTTTGAAGGTGGTAATGCAGTGTGGGGAATTTCAAACAATTCTCAAAGAGCAGCTCTGATCAAAGCAGCACGTCTTATCATTATCGATGAGGCACCAATGGCTCACACTACCTGCTTGAAACAATTGACCGTGGTCTCAAAGATCTAATGGAATGCAATACCAAACCCTTTGGAGGCAAAGTGTTGGTATTGGCCGGTGATTTTAGACAAATACCACCGGTGATAACAGGAGCAGGAGAACGTGACATATGCCGAGCGTCAATAAAAAATTCTGAAATCTGGCGCTACATTCAAAAATTCAAGTTAACTGAAAATCAGCGTGCAAAAGAAGACCCACAGTTTGCTAAATTTGTGTTGAGTATTGGTGAAGGTGAAGCTGAAACGACTGAAGAAGATTTATTAATTTTAAAAAAAATCAATTACGTAAATAGTTTGCAACAATTAATTGATAATATATATCCACAGTACGAAGTCTGTGATCCTGAAAATATATGTAAAAGAGCTATTCTATCTGGAACTAATGAAAACATAAGAGATATAAATCAAAAAATACTTGAATTGATACCTGGACCAATGACTATCTGTTACAGTGCTGACACCACCGACCACCTGAATGACAACTCAGCTGAACGATTAGAAGGCAATGTTTTAAATTCTATCACAGCACCCGGTGTGCCGGATCATGACTTGAAACTGAAAGTAGGAGCGGTCGTAATTCTTATTCGAAATATCAGTTTCACACACCGTTTAGTTAATGGTACAAAACTAATTATAGATAAAATTTCAAAATTCACTCTCTTAGCACATCACCCAAATAGTAGTGAGCCTATCGTCATACCTCGCATAACTTTTAAATTTAAAATAGGCCGAAACGGTGTAGAAATGACTCGCAAGCAATTCCCTGTCAAGTTGGCTTATGCTATGACATTTAATAAATCTCAAGGGCAAACTCTTGATCGTGTGGGAGTAGATCTAAGAAGTGATGTTTTTTCACATGGACAACTGTACGTCGCTTTGGGCAGAGTGCGACACAGTCATAATTTGCAAGTTTTAATCCCGCCAGAAAGAGTCAGCAGAAATTACGCTCTTACAAAAAATATAGTTTATAAATCATTAATAAACTAAAATTCAAAAGAAAATCGTACAAAAACCTTAATTCTCCTCAATAACGCAATAATTCTCCTCAAGAAGCATCTCAATAGCGCAACGGTGGTCGGTGGTGGTGGCGCAGATCAAAAAACCGTGAGGTCGACGGATCAAACCATAGGATCAAACCCCATTGTCGTACCCACTCTTAGCACAGGTTTTCACTTAATTGGAGGAGAAAGAAGAATATTAGTCATGTTCGTCATGACTAATATTCTGTAAAAAAATCTTTTCAAAGTTTGCTTCTGTAATTAATTAAAAAAACATGTAATATGTAAATAATACGTACCTTATGTGTAAATATCTAATATGTAATGTGTTATGTAGGTAGATTACGTTAAAATTAGAATATTCTTGAACAATGTGTTCACATTCTATAGGTTCTTATTTCTGTTTTATTATTATTATTTTATTGGCTTCATATGTTAAGTTTTCAACTATTAACAGTAATAGAAGGTAAATTGAACGGACTAAAGGGTACCAATTCTAACATCTTTAATGTCTGAATTATAGGCATCTTTTGCTTGCTTACCTATATCAAAACATATTTTTAAATAAGTAGGTATGTAGATGTATTTTTGTTATAGTTAGGACACATATTTGTTTTAGTGTTTATGCTATTTATTTATGTATCGTGGAGCAAGGTCGCAAAAATATTTAAATTTTTATAATATTTTTGCTACATTGCAATAGGTCTCATTATTCAGGCATGCAGAATACTTTCTACCCGATTACGGCAAAGCCAAAAGGAGAGTTTATGATTTCGCAGTCAAAATTTTTATTCTGTTTAAAATGGCTGAAAATGGGAGAACCACGTAAAAAAAAACGAGCTGGAGTCATACCTCCAGGGTGGCTTGGAAACTGGCTTATATTTACACTTACACTTTTTTATTATATAAATTAATAAGTATAAGTAAGTAAATATAAGTTTTTATTATATAAAAAATATTTTAGTTTTTTTTTGCGCGGAACCCGCTATCCCTTTTTCTAAATAAAAGTAGCCTAATATAAGAGTAGCTAGGGTAAGAATAAATATTTTTTTCCGATAAATCCTAAAACGCAAAACTGTTACACACCAAAACTTTAAATCCAAACGGACCCCTGTCCACTCATCTACGCGGTCCGCTTTAGCGGGCCGCGCACCCACGCGCCGTACTAGTTGTAAATAAAGCTTTTAAAATGTATGGATTTATAATGCGGACCGGTACCAGTTTCAAGAGAGTTGCTACATATCTACATTTGTATAAATCGCTGGTTCGCTCACAACTTGAATATGCTGTTTGTATCTGGAATCCCTATTATAATAAATATGTTAAGATGTTAGAAAATGTACAGAAAAAATTTTTGCGGAGGATGCACTATAAATGCACGAGAACCTACCTTCCTTATGACCAGCTTCTTGAAAAATATAATTTACTTGACTTGCAGTCGAGGCGCAAGCAACTTGAAGCCATGCTCTTATTTGATCTGTGTCATAATAAATACGATTGTATCCCTTTAACTCGTAAACTCTGTTATAAAGTACCATTTAGAAGTCATGTACGCAGTAATCAAACGCATAAACTTTTTGCAACTATAAAATGTCGTACAAATTCTGGTAAGCGCTCACCACTTTGGAGAATGACGCAGTCATATAATGCGTGCTTTGGCAATATTGATATTTTTTCCACTCGTGTGGGCACTTTCAAGAAGCTGGTCATGGATTATCTTAAGAATAATATTACTATGTAAGACTAAATCTGTAGAATAATTAGAATATACAGTTACCATAACTAAACTAATATATTTCTTATATATATATATGTACATTAATTTTTATACATGTAACTTTTGTAATTAAGTAATATGTGGTTGACGTAGTGGGTAGCATGTATAGTATTACTGTATTATATTATTACTGTTTTTTTTTAATAAGCACTGCGTGCTACTGTTTGTTGATCCGAATAAATAAAATAAAATAAAAATAAAATATTTCAAAATCAATTCGATACGTATGTAATTGTTTATATGTTTGTGTGTAAAATATTAATATTATATATTAATTTATATATAGCTGCTCGTGCTGATTCACTGACTGATTCATCACCTCTCCTGTAAAATTTTGTATGATTTTTTTTTCACTAATAGTTTCGTATAGAAGACAAAAATTCATTCGGAACAAAAATATGGAGAGAGCTGATGATTGAGGATTTCGGAGACGGTTGAAGAGCACGCCTAAGCTATTGAAGATAGGTGGAGGGTGCTCGAGCAAATGTCATTCGAAACGTCATCCAATTGACAGTGAGCTGAAAAAAATTCAAAATGGTGAAAAAAAGATGGCCGCCATACAAATTTCTTCGGTCTCCATCTCGGAGGGTACAAAAAAATGGAAGAGTGGTTTCTTAGCAAAAGATGATCAAAATCAGAAGGTCTTCTCGATAAATTGAAAAAAAATCAAAATGGCGGAATTTATTTTTCCATAGAACATGTATGGCGAATATTGAAGAGACTACAAGTTGTAAACTATGCAAGGCTTTGACGCGGTTCTTTGGAGAACTCTCAAAGAAAAATATGGGAAGACATAATGATTGAGGGTTTGGAAGATGTTTGATGAGCCCGGGCAGGGTATTGTAGATAGATGTGGGCTGCTCAAACAAAAAATACTCAGAACCTCATCCAATTAGCACTGGTTGAAAAAAAACCTCCAAAATGGCGGATTCCAGATGGCGGCCATACAAATTTCATCGGTGTCTATCGCACTAAGTATTAAAGATAGAAAAGTGTTGTTTGGAAAATGATGATCAAGACCTAAAAGGTCTACCTAATTGATGAACGGAAAAAAATCAAGATGGCGGAATTCATTTTTTCCTACACAAAATATTTTTTTCATTTTGACATTTTCACATTATGACATTTAGACATTTTAACATTTGACATTTGACATTTTGAAGTTTGACATTTTAACGTTTCGACATTTTGACATTTGACTTTGATATTGACTAAAAGAAGTTCCACTCCAATAAAAAATCCAGCTCTCCCTGAGGATGAGTTGATGAGAGGATGAATTGGATTAGGTTCTGAATATTTTTTGTTTGAGCAGCCCCCATCTATCTACAATACCCTGACTGGGCTCCTCAGTTATCTTCCAAACCCTTAGTCATCATATTGTATCCCCATATTTTTTTTTGAGAGTTCTCCAAAGAATCGCATCAAAGTTTTTTCAATATTCGGCATACATTTTCTATTGAAAAACAAATTCCGCCATTTTGAATTTTTTTCTATTCATCGAGTAGACCTTCCGATCCTGATCATCTTTTGCGAAGAAACCACTCTTCCATCTTTTATAGCCTCCGAGATGGACACCGACGAAATTTGTATGGCGGCCATCTTTTTTTCCCCATTTTGAATTTTTTTTAGCTCACTGCCAATTGGACGACGTTTTGAGTTACATTTGCTTGAGCACCCCCTACCTATCTTCAATACTTTAGGCGTGCTCCTCACCCGTCTCCGAAATCCTCAATGATCAGCTCTTTCCATATTTTTCTTCTGAATGAATTTTTGTCTTCCATACGAAACCATTTGTGAAAAAAAAAATACAAAATTGAACAGGAGAGGTGATCAATGAGTGAGTGAGTGAGTGAGTGAGTGAGTCAGTCATCCAATCAGCACGAGCAGCTATATATATATATATTAAAATATATATTTCTATCCATACCACATAATTAGGGGCTCATAGAACCTAATTCGGAGGTAATACCTCGGAATTGGGTTTTGTAACAAAAAACACGTTTCCTAATTCTGAGTGTTAAAAAAGAAAAGATTTTTCCATAATAAACAAATAATTTAAAGCTTAATTAGATTACCTTCGTAAATATGTACAATACTCTCTCAAAATTGCATCGAAATATGCATAAATTTAATTTTCTTTTTAATTAATTTTCTTTAGCTTCCCCATACAATCTATCAATAAATTACCTAAATAGGTAAACTTTGATACGGTATAACTAGTGATTTAGAAGCCAAAGTGTACCTCATAATTAGGGCTCTTTAACCTAATAGCCTATTTAAATAATCAAAACTGAAACAAGACGTATTTAACATAAAACGACCCTAAAAATTGAAAAACTTATTAAGTCTATGAAATCGCAATTCTGCGGTATACCTCCGCGTTAGGAACCGGCTAAAATATTTGGCACCTAATGCGGAGGTATTTTCAAAACGTATTTTCACCTTAATTTCTTTACAAATATTCACAAAAGTTGATTGTTTTCGATTGCAAATATAGTCCTTCAAATATTCATATCTAAATAAATACAAATAAAGCTCAAAATTAACGGATAAACACTATTTAAAAAAACGTAGGTATTTCGTGCACAAGGTCCAAAATGTATGAAACATGCGTTCGGGCCGGCTGCTAGTGTAAAACTTGCCGGTTATTTTAAAACATATACATATAAAACCAATTATTTCGTCATTTATCTATGGAATGATAAACTATCAATTGATTAAGATATGTTGCAGTAAAAAAGAGCTTGGTGATCGGTTGAAAACGCTGTTTTTCTATATACCTCCGAATTGGGTGCCAATTTTAGAATACCTCCGAATTGGGTGACTTTACCTTAGTCGTTTCGCCCTTAATATAGAAAACACTAAAAGTGGAAACCAGAAAGTGCACACTAACAGCAATAGAAAACAAAAGAAGCATATTGAAAAAAAACATTCAAAAATGGAAGTCAAATGACATTCTCACCATGAAGTGTCTGTTAGGCATTTGTCATATCTACATGCGGCAGTTGATTTTTATTTACATAAGTTTTGAATTTTTTATCTTTTTTGTGGTAATTGTTTTATCTCTGGTAACATTACGAAACGTCAGAATTCCACGGAATTAGTAATTCGGGTATATGTATCATTTTACGCTAATGACCATTTTCAATACTAAGTTTATGGTTTGGAAAACCTATGAATAAAATAGATCTACGTAAAAGGTTCATCAAATTATTATATTAGGAAAAATAGTAGCCCTACTTACTGGTTGGTGTATCAGGTTATAATTAAAAAAATAATTAGAATTTTTGATAAGTAAACGAGAAGGTTATCTTAATTAATTAAGAAAAATAATGGGGAAATTTAATTTGAAAGTAATATCCTAAAGGTGTCTTATTAATTAATGTTACGAGATGAAAAACCCGGCCCATTACCGGCACAGATATTAATTTTAGTACCTACCTACCTCTATATTTGCCGCTAGGAAACATTCTACGACTTTGTGCGTTTAACTAATCAACATTAAATGACAGAACACTAATTTTTAGGCCCCGGATGTGGCCTAGTTTTGACAGCGCATATCAGTCGAGTGCGCCGGATAAGTAATGTTTACCCAAGTCGGTAGATGGATGGGTGATCAATAATGTAAGTCTGAATTTAGTCTTTTTATATCCTCCGTGCTTGGGGGAGCACGTAATACCGTCGCTCCTGTTTATTATTAACCCCCGACGCAAAATCGATGGGGTGTTATAAGTTTGACGTGTCTGTGTGTGGGTTTGGCGTGTCTGTGTGTGTGTGTGTGTGTCTGTCTGTTCCCCTGTGGCGCTCAAACGGGTGGACCGATTTGATTGCGGTTTTTTTTTTCTTTGAAAGGTGAATTAGTCGAGAGTGTTGTTAGCTATGTTTGATGAAAATCGGTCCGAGATGGCCGCCGCTAGAAAATGGCGGATTACATATTTTTTCACAACTCCCTTAATAGGGGTATCAAATGAAAGGGCTTGACTAGTGGAATAGCACTATTGCATATCCAAGATGGCCGCCGCCACAAAATGGCGAATGTCGGGGTTTTTTTTTAAATTTTTAATTTATACTTGTGTCATAGAAACTCATCAAATCGACTGTCCTTTAATTAATCCTTGAAATGATACTTCGATACCAGAAATTTCCCATTACATACTTACTTAGTATTTATATTACCTCATATATCCCTATGCAATATTGATAAGAACACCATCGGATCGAGGATGCTACGTCTTTTTTACTCGTCGTACAAACCGCGAGAAGCCAATGCACTGGATTATTTTTCTAATGTCGTCCCTACACGAAACTGTTATCCGCCGCGTTCTTTTTTCAAATTTTTGTTTGTTATTCTAAAAGACTTTAATGAATAGTCACACTAATATTATAAAGGCGAAAGTTTGTGTGTATGTATGTGTGTATGTTTGTTAATCTGTAACGCCGCAACTACTGAACCGTTTTGGCTGAAATTTTGAATGAAGATAGATTATGCCCTGACTTAACACATAGGCTACTGTGTATCTATATATCTATACATGTGTATGTATACTTTTTATCCTGGAAAAATCCACAGTTCCCACGAGATTTTGAAAAACCCGAAATCTACAGGTACAGCTATAGATAGATAACTTCCTTAAAAGTAGGTAATCCGTAAAAGGTTGGAAATGGGAGCGGGAACGGGAACCGGAAATCAAAAGCGATCGGCGAAGATCGCCGCTATATTATTTGTAAAAATTGACGTTCAAAAAGTGTACAGTATACCAATTTTGAATAAATTTTTTTATTTGAATTTTTGAATTTGAATTTGAGTACTAAATCCTGGAAATTGAAATAACTCTTGGGAATTTTCCGCAGTTTAATGTAACTGAAGTTTGCCGTACTTAAATGCAACCGCAGCGTTCGGCGAGCCCGTCTGGTAACACCCTAACTAGGAACTCCTTGTGTTCGCCCTGGTTCAGCTGACAGTTCGAAGGCTGCCTCTGGTAAAGTTTTAATTAGTATCGCATTTCATTATTGTCAAGACTAGTTTGCGATATGGCAGGTAGAATAATAAATAGCTGGGATACAGGAAAATTCAAAGAGATCTACGTAAGACATAGTAACTACATGTAGGTACATAGTACATATTATAGTACCTAGTAGTAGTAGAGTTGCTATTACTTTTTACCCGACTACGGCAAAGTCAAAAGGAAGGGTTATGATTTTAGCAGTCTATGTATGTATGTATGTATGTATGTATGTATGTATGTATGTATGTATGTATGTATGTATGTATGTATGTATGTATGTATGTATGTATGTATGTATGTATGTATGTATGTATGTATGTATGTATGTATGTATGTATGTATGTATGTATGTATGTATGTATGTATGTATGTATGTATGTATGTATGTATGTATGTATGTATGTATGTATGTATGTATGTATGTATGTATGTATGTATGTATGTATGTATGTATGTATGTATGTATGTATGTATGTATGTATGTATGTACATATGTATGTATGTACGTTTGTTTGTGTCCGATTTTGATGAATGAGGTGTCAATTAATTCTTTGTTATGGTCCGGGTGACATAGGCTACATTTTATATTCGAAAAAATCGAAAAGCGACGTCCGCGTGGCTAAACTAAAATATCAGTTAGTTTCAGATAGACATAATAGATGGCGCCACTAGCTGCTTGCCCCGCGCTTTCTGCGTACTAAATTCTTATTTTATACTAGCATTTGCCCGCGGCTTCGCCCGCGTGAATTTCGGTTTTTCACAAATCCTGAGGGATAAGTAGATTTCTGGTCCACTCGCCCCCCGCCGCGCCGCGCGGCGGCGTACCGCGGTACCGCGTACGGCGGGCCGCGCAGGGCGCAGCCCGGGCGCGCGGCGCGGCGCGGGGAGTTCGGCCGTCGGCCGTCGCGCGCAGCGAAAATACCTATCAGGGCGTTTTTTAACATAGGTACTTACTTAATTTGATGTCTGACCACGAAATATATTATAGTCTGAACTCTGAATATTAAAAGTTTCAAAGGACATGATTTCGTGGAATGTTCATGAGTTCAAAGCATTTATTTTCACAGAATATCTCTAGTAGATACCTGGAATAAGATGATTTATTTCAATGCCAAGTTAATCCTTGACCGCGATCTCACCTGGTGGGTAGTGACGATGCAGTCCAAGATGGAAGCGGGCTAACTTTTTTTTTTTTTTCATTTATTGATCACGTTAATTTTCGATATACATTTAAAACAAGTATAAATTGAAAATTTAATAATTTTTTTCAAAGAAAAATGAACCGACTTCAAACCATTCGAACTAAAAAGTTTAAAATAATTTTTTATTCATTTAGATTTACGATTAAACTACCTAACTCAAATGATATATAATTTTTTGGAGTCGGCGCCAAACCACATTCAATTCGTCTTGGTAAAATCAGAGTAACTATCCACTTTTGAATGTGAGTGCGGTGAACCATAATAGTCACGGAGGAGGCTGTCCGGGACGCGGGGAGCATATTTTCGACTTGAAAAGTATGAAACATTTGGCGCCGACTTCAAAAACTTATATATCATTTGAGTTAGGTAGTTTAATCGTAAATCTAAATGAATAAAAAATTATTTTAAACTTTTTAGTTCGAATGGTTTGAAGTCGGTTCATTTTTCTTTGAAAAAAATTATTTTATGCTTTTTAGTGATTTGTTTTCTTTATATTAATAATAATATAAATGAGAACTAAGTATGTAAAATAGATTATGACCTATATATTATTAATTATTATTAAATATCCTGTGACATAATACATACATTTTATGTGTCATACTAAGTATAGGTGATTTATAATGTTCTAACCCAACCTAACCTAACTTCCGATCTATACAAGATTAGTTTGTATGCGTACTACTCTTGTATAATTTGGAAGACCTTGATTAAAAAGTAATTTACAATATATACGCGACCAGTTTCACACCCTTGCGGTTTGGCTTTGTATAGAATGGAAATACACGTAACCGTGCACAAACTCCAAGGACAACTCTATAGTATAGCTGTACTGACTTCGACCCAAAACTTTTTGCAAAAGGTCAATGTTACGTAGGCGTAGCAGAGTGAAGTCTTTGGCCAGAATAGGTATATTAGACTTCAGCAATAGGTCTGGCAATATCAGAGAACATATTAGTGACATATGTATACATTTATGGTTATAACTTGGTACTTAAGAATGATAACTCGATGTATTATAATTATATACTAAAACCTTCCTGAAAAGATGTAGATTACGATAGTGAAACAATCATCAAAATTGGTTCATTAGTTGCGAAGATAATCGCGAACATACTTACATACATACATACATACATACATACATACGGGTCGAATACAGAACCTCCTTTTTTTGAAGTCGGTTAAAAAACCCCCGACATTTGCCATTTTGTGGCGGCGGCCATTTTGGATTTGCATAGTGCTATTCTACTAGTCAAGCCCTTTCATTTGATACCCATATTAAGGGAGTTGTGAAAAAATATGTAATCCGCCATTTTGTAGCGGCGGCCATCTTGGATCGATTTTCATCAAACATAGCTAACAACACTCTCGACAAATCCACCTTTCAAATAAAAAAAACCGCATTCAAATCGATCCACCCGTTTGAGCGCCACAGGGGAACAGACACACACACACACACACACACACACACACACAGACACGTCAAACTTATATCACCCCGTCGTTTTTGCGTCGGGGGTTAAAAACACAGTTCGCCATCCTCTAGAAACTGTTGAAGTTTATGTGAGGATGGCGAGTTCGCGTTATACAAATTTAATAAAATAAAGGTGAAAAAACTGTTTTATAAATAAAACTTGGAAGGGTATAGTAGAGTAATTGAATGCTATACTTACTCAGTTTTAAACGGCATCATACCGGAACGCTAAATAGCTTGGCGGCACGTCTGTGCTAGCAGAGTGGTGACTAGCCACGTCCAAATCCTCCCACAGAATAGACCAGGAATAATTTAGCAATTTAACCATAAATTCCCAAATTGCCCCAGCCGGGTATCGAACCTTGAACCTCCCACTACTCACTGTAAGACAAAAATATTCTCATAGACAAGTACCTATAAATTAAAAATTTAAAAACCCCCCGACATTAGCCATTTTGTGGTGGCGGCCATCTTGGATTTGCATAGTGCTATTCTAATAGTCAAGCCCTTTCATTTGATACCCATATTGAGGGCGTTGTGATAAAATATGTAATCCGCCATTTTGTAGCGGCGGCCATCTTGGTCCGATTTTCATCAAACATAGCTAACAACACTCTCAACTAATTAACCTTTCAAACAAGAAAACCGCATTCAAATCGGTCCTCCCGTTTGAGCGCTACAGGGGAACAGACAGACACACACACACACACACACAGAGACACGTCAAACTTACCCCGTCGTTTTTGCGTCGGGGGTTAAAAAATTATGTTCGTCGGGGGTTAAAAAATTATGTTCGTCGATTTCACGTCAAAAAAAAAAAAGATATGTGTTACTTATCCCGGACATTACTTGTCTCTGGTGGTAAATAAAAGTCACTACGAGTATGTACAGCTGAAGCCGATTCGGCCGATTCAAAAGGCCGGAGCTCCGATATTGCCATGTCTTTTGTCTTTAAAGCGCTTTAAGGCGCCTGTACTGCAATAAACTATTCAGCAGGGGTTTGAAACCTTTTGTTTTAAATGAAAATAATACTTTAATACTTATAGCGAAAACTTGGTTCTCTTTTCAGAGGCTGTAGGTCTAATAATTTATAATACAAAATTTTATATCCGAAAGTAGGTTTGTTTGTTGGTTTGTTTTTCAATCACTCAGCATCGGAGCAGCCATTGCTTCGTTGATGGACGTGATTTTTTGCATAGGTAGTTGAAAAACTGGAGAGTGGTACCTGTATAGGATAGTTTTCACCCCACAAAACCAAGGTTCAATTCAATTCACTTTATTGCAAACTTGGGTTAGTTTTAACATTAGATATGCTGCCAAATTCTACCTTACGGCATGAATACTCGCGGAATTTTTGAAAACCTAACCACTCGGATGAAGTCGCGGGCAAAGGCTCGTAGTTTATAAAGGTTTGCTAATGGTTTTAGAAGGTTTTTCCAGTAAACATCTCAGGTAAATAAATTAAGTAAACTTTTAACTAAAGTTCCTTTTAAAGTCCTTTTTTAAATGTTCCTGTTGGAAAAGTATAGCATATATATTATATACACATTTACGAACTGTCAATTCCGTTTAGTTTAGAAATAGTACATTGTTCCACGACGGGAGAAAGTGACCGATTACTACGAGGGTGCAGCTTGAGGCCCGAGGCCGTAGGCCGTAGGGCCGCAATACGCCCGAGCTAGGAATCGCACTTTCTCCCGAAGGGATACATAGTGCTTTATACTACACCTACGAGGAAAATAATAAAATAATCAAAAATATTAAAATTATTACCGGAAATCAATCAGAAAAAGACGTTGGGTTTCCATTGTAAAAAATCTTCATATTTATTTATTTATTTATTAAGCCTCTATCAGATTAAACATTGTTATGCATTGTACAATTTATTTCTAATTTTTCCCCCTAATCTGCGTGCCTTTTGGCAAAGGCCTCCTCCAACCTCTTCCATTCTCCTCTATCTGCTGCCCTTCTGGTCCATGTTTTTCCCCCCACAGCAGCTATTTCATCTACCCATCTTTTAGTCTGTCGACCTTTCTTCCTCTTTCCTTCCCTGGGGTACCACAAACTAATGGTTTTGCTCCACTTATCCTCACCCCGAATGATGTGGCCAGCCCATCGCCATTTAAGGAGCTTTATTTTGTGTATCACCTCTTGTGTTCGTGTGGCTTTTCTGATTTTTAAATGAGGTATTTTATCTATTTTCCGCTTGCCCAACATGCTTCTTTCCATGCTACGCTGGCAGGTTCTGAGTTTGGATAAATGAGCCTTAGTGAGCGCCCATGTTTGGCACCCGTATGTCAATATAGGAAGAATGCAGGAGTTAAATAGTTTACCCTTTACTATAGTGCTCATTTTCGGATCCTTCATTACTTCCCTAAATGACCAATATTGTTTCCAAGCATTCCCTATTCGTGTCTCTACTTCTTTGCTCGATATGTTCTTTGTTGTGATTAGTTGGCCAAGGTACATATATTCTTTTACATATTCTATATTGTTATTGTTTAGTGTAATTGTTTCTTCCTCTCTATTTGTCATAGCTTTAGTTTTAAGAATGTTCATGGTCAAGCCAACCTGCTTGCTACGAGCGTCCAGGTCAGAGAGCATTTCTTGCAATTCCTGTGGAGATTTAGCAAAGAGAATTATGTCGTCTGCGAACCTTAAGTTAGTAAGATATTCTCCGTTGATTTTTAAGCCATGTTGCTTCCACTCAATTTGTCTGAATACTTCTTCTAGCACTGCTGTAAAGAGTTTTGGCGACAACGGGTCTCCCTGGCGTACACCTCTCTCTATGTTTATCTTTTCCCCTTCTCTATCTAATTTCACTGTTGCTGTACTGCCGGTATAAATATTCTTTATTATTCGTATATATTTTCCTTCTACTCCTTGCTTGTTCAGTGCGTTCCATATTTTGTCATGTTCCAAGGAGTCGAAGGCCTTGTAAAAGTCAATAAAGCAACAGTAAAATGGCAGGCCATATTCTCCGTATTTTTCCAGCACCTGCTTGACAACGTGGACATGGTCAACTACTGAGTATTTGCTTCTAAATCCTGCTTGTTCTCTGGGCTGGTTTTCATCCAAGACTTTGGTTATGCGATTCAGAAGGACTTTAGCAAATATTTTATACACATTAGACATCAGGCTTATGGGTCGGTAGTTTCCCACTTCGCTTCTATCTCCTTTCTTGTGTATTAATATTATAGTCGACATTTTCCATTGAGTGGGGACGGTTTCAGTTGTCAGCACATCGTTGAATATTGTGGTGAGTGTCGGTATGAGAGCACTTTGTACTCCAATCAGAAACTCATTTGTGATGTTGTCTGAACCTGGGGCTTTATCTCGTTTTAGTGTTTTTATTGCCTTCTCTACCTCTATTTCAAGTATTGGTGCAACTTCAGTTTTGTCCTCAATCATCATGCTGTTTGATTTTGCTTGTCTTGAATACAGTACCTTATAAAAATTGGTAGCGGCTTTAATGATATCTGGTCTTTTGCTAATTAGAGCTCCAGTTTTACTTTTGATCTTTGGGATCCAGTCTTTTTTTCCCACTAAGCTTTGTATGGCTTTCTTAATACCTCCAGTTCTGATAATGTTTTCCTCAAATAATTTCTGTCGGCGAGTTATTCGCTCCTTCCTCAGCTGAGTTCTTATCTCCTTAGACAGATTTGCAATTTTCTGCCTGATGTCCTTGGTTTTACTAGGAATTTTTATAAGTTGTCCTCTTTCTTCTTGTAACATTAAAGTGTGGTCTGACATTTTGCTCTTCTTTTCAACTTTAACTCTGTTTCCAGCCAGTACTCTATTTAGTATCTTTTGTAAATAATCATACTTCTCTTGGAGCCCGAGCTCTTCAGTTTCAGTGTTGTAGTTGTTAAGTTGCTTTTTTAGATTTGTGTTAACTCTTGGTAGAATTCCTCCTTTTAAACATTGATTGGTTTTTATAATATGTTTTCTCGAGTTTCTATGCTGGTTTACTTTAAGTTTAGCTCTTACCATCCGGTGGTTAGTATTGAAGTTTAAATTGCATACTACGCCACAATCATGAAAGGCTTTGCGACCGTTTGAGAGAATAAAATCTATTTGGTTTTTGTATTTACCGTCGGGAGAGATCCATGTCCATATTGTGTTTTTCCTCTTTTTGAACATACTGTTCAGAATTGTTAGGTTATTTTCAAGACAGAGGTTTACTAGCTTATCACCGTTTCTGTTTCTTTTGCCTATTGTGTATGGACCTATGATGTTGCTTTCACTTTCGAGACAGCTGCCAACTTGAGCATTAAAATCTCCCATTATTATTAAGTTTTTGGACCCATATTCATTTATTGTCTTAGTTATTTGATGGTAGAAGTGTTCTATTTCATTCTTATTTGCTTGGGCCGTTGGTGAGTAAACCTGGATGATGGTCCATTTATCTTTATAGGATGGTAAGTTTATGTTTAGAACTGCAATCCTTTCAGAAATTCCGACTATTTCCTCTATACAGCTCTTTAAGTGTTTCTTTATGATAAAGCCCACTCCAAATTTACCTTTTGTTTCCCCTTTGTAGTACAGAAGGAATTCTTCATACTCTTCTATTCTGTCTCCTAATCTTCTCACCTCACTGAGACCGATTATATCCCATTTTACGTTCTTTAAAGCCATTAATAACTCTTGTAGACTATCTTCAGTTCTCAATGTAAGTGTGTTTAATGCGTTTATGTATAGATATTCTGATTTAGTTCTGTTTGTCTGTTTGGAATTTTTGGATGTGGTTGGAGGGTGGTGGTCGAATTGTTCCTCCTCGGTGACCGGCCGGTATGGAGGAATACTTGGGTTAAATTTGTTTTTAGTTGTTTTTTCTGAATTTATTTTCCGATAACCGAGGTTTCTAATTAGTTTTTTGGCGTATCTTCAGCTGTTGACTGTGATCTGTGTCTGGACAGGAAATTAGCCATACTTGTTCTGCTCACTCTCTTTGCTTCTCTTTTTCTGAAATCTTCCTCAGTGTTAGGCGACTTAGGAGGGTCTGAGATTTCCCGCTTTCTTTTTTCGCTTATTTTAGGATTTTTCACTATGAGCTTATCATATTTCAAGTATGCAATATTTCCTTTTTTCCTTTCTTCCTCTAGTTCATATGCTTTGTTGTATCTATTTTTATCTATTTCTAGATATCTTGGTTAAGAGATTTTCAATATAACAATAACTGCTTGGCCACATATTTTTAATTCCGGCGGCGTTGGGCGGCTCACTTAGACACTTCGAGTTCTCTAAAGTTATTTGTAATTTTATAAATTGAAAATTTGGATAGGTAAAACAAAAGAAAGCGACTCACAAAATACAAAGACAAGTATAAATTGAAAATTTAAAAAACCCCCGACATTCGCCATTTTGTGGCGGCGGCCATCTTGAATTTGCAATAGTGCTATTCTACTAGTCAAGCCCTTTCATTTGATACCCATATCAAGGGAGTTGTGAAAAAATATATTATCCGCCATTTTGTAGCGGCGGCCATCTTGGACCGATTTTCATCAAACATAGCTAACAACACTCTCGACTAATTCACCTTTCAAACAAAAAAAACCGCATTCAAATCGGTCCACCCGTTTGAGCGCCACAGGGGAACAGACAGACACACACACACACACACATACACACACACACACACAGACACGTCAAACTTATAACACCCCGTCGTTTTTGCGTCGGGGGTTAAAAATAGCGCGAAAAATTTATATTTTCTATTTTTTACTTTTACTTTATATTTTATTGTATTAATTAAAATTGAATTTATTTAAAATAGCGGACCCCGGTCGTGCTCGGTGACATACCGACATCAGCGCCATCTACCGTGGCGGTTACTTATTTATTTTATTATAGGTGCTTTTTATGTCGTCTTTTGTCGAAATAGGTTTATTTTCATGTACTGATCGGATTTTATCAAAAATTAAAAAGAAAAAAGCACGTTTGTAATGGAATTTCCGCTCTAGCGCGTTAACAATGAATTCTCATAGTTCTTTTCGCCCCGCATATTTGTTTGACAGTAATGACGTACTTTTGACCGTCGATAGGAGAAAAATTAGGAGAAAAACCAGAAGGCACTTTCCGAGCAGGTGTAGTATAATAGTAGATAGCTTAAGCTATACATCATAATTTTCACCATTGCAACCCTAGTAAGAAGAGGTTCGAAACCTTTTTTAGTTCTACAAATATTCACCCAAGAGAGGGTTCAATTTGTGATATTCGATACGAGAAGCCTTTGTTTGTGTCTAAAAGTGCACTCAATACATCTTCGGAGGCAATAATGCAGACGTTTCGGTTGCGCCGACACGGCACGCTCTGTGGAGTTGTTGCTGTGTTCGCTGAGCGAGGCGCTCTTGTTTACTTACTGCGAGTGCGGACTGCGGTTTATTGCTGGGCAGAGGTGTCGAACCTTTTCATTGTAGTGTTCATGTATAACAACAGACAAAGTTCGTAACCTAAAATCCGACTACGCTTAGTAATTTATTGTTTACTTACTCCGAGTGCGGACTGCGGCTTATTGCTGGGCAGAGGTGTCGAACCTTTTCATTTTAGTATTCATGTTTAACAAGAGATAGAGTTCGTGACCTAAAACCCGCTTTAAAAATTATTGCTGGGCAGAGGTGTCAAAACTTTTCATTGTAGTGTTCATGTATACCAAGAGATAAAGTTCGTGACCTAAAACCCGCTTTAAAAAACCACGCTTAGTAATTTAATAATTGCTACTAATTTAATCTATACTTATTTAATAAATAAAATTGAAGTGTCTGTCTGTAATTTCGAAATAACTACCACATATTAAGCTCATATGGTTATTTGGACGATACCATAACCGAATCACACGTTTTTAAAATTTTTGTCTGTCTGTCTGTCTGTTTGAACGGGCTAATCTTCGAAACGCCTGAACCGATTTTGACGGGACTTTCACAGACAAGTAGAGGATTAACCAAGGAGTAACATAGGCTACTTTTTTAACCGACTTTTAAAAAAGGAGTTGTGTTGAAATCGGTAAAAAACGCCCTGATAGGTATTTTCGCTGCTCGCGGCGGCCGACGCACGCTCGCGTTGCATGGAACTCCCCGCGCCGCGCCGCACGCCCCTGTGCCCTGCTCCCGCCGTATGCGGTACCGCGGTACGCCGCCGCGCGGCGGGGGGCGGGTGGACCAGAAATCTACTTATCCCTCAGGATTTGTGAAAAACCGAAATTCACGCGGGCGAAGCCGCGGGCAAAAGCTAGTATTAAATATTATTTTAGTGTGCAGAACGCGGGGCAAGCAGTTAGTGGCGCCATCTATTGTGTCTATTCGAAACTAAATAATATTTTACGTTTTCCGCTCGGACGTCGCTTCTAGATTTTTTTCGTATACATATAAAATGTAGCCTGTCACCCGGACCATAACGAAGAATTAATTGACAACTCATTCATCAATATCGGCCCAGTAGTTTAGGTGTGGTACACACAGAATCTCATAGAAAAATCGGCCACATACATACATACATAGACTGCTAAAATCATAACCCTTCCTTTTGCCGTAGTCGGGTAAAAAATCTATAGTCTGATTTTTAATTAGGTGGAATTCTGACAGTTGTCATTTTATAGGTACACTAGCGGTCCGCCCCGGCTTCGCCCGTGGTACATAATATATAGCCTAAAGCACTCAGGGATCACGTACATATCCAACGGTGAAAGAATTTTTGAAATCGGTCCAGTAGTTCCTGAGATTAGCGCGTTCAAACAAACAAACTTTTCCGCTTTATTATATTACTAGATGATGCCCACGGCTTCGCCCGTGTGTATTTAGGTTTGTAAAAATCTCGTGCGAACTTTGATTTTCCAGAACAAAAAGTAGCCTATCTGTAGTAAGTAGTAACCCGTCCACAAAACGGAAAAATTCCGTGGGATCCTTACGATTTCGGAATGCAATTCCTTACAGCATCAGGGTTGAGGAGTTGGACATTTACCTACTCGAGGTCATTCAACAATAAAGTCTTTAATTGGTATCCCCAATATCAATTTAAATAACCGACAGTGCCTAAATCCCATTAGTTTTGGGGATCAGATCCCCTACAGCATCAGGATTGAGGAGTTGGAATCCAAATTTTTTGTAGGACAGTGTCGCAATGTTTCTCTATCGGTTAAAAAAAAAATTACGCAAAACGGTTCAGAAATCTCGGAGATATCGGTGTACATAGGTAGATAAACACAACTCCTCCTTTTTTGAAAGTCGGTTAAAAAAGTAGCCTATGTTACTCCCTGGTCAATTCTCTACTTGTATGTGAAAGTCCCGTAAAAATCGGTTCAGCCGTTCCAAAGATTAGCCCGTTCAAACAGACAGACAGACAGACAGACAGACAGACAGACAGACAGACAGACAGACAGACAAAAATTTTAAAAATGTGTGATTCGGTTATAGTAACGTTCAAATAACCATATGAGCTTAATATGAGGTAGTTATTTCGATATTACAGACAGACACTTCAATTTTATTTATTAGTATAGATAAAGTATAGATATGATGAGTATTTGTATGAAACAGGCAGTGTCAAACTCTTTCTCGAAATTGGACCTACCTAGCTGGTTTAATGAAGTACAAACTAAATTTTGCAAACGTAATCACAATATCGCGTTATAACAACAGATTCATAGCGCAGTTAATCACGAACAAACACTGATAACGTTTGTTTTAACGCATAATGAGATTAAAATATGTTTACCGCCCATGGTTGTTTAGATTTAGCGGCTAGGCTTGTATTAGCTAATTTAGTATGCCAAATTATTGCTAAAACATTTAATAATTATTTATGTACGAAGAATTTTTTACCCGACTGGGTTATGTGTTTCACCTGTGTGTATGTATGTCCATTCCTATGTCCGCTTGTAACTAATCAACGGCTCAACGGATTTTGATAAATGATACGTCATTAGATTTGTCTCAATGACGCGAGTGTTATAGGGTACCTAAATTTAAAAAAAAATCAAAATGGCGGACTTTATGCGCTTTAATGTGCGAGCTGAAAAAAAATTTTTTCTTCAAGACCCTCGAGTGGGGTATCAAAATAAAGGGATTCAAAAGGCAAATACGAAAATGTATAAATTTATATATTTGGAAACAATTTGGAGTGATAAATCGTAGAAAATGACCGTTTCCTATGTCAGTTCGTAACTACTTAACGGCTCAACCTATTTTGATAAATAAATTATACGTCATTAGATTTGTCTTGACGGCGCAAATGTTACTGGGTACATAAAATTCATAAAAAATCAAAATGGCGAATGTTATGCACTTTAATGTGCGGGCTGAAAAAAAATTTTTCTTCAAGACCCTCGAGTGGGGTATCAAAATAAAGGACTTTAAAAGGCGAGTACGAAAATGTATACAATCTATATGTTTTAAATCAATTTGGAGTGACAAATCATGAAAAACAAAATAAATAACAACTACACTGTAAGTGGTACGGTGGTAGTTTATTAATTTTTTAGTTCGTTTTTTAGCATGGCAGTCGGGTTTTTTTAATTTTTAAATTATAGCTTGTTATATCGAGTAAATCTATTTCACAGCATTTTTTTGTTTTTGTAGCATGCAGCTGTTAGGTAACTTTTATACAAAAGCCAGGTTGACTTGTATATAAATTGGACATAATTTTAAGAAAATAATTTGAAAAACGGATTATTATTACTTAAGAACGTTGTGAGATGTACAATGTTCAATGATGTACAATGTACAATGTCCCGGGTTCGATTCCCGGGTCGGGCAAATAATTGTTAGGTTGGGTTTTTCTGTCAAGAAATTTTCAGTGTCAGCCCGGAGTTGGTAATTGGCGATGCATCACCCCCGTGCCTCAGAGAGCACGCGGTCCCGGTTATTATCACTATCATGTGACAATAATCGTTAAAGCCTGCCAACCTACATTGGAGCAGTGTGGCGGGTCTAAGCTATAAACCCCTCTCTTCTACGAGAGAGGAGGCCTGTGCCCAGCAGTGGGACGTTAAAAGGCTTTGGTGGTGGTGATGGAACGCGAAATTCACAAATGTAATACGTCACGGGCGCCCATATTGTATCGAGCTCTCTATCGCCACAACGCCATTTTGAATGAAGGGGGGTGCGGGGTGCGAGGCATGCAATATTGATGGCATATTGAAGCCTCCCGAATAGATGCACTTTGTTTCTACCCAATGTTGCGATTTTGCTGACGGGCGATATGTTTGTATCACAAACCAGTGTAAGTTGATCTTTCCCCATTTTGAAATGTGTCTATCTATCAATGGACGTTAAAAATAAACGTGATAGTCTATCAGAGGCTCTAGTGTTATTTTAATGTTAACTTAAGTGTGCGTTTTCTTAATAGTTCTCTATAGTAAATGGAAGCTATATGCAAAGTAACCTACCGTTAATCTCAATTTTTAGGGTTCCGTACCCGAAGGGTAAAAACGGAGCCCTATTAATGTCACTCGGCTGTCTGTCCGTCTGTCCGCCGGTCACAGGTCTCTAGCTCGCAGACGAAATGAGTTACAAACCTGAAATTTTGGTATTTAGTGTAAAACGTTAACCCAAAATCAAATATTGAATTAGAAATTGAATTAAATTATTTTTCAGGGGGGCTCCCATACATGAAAAAGGAGCCGGAAAAAAAAATTTTCTTTACCCTAGCTTGTGGGGTATCATTGTTTAGAGCTCAATAAGTAGAGTACAAATATATATTTTTTTAATTTTTATCTCAAAAAATAAGGGAATATATAAGGAAAATAAGGGAGGCCATCAAAGTTGTCAGTTTTAGACCATTTTTGTGACGGGGGCTATCTCAAAAACTAAACTAGTTGGGAATATGATATTTCAGTATATTATGTACTATATGCTCTATTTAAACAACAAATACTGAAAACAACGATTTATTAAATAGTTTATAAGCTGTGACCAAAATAAACGAACATTTTTTTGGGTTTTTCTTTCACGGTTTGTTGCGATGTCTAGCTCGGAAATTAAATATTTCTTAGACCCAAAATATTATATTGTTCATAATTATGTACGGAACCCTGAAAGAGCGAGGCCCGACTCGCACTTGGCTGATTTTTTAAATTGCTGTCGCCAGTAACCGAACCCAAAACCTTCCACTTGTAAGACCATATTAAAACTCACCTAACTTACTTATCTAACTTACCCCTGCCCTGGGAAAATCTCATGCCGCTACAAAATGGCGGATTACATATTATTTTCTCACAAGTCCCTTAATATGGGCATCAAATGAAAGGGCTTGACTAATAGAATAGCTCTATGCAAATCCAAGATGGCCACCGCCACAAAATGGCGAATGTCGGGAGTTTTTTTGAATTTTGAATTTATACTTGTTATATATACAAATACTTGAATGAAACGAGGTTGAAGCCGAGCAGCAGACAAGAACTAGTTCTTCTATAAAATCATCAGCGGTTGGGGGTCAGTTTCAACTGGTGTTGTCAGCGGGAAAACAATTTACATTTGCGGTTCTATTGCACTCTATTTCGTTCCCTATAATGCTGAATTTCGCTTGTACGGACAGTATTGAGTGGGAAGGGCTATTATTTCGTGACTATTGAGAATAAGCTGTCGTAGGTGACGAATTGTAGGCTTTTCAGTGCTCCGTCGCAAATTGCACGCTTTCGATACGATGGGTACGTGATTTTAGGTGGCTCTTTGACGAACGTTGAAGTTAAACGATGCTTTGTATTTGGATTTTAGACGTAATAGGCGTTTGGAGTGGGTACGTACTTGGAATAAAGCTACGTATAATTAATTGATTTGCAAAATATAATTTGATGACTTCTTTTATTCCAAATATAGACGATATTATATGTACTGGAATATATTATTTTACGCGTTCAAAAACATCTTAGCAGGGGTGTGCCCTGCTAAGATATAGAATTATAAATGCGAAAATATTATCTCTGTCTGTCTGTTTGTTAACTTTTCACGGTTCACCCGTTGAATAAATGTGGCACGGAGAAAGCTCTCTATTTTTCAGGGGTTTTTAACAAAGTCACAGGCATCGTTCAGTTTATTTTAGATTAAAAAAATAAATATTAGCTGTACAACATACAAACGAAGTATGCTATTGCCTCAGCTCAGTCTGTTATGAATTTCGTGTGGAGATTAACAAACCAAATGCGATCAAGAATGTGCTCACATATAGACAGAAAGACAAAAATATTTAGATAGATTGCGCGTTGGTCCAAAACCTTTTGCATTCATTAAATAAACTAATTTTTTAGTTCTAAAAAGTAGACTGTAATTCACGGATTAACTCAGACGAGCAGTTATTAATTATACGTGATTCCGACACAAATAAATTGTCCATTGATATGGAAACGCGATAACAACGTTATTAACGTTAAAGTGATGAATTAACGTAACGTTAATAACGCTATGTTAATGTAAAATATTATTATCAATGCGTACGTTATGTACTCGTAGATAGGCAAGTCAATACATCACAAGGTGAAACTTGAAACGTACAGGCTTTTAACTCATTAGACCCTTCTAAATGGAATACGCCTAGAAATTACTTCGTGAAACTACACCTACTTAAATGGGTACCGTATCTACATAATATTAAGTATATCAAACAATATTGAAGTACATATTCTCTTCTTCTTAATCGACTTATAGACGTCCGCTGCTGGAATTTGGTCCTTTTGTGGCGATTTCCATTCACTTCGGTCTTGCAGTGCTTGATGGATCCGAAATACCTACATATAAATATATTGTTAAGGATGCTAGACAGGTCGAAACTAGTCCGGTATACTCTGATTTTTAATTCCGTGGAATTCTGACGTTTCGTAATGTTACCAGAGATAAAACAATTCCCACAAAAAAGATAAAAAATTCAAAACTTATGTAAATAAAAATTAACTGCCATGCGGCAGTTAATTTTTATATAAATATGACAAATGCCTGACTGACACTCCATGGTGATAATGTCATTCGACTTCCATTTTTGAATAAATTTTTTCAATGTGCTTCTTTTGTTTTCTATTGCTGTTAGTGTGCACTTTCTGGTTTCCACTTTTAGCGATTTCTATTTTAGGGCGAAACAATTAATTTTATTATTACGCGGCTTAGGGCTTTTTATGTTGACAGGGAATTAAAGTAGTTTGGGGTAAAATCGTATTTTGTAAATGTTAACCCAGTTTTCCATACAAATAACTCATCTGTAAATGACAATGACAGCTGTCAGGATTCCACCGAATTAAAAATTAGAGTATAGTTTTGAGTTGTAGTAGTACCTACTTAGCTGGAACCCAGGACCCCATGATCCGCAGCCACATCCACTGGACCAATGAGGCAGTTATAATAAACGGTAGTTACTTATTTCGAAATCACAACCAGACATTTTATTTATTTTTAGAGGATGAAAATTAAAAAAAAAGCAATTTCCTTTAAAATAAGAAGGTATATTCATGAAGGAATCAACGAGGCGTGGCTATAATTAACGAGGCCCGCTCAGGTAGAAAGGTCTTCGAGCGGAAGAAATTAATTTACTGTGAGTACATCACAAAGATATCCTCCTCAGAGGTAGGGTCTCATTGGCAGCGACTTTAATTTTAAAACAGGACATTTTTTTTAAGTTAGGTAAGCCCTGATATCTACGCATTAGCGATCAACCGCGTACGCGGCTGACCGCGCGGCTGGCCGCTTTTATATTTTTATATGCAACAGCTCATTTTGTACGCACTAAGCCGCGACGAAATTCTATGAAGAGGCCAGCCGCGTACGCGGTTAAGCGCTAATGCGGTTGACACGAAAAACGACATGATGAAGTTGGCAACGTTACTCGCTAAGCTCTCGGCTGTCAGACGCTTCGCAAACAAACATGGCCGTCTGTTGCGCCATCTAGTGTCTGATTGTAATTAATTATTACTAGATGACCCCCGCGACTTCGTTCGCGTGTTTATAGGTTTTATATAGGATCGGATCGGATCCCATAATTATTATTTTATGTACCTAAACTAAATGTAGCCTGTTACTCCTTATAACATTGAAAGTTCCATTAAAATCGATCCAGCCGTTTCGGAGATTAGCTGGAACAAATAGACAGAACGACAAACATAAATTTAAACGCACGCCAGTTTAATATACATAAGCCGTACGTACAAAGATCCGGGTCCCAAGTTATTGGAACCCAATAAATGTCTGTCATTTCTAAACTAAAAAACCTATGACCTTGAAATATTTACGGGACAATACTTAAAGTACTACCTTTCTAACAAAAAAAGAATGAGTGAAATCGAACAACGCGTTAATGAATTACAGCTAAATACACGTTTTAACTTTCATCCTCTCTCCCAAGGGAACCGTGCTGAATTTCGGGATAAAAAGTATCCTATGTCCTACCTCGGAGTATAAACTCAAATCGTGCCAAGTTTCATTTGAATCCATTCAGTAGTTTCGGCGTGATGCGCGGCCAAGATACAGACAGACAGACAGACAAAAATAAAACAAATTGCAGTTTTGGCTTCAGTATCGATTAAAGAGTGCCTTCCAATAAAAATTTTCAAAATATCTTCAATGTACAGAATTGGATCTGTTACAGTTTTATTATAATAATATTATAGATTTACATGCAAAGAAATATACTTACCTAACTTCTTACACGTGTACATAAATACATACTCCTTTTTTATTTAAAAGAATACTAGCCATGACGAACAGGACTAATATGCCCCTTTGCTCTCCAAATAAGCGAAAGCTTGTGTTAATAGTGCTAACAACAATTATTAGTGTAACGGGTGGGGTTTGAACCGTCGGCCTTTCGGTTTTCGATCCACGCCCAACAACCGCTGCGCTATGAGGCTAGCCCGTTGTCCTAATTGGCTAACGATCATACGATCGAACGATGCAATGTGGTCGCACGATCAAATCAAACATAATACGTATAGGTATATGAATCACCTTAGAGTGTCCTAATTGAAGCTCACAACTCACAAAATCATCACGCGATGGCAGTATTAATTTTCATCGTACGACGAAATCGCATCGTTCGATTGTACGATCGTTATCCAATTAGAACGACGCCTTTTTAAAACTAGGTAAACAGACGATATCTAGCAAGTTATTGGGAGCGGCGGCATAAGATCGTGTTTCGTGGCGATTTTCACGAGAGATCTACTCGTATGTCCAGATGTAGACCTCTGTTTTTTAGATGAAGACAATGCGTGAACATCCACGAAAGATACATAAATGTTATTATGGGTGAACTTCAGAATCTCATATTTTTATGAAGTCGGAAGATTAAATAAGAATTCTAACATAAATCAAGTATCTATAGTTATTTTGCGCGGACATTTTGTATAGCTTGTAATTTATTGGGATTTTAGAAACAGAGGTGGAACAGAGTGATCAATCAACATGACTTTGCTGTGTATACCGTCACCGAAGCTGCATAATAAATCAAGAGTGCTTTAAAATAAATTTTATCCTAAACCCCTTAAATAAAAATGATGAGAGTCCTGCCGTATAAATGCTTTACGCTTTGCCTCGTAATGTTTGAATCTACTCTAATTTACATTATACATTGACCACATAAAGAAAACATAGGACAAAATAATAAAGGAAATCTTAATCTGATTTGAATAATCAAATATCATTGTTTCCTTTCGATACTGATCACCAAAATACAACAATTTCTGGAATCTACAAATGGATACACGTATATCCCAAAAATTTCCGCGTCCGCGTCAAACCGTTGTTTGCAACTTCGTAGTTCGTTTTGACTTCTCTACTAAATACTCTAAAACTGTTGTAAAAATGCTAATTTACACATAAAACTCATTGCTAACCTATCTCAATTACTAAGTAAGTACACAAGTTTTACCCGCGTGGAATAGTTTCAAGAATGCTATATTTTTGTGCTGAATAGGCAGGTTGATTTTATTTGCGCAACAAACTACATACTCGTATTTTAAGGTGATACCTTTCTCAACAAATACCTAATTATTTTGAGGTACCAGCCCCGCTTACACTGAGACTACTCATTTGCAATACCCACCTTTCCAAGTAAACGATAAGTTTTTCTTTTTATCGCTGTTTGCTTTTAGGCGCAGGTTTATTGCGACGAGCAATTATGGCCGCAACTCACTTCACGGTCTTCATTGCTTCACCGTTTCAGTACCTACCTACCTACTGAAGAAGTTTTACTTCAAATTGTAGAAAAAGTAAAAGAGAGTATTTACTCACTTTTTGTGTAAGTAACATCAATTTAATTAAGCAATTATCACCGCAGCCCACTTCGCTGTCTTCATTGCTTCGCTGTTTCAGTACTGAAAATACTTTTGAAAAAAAAGACTGTTTGTTGCAAAATCAAGGTTTTTTTATGGGGTTATAAAAATTGTATTTTTCGAAGATTTCTCTTAATGTCGTTAATATTCATGGCATCCATCTTGTTATTAAAAGTAATTTCAAACTCATAAAATTCAATGTTTTAGTTAGGCACATAACTTGTTGGTTAACTTTATACAAAGTAAACGGTTTAAACAGCGACCGAGGCGGCTCGGTCGTAATTCGCAAAGACAATCTAGGACTAGACTGCAGAACTGTACAGTGCTAGAATTAAACAAATCTTAGCGTAGTTTCCGCAGCTCTTAAATTTGTTAACACTGATATAATAGCGCGCGGAAGTGACGGCTTGTTAGTTCAAATTGTTGTTCGCGAAATGCAAGATATGCTTTTCTTGTTTAATTGTTACGTAAGTTTCAAAGCTCGTACTTATCTAAATATATAAAAGGAAAAGGTGACCGACTGACTGACTGATTTATCAATGCACAACTCAAACCACTGGACGGATTGGGCTGAAAGGCATGCAGATAGCTATTATAACAGACATCCGCTAAGAAAGGATTTTTGAAAATTCGATCCCGATTGTGGTAGTTAAATAGGGGTTGAAAGTTTGTATGAGATTTATAATGAATCCACGCGGAAGGAGTCGCGGGCATCAGCTACGCACGCACGCACGCACGCACGCACACACACACACACACACACACACACACACACACACGCGTAGGTATTAGCGTAACATCAAAAAAATAAAAAATAAAAATGTCTATAATAAATTTTCTTAAACAAAACAAATCAAGATCAAAGACCTAAAAAGCGTACATTTAAGAAAGTCCCTCATAATTTTCTAGTTACGGGTCAAATAATAAAAAAAGCGTAGGTAGGTATAACTAAATTCTCAATAGTAGTGCAAGTTAGCAAAGTTGTTTGAACTTTTGATCATAACAACATTGCTAAGGAATAAACTTAAGGATTAGGTTAAACATAAAAAATGGACTTATTATGTATGTACATGAATTGTGTAGGGGGTGTAGGGGGTGCTCATCTCACTCCCAAATGTCTCCATCAGTGGCTCCAAGTAGCTGGTGTGTACACAGCGGCCACACCCCGGGAAACCGCGTTAGCTCGCGGGCCAAACCTGGTGGAGGTGACTACGTCTAGCCTTAGATAGCGTAGATTTTCGAGCGGATCCCTCGTCTCGTACACGAAGTCTGCATCGGCAACGGAGGCGAACCCTGTCGATATGGCAAACGTTCTCGGCTCCCACGGCGGTGTAGCATGGCATTGTGGCAGGCCATTAATCTTAATGAAGGGCGCATGTCTGGATCCTTTGTAATGACATGCGGCCATGCCACTGCATCCTCTGCCTTAGACCAGTCGTAGCGGTCTCCGCTCCACTGGTCACAGAGAAAGGGGACGAGAGAGTGGGCTTGTGCCCGCGCAAGCACTTGCCCACTATAATATACTCACGCGCTGATGACCTCTGGCTTTTTATACTGGACTTTCCTTAGCGCAAGCCCTACGGCGATTGAGCATTGGTGGGAGTGGTTGGATTTGGTGAATCCGGCTGCTAGCTGATTCTCTACACGTAGGCGGTCAGACGAGAGTGGTCGCTCCTCGAATCGAATGAGACGGGAGGAAGGGTTCGGCAGCACGTCTGATGACAAAGCAGGCCTATTCAGGATCGCACTGCTTTCCCCAATCCGGGGAGGGGCCTAGAAAAGGTGGCCTAAACATTGTCCGTCTCAAACCAAACCCAGTGGCAAACCGCAGCCACATGGGCACCAACTTTATTGCGGTCGAAAGTTTCATAATAAAATTATAAAAAATCTATTAATTGCAACCTGGAACGTGAGAACTCTACTAGATAACGACAACAACCAATGTCCTGAAAGGAAAACTGCCGTCATCGCTCGAGAATTAGGTAGATACAATATTGACATTGCTGCAATTAGCGAGACTCACATGGCCGACAGCGGAGAGTTGTGCGAAGATTTAGGTGGCTACACTTATTTCTGGATCGGCAAGCCTGCGATTGAAAAGTCGTCTAGCGGAGTTGCATTTGCTATTAAAAATAAGCTTGCTCGATCGTTGGCAGAACCTCCCAAAGGAATCAGCGATAGACTGATTACTTTGCGTCTACATACTTCCAAAGGAAAGTACATACACTTTATTGGTGCCTACGCTCCCACCATGACTTCATCAGACGACGATAAAGACAAATTTTATTGTGACCTACGTCAAGTGTTACTAACAATACCATCTAGTGACAAACTGATCTTGCTCGGTGACTTTAATGCGCGAGTTGGTACCGAACATGAAGCCTGGAAAGACGTATTAGGACAGCACGGTATTGGTAATTGTAATACCAATGGAAACGCCCTATTAACACTTTGCGCCGAGTTTAATCTCAGCATCACTAACACCTTCTTCCGGCTTCCTGTAAAGTATAAAACATCTTGGATGCACCCACGCTCTAAACATTGGCATTTACTCGATTATGTAATCGTGCGCAGAAAAGATCTTAAGGACGTACTAATAACGAGAGCCATGCGAGGAGCTGAGGGATGGACTGACCATCGCCTCATTAGATCTAAAATGAGGCTCTTGTACAAACCTCCGCACAGGGCAGATCATAAAGTACCCCCAAAGTTAGCCTTTAGAAATTTGATTTGCTGTGAAAATACTAGGCGGAAACTTAATGCTGAGTTTGAGTCCATGACATCGCATCCTATAGAAGTCTCCATTGATGAAGAGTGGCGTTCTTTTGCTGATTCCCTGAATGAAGTCGCCCATCGAGTAGTAGGCAAACCACACAAGAAGAACCAGGATTGGTTCGATGATTCTGATGTGGAGCTGAGAAAGCTCTTTGAGGACTCTAGGGTAGCGTTAAGGAATACAGCAGATGCAAAAAAACGCACTGAAATTCAGCAAAAACTCAAACATAAAACGCGTGAAGTGAAGAACAGGTGGTGGACTAACAAAGCCTTAGAACTTCAACATTTAGCGGATTCACACCAAATGGGTAGTTTCTTTGAATGTCTTCGAACGGTTTTCGGACCGAGGTATAGGATCTCAGCTCCTATCTACTCGCGCGACCGAGGAAAACGTTTTACAGAGTCAAAAGACGTAATAAAGAGATGGGCTGAGTACTTCCATGAGGTTTTGAATCCAAACACCCAAGGCGCTGATCTTACCTATATAAACTCACTTCCTGCTTCCTATGTCATCGGAATTAGACGAAATGCCAAGTTACCAAGAGTATCAATGTGCAATTAAGCGCTTGAAAAACGGAAAAGCACCGGGCTCCGACAATCTGCCTGCGGAAATTTTTAAATACGGTGGCACAAATATAAATAGTAAACTCTTCGCATTAATATCTAGAATTTGGGAGACTGCTGAAGTGCCCCAGGACTGGAAAGATGCATCCATTTGTAAGCTCTATAAGGGGAAAGGTGATCATTCTGACTGTAGCTCTTACAGAGGCATATCCCTATTGTGTGCAGCTGGCAAGGTTCTAGCTCACATAATCAATAGGCGCCTTAGTTCTCTGGCGGAACATATCCTGCCTGAAAGCCAATGTGGTTTTCGCCCCAGGAGGGGCACGGTTGACGCAATTTTCGTAGTTAAGCAACTGCAAGAGAAAAGTCTTGAGCAACACCGTGACCTCTATATGTGTTTCGTCGACTTAGAGAAAGCATTTGATCGAGTACCCAGGGATGCATTATGGATGGTTCTTGAGAAGGTTGGGTATCCCGAGAAGTTCGTACGTATAGTGCGCCAATTTCATAACGGAATGATGGCTCGAGTACAATGTGATAATACCTTCTCTGAGCAATTTCCAGTGACATACGGCGTTAAGCAGGGTTGTGTTATGGCTCCCACTCTCTTTGCTATTTATTTTGCCACCGTTATGAATGATGCTCTTCAAAATTGCAGCGGTCAGATAACGCTTGGCGTCAGGTCCGATGGGAGTGTCTTTGACTTGTCTCGTTTTAGAGCCAAACGCAAAGTACAACCCTTGCCTATTTTAGAGATTCTCTATGCCGATGATGTTTGCCTTATGGCTGACTCTATTCAAAATCTGCAGCAATATCTCGACCAACTTGATGTATCTTGTCGAAAGTTCGGATTAGTGATTAGTTCTACAAAAACGCAGATTCTTAAACAGCCTGCCAAAGGTGTGCATGACACTTACATCCCTATTATGCTAAATGACACACGCGTAACAGAAGTGTCATCCTTTTGTTACTTGGGGAGCACACTCAGGAGTGACAATCGTTTGAGCTCTGAAATTGCCTCACGCATTGCCAAAGCTGCTGCTGCTTTCGGCAAACTAAATGAAAGAGTTTGGACCTCTCATGATTTACATCTTAAAACCAAACTGGCGGTTTATAAAGCTATTGTTTTGCCAATACTTCTATACGCTTCTGAAGCTTGCTGTCTGTATAAAACGGATATCAAACGTTTAGACACATTCCACCTTAAATGCTTAAGAGCAATTTTACGAGTTAAGTGGCAAGACAAAGTTCCAAACTCTGAAGTTTTGAGAAGATCGACAATGGACGGTATGGAAGCCTTGATATTGAAAAGGCAACTTAGATGGTGTGGGCACCTGGCACGCATGGATGACACCAGACTACCGAGAGCAGTTTTTTACTCTGAGCTTAGTACTGGAAAACGTAAATCTGGCGGTCAATACTTGCGTTTCAAGGATGTCCTAAAACGTAACCTTGCATCGTGCAATATATCCACGGACAATTGGGAACAGATCGCGTTACAGAGATCGAAATGGCGAAAACTGATAGACGACAACTGTAAAATGTTTGAAAAAATGCGTTTAGAACACATTGACGTAACACGCCATCTAAGGAAGACTAGTCCAAAGCCTTCTTATTCTTACACTTATAACAGTAGCGGTCAACTTTTCTGCGAGTCGTGCAATCGAACTTTTAAGACTAAGTTTGGCTTCGCTAGTCACATCCGCGCACATTCCAGGAGATAAAGCCAAAGTGTCGCCGTTGACGGACACGTCAAGGAGGACATCATCACATGAATTGAATATTCGCACTATTCCATTATTCCACCATTACATATGAACGCGCAGTGCGATATTAGCAATTACTCGCTATGAATATTAATTCAATTGCCAATTAATATGTAACGAACTTGTTATCCGATGTGTTCTGATTGGACGGATCACGTGTGAAGCTTCTTTGACGCCGCGCCACGAAATACCTCATGGTGAAGAATGCAAAATTCGATTCCCGGTTGAGGTAGGTAGGTAAGTATCGTAAGAAATATCGACAACAAACATACATTTTTTATGTACCCGTAATTTAAATTAGAATGTAGCTGTCGATAAACCACGAAATACGTATTAAGAGCCCGTAGGCTTGATTTTTGATTTTTTAGAAACTATTGAAGCTTACGGTGCCATTATGAGGTGCATGCAAACATTTAAAACTCGGGCCGAAACTCATTAGAGCGGTAACGACTACGGACTCTTAAATCACTAGGTAAGTATGCTTTTGATGTGAATACTTTTTTTTAATTTATCCACAAGCTATCCCTTGACAGCAATCTCAACTAATGGTAAGTAACAATGCAGACTAAGGTGGACGCGGGCAAACTTGGAAGAGGTAAGGCAGTTTTTTAGCCCCTACCTCTGATCGGTTTCTACGCGGCATCGTACCGGAATAATAAATCGCTTTGCCGGTAGGGTGGTAACCAGCCACGACTGAAGCCTCCCACCAGACCAGACCAGAGACAATTTAGAAATTATAAAATCCTAATTTGGTCCTGGCTAGAAACGAACCCAGGACCTCCCATTTATAGGACAGCGCTCACCACTGCACCAGGGAGGTCGTCAATAAGTATTTTTGATGTGTATTCGATGAACTTTATGTGTGATGGCTGTAAATAGTCTAGTCATCATCATCGTCATCTTGATCTTGAAAGACCTATGCACTGACTATGCAGTGATACGTCACTCAATATGGTACGCAATTTTTTTACCTCTACCGCCATTTAGTATTTTACGTTTTTATATTAAAACAAACAACCGCTGGGATGTTTTGAGCGTATAAGGAAATTCTACAAACATACTTACTCATAAAAATAATGCAATGAAAGATTTTATACAAAGAGTTATTGCTCAAATACGCGTCAAAAACATATAAACCTGTATTTACAGTCGCGCAGTCGAGTCAAAAAAAGCCTTGAACTTCAGCACAGACTTTGCTAACACCCCTGGTAATATTATGTGAAAAGTAGCTAGCAAAAGCTAGCCTCATAATAATATAAAAGATCCCATAAATCAAGCGCCTCGCCGGGTCCCCGGCGAATGTAAGTTTCACAGATTGAAATACGGTGCGCATTTTTGCGAATTCTCATTTCATTTGGAGCCATATTCAGTTTTATGGAAATTTTCGAGCACCTAGTTGTCTGGCTAACTTAAAAAGAGTGTACCGACTTATATCAAGGCTCGTTTGTGAAAATTGTGACGTAGTACAGGTACGGATTGTTTTAGTAAGTTTTCCTTCTGTATCTATACGTATTATAAGTTCGTTCGGTAACTTAGTGTCGGTACAGGCGCAGGTGCTCTTAGTATTCTGCTTTTATTTTTATTACTTTTTTTCTGTTTGTAATTTTTTTTCTATTCTAACAGAATCTCCGAATAGTCTGCCAATCCACACTTGGCCAGCGTGGTAGACTATGGTTAAAATCCTTCTCATTTTGAGAGAAGACCCGTGTTCATGATAATATTATGTTTTATGTTTATGGTTATATTGTAATAAAATACGAATATAAGAAAATATAAAAAGGAAAGAGAATTTTAATATAAAAATATGAGTAAGAATAAAACGCCAAAACCCCTTGTACCTGTACACCCCACGCGGCATCTTTTGAAGTCGCAAGCGGTCCCTTTGACAAGACGCCGCGCGTGCCGAGGCGGCGTGATCAAAGGTGACCGTAAGAAAACGAACAGACTATACTGAACTGTTTTTTTTGCGTTGGTTCATTGATTTTTGTTAATAGAAGTACTTTGAACAAGCTATGGCTATATAATATGAGCTGATTTTTGCGCCGATTCAAGCACCGTACCGACGATACGGGGAAATAAATTTGACATTTCCCAATACATTATCACAATTCACGTTAGTTCCAAGTATCTTCACTGTCACTTTTCTTAGCAATCAGCGCCAAAATGGCGATAAACAAACTGCTTCAGTCATCAGTCAGTAAGCATAGCTGTTGTCATAGTAGAGATTTTTAACGTTTTAGCGTTTTTCTTGCGAAAATCAAAAGTTTTTAACATTTATAGACGCTAAAAATTTTTTGTTGTGTCTATCGCTCTATCTATGTTTTGACGACTTCCCTCTCGCAGTGGTGAGCGTTGTGGTCCCTGGTTCGACTGCCGACAGTGGCGGTTTTATAATTTCTAAATTGTCTCTGGTCTCACCACCCTACCGGCAAAGCCGTGCCGCCAGCGATTTAGCGTTCCGGTACGATGTCGCGTAGAAACCGATCAAGGGTACCTATGGGATTTAATAAAAGCTGCTATTCTTCCAAGTTAGCCCGCTTCCAGCTTAGACTGCATCGTCACTTACCATCCGGTAAGATTGCAATCATGGGCTAACTTGTAAACAAATTAGAAAAAAATCTTTCGGGTCAAAAGTTTGTACACAAATAAGTGGTACTATTCGAAATTGATCCATACAACCTAGGTATATACCGAATCTTCCATCATTTGACGCGCCAAAAAAACATCCAGTATACCCAGACACTTTACAGCACTTGAAAAGCCAGCTTCCTGTTCAGCACGACGAATACCGGTTCACTCGTGCGGATACACCCGTAGCTCAACCAACACTGGCTGTGACGTCCTCCGGTTTGCCAAAGCAAATTTTGTATGAGAGTTTTTTTGCACCGACCGAAAGCCTCTGGGAGAAGGCCCTCTAAATTGAGTTTTTGAGCTGAAATGACGAAATAACTACCGCCGCGTCATTGTTTTTGTTTGCTTGGCGCGATGGAAACTGGAATTTTCAAATTTCGTTTCATGTACGGTATACTTACCTGTGGGGGAAAAGTAATTTTGAGGTTTTGAATTAACTTTGATTAATTTATTATGTGTAGGTATAGACGAAATGTGAATTGCAGTTTTTACGCGGCTATTTTGCAGTTGACGTAACTGCATCCCGGTTGATTTGGTAGTCCGCGACCAGTTGGCATTCAGTTAGTGTGCAGTTCCAGTTTTTATGCTCGTAATAGAACTGCACACTGACATGCTGTCTGTCTGTAGTTCTGTACATAGTATCTAAACTGCCTCGTCTAGTGTCTAGGGTCTAGTGGCTAGTTTGGGGACCATGTCCTGGTTTCGAGTACCGGGTTGGACCAAAAAAACATTTTGATTTTTCTGGTGCCTCGTAAATCAAACAATCCTGCGCCTTATTTCTCTCCGGTTGGGCCGGATCTGACTATGAGAGTGAAGGAATAGACTGTACACCTGTTTTTGTGCTCGTAACTGTGCACTATAATATCTCTTGCAATATCTGCGTTTTGCCGCCGTGGCCAAAATTCCGTTAGGAGCAAAGATATGAAGCTATTAAGAACACTAGTAAGTTAGGAGGAAATTATTTTAGTGTCTAGTCTTACCGACCCCAAGATGATTGCAAAATTGCAGTTTGGACCAGTTCTACTTTAAATGCGGCCCGTTTGTCTAAACACTTGTTAGGGTTGGGATCAAAATGATTCAGTCGCCCATCCCGAGTCATGTGTTAAAGCTATTACCATTATAATATATCGTCATGTTATTCCTCTAACATCTGGGCGCGATTGGAAATTCTTTAAAGCGAAAAATGCGGGATTCCAAGCCATATATTTCCGTTTGACCGACGACTTATGAAATCCCATTGAAATATTGCATCCTCCCAATCATATTATCCATTCCAATATCTGGATTCCGTCGCGACTTCCGATTTATTATGGAATTTCGTTCGCGCGCAATTTCCAATAAATATAGGTGACTTTTACAAAAATAGAAACGCTTCTATGCGAGTACCTAAGCTACGTTGAAAAGATGCCATGGGTACCGATGCTTGGTGAAACACAGAAAACTGTTGTGTATGTAGGTACAAACGATCCATACAATTCGATATATTATGTAGATACAAGTTATATTTTAGAAAAAATTAAACCGATTTCGGTCCAGCAATCTCAGAGAAATCAGCGTACCAATCAAAAACATTAATGTACTATTGGTAGGTACATATTTTTAACCCCCGACGCAAAAACGACGGGGTGTTATAAGTTTGACGTGTCTGTGTGTGTGTGTGTCTATCTGTTCCCCTGTAGCGCTCAAACGGGTGAACCGATTTGAATGCGGTTTTTTTTGTCTGAAAGGTAAATTAGTCGAGAGTGTTGTTAGCTATGTTTGATGAAAATCGATCCAAGATGGCCGCCGCTACAAAATGGCGGATTACATATTTTTTCACAACTCACTTAATATGGGTATCAAATGAAAGGGCTTGACTAGTAGAATAGCACTAGGCGAATGTCGGGGGTTTTTAAAATTTTTAATTTATACTTGTTACATACTACCTCCGACCTCGTTGATCTAGTGGCTACTGGTTTTTTTTTTTTTTTTTGTTTATTTTTTATCTTCTCCCTCTGACAATTTTACTCAGAGTTCTTTTTGTTCGTTTATCTTTATTTCTGTTTTTATTTATATTCTATTTATTTCTTTTTATTGCTCTCATTGCTATTTTTATACAGTATTTTATGAACTCTTCTCTTTTATATTTATCTTCCATAATTAAGTTTACATTTTCGACATCTATTTTTGCTTCCAGAATTTGCTCGGCTTCATATTTTGCCAGCGAGTTTATTGGGCATTCAAAAAGTAAATGGGCAACAGTCTCCGCTACACCAGGCTCACAGACACAGGACGGGTTTTCTTTGCATTTAAACCTACTTAAGTAATCGGAGAACCCGCCGTGGCCCGTGAGTACTTGCGTAAGCACACCTGAAACTTTTATTTTTCTTACAATCTTGTAGGCTTTTATGGCGTCCGGGAAGAAGATTTTTGTTGTTCCCGCAGTTTCTCCTGCTTTGTATCTCCGGTTCCATTCCTCAAGCGTCTCCGTACGGATTTGATGCTTGATGAATGAAACCGGACACATGTCGTAATTAGGCTTTGTTTTTGTTTTTCTTGCAGCCTCCTTTGCCAGTGCATCAGCTCGTTCATTGCCATCCAGTCCGGCGTGCGCTTTGATCCAGAACAGGTATATTTCCTTGTTCTGGAGTATACTGGCTTTGATGTTGGCTCGTGACTGGACAGCTAATTTGTGCTTAGAGGCATTATTAACGACCGTCTCTAGGGCAGATTTTGAGTCGCTATATATGCCAAAGCTCGTTTCCCGGCGCTCCATGATAATCTTGGTTGCCTCGCATATGGCCAGGAGTTCCGCTTGATAAACGGTGCAGTATGATGACAGTTTTAATTTTACGGCTTTGATCTCAGCGTCACCGCTTCGCAGTGATAGTGCTGCCCCGACTTTGGCTACTGGTTAGCATATTCGAGACTGCCTCGTTGGTCTAGTGGTTAGCATATTTGACTGCAGATCACAAGGTTCCGGGTCGGATTCCCGGGTCGGGCAAATTTAGGTATTGGGGTTTACTGTCAAGATATTCTCAGTGCCAGCCCGCAGTTGGTAGTTGGCCGTGTTACCCCCGTGCCTCGGAGAGCACGTTTTGCAGTCAGTTCCGGTTATTATCACTATCATGTGACAATAGTCATTAAAGCCCATTAATCCGCGTTGGAGCAGCGTGGCGGGTATAAGCTCTAAATCTCTCGCTCCTATCAGAGAGGCGACCTGTGCCCAGCAGTGGGACGTTAACTACTGTAGTGGTAGTATAATATTATGTTATAGCCAGCAGTGGTCAGATATCTAATCTAATAGGCATCATTATCATCATCATCATGATCAACCCATTACCGGCTCACTACAGAGCACGGGTCTCCTCTCAGAGTGAGAAGGGTTTTGGCCATAGTCTACCACGCTGGCCAAGCGGATTGGCAGACTTCACACACCTTTGAGAACGTTATGGAGAACTCTCAGGCATGCAGGTTTCCTCACGATGTTTTCCTTCACCGTTAAAGCAAGTGATATTTAAATACTTAAAACGCACATAACTCCGAAAAGTAAGAGGTGCGTGCCCCGGGATCGAACCCACGACCTAATAGGCATATGGCAATGTATATGCTTATGACGATGTGTTAACAAAGGGACGAACATATTTCGTTTCAAAATTACGATCACATTAAATTGCAAGAGTTGTTTTTGAGTTGTACAACTTTGCGGTGTCCGCAACACGCACGGCATTACCAATTCCGGCTGACCTCCCCCTCCCCCCTGGCCGCCTATCAAACTGGAACAAAGAGACGTATGTGAGGTCGTCAGCGGGGTTCACGCGATTGGTCGCGTTAAAATCTCGCGGAATACAAACGATGCCACTTAAAAGTTTGATGTGTTCCGAATAAATTTCATTACGTTTAATCGTTTTACATTTTCAAACAGATGTTCGGTTCGGTTGAGCCGGATGCTGAATTGGTGTTATGTCTTGCGAATGGTCTGGTACATGAGGCAAATTGGCATTTTAGTTAGAAGACTAAGTATATTTTTTTTTTTTTTTTTTTTCAACATCCTCCAACATGATTGGAGCCTGTGCTAGCTACTATCCTTTCATACTATTTCTCGCATTTATGCCTCTCGTACTTTTATTCCTCATACAATTCTTTCTATCATTCGTCTTCTTTCGTATCACTGTGGGTGGGTTTCCCACCTAACTAATCTCTAACGAATACTCTTAACTAATTTCTAAAACATGGTAAATAAAATGACAATATTTAAATAAGGGATGGAGACAGGGAGGCACTTTCTTTTGTAACTTTTTTTTTTTTTTTTTTTAAATATGTACATTATTAATTTTAAATCTATTTTCTTTATTATACTTATTTACTAATTACATTTTATTTGTATGATTACACTCATATACTATACTATATGTTGCTATCATACTTTTCTTAATCTATTTATTTCTATTATTTACTCTTATCACTATTTTCCTACAGAATTCTAAGAATATGTTTCTATCTCTACTTTCAATTATCGTCGGTAAGTTATTAACACTTAACTTAATGTCTAATATTTGTTCTAACTCAAATCTATCTCTGGCGAAAACAGGGCATTCCAGGATAAAATGTTTAACTGTTTCGTTAACATCAGGGTCACAGAGGCAAGATGGGCTCTCCTTGCACTTGAAACGACTCAGGTACGAGGAGAACCCCCCGTGCCCCGTGAGTATTTGTGTTATTTGGCCGTCAATTTTTATTTTCCTGACGATACCATGTGCTGTCACCGCATCAGGAAAAAACATTTTTGTTCCGGAAGCCGTTTCCTCCGATCTATACCTTCTATCCCATTCATCAATCGTCCCTTTCCGAATACTACGTTTGATGAATGAGACAGGGCATCGATCGTAATCCGGTTTCTTCTTTAATTTTAGGGCCGCCTCCTTTGCAAGCTCATCGGCTCTCTCATTCCCTGCGAGTCTTACATGTGCCTTAATCCAAAACAAAGATATAACTTTGTTTTGGAGTATGCAACGTTTTAAGTTGCTTCTGGCTTTGACAGCCAGGGGATGAGAGGAGCCGGAGTTTGTCACGGTCTCGAGTGCTGCTCTAGAGTCACTATAGATTGCAAAAGTGGCTTCGCTGCGCGTCAGTGTGACCTCCGTTGCTTTACACAGAGCTAGTAGTTCCGCCTGGTAAACGGTGCAGTATGACGATAAAGCAAGTTTGATGGCCTTGGTCTCTATCGCCCCATTCCAAATGGATAGCGCCGCCCCGACCCTGCCCTCAATCCTGCTCCCATCTGTAAAAATGCGCACAGCATAATCACTGTGGCGAGAATATTGGTCCTCGTTCACCAGGTTTTGGAACTCCAACCCCAAGTGTTCCGCAGGGTGTGGGGCTTTTATCTTAGGTGTCATCTTCTCGATCTCTCTATCGGCCAACTCACGTCTAAGTACTCCCTTCTTAGCCTCGTATAACGAGGCTGCCTCACGGACTCGGAGGTCTAGAGGGAGCGTCCCCGTGAGCAAGAGTGCTGAGTTGAGTGACACCGTCCGATACGCCTTACACATTTTTTGTGCGAAGCCCCTCTGAACCGTGCCAAGCTGCTTGCGAACTCCCAGTTTTTCTGCCGCCGGGGCCCATGCAGCCGCAGACTAAGTATATTATTATGCTAAGAAAGAAAGAAAGAAAGAAAAAATGTTTATTAAAGTGCTGCGCCACACATAACAATAAGTAAATCACCCCCGACGCCTCCAGCACTTGTGCACTTAAACAAATAAAGCATCAAGCGATAGAAGCGCCAGGTTAACACCTGTCATGTGTGGCACAACCCGAAAAAAGGTCACGGCTCAGCATAATGCTGTATGCCTTGCATACTCAAGAACATACAGCGCTGATTTTCAGCCGTGACCTTGACGCGGGTGACGCCACGGATTTAGGTCTACACATACAATTTTGACTCTTGTGCACTCTTAACTATGAAACTTTGAGAAATATAGTTACTTAATATTATAAATAGATATTATTATTAGTATAATATTATACATATAATCTAATAAATAATAAAATTAATAATATTTACTTGTAACATATTATAATATTGCAGGTATATGTTATATATATTATTATATATACATAAGTATGAACATATTATATAATTTATATACTACATACATTAATAAAACTTAAAACTTAATCCTATAGAAAGGAAAACTCCGCCACATGATCCTGGAACTCTACTTGTTTCTCCAAAAGGAACTTTTTTAATTTCGTTTTAAATGTAAATTTATTTCGTAAATTCCTTATTGGAGGGGGAATATTATTCCAACATCTAGTGGCGGAATACCTAAATGAACCTCTAAATGCTGCAGTGCGATGATGCGGAATACGAAGTGGATTCCGACAGCTCCGGAGACGGTTTAATTCATCATCACCTGCCCAATTCAATTTATTTGTAAGGTACAGAGGCTTACCCAGTTTAATTACCCCGAAAAGCAAACCAGCAAGATGCAACTTCCTCCTCGATATCATTTTTAATAAGTGATGATTATTCAGAAAAGGGGTAACGCGACTTCGGGGAGGAATATCAAAACTGAACCGAGCACAAGCATTCTGTACACGCTGAATAAGGCGCTTTGTCCTGCATAACAATCGTGGACCATAAACAACGTAGAAAGAATCAACGCTTCCACCAACTGGATACGAAGTTCCTGAGAGAGATACCTACGAACTCTGTAAAGTATCTTCAGTCGGTAGAAGCAATTGCGAACCTTCTCCGCTATATGCTCCTCGTACCGTAGGTCAGAGTCCATAAGCAGACCCAAATTACGTGCCAGGAAAACTCGTTCCAAGTTATTGCCCCTTATATTTACATTAACATTAACACCTCGAAAGTCGACCTTTGCCAGCTGCTTCTTAGTTCCAAACAAAATGTATTTCGACTTAACCGGATTCAGGACAAGAGTGTTAAGTTCTGACCATTCTACTATGCGGTTAAGGTCATCGTTAACCAAATTTATTGCAGTTTGGAACTCTTCTGGCTTAAAAGAATAGTAAAGCTGTATGTCGTCTGCGTACATGTGATACTTGCAATTTCTTATATGTCCAGTGATATCGGCGCAATATAGTAGAAATAGCAAGGGTCCCAACACAGAACCCTGCGGTACGCCTCTGGGAACAAGTGCGGTTGTCGAGCTGTAACTCCTTCCATCCTCATGTATTATTTCTACAAACTGAGTTCGGTTAGATAGATAAGTGTCGAACCATTTGACTGCATTAACACTAAAGCCATAGTAAGATAGTTTCGATAATAAAAGTGCAGTGTTAATGCAATCAAAGGCTCGGGAAAAATCAAGAAGTACCAGCAAGGTGCACATCCCAGAATCTTGTGCTGCAAGAATGTTATCAGTAACGTCTAACAGTGCTGTCACGGTGCCACGACCAGTCCTAAATCCCGACTGATATTCTGGTAAAATTAGACTTTTCTCAAGGTACGCTGACACCTGCGAGTATACAACTTTTTCTAATATTTTAGAAAAGGTAGAGGTATGTGTGTGTGTAAAAAAAGCTGTGATTGGTGGTTAGGACGACCGACTTCTAATCGGAGGTCGTGGGTTCGATCCCGGGCACGCACCTCTAACTTTTCGGAGTTATGTGCGTTTTAAGTATTTAAATATCACTTGCTTTAACGGTGAAGGAAAACATCGTGAGGAAACCTGCACGCCTGAGAGTTCTCCATAATGTTCTCAAAGGTGTGTGAAGTCTGCCAATCCGCTTGGCCAGCGTGGTAGACTATGGCCAAAACCCTTCTCTTTCTGAGAAGGAGACCCGTGCTCTGTAGTGAGCCGGTAATGGGTTGATCATGATGATGATGATAATGATGCCTATTAGATTAGATATCTGACCACTGCTGGCTATAACATAATATTATACTACCACTACAGTAGTTAACGTCCCACTGCTGGGCACAGGTCGCCTCTCACATAGGAGAGAGGGATTTATAGCTTAGACCCGCTACGCTGCTCCAATGCGGATTAACGGGCTTTAATGACTATTGTCACATGATAGTCATAATAACCGGAACTGACTGCAAAACGTGCTCTCCGAGGCACGGGGGTAACACGGCCAACTACCAACTGCGGGCTGGCACTGAGAATATTTTGACAGTAAGCCCCAATACCTAACAATAATTTGCCCGACCCGGGAATCCGACCCGGAACCTTGTGATCTGCAGTCAAATATGCTAACCACTAGACCAAGGAGGCAGTCTCGAATATGCTAACCAGTAGCCACCAGATCAACGAGGTAGTATGTAAAAATATGTACCAATATGACATTAATGTTTTTGATTGGTACGCTGATTTCTCTGAGATTGCTGGACCGATGTATTTAATATAAATATAACTACATAATATATCGAATTGTATGGATCGTTTGTACCTACATACACAAAAGTTTTCTGTGTTTCACCAAGCATCGGTACCCATGGCATCTTTTCAACGTAGCTTAGGTACTCCCATAGGAGCGTTTCTATTTTTGTAAAAGTCACCTTGAAATGCGCTGAGGATATGTAGAAATCCCTCATACCGTGATCTTTTCTCCAGGAAGTTTCGATAGCTAATTTTACGAGGATCACCAACAAGTATAAATTAAAAATTTAAAAAACCACCGACATTCGCCATTTTGTGGCGGCAGCCATCTTGGATTTGCATAGTGCTATTTTACTAGTCAAGCCCTTTCATTTGATACCCATATTATGGGAGTTGTGAAAAAATATGTAAAGCGCCATTTTGTAGCGGATTTTCATCAAACATAGCTAACAAAACTCTCGACTAATTCACCTTTCAAATAAAAAAACAATCACATTCAAATCGGTCCACCCGTTTGAGCGCTACAGGGGAACAGACAGACACACACACACACACACAGATACGTCAAACTTATAACACGCCGTCGTTTTTGCGTCGGGGGTTAAAAAGCATCTCAAAAAGGCTTGCGACTCGCAAAACTTCACAATAGTTGCACTCACCACACTCACAGTATTTAACTTAATATTCAGCGCTAAACACACGTAGCAGCGGAGTTTTAACACAATCCGCGAGTCGGTGAGAACCGCGCAGCTGTCCCGTTATTTATTTTCGCTCAACACAAAACTTGCTACTTGTAAACTTGGTTCTTCTAACACCGAAACGCTCTCGGCGGTGCGGAACCAACTCCGCGGGAGTTCGCAGTTTTAACACGTGTTCCGTAAAGGGAATAAAAAGGTTTCTTTTAAAATGGGATGTCCGTAATACCTTCACGCGCCTTGCCAATTTTCGTTTGTCTTCGGAAATTCAAACTTATTATTATTATTATTCAAAGGTAGTTTTTGAAGTTAGGTATACTTCTTTAGGCGCATTATGCACAAGTATAAATTAAAAATTAAAAAAACCCACGACATTCGCCATTTTATGGTGGCGGCCATCTTGGATTTGCATAGTGCTATTCTACTAATCAAGCCTTTTCATTTGATACCCATATTAAGGGAGTTGTGAAAAAATATGTAATCCGCCATTTTGTAGCGGCAGCCATCTTGGATCGATTTTCATCAAACATAGCTAACAACACTCTCGACTAATTCACCTTTCAAACAAAAAAAAACCGTATTCAAATCGGTTCACCTGTTTGAGCGCTACGGGGGAACAGACAGACACACACACAAACGCACACACACACAGACACGTCAAATTTATAACACCCTGTCGTTTTTGCGTCGTGGGTGATGAGAGTGATTTTTTTGTGACACGAAAAACGACATGATGAAGTTGGCAACAGTCGAGAGGTTCGCACCAACTTGAAGTTGCTCACTAACCTCTCGACTGTCAGACCCTTCGCAAACAACCATGGCCGTCTGTTGCGCCATCTAGTGTCTGATTGTAGTTAATTATTTGCATGCAAAGAAATATAACTTCTTACGCGTGTACTTAGGTAGACACATCTTTTCGTATCCACTATTGAACAGAGACGGTATATGCGTTTAGCGTAAGATGTTGTTGTGCGTTTTTCTGAAATCATCTTTCCATAACTCTGAAAAACTACTGGCTCGATTTTAAAACAGTTTTTTGCATTAATACGTATTATAGCTATATCACTTCTAGGCAGGTTTTAAGATAATATGTTTGAAGGATGTAAGTCATAACGGGAAGCTTGTATGTATTTAAATAGTCACTGATATTTTCATTGCGCTATAGTATGATGTAACAGCCTCGTTGGTCTAGTGGTTAGCATATTCGACTGCAGATCATGAGATCCCGGGTTCGATTTCCGGGTCGGGCAAATAATTGGGTTTTGTGTCAAAAAATTATCAGTGCCAGCCCGTAGTCGGAAAGTTGGTGGTGTGTCACCCCTCTCTCTCCTATGAGAGAGGAGGCCTGTGCCCAGCAGTGGGACGTTAAAAGGCTCTAGTGGTGGTGGTGGTGGATAATGTATAAAGTAAGTACACGATCAACCTAAAATTATTATACCTACATCTCAAATAATTCACACAGAATATTTACGTCTCGATTCTACTACACAGTATTGTGTTGAATAGTATTTATTGCATTGTTTGTCGGATTGTTTGGACAACAAACATTGTTTGTCTCGACGCTACTAACTGAACTAGAAGAACTGTAATCGAAACAGTCCGTAACAGAAAACAGTCCGAAATGGACGCAAAAACTTTGTCGATTTTCTTCGTATTTCTGGCACCTATTGTTATAACAGTAAGTAAAAAATGTGTACAGCGAAGAACTAACTTTAGACGTTATTTCCTCCCTTAAGAGCTCCCGACGCTTTAGTCTCAGTTTTAATTACCTTTTTTAATTTTCTTTCTAACTACTTTAGGCTATAAACACAACTTTTGCGCTCTTAGCAAAGAAATAGACGAGTTTGTATCTATTATTTGTTGCTCAGTTTCTTGCCGGCTTTTCTTGGTGGAATTTGCTTTCGTCTTGAATTGAAATCGGTTTACATCGAATTATTTAGACTTTTATACACTTAGTAAACTTTTTATTTCGTTTCTACAATTTTGATGTACCTACTTTTTTTATTCCCTTAACTGAGCTCTTTTTTTGTAATTTCTTCTTTCTCTTTTAATAAATAATAATTGTTGTTTTATGTCGATTCTGAGTTCATGTGATTATTCGCTACATATTATAAAACAAAATCCCTCGCTGCATCTGTCTGTCTACTTAATAAACTCTTTTCTTTCACTTATTAGGAAGCTTGGCAAACTCTAAGATCGCCGCGAGAGTTGCGAAGTGAAATACGTCACCACTCCAAACGACACATGCTTCCGCGAGACGTCCATGAGGAGAGGCTCGCAACCAGGAGACATCGTCGGACTACCACGCAAAGAATAAAGGAGCTGAGGAAAAAGGTAATACAAAATATAATAGATTGATAAAATATCTTTTTTAACCGACTTCAAAAAAAGGAACAATCAAATCAAATCAAATCAAAAAAGGAGGGATCAATTCAACATTATAGCTTTAAAGGAGGGAATAGCTGCGTATGGGAACTGTCACGCACGTAATACAATAGCTTACCCCCTCCACTTTCCTTCAGCGTTTCATGTACTTGCCGATTTAATATTACTGGAACTGTAAAATATTCATTCAAGATGCTTCACTGATATGTGGGAATCAGCTTTAAGTGAGTGTCGCTTCTTTACGCAGTGATAGAATGGCTTGTTTCACCACCTTCTGGTAAGTGTCGGATAGCTTATTCAAAACTTTTGTCTTTGTCACTTGACATAAAGTAAGTGACAAAACTTACGTTTAGGCTATCCGACACTTATCAGAAGGTGGTGAAACAGGCCGTTGGTATTATTTGCTATTATTAAGTTAAGATTTCAATTATTTCACAGCCATCAGGACACCTGAAACCACTTCAAGACGACGATATGGAAAACGACGAAGTAGTATCCGTAGCTATAGGACCACCTGCTATACGACCCAAGTATGAGAAAATCCTCAAACCCGGTCCAAAACCAGTCAACCGCACAACCGAAACAATATCAACTAATCTCGTTAAAGATATACTAGTTCAACTAGGAAGGGAGTTCTTATCCCATCAAGTGAACGAGGAATTTGTTTTTGGACAGTACATTGGTAATTCGATGAAGAATTTGACGAACGAGCTGCGGCTGAAAATGCAGCATGAAATACTTGATCTGATAGTGAAGTATCATAAGTTGAGTCGTAGTGAAGTCAAGCAACAGACGAGCACTGGGAAAAGTTCTCCAACTGAAGAAACGAGTACGCAATCAGCACTCGGAACTGTTAAAATTGAAAAAAAATTCAACGATACGGATGAAGTGTGGCCCGACTTTACAAATTTAGCGAATATAGTGGGTTAGATTATTAAAAATATATTTAAAAGAATGTAAGTTGGTAATTTGCTAAGTTAGACAATCTTTGTGTTATCGCTCTCAAAAGCTATCAAAGCAAAAGGAAAACTCAGAAATAGTGAACTATTGCTTCATATACTATGTAATGGTATCGATTGAATGGATTGTGTTATGGTATTGAATGAGGAATTTGTTTTTGGTCAGTACATTGGTAATTCTATGAAGAATTTAACGAACGAGCTGCGGCTTATAATGCAACATGAAATACTTGATCTGATAGTGAAGTATCATAAATTGAGTCGTAGTGAAGTCAAGCAACAGACGAGCACTGGAAAAAGTTCTCCGACTGAAGAAACGAGTATGCAATCAACACTCGGAACAGTTAAAATTGAAAAGAAATTCAACGATACGGATGAAGTGTGGCCCGACTTTACAAATTTAGCGAATATAGTGGGTTAGATCATTAAATAAATAAGTAATCATATTTTAATAGCGATTTAAAAGCGCCACAGAGTAAAAATTTAACAGGCATTATGTCTATATCTATCTTACGAGTACTATACGTTTCAACCAAAAAATCCATTCTTAGTTGAAACGCACAGCAAACTTTAAAATTATTTCATACAAGCTTTTGGCCGCGGCTTCGCCCTCCTGAATTTCGGTTTTTCACAAATCCCGAGGGAATCGTGGATTTCCGGTTCCCGTTTCCGCTCCCTTTTCCAACCTTTATACCTAATTTCAAGTAAGTTTGCTTTAGTAATCTACCTATAGCTGTAGCTATAGATTTTTCAAAATCTCGTGGGAACTGTGGATTTTTCCAGGACAAGAGTATGTTAAGTCAGGGCATCTATCTCTAAAAAAAATTCTGCAAAATCGGTTCAGTAGTTGCGACGTTAAAGAGTAACAAACATACACACACACAAACTTTCGCCTTTATAATATTAGTGTGATACACATATCTGTGCCGCAGTACAGTCCCAAAAAGCCTCAGCATAATGCTGGAACAGTGCAGCTGCTAATAATTCCAGCGCCGTTTTTCAGGCGACCCCTAAACTCAACGTATTACAAATAGGTATTTGTAAGAGAACATAATTTTCTGAATTAGATAATCATTGTGTTACCACTCTCAAAAGCTATCAAAGCAAGTGGAAACCCAGAAATAGTGAATATCCTTTTTCAGCAGCATCGCTTCGTACGTACACTTTGTAATGGTATTCGACTGAACAGGGATTGGAACGAGCGTCGCAATGTAAGCGTGATGACATGCCAATGGGATAAGCATTTAGATTGCATTACAGTATGGATAGTATCGGGATTAGGAATGTGAATTTGCATTTATCAGGTATTTACAAATCTAACGAGTTAAGACTTAGTACTTACAAATACTTACTTTGCGGTGTGACTCAAACAGAATCTTGGCTTCAATACTAGAGCTGCTTAACAATCGTCTCTTCCGAGGCCGTGCAGGTCTTTGCTCGCTGCGTCATCAATGCTGCAACATTGTACCGAAATTAATATCATATATTTACTGGCGAAGCCAAGCCAAGCGCCATTGTAGCTATCGCATATAGGTATATAGCATAGTTGATCCTTAGTTCAAATAGCTGGAGGTCCTACAGTTATACACTGCATTCACTGCCCACTACCTATTTAACATGGTAATCTTCTTGGTAAAAAAAATATTTAGGTTATCTAAAAAATGCTCTGTAGGTACATTTAATTAACTTAAGTTGTTCAACCGTTTAGTTTGCATTTGTTTATACATAACAAGGCCGTTGGCAAAACCCACCCGCCCATTTTCACATATTTCCCACACGACAATACATTAAGCTTTATAGCGAGGTTTCAAGCGAGCCATTCCAATTTCTTAATGGTTCATTTGTTAGTGGCCATTGCCAGTATTGTCGCAGTTTTTAACAAACAACGCTCGCGGCATAATTTCGCGCTGCGGTAACACTGTAGCGACGCGCTCTAGTTTAGAGCTTGTATAAATCACTTGAATTGTTGAATGTGCGTGAAAAGCTGCGGCCGGAATCTGAGCCTTGATTCACGGACGGGAGCGTTTGAAATGTGGTGATTTTGTCGTCTAAAATTCCTCAGTGCCTGAAAACCAAAGTCTTTGAACAGTTTTTTTTTCAAGTAGGCACAAGTTAGCCCTTGACTGCAATCTTACCTGATAGTAAGTGATGATGCAGTCAAAGATGGAAGCGGGATAACTTGGAAGAGATATGCATAACCCTGATCGGTTTCTACACGGCATAGTACCGGAACGCTAAATCACTTGGCGGTTCGGTTTTGCCGGTAGGGTGGTAACCAGCCAAGGCCGAAGCCTTCCACCAGACCAAACCAGAGACAATTTAGAAATTGTAAAATCCCAAATTGCCCCTGCTGGGAATCGAACCCGGTACTTATTATTTATATTATTAGCACAGCGCTCACCACTGCACCAGGGAGGTCGTCGGTGGAACACACACACGCACACATACACGTCAAACTTATAACACCCTGTCGTTTTTGTGTTGGGGTTAAAAACAGATAACATTATAAACAGAATGTACAAACAAATAAATAATTACCTAACAATAAAATAAATTGTGCAAAGGCAGCCTTATTGCTTGTGGCGATCTCCTCCAGACGACCTTTTTTGTAGAAGAATAAGTATTAAAGGAAACGGGAGAGAACAACTTGGACCAGCCTCCCAGTGCAATCCGAGCCGCGATCCCATTTGTTAACTTTTCGCTCAACTATTTGCGCAATGTATTCGCTGACCCCAGCTCACATTGGCCGAACGTTTGAACAAACATTGGTTTTGAATAAGGATATAAAACTATGAAATTTGCAGTGCACCAGTCTAAAACGACATAATAATGAAATCGTTGATCGAAATGAAACAATTGGATTTATAATTATTCTCTTTTAATTTACAAGTGCACGTAATATATATATATTAATGAAGACAATAAAAATAAATTCATTTTATTTACATAAATATAATTTTAACATTTATTTTACTAAATGTTTTTATTTTTTGAAAAGTTGCTGACACTTTGACCATTGCAAGATTAGCATAAAATTGTATCGTTTTTACGCTAATAAAAATAATGTATAATATTATAATGTACTAGGTTTAAAACAATTACTTAGTCACAATAAACAATACCCTCGGATATAATTCCGCCAGAGTTTGTCCAAATGTTTGCCAACGGCGGTCGAACATCGACCAGCATTATGATCCATGTTCTTGTGTAATTTTACAAACAATAACCCATTTAGCGAGGCTCGATTAATTTCGTAGCGTCTGATATATCGCGGGTGGTTTGGCTCAAACATATGTACCTACGTTTATAAATTACTATTAGTTACTTAATGGCATAATATGTAATATTTGGGTTATTAGAAAATGACATTATATTTCCGACAATGAGGAAGTTTCCTGATGTTGAAAATATCTTCTAAAAAAATAAATGCCTCCTATAAATCGTGGCCTACACAAAAATGCTATTTTTTGTACATTTTTGTGTAAAAGTTTTACATGTATTTTTTGTTAATTCCATGCCAATAAAATATGCTGGTACTTGGTACCTAAAGTCACAGTTGTACGATACTAACAGTTGGGCAACGTCTTCGAGGACGGGCGATGGTCGTGTATAGATGATTTTTAATTCGGTGAAATTCTGACAGTTGTCATTTAAAATGGAATGAGTTATTTGTATGAAAAGCAGGGTTACCGACTGAAGTTCGATTTTACCCCAAACTAAAGTACCTGAAGTATCTGTTAGGCATTTGTCATTTCGTTAACGTAAGTTTGGAATTTACTACCTTTTTTGTGGGAACTTTTTTATCTCTGGTAACATTAAAAAACGTCAGAATTCCACGGAATAAAAAATCTGAGTATAAGTATTTACGCGGTACGCAAATATGCTAACTTGGGAATAAAATAATTTAACGTTATACATATTATTATTTTATAGGTGAAAACAAAAAAAATGTATTGAACAAGAACTTTTATTATTATTACAAAAAAAAATTGTGGACTTCGAAAATTACTTTGTGGAAATCGTAGTTCACGAGGATGAAGTTGCGAGCAAAAGCAAGCTATCAACTAATACTATTATAGGTTTTGTACTGCCCGAAACCGAGGATTGTATCATCGCAATCATTTCCAGCTTAGATAACATATTGTAAGTATTGAAAACTGGGAAACCTATCTCGCATCACGGGGACATCTATAAAATTTTAGATCCTTGTTGCGTGACTGACGTACCGTTTAGTAATTTTATATCGATAAATACATAATGGCGAACACAAACTGTTCTGTATACCTATGCAAAACAGTTTGTGTTCACCATTGTGTATTTATAGATATCAAATTACTAAACGGCACGTCAGGTACGTTTGTCAGTCCGTGGTACGCGGCCCGCGACGGCCCCCGCCCGCCTTTGCTGTCCAGAACTAAATTAATTGCCTAACTGTAAGGATCGTAAAACTGTGTTATAATACGTCATATAAAAGTCTATCAACTTGTACAGCGAGTAAATAAATGATTGAATATTCACATAGTAACTCGGACATGAAAAAGTTTGCCATAAACCCTTGCACTCCCACGTCTGGTTCGTATACCGAAATAAATCCGAAAATATTCCGAAATCAGCAAATATTATAGTCCAAGAGCTGGTATGAAATTTTGAGAAGGTAGTACCTAGATCAAAGACGAAAGTTGTTGATGAAAATTGGCGACCTTGCACCAAAAAGTGCAGTGTTGGCACTAGGAGGACCGACACCATCAGAGGAGTAGCTGGGAGCCGCTGGCTACAAGCGGCACAAGACGCACGGCACGGCGTTAAGAAGTACGTACAAGAAAGCTCACTTGACTTATTCTGACATTTTTACCCGACTACGGTGAAGCCAAAAGGAAGGGTTATGATTTTAGCAGTCTATGTATGTATGTGGCCGATTTTAGTATGAGATTCGGTGTGTACCACCGTAGTGCCTAAACTACTGGGCCGATTTTGATGAATGAGGTGTCAATTATTTCTTTGTTATGGTCAGGGTGACATAGGCTAACATTTTATATACGAAAAAAATCGAGAAGCGACGTGCGAGCGGCAAAAGTTTATTATTATTTAGTTTCGGATAGACATAACCACTAGCTGCTTGCCCCGCGATTTCGGGTTTCGCTTGCGTAGTCGGGTTTTAGTTTACGAACTTTATACTTATCAACAATTATCGTCACCAATTTGCACAAAACCTTAAAAAAATATAGACTTAAACCTTCCTCATGACTCACTCAGCCTATTGATGATATGCAGATATTGGTGATATTGGTGGTCAGCAATTTTTGAGTTTATCGCGAATAGATAAACAGACCGATGGGGGACTTTGTCTTAGAATATGTAGTGATAGTGACTAAGTAAGTAGGTATTTATAGTAAGTTTTCCACCGGTTCTCCGTCTATTATTTTATCCCGCCGCAGCGCAAACTAACTCCCCGAATGGTAGCACATTGCAAAGCGTAGCAAACTTTTCAAAATATCGAAACTATAAATAACAAAAATAACGGACCGCAGTTTGGCGATTCGTTTACATACAGTTTTGTATATCAATATCAGGTTTTGTTTTGTTTTTGAACTTTGATTTTTTATTATGGACGTTGTAGGTGGATACCGTTTTTCAGGCATTCAACAAGAGAGAAAGTTCATAAATGTAAATTATAATATGTAAAATAAATGTAAATTTAAAGTACTTTTTATCCTGGAAAAATCCACAGTTCCCACGGGATTTTGAAACAACCGAAATGTACAGCTATAGGCAGATTACTATAGCAAACTTCCTTGAAAGTAGGTATTAAAAGTTGGAAAAGGGAGCGGGAACCGGAAATCCAAGATTTCCTCGGGATTTGTGAAAAACCGAAATTCACCCGGACGAAGCTGCGGGCAATAGTGATACTATAATTTTAAAGCAAAATAATATAAAATAATAGGTAATAAGGTAAGTGATACAAACAAGGCCTACCTTATTTTAAACGCTGATAACAAAATAAATATAAGTGTACAGAAATAAAAACTATTGTAATTTTTTACAATATGTTCATTTATTTCAATTAGTGGAGAAAAACATTAATAATTTCCAATTAAAGGCAGGCAAAATGAACAATTTGAAAACGTTAGCCAGCGGCCATAATAAATCACGGCTACTAAATAAGGCCTATAAACTTTAAACTCTGAGAATCTTATCAAAATTACCTTTTTATTTAAAAAAATGTTCACAATCTATAAATAATAATCATCTTCTATATTTTTATTACTAAGCTTTTTATTACAATAATAATTAAACAGTAGAAAACACAGATGATTTGTCAGACGTACCCTCTTATATTATATTAACAAAAAATATAGGCCTTATTAAAAATACAGTGTTTTTATAAGGCACTGCAAAAAATAAAAATTTAAACCACTTACTTTTTTTTACAATAAGTAGTAAATTATTATCTTCTAATCTTTGTAGAACTATTTTTGAGAGAGACTTGTTTACCTGAACCGTTAGTTTTTTTGATAAAATATTAGCTTTAATAAAAAGTGATGTAATTATTAAGGCCTACAGGATTACATTTAAGGCCTAGGGCCTTATTCGATACCATACCCAGATAAGACTTAAAGTTTTATAATTCATTCTAATATTAAAAATGATAAAATTTACAGCAACAATTATCTAAATTAATGGTTTGGGTACAATTGGTATTTATTGGTTTAAGTAAAAATGACATTATTAAAGTAATAACACACCTTGAAATTGCGCGAAATTTTATTGCGCGCCACGAAAACCACACCTCCTGTAAAAACGCATCGCATATTAGCTCATGGCGCGTCGTAGGACGCCTGGGCTCTCCGTATCTATTCGTAGGGCTACTAGTGTGTGTATGCATGAAAAATCTTTGATGTTAAAAATATTTAACCGGGTTTTCGGGAGTCTAGGCCTTATTCGAGCATAGGCCTTATTTGTATCAAGTACCTTATAAGCATAATTATAATGAAACTTAGGAAAATCTTTATCGGAGATCGTTAGTTATCTCTCATAAATAATTTGAGACCTCTTAGAATATTGAGAACTTGCAAGGACAAAGTATCTAAATTATCTAAGGGTGAATGGGTTCAAGCAGTATTAAATCTATATCCAAGACTGTTTATGATAGGTCGCAATATGTGGGGCTTAGCGCTTAAATAAACCGTCTCGGGCCGGCCGAGGCACGTACTCCAGCCATGCCCACTCCTATGCTTTATAGACCATATAGTGAGTGCCGATCAGTGGACTACTCTGGAGTGTCTTGGCGAAGTTAGTAAAATGTTTGGGGTTCTTAGGTGTTTTCCATGAAAAAGCTGATATCTATACTTAATAATATAAAGAGGCGTGTCTTGACTGACTGACTGACTGATCATCAACGCACCACCTAAATCACTGAAGCTAGAAACTTGAAATTTTCACAGTATTTATGATCAAGGTCCTTAAGTGGTAAAATAGTGACCTCTGAACAGAAAATGCAGTATTGGAAGACTGCTCATTAGGTGGATTAATGGATATAGGTACATAATATCTGTCGCAGGCAGCCGCTGCATACGAGCGGCATAATACCGCGACCTGGAAGGAGGAGGACCTACAGGAGATCTAAGAATATAGACTGATTTTTAATTCGGTGGAATTCTGTCAGTTGTCATTTTAAAATATAATGAGTTATTTGTATGAAAAACAGGGTTACCATCTGAAGTTCGATTTTACTTCAAATTAAAACACCTGAAGTATCTGTTAGGAATTTGTCATATCTAAATGAGGCAATTGATTTTTATTTATATGTAAGTTTTGAATTTAATTTTCTTGGGAACTGTTTTATCTCTGGTAACATTAGGAAACGTCAGAATTCCACGGAATTAAAAATCAGAGTAGACAGTGGACGTCTAGTGGTTGACGATGATGCCGACACAGGAAAACAATTACAGAAGCGTATCTCCGCATCTAATCTTGTTTCATGTTAAATAAGGCCGTTAACCTGATCCCGAGTCTGCATCAACTTTTTAACGGATCAAAGCGAGACGAGATAAGCGGATTTATATCAAATCTTATTAAACGCTTTCCCTTTATGTAGCGAATAACGGAATGTTTGGGCACGGGTGCAAGAATGGAGCTAGATTTCTATAAGGTTTATTAATATATGCTAAGCGGAATTAGTAGACTATTTTTAGGCTAAGCCTACACTGCCGTTAGATCAAGCACGATATACCTACCGCAACTCGTGTGCCGAAGTACTAGGCGAGTCACAAATTAGCTTGACAGCTTTGCGCGTCGACTGTCGTAGCAAGTTCAATGCAAGTCGTTCCATTAATCCAGTTCGAGTACGTTCCATTCACAGCTCGTCCAGTTCGAGTACGTTCCATTCACAGCTCGTCCAGTTCGAGTACGTTCCATTCACAGCTCGTCCAGTTCGAGTACGTTCCATTCACAGCTCGTCCAGTTCGAGTACGTTTCATTCACAGCTCGTCCAGTTCGAGTACGTTCCATTCACAGCTCGTCCAGTTCGAGTACGTTCCATTCACAGCTCGTCCAGTTCAAGTACGTTCCATTTGCAGCTAATCCAGTTCAAGTACGTTTCATTCACAGCTCGTCCAGTTCGAGTACGTTCCATTTGCAGCTAATCCAGTTCAAGTACGTTTCATTCACAGCTCGTCCAGTTCGAGTACGTTCCATTCACAGCTCGTCCAGTTCGAGTACGTTCCATTCACAGCTCGTCCAGTTCAAGTACGTTCCATTCACAGCTCGTCCAGTTCAAGTACGTTTCATTCACAGCTCGCCCAGTTCAAGTACGTTCCATTCGCAGCTCGTCCTCTTTGCATCTCGTCGTTCGATTGGGATGAGTTGCAAATAGGACAACTTACGTCGTACTTACAACGTAGCGCGTTCGTGTTTAACAGTACGATCACGCGAGGTGAGTTGAGTAAGAAAAAGTTTAGAGGTAAGAAAGTATAGGAAAAGGTTAGTTTACTTTAGAAAAGACGCGTCTGCGCCGCTTCGCTTCAACTTTGCCGCAATGAGTTTCGAGCCTACTAGGACTTATGTCAAAAAATACTATTATATATAGTTTTAAAAAAATGTTTCTACCTATGTTTTAGTACAAGCGGACACCCGCGACTTCGTTCGCGTGGATGCTTTTTCAAAATCCCCTAGGAATCATTTTGTTTTTCCTAAGCTCCTTTGAGCTCATGTCATGCTAAAAACTTTTAAAAGTTCACTGCCAGATGTTTAGGTAGATCAAAATGTAAACATCCGCCAGTGAAAGTTCCATCAAAATCGATCCAGCCTTTTAGAGATTAGTCGGTTATCTTTAAAGTATCTACTTTCTAACAAAAAAAGAATGAATGAAATCGGACCACGCGTTATTGAATTACAGCTAAATACACGTTTTGACTTTCATCCCCTCTCCCTAGGGAACCGTATATAAAAAGTATCCTACATGTTACTCCGAAGTATGAACTTAAATCGTACCAAGTTTCGTTTCAATCCATTCAGTAGTTTCTGCGTGATGCGCGCACAAACATACAGACAAACAGACAAACAGACAAACAGATAAACAGATAAACAAATAAACAGATAAACAGACAAACAGACAAAAAATTCAAAGCTTTTTTACGTTCTTTTACTTATCCCTAACATCTCCCAGTTATTATTTTGCAAAAATCTTCAATGTACAGATACGGCAAGTCTACGATTTTATTATATGTATAGATTAATATGTTAGTAACAAACCCAGAATAGTGCTTCAAATGCAGCATTTAATACATGCATCGGGATATTTACGACATCAGAGATACCTAGTCGTATAACCGACGCTTACATAAACTTGCTTTTACGGTGTCGCGTAAATCTGCACGGGAAACACGGCGCAAATCGTGATTAATTCATTTCAAATTCAAAATAGGTAGACAGTTCAAACGTCAGTCACTTAAACTACCGTTAGTTTGAATGTGAGTCGTTACATCGTGGAAAAATTGGCCATAAACATACACATACATACATATTTTCAATTCGGAAAAAAAAAATAGAATAGAATAGAATAGAATAGAATAGAAAAGTTTTTTATTCAAATAAACTTTTACAAGTGCTTTTGAATCGTCGATTGAGTCTACCACAGGTTCGGAATGCAGTTCCAGCCGAGAAGAACCTGTAAGAAACTCGGCGGTTGCTCTTTTTAAAAATAACATTATAACAATTATTATTATTAATGTACATGATTGAAATGCCGTCTCGCGCATTGCTGGAACGAGTTAAATCCAAGCTTTTTTATCGTTTATATAATCTTCAGTTGTATAATAAGCTTTTTTTATGAGCATACTTTTAAGAAAGTTCTTAAACTTGTGTAAAGGCAAGTCTAAGACATATTTTTTATTCGGATAAACTTTTACAAGTGCTTTTGAATCGACAAATGAATCTACCACTGGTTCAGAATGGTGCTTACAATTCTACACGTTAAGAAGGGCAGACAAAAGTAGCCCCATTTCCGACGGCGGCACCCGTTCACGAGCATGACGCATGATCCAGCCATTGCTTCGCTCAACCATATTTGAGGGAACGTAACAACCCGCACCACACGACACCACCACAGAAATGTTTAAAGAGAGCGTGACATACTTAGGCTACCCATGATTAAAGCATCGAATTGAACACCAATAATCGAATACTCCTCAAGTTATAATAGCGTATAAAGCGAATAAATTAAATCCATGCTTTTTATCATTTATATAATCTTCAATTGTATAATATGCTTTTTTCATGAGCACACTTTTAATAGAATTCTTAAACTTGTGTAAAGGCAAATCTAAGATTTGTTGTGGAATTTTGTTATAGAACATTACGCCCATTCCCACAAACGACCTTTGGACCTTTTTGAGGCGTAATCGAGGAATCACTAGTCCATCTCTATTTCTTAACCGCCTATCGTGTAATTCACACTTTTTATTGTAACTGTGAATGTTTTGCTTAACAAAAATTATGTTGTTATAAATATATTGAGAAGCTACTGTAAGAATACCTATTTCTTTAAATTTCTCTCGAAGGGAATCCCGCGGTTTTAAATTATAAATTGCGCGAATTGCCCTTTTTTGTAAAACGAAAATTTTTCCAATATCAGCTGCTTTACCCCATAGTAAGATTCCATACGACATAATACTATGGAAATATGCAAAATAAACTACTTTTGCAGTTTCTACGTCTGTTAACTGTCGAATCTTCCTAACAGCGTAAGCAGCAGAGCTAAGCTTGCCAGCAAGTGTTGCTATATGGGTGCCCCATTGAAGCTTTGCATCTAGGGTTATTCCCAAGAACACAGTTGTGTTCTCAGTTTTCAATGGCTGACCACTTATCTTTAAATTGTTGCTAGTAATCCTTGTATTGGGCAATAAAAACTCGACACACTTGGTTTTTTTAGCATTTAAAAGTAGATTATTTATAGTAAACCAGTGTGAAACTTGAGATAAAGTATTATTTACATCGTCAAAATTGTCTTTAGTTCTATCGACTTTAAAAATTAAAGACGTATCATCAGCAAATAGTACAATATCGCAAGCATTTTTGACGAAATGTGGTAAGTCATTAATATAAACCAGAAACATGAATGGACCTAGAATAGAGCCTTGGGGGACACCCATCACTGAGGCTGATCCGGATGACTTAACATCATTGATGCATACCCTTTGTATACGATCACCGAGATAAGACGCAATGAGACTGAGTGCAGATTCTTTAATACCATAGTGGCCTAATTTTCGTAAAAGAGTCTCGTGCTCAACGCAATCAAATGCTTTTGACAAATCACAGAAGATACCAATGGCATTCTGTGACTTTTCCCAAGCATCGAAAATGTGCCGTAACAGCCTTGCGACCGCATCGGTTGTTGAACGACCCTTAGTAAAACCATACTGCTCAGAGTGAAGTAATTTATTTAAATTAAAGTGCAGGAGCAGTTGGTTGAGCATTATTTTTTCAAATATCTTGCTGAGAGTTGGTAGAATTGAAATCGGCCTATAGTTATTTGGATCAGTTTTACTTCCCGACTTAAACAGAGGTATCAATTTACTACATTTCATGAGGTCGGGAAATGATCCCGAATCTATGGACTTGTTAAAAATTACAGCAAGATATGGCGCAATAACATCAATAATATTGTGAATTATTTTTACTGATATTCCCCATAAATCTCCTGTTTTTTTGTGTTGCAAAGATTTAAATGTTTTGATAATATCATATGGGGTTACGTATTTAAATCGAAATAATACATTGCACTCAGAAACATTGCCCCTCAGGATATTATAGGCTTCTGTTGGCGAGGAATTCAGGGAATTAGTCGTGGTAACTGGAATATTTTGGAAGAAGTTCTCAAAAGTATTTGCTATCTCTATATCAGAGTCAATAATATGATTATTAATTTTTAACTCCAGTTTATTAGTATGTACTTTATGTTTCCCCATTTCATCACTGATGATATCCCAAGTTGCTTTTATTTTATTATCAGAATTCATGATTTTCTGTTTTATATAAAGAGATTTTGCCTGTATGCAAACATTTCGAAACAATTTGGAATAATTTCTTACGTATTCAATAAACGCGGGGGTATAATTATATTGTTTTTCTGCATACAGGTCAAACAACTTGTTTCGACTTTTATAAATGCCAACAGTTGCCCAGTCACTAAATTTAAGATTTTTAAACAATCGTTTTTCTATGATTTTAAAGATGGAGGTAAATTGAGTGTTTATTACATCAAAAAACGTGCTATAAAGTTCATCCAGATCATCCTGCGTAAGGTCAAGTGTCGGTAATATAGTTGAGATAGTATGTTTGAATTGCCTTACTTTTTTAGTGGTAACTGGCCTATATTTTATTACTTTTGCTTTATTCTGTTCACTACTAGGAACAGATATCATTTGTCCGCAGTGATCAGATCTTAGATTACTGATAATTGATTTTTCGATGATTTTACAATCACAGAAAATGTTGTCAATACAAGTAGCTGTGTTCGCAGTTATTCTTGTAGGTTCAACAAAAATATTCTCTAAATTAAAGCTTCTAAAAAGATTTAGCAGTCTACCCGTAAAAGGAGTGTGGAGCAAAATATCAATATTAAAATCTCCACAAATTATTATTTTTTTTGATGACCTACATATCCTCCTTAGAACCTCCTCCATGATATCCTCAAAGAGCACAAAGTCACCTGTGGGAGGACGGTACACGCAAACTATAATATATCGCTCCAGCTCAACACAAGACAGCTCAGTAATGCGTTCAAGAGAAAGGCTAACAATGTCTTTTCGTTCTTTGTAATTGATATTGTTTCGCATCATTATTAAAGATCCCCCGCGTATAGCCGTTTTTCTTGAGAACGCACTTGACAGAGAGTAATTTTGTAGATGTACAATTAATTGATAATTATTGAGCCAATGCTCAGTGAGGCATAAGATGTCAATATCGAATTCTTTAATGAAAAGTTCAACCTCATGTTCTTTGCCAGATAAGCCCTGTATATTTTGATGCACAAGATGAATTTTACATTGCTTATCTGTTGTCTTATTTCCTAGTTTAAATTTGTACAAGTATTTTCAGTACAACAAGAGTTAACTTCTAAGGTCAATAAACCTGGATTACTACTATTATTAATTAAATCTATATTATTTGTACAACATGTACCATTGTCAATCAATGCCAAAATACTGGAATTAGTACTATTACTAATTATGTCAATGTCATTTGTACAACATGTACCATTGGCAGTCAAGCTTAAAGTAGCCGAATCCTGTATATTACAAGCTACTAATGTAGCTATTTGTTTTCTATATCTAGCGGGCAGATGCATAGTATCTCTTGTCAATTTAAAATTTTTAATAAATTTATTTGTATTAAAGAAATGGAAAGATTCTCTATGACCAAAAGTTAAATTATACAAGAGCCCATTGAGCTTGTAAACATATTTATTTTGTGCCGGGGTCAAAGTGTCTGAGTAGGGAAAAGCACAAAGTATAAATTTGCAGTCTGACTTTCTTTGAATGTTTAATAAATACTCAAAACTTTTTAGAATTTCTTTTTTGGATAGTCGCAGACTATTCCCTATTAACAGAACAACTGTACTGTGCCTGTCTAAACAACCCTCCTTAATATTTTTAATTATATGCTCATGCCCCGGGGTTGCATATGTTAAATACCTGTTGTTGTAATTTGTTACTAAGTAGACAGCCAAAGTCTTTTCCGAACTCATCAGACACAACAAAAGTTCTACGTTGTCGTGAATGTGAAACATCATTTTGATTTTTATGGACTTTTTGAATATGTGTGTATTGACCGTCCCCGGGCACATCTAGAGGAACGCTATCTGAACACTGGCATTTATTTACCAGTGAGTCAAACCGATCCATATTATATTTGCTTAGGGCTAACAATTCATCAGCAGCCAGTATTTGCTCACCAATCTGTTTTTGCGACAGCTCATACTCATATGAAACATGTTTCAATGAATTTTCCAATCTCAAAATTTCATTATTAAGGCAATGAACCTCAGTTTCATATTGTTCTCTGACTTCCTGCAGTGATGAACAACATGAATTAAGTTTATTCAACAAATCTGAACGTTCTTTTCTCAACACTTTATTTGATTTGTATGTTTTAATTAATTTTTTGGTTTTATATATTATTTTGCCAATTCTTAAATATTTTTTAATTTTTTTATGACTACTAAAATGAATAAATTCTGATTGTGTCTTTTTGGTAGTACAAGGGCTGTCGCAAGTCAGGTCAATGGTGATCACTGGTGCCGTTGAGGATGAACCGAGCAGTTCGTTATATAAATTATTTGTTTGTTGCATTTCATAACTGTTTATTTGTGACTGAAGGTCGTCAATGGTTTTTTGAGATCTGCTCAGTTCATGTTCCAACACAGAGATCTTTCCCAGTGCCTCTTCATAATATCATATGAATAATATTATAAGTAGGTACTCCATTAATATTCTGGACTTTTTGGCGCAGATTGCTGAAGGTATCTAAGGAACTATTTTGAATTGTGATAAATTGTATGGTCTTTAGACCGAGGCCGCACTGCGAAAATTATTCGCGCGAATTATATTCGCGCGGTTTATATTCCGCATTTTAACATATTTTTCTCGCGAATTTTAAATCGCATGTGCGTGCAGCTTCATACATTCCCATATGTCACAGAATTTTGCGGAAAAATTCGCGCGAATTAGTTTCGCAATGCGGCCTAGGCCTTAGTTCCCAGTACCATCGGTGCGTTGCTTTCAGTCGACACCAGAATCAACTGTAGTTGTCAAAGTAATCCTCAAGTATTTTGTTTTCTCAAAGACCGAAACTGGTCAAGACCGAAAAGTGGACGAAATCCGGTGAACGTTTCAAACCCCACCCGTTCCATTATTGTCCTATTCACTCCTAGCGCAAGCTTAACGCTTATTTATAGGGGAAAGGGGAATATTAGTCATATTCTGATTTGATTATATTCCTCATTTTTTTTTAAAAAGATCAGAGTTGTAGCCTCCTTCCTAAAAGTCTTACTAAAAGCGTTTTTATACCGCGTGCGGAAAATTACTGTAGTGCGTCCTGACGCTTATTTCATGAACTGTAGAGCGTGAAATAAAATAAATACTTATACGAGATACAATCGTTTCCCTAATTCACATAACCGGGAATTGATTTTCGGATTTCAAATAGATATAATCTTATACCCAAACCGTATTTATGTGAAGTTTGTCTATCTCCTTTGATAACTTGTGGCGTTGTATAGAGAGCTTAGATCGATCCCGTTTCAAAGAGGATAGATACTCAGAAAATTGTCCTTAGCAACGTCTCTCGTACATTCTTGCTTGGAAATTGGAATTTGTTAAGTCGTTTTCAATATCTGCTTCTACATAAGTGAGTGCTGCTACATGTTTTACTAAGTTAATAATAATTTATTAAAACACAAAGAAGACAGAAAAAAAAACATGAATAAACTGAGTGCTTAGTCTAAATCGGAGCACTCGAAAACGAACTCGAAAACTATTGATCGATTTCAGAGTAAAATAGACCTAAAATGGCTTACATTAAGGTTTGAGTTCGCCAATACATTCAGCATTCGAACAATGTTTTCGATAATAGTTAACACTAGTTTTCGAGTTCGTTTTCGAGTGCTCCGATTTAGACTAAGCACACTGCTGGAAAAAAGTGTCTCGAAGGGACTTATACACTCCTCGGTCTTGTGCCGTTTGTGTCCAGCGGCTTCCTGAGACTCTTCTTATGTATAGGCCATCTAATGGGGGTTTACGAACACTGCGCTTTCCGGTGCGAGGTCGACCCTCCAGCACCTTGGAACCCCAACACCTTAAAAAAAAACTTAGATCGGTTATTCGTTTGTGTCCAATCCGTTGTCACTTTAGTTTCGGTCGAGAAACTGACGTGAGCCATGTCGAAACTTCTCATGCATTAGCTGAATCAATTAAACAAATAGACCATAAGCCCGTGACGTCACACGCAGTTGAGTGCATGCAGCGAGTAATCTCGGGAATTATCTTAATAGCAAGGAAGAGCTTTGCTCGCCTGTTAATGGAATATTATGATTTATGCACTAAACATTCGTATCCCTTTAAGTTCTCCTACTTTAATTGAAACAATACGATTTAGGTATATTTAAATACTGGGTATTATATTTAATATTTAGGTATTTATTTATTTTCAGACATAAATGGTCCATGATATTAGTAATTTACCAGAAAACCTAAGTATATTATATAATATGTTAGTTCAAAATATAATATAGGTAACTAAAAACTATACCTTTACATCCAGTGTTTTTTAATCACTATCCTGTCTGTCGACTAGGATTTTCAGAATAATGTTGGAACTGCTCTCAACTCTACCATTAAACGAGGCGATTTTCTTCCGTATGATTGCAATTTGAAAATCTAAGAAGCTTGTCCTGACTGACTGATTGACTGATCATCAACGCACAGCCTAAACCACTGAAGCTACAAACTTGAAATTTTCACAGTAGCTTACTTTTATGATGTAGGCGCGCACTAAGAAAGGATTATTGCGAATTTCACCCCAAAGGGGGTTAAATAGTGGATAAAAGTTTGTATGAAAGTCCGTCATTTTTCAAGTTATATCCATGAAAATTGGTATTTAGTTTTTCGATTTAAAATAAAAAATTACGTGTTTAAGGAATTTTGAAAAAACCACCCCTCAGCGGGTTAAATAGGGGATGATAGTTTGTATGAAAGTCTGTCATTTTTAAAGTTATATCAATGGAAATCGGTATTTGTATTGTCGGTTAAAAACAAAGAATTATGTATTTCAGGAATTTAGGAAGTTCCACCCCCAAGTGAAAATAAGAATCCAAGCGGACGAAGTCGCTGGCATCAGCTAGTGTTATTATATTGAAAGAGCCATCAACTCGATTCTCCGCAAACATACCGGACGCACTACAGTACAGTATAGAGGCAATCCCAGCATTGCTTATTATATTGGACTCGGAGAGCGTTATGGGATCTTATTGTATTGTCCTCAGATTTGCATGAGATTGCTAAGCTCAATCGAGCATGATAAGCAATCGGTCCCGGCTATTATCACTATCACGTGACAATAGTCGTTAAAGTCCGCTAACAAAATGGAGCAGGGTGGCGGGTCTAAGCTCTGAATCCCTATAGGAAATATAATACCTCTGCTATGACGAGGATAATAATTGAATAATACACTTCCTTTAATACATCATTTATTAGAAAACTAGTGGATCCGGCAGACTTCGTCCAGCCCGGTGGTGACGTACCTACCGACATCAGCGTCACCTACCGAGACCCGGTAGGTTCCATCCAGGAACCATCCAGGAACCCATTGAAATATACACACAAAATTTCATCCAAATTGATCCAGTCGTTTAGGAGGAGTTAGGTGACAAACACACGTACAAAAGAATAATAATAATATATGTACGTACGGGTAATAGAGAGTTTACCGTATCCACGCGACGGGATGTTTGACAGTTACGAAACCCGTGAACATTTTGTATGGGAAAATATTTTTTAAAAATCCCTTGGGAACTCTTTAATTTTCCGGGATAAAAAGTACCCTATGTTCTTTTCTAAGGCCTTGTCTACCTCTACACCAAATTTCGTCTAAATCGGTAAAGCCGTTCTTGAGTTATAATAATAGTGTAACTAAAACGACTTTCTTTTATCTATACTAATAAATAAAATTGAAGTGTCTGTCTGTAATTTCGAATTAACTACCACATATTAAGCTCATATGGTTATTTGAACGATACCTTAACCGAATCACACGTTTTTAAAATTTTTGTCTGTCTGTCTGTCTGTTTGAACAGGCTAATCTTCGGAACGGCTGAACCGATTTTGACGGGACTTTCACAGACAAGTAGAGGATTAACCAAGGAGTAACATAGGCTACTTTTTTAACCGACTTTCAAAAAAGGAGTTGTGTTGAAATCGGTAAGTACCTATGTTAAAAAACGCCCTGATAGGTATTTTCGCTGCGCGCGACGGTCGACGCTCGCGCTGCACGGAATTCCCCGCGCCGCGCCGCGGGCCCCTGCGCCCTACGCGGCCGCCGCGCGGCGGGGGGCGGGTGGACCAGAAATCTACTTATCCCTCAGGATTTGTGAAAAACCGAAATTCACGCGGGCGAAGCCGCGGGTAAAAGCTAGTATACATATATATAGACTAGCGGTCCGCCCCGACTTTGCCCGTGGTGCTATAGGCTATATATTATATATAGCCTATAGCACTCAAAGATCACGTACATATCCAACGGTGAAAGAATTTTTGAAATCGGTCCAGTAGTTCCTGAGATTAGCGCGTTCAAACAAACAAACTCTTTCGCTTTATTATATTAGTATAGATTACGTGCACTTGTAAATTAAAAGAGAATAATTTTAAATCCAATTGTTTCATTTCGATCAACGACTTCATTATTATGTCGTTTTAGACTGGTGCACTGCAAATTTCATAGGTTTGTATCCTTATTCAAAACCAATATTTGTTCAAGCATTCGGCCAATGTGAGCTGGGGTCAGCGAATACATTGCGCAAATATATTAGTAACTACCTTTTGCCCGCGGCTTCGCCCGCGTGAATTTCGGTTTTTCTCCGATTCAAAATAAAAATTACGAAAACGCAGGACACATCCGCACGCATTAGCTCCCTCGTTCGAAATCACAGATTTCGAAATGGAGATTGGAGCATGCACCCTCTTCACCGCACCCGCCCGCCGCGCGGCGGCGTACGTATGGTGGGCGCAAGGGTGCGCGGCGCGGCGCGGGGAGTTCCGCAGCGCGAGCGTCGCGTCGGCCGTCGCGCGCAGCGAAAATACCTATCGTTTTTTAACATAGGTACTTAACTACTTACCGATTTCAACACAACTCCTTTTTTGAAAGTCGGTTAAAAAAGTAGCCTATGTTACTCCTTGGTTAATCTTCTACTTGTCTGTGAAAGTCCCGTCAAAATCGGTTCAGCCGTTCCGAAGATTAGCCCGTTCAAACAGACAGACAGACAGACAAAAATTTTAAAAACGTGTGATTCGGTTATGGTATCGTTCAAATAACCATATGAGCTTAATATGTGGTAGTTATTTCGAAATTACAGACAGACACTTCAATTTTATTTATTAGTATAGATAGTTGTAGCCAATACAATCAACTAGTAACGACTGATTGGTATAACATTATAATTCCCTACGGCGTGGTGGCGGTCCGCTGTTGAGTCAGGCACGAGTATCAACATTGCCTATGCATATTGTGTCCCTACATCCCTCTTTCCTATGAGAGAGGAGGCCTGTGCCCAGCAGTAGGACTTAAAAGGCTGTAGCGGTGGCAGTTAAGATGACCAACCCATTACTGGCCCACTACAGTGCACGGGTTTTCTCTCAGAATAAAAAAAGGTTCTCTCAGAATACAAAAAGGTCAATCACGCTGGCCAAGTGCGGGTTGGTAGACTTTACACGCCTTTGAGAACATTACGGAGAACTCTCAGGCGTGCAGGTTTCCTCTCAATGTTCTCCTTTGTCGTTAAAGTAAGTTTTGTCGTTAAAGTAAGTAAGTTTTGGGGTGTAAGTGGCCCAAATTCCACCTATGTGGCCAAAGTCAACCTCACCTGCACGCGGTGCACCCTGCCAATATGCTAACGAGGCCCTGACGCTCTCAGTCCCCTTTACGGGTCATTGTGCCTGATACCACACAACTTAATCTGGATGGTATCACCGCTTTGTGGTAGCCGCCTGGCTAGCGACCACACTTCAGCCGTAATCTGCCGCAAAGCATCCGTGTGTTCCGGCAGCGAGCTAAAGAGCCAGTCCCCTTCCTCAAAAGCCGGCAACGCATTAGTGGTTCCTCAGGTGCTACTGATGTTCATGGGCGGCGGTAATCACTTAACATCAGGTGACCCGCTTGCTCGGTTGCCCGCTATTCCTATAAAAAAAAGGGATATATAATAATTGTATACACATATGACTCCGAAAAGTTAAGAGGTATGTGCCGGGGATCAAACTCGGTCCTCTTGATAGGAGACCAGAGTCTTAACCACTAAGCTGTTAGGTATAATACGGTTAATTGATATTAATTTTCCGAGTAATAAATACGTGTGAAAGCGTCCACCAACACGAAAAAACATCGCCTTTTGACGCGCGTTCGCCGTGAATAATTGAGACGGCCAGTGATTGCTAGTGAATTATTCAGCCTGCGCGAGTTTTTCACGAAATTCCCATTCCGTTCATTTAATATTACAATTCTTTAGATGAACAAAAGATACGTATAGATAAACAAAATTAAACTGTCTGTTTGTGATTTGTGCTTTGTTCAGATATAATTTACTTAAGGTAAGAGTACGCAATTCCGTCAGTGTCCCAGTACCCGATAACTGATCAGTTTTTTAATTTTTAAAATTTCTACGAATACTAAATAAAATTTATTTGAATGGCAATACATTCTGGGTAATATTTTTTACAATTCTAATGGCAAAATTGATCAAAAAGTTTAATGGCATTGAAACTGTACAACAACTAATGTCACCTGTCCGAAAATATTTAGAAAATTCAAAGTTCAGTCACTGAACTACGTTACCACCACATCATCTTGGTTTGGTTCTCATGCAGCTGCGTATAAAAATACGGTAAAAGTGTTAATTTACTAGAATATTTGAGTAAATAGTCTATCGATATAACTTTTAAATTGCGGTGAATCTGAACGAAATGTAATTATTTTTGCATGTTACATCTATTGGTACTCACAAATCCCTACTTGACCCAGAATCCGTTATTTTTTTAACGGATTTTGGTACACGCATCAACCCGATGATATCCGTTGTACCTAAACCCGTTATTAGATCTCTATTGCCTTGAAATAGGTCTTATTTTCCCTTAATTTTTTTTTTGTTTTTCTGTACGATTTCTATATTATTGATAAATAAGATGGATATTACATGCCCGTGATTATAAGGTCATCAGAGCTTATATTACTGCGATATTAATTCTAAAAAAGCATATATTTGTGTATGCAATAATGCAAATACTTGTTTAAATATATTAGACTAGCAGATGCCCGCGAGTTAATCCGCGTGGATTTAGGTTTATAAAAATCCCAAGGGAACCAATATGAGTTAGTTTCCTTGGGATTTTTATTTGAAGAACTAGAAGATGTCCATGGCTTCACCCGTGTGAATTTTAGTTTTTAAAAATCCCGTGGGAAATTTTGATTTTCCAGGACAAAAAGTAACCTATCTGTAGTAAACCCGTCCCAAAATGCAAAAATGCCGCGGGATTCCCACGATTTAGGAGTGCAATTCCTTATAGCATCAGGGTTGAGGAGTTGGATATGTACCTATTCGAATTCATTCAACGATAAAATCTTTCATTGATAGGTACCTCAAATATCAATTTAAATAACCGTCAGTTTCTAAATCTCATTAGTTTTGGGGGTTAGGTCCCCTACAACATCAGGATTGAGGAGTCGGAATCCAAATTTTTTATGGGACAGTGTCGCAAAGGTCTTCTATCGATTAAAAAAAAATTACGCAGATCAGTTAAGAAATCTCGGAGATATCGTTGTACATAGGTAGAAAAACACAACTCCTCCTTTTTTTGTAAGTCGGTTAAAAAAGTAGCTTATATTACTCCTTGATTAGTTTTCTACTTGTCTATGAAAGTCCCGTCAAAAATCAGTTCAGCCGTTCTGAAAATTAGCCCGTTCAAACAGACAGACAAATTCAGTTATGGTACAGTTCAAAAAACCATATGAGTTTAGAGGTACTTATTTCGAAATTAAAGACAGACACTTCAATTTTATTTACTATCTAAGTATAGACTAGAGGAGTTGGATGTGGATTTAGGTTTTAAATCAAATAAATAAAATTTGCGAAGAATTGAAACGACACTCAGTAAAGAATGAAACCAAAGACCTCTTTCAAAAAGTCAGATACCTGACAAGAATTCGGACTGTTAAAACATGCGCAGTGAAAGATGAACGAGGAGCGTTACTTACAGAAACAAATCAAGTTCTAGAGCGTTGGAGGCGATACTGCTCAGCATTATACGATAACCAGACTCCAGATGCATTACCCATAAGTTGGAACATGGATGAACAAGAACCTACGTTCTTCCGTCAGAGATAGATCTAACAACAAGGACATTAAAGCTTGACAAGTCTCCGGGAAAAGATGCAATCCCAGCGGAACTCATAAATAACCTTGGCTCAGGAGGCATTGACATAATGACGAAAATCCGTAACGCGGTTTGGACTACAGGAAATTGGCTCCACCACTGAATGCCGTAACTATAGAACTATTACCCTAATATCGCACGCCACTAAGATCCTGTTACATGTGATCAATCAGCGCCTAAAAAGTTATCTTGATCGCCAGATACCTGAAGTACAAGTTGTTAAAAGAAAAGGGGCAAGAGAGCAAATCCTCAATGTCAGGCAGGTTATAGAAAAGAGTAGGGAGTTCAATAGTCCTGTTGTACTGTGCTTCATTGTTTACAGCAAGGCTTTTGACTGTGTAATGTGGAGCAAGTTATGGATGGTACTGTTAGAAATGGGAGTGCCACTGATCTTATCCTGAATTTATACTGCAACAACCGCTTATTTGTAAGGATTGACACCGAATGTTCTAATGTGTTTCCTACCAAGAAAGGCGTACGACAGGGTTGTATCCTCTCACCAATGTTGTTTAACATTTACGGCGAGTACATAATTCGCAAAACAATCGAGAACTGGGAGAAAGGATTTCCAATAGGGGGAAAAAGAATATGCAACAACCGGTATGCAGACGATACAGTGCTCCTTACCACCACCATGGACGACATGAATAAACTCTTAAAAAATTAGAAGCAGAATGTATGGATTTGGGTCTGACCATCAACAGAAGTAAGACCAAGTTGATGATAGTTGACCGCGCCGGTAAGCTATCCAATACTAATATAATTCCATCTGTGGATGTGGTGAAGAATTACATCCACCTTGGGTCCCAAATCTGCAGTGATGGCAGTTGTGTGCCAGAGATAAAGAGACGCATTGCAATGGCGAAAAATGCCATGACAAGATTAATCGGGATATGGAAGAATAAAGGCATATCGCATAAAACCAAGAGCCACCTCGTTCAGGCCTTAATTTTCCCAATTTTCATGTATGGAGTCGAAACATGGACCATCAAAGCAAGAGAAAGGCAAAGAATAGATGCGTTCGAAATGTGGTGCTGGAGGAGGATGCTGCGGATTCCGTGGACTGCTAAGCGCACAAACGTGTCCATTCTTTCACAACTCGGAATCACTGCTCGGGTTTTCTCTATATGCTACCCACGATTGCTGTCATATTTCGGCCACATCATTCGGCGTGGGGATGACAGCCTACAAAAGTTAATAGTGACAGGCAACACGGAGGGCAAAAGAGCGAGAGGCCGCTCACCAACTAGGTGGTCCGACCAGCTGAAATAATCCAACAGGTGTAGATTCTATCACTCTGTTAAAATGGCCACCAACAGAAGCCGGTAGAAACAATTAATCCATACGAGGGCAGTATGCCAGGACCACGATCTTCAGCAATGAAGCAACGACCGGAGAGAGAGTATGCGTTTGCATTTTTTATCCTGGAAAAATCAACAGTTCCCATGGGATTTAGAAAAAACCGCAATCTATAGATACAGCTATAGGTAGATTACTATAGCAAACTTCCTTGAAAGTTGATATAAAGATTGGAAAAGGGAGCAGGAACGGGAACCGGAAATCCACGATTCCCTCGGGATTTGTGAAAAAGCGAAATTCACGCGGGCGGAGCCGCAGGCAGAAGCTAGTAGAGAATAAGAAGTATTGAAAAGCGTACCTTTTATAATAATATGTCCCAAATAATATATTTCATTTCTTTATAATATTATGTCTTCTTTTTCGATAAAAAGTAGGTATAGCCCCATTTTTTTACTGCGAGCTCTACGTATTTTAGATTTGTAATAATGATTTTTATGAACCTTAGCGTCAAGCAATAGAGTTCAAATTCGCGGTAAAAGTTAACGGATTCCGGGACATAATAACGTTTACTAGTACAAATCTGCCGACTACTGGTACAATCGGCCCTTTTCCACATTTTTTTGTATTATTACGTATTATCTTTTATTTTAATTTGAAATAAAATAATAGCACTAAAACTAGAATAAATTACCTATCTATTCATATAATTCTCATTACTGTAAGTTTACGAATTTCAACATAGCAATCATGCAAAGTTAGCGAAGTTCAAAACTTAACGGATATTGGGACGTTTGCCTTACTTGTAGTAGGTAAGTATACTCTAATGCTACTAGTAGGTATGTAGGTAGTAAGGCTTGTAACTAACTAGGAATTAAATTCTGTATTTATTGCTTATGAGATAATGAGGCGGTTATATACCTACATAAATCTGCCGAAAGACCACTCCACACACACCAACGTAGTTTATTAATCTTAAATAAATAATAAATAAATAAATCTTTATTTGTTCCAAAATTAAAATTACATTTTTCTTAAGAGTACCTTCGACCCCCAAACTAGGATAACCCGTGACATGGGGGTCAGTCTCTTCCCAGTACAAGTACAGTACAGTACAGTAAAACATATTTTAAAGTAAGTAACTAATGGAACTAATAATCTTGAATAGCAACTTCTAACCCAAAAAGCAGCATAGAGAGACCCCCTATTAAGATGTTTCATTTTCTGTGGATATCTTCGCAATAGTCTTATTTTCAGCTATGGACGTCTTTATTAAAACGCCGACGACTATACAAAAGATTGTGAAAAATAGCTGAACTCTTGAAACTCACTTTGCGTCGTCTGTTTATGTGAAATCTTTACTGAAAATAATGAAAATTTCCAGTGCTCTCGGCTTACACAATAAACAATAAACGAGCACTTCACCTCAAGTTTTGTTATACTACAAGGCTTTGTAATGTAATATCACGCGTACGCATCAAGCTTAAATACAGCTGTAATGACAAAGGACGTGGGTTAGAGACATACAAACTTTATATACGTGACAGAAAGGATATTATAAGTTAGCCATAAAAATTATCAATAATCACGTGCTCTTCTATAACATTTCCGCTAAAGTGTGAATTGACAAGCTACTATCCTGTGGGGTGCAGGTCTTTGTGGTGTGTTGATAAATGATAAATTTGATTATACGTAGATGATAGTGAACTTGTATTGATATTAATGATATTATGATATTGATATTGATAGCATTACTTTCCGCGCGGATGATCCGAATTGTACTGTAGGTACTTTACCAACCGCACTCGCGAGCAAGAGGCAGTGGCGTAAACTGCTGCGTACGCGGTGTTCGGTTACACGCAGTGACCCGAACATATCCTAACTAGTGAGTATAATATCCTAGCTATAAATGCGAAAGTGAGTTTGATTGTTTGTTACGCTTTCACGCTAATTTTGATGAAATTTGGTACAGCGATAAACTAGACCTTGGAGAATGAGATAGGCTACTTTTTATCCCGGAAAATTGTAGAGTTTCTAAGGGATTTTTAAAAACTTAAATCCACGCGGACGAAGTCTCAGGCATCAGCTAGTAAATAAATGAAATAAATGTCATGTAGTCATTTAGGTTTCAACATCTAGGTTTGTTTGAGTGACGTTTGAGAGCTTTATCGTTGTCATTTTTTTTAATTCTTTATAGAAACGCGTTTAACCACAATAACACCTAATAGAAAGTTATGATGTGGCCTAAGATGGTACGCGTTTGCCTAGAACATGCCTATTTACTCTTTTCTTAAAGTTATACACAGCTACAAATGTACCTGCGTATAAAATATTGCACACATATGCCGCTCTACCGTTTAGGTAAATCTCTGAGCTCAATACTGTTTTAATGACAGCAGTACCGCGTGAGAGGCGAAGTGTTTTCGCCGTGTTCTCAGTATGCTTAGTACGACTTTGAACGTTCGAGAACGAACGAACGAACGAACATCTCGAGAACGTTGCTACACTTCGAGTATCGAAACACTTTAACGTCAAAGTAAAACGGACTTTAACTCGATTGCTTTAAAGCCCGAGTTCATCCGTACATCTACATCCAGCGCCCTAAGCGGAAAGTTAGTGAATTAAAAATCGGTAGTACTGAATTTGCGTACTGATTTCCCCAATCCCCATAGTTTAGGTGGGCAGTAACCTGCAGCATCAGGACTGAGGAGCTGGGACCCGGAGTTACAGTCTATGCTTAGTACCTAGAGTATGAATTCATAATGGATGTTTCCCCAATCCCTATAGTTTAGGTGGGTAATACCCCTGCATCATCAGGATTGAAAAGTTGAAGCATAAACAAATCCTATGTCGATTAAAAAAAATCACGCAAATCGGTTCAAAAATCTCGGAATAATCGGTGTACATACACCAACATACAGAAATAAACGTGGAAAAAAATTGGTTGTCTGTAAAGTCGGTTTACGGACGATAATAATTTTACGTGATAACTTTATAAAAAAACAAAGAGAGATAGATGCGTCACAAGCCGAACGCTTAGGCCGATCGTACCTTCTCTATTGCTTGGTCCGCGCTCTCGCTTGCACGTGGTTCGTGACAATGAGTCATGCTTTTTCGTGCGTTCATGATTTATAAGATGGTATCACGTCAAAAAAAAACGCGCCAAATTGAGAACCCCTCCTTTTTGGAAGTCGGTTGATAAGGAGCTTTAAGTCCTCTTTAAGCTGACGTTATCGTTTTTCGATATTCGATGTATATCAACGTGTCGAGATACGCAAACTCGTACTGAGCGTACATAGCTCAAGTTTTGATTACAACAATTGTGAGCGGAGTTTAAACACCCCGCACGCATAAAATCGTTTTGTAGAACGCTTAAATTAATATACTCGGGTGACATTATTCAACTTTATACGACTTCTTCTTGTTCGCTCTGTAGAATTGTTGAAACTTGTGTGTTCTGAAAGGTTGAGGTTTGATTAAGTCTCTCTTGCTGAGAGACATGACCTCTCACAATACCTAACTTAAGTATCTAAGGGTTGTCTTGGGGTATGGGGTAATAATGCGGTGAGTTCAGCCTAGATCCTTGTATAATAAACTAGCTTCTGCCCGCGGCTTCGCCCGCGTGAATTTCGGTTTTGAACAAATCCCGAGGGAATCGTGGAGTTCCGGTTCCCGTTCCCGCCCTCTGTGGCGTTTTGGAGGTCTATATCTATTTTAGTCCTACAGGAATACTTTTCTGGGATAAAAAGTTACTTTATGTGTTAAGTCAGGGCATAAGCTATCTCCAATTAAAATTTCAGCCAAATCGGTTCAGTAGTTGCGGCGGAGAAGAGGAACAAACATACACACAAACTTAATAACTTAATAACGCCTTTATAATATTAGTGTGATTGTTATTTTCCTCGCTAGAAAGCTCCGATACTCGATAGCATACGCGTCCGATCGCTGCTAAATTCAAAATGCTATAGGAGAACTTTACGCATCGCCGCCCCGGCCGGTTGGAACCGCGCGCCGCGCGCAAAGTCTATGTCCCGCAATTTTTAAATCTGTAATATCTTCGAAAATATTCATTTAAATCATATGCTGTAAAGGGCCATATAGATCTATAATAAATCAACAATGTACTTAAGGTATTTAATTAGATAAGGATTTATGCTGTATTGGTTAAAATCGCTTCTAAAATTAGCCATTATTTGCCGTAAAAAAGTAAATGACAAAAAATGTTATTGTGGGATATCCATAAGAGATAGACATATACCATCGCGGAGTTTTCTATAGACCTTTTCAATGTGTACAATACTTAGTACATTATATTGATAAATCTCGTAGGGTTCAGCCTGCGTTTGCAATGTAAGCGGAAAAAATGTAATTATTTACGACATCACATTAGAAACCTCAAAAATAACAGTATTTCTCCACTATTTAATGGATGTTATCATACATATAAACCTTCCTCTTGAATCACTCTATCTATTAAAAAAAACCGCATCAAAATCCGTTGCGTAGTTTTAAAGATTTAAGCGTACAAAGGGACATAGGGACAGAGAAAACGACTTTGTTTTATACTATGTAGTGATGTATATAAATCCTTCTTGTGTTACATGAAAATATGAAAATCGATTCAAAAGTTTTCAAGATAATGAATATTTTCCCCTTTTCAGTAATTCTTTATTTCGATAGGGTCGATTTATTTTTCCTTTTATAGCCTACTGCAGCTAGTATACGTATAGTTTGGTTTAGAAATGCATAGAAGACAAACAACTATTATAAAAATCTACAAACATTGATTTGTATTATAGCTTATATTCATAGACAAGCGGACACCCGCGTTGACACTTCGTTCGCGTGGATATTGGTTTTTAAAAATCCCGTGAGAATCATTTTATTTTTCTTAAGCTCCTTTGAGCTCATACCTTGCTAAAAACTGTTAAAAGTTCACTGGCGGATGTTTAGGTAGATCAAAATGCAAACATCACAACACATTTTGACTTTCATCCCCTCTCCCAAGGGAACCGTGCTGAATTTCGGGATAAAAAGTATCTTATATGTTACTCCATAGTATAAACTTAAATCATGCCGAGTTTCGTTTCAATCCATTCAGTAGTTTTTACGTGATGCGCGCACAAACATACAGACAAACAGACAAACAGATAAACAGACAAACAGGCAAACAGACAAACGGACAAACAGACAAAAATTTCAAAAATAGCTTTTTACGTTCTATTACTTATCCCTAACACCCCCCAGTTATTATTTTGCAAAAATCTTCAATGTACAGATACGGCAAATCTACGATTTTATTATAATATGTATATAGAATAGAATAGATATAGAAGAAGATATGCGGAAGAACCGGGGTAAGTAACTCATACCAAAAGTAAACAAGGAGTAAACTTTTTTGCTCACACTCGCACCAAATCTAAATATAATGGAAAAGTAAACAATGCCAAGTTGAGCGTCGTTCCATCAGTCGCGTGCAAATATTTGTGGGAGGATGGTACAGGGTGTAAAAGTCAGGCGATTTTTAACCCCCGACGTAATAACGACGGAGTGTTATAAGTTTGATAAAGCTAGATAAAGCTGTGATAGCCTAGTGGTTAGGACGACCGACTTCTAATCGGAGATCATGGGTTCGATCCCGGGGCACGCACCTCTAACTTTTCGGAGTTATGTGCGTTTTAAGTATTTAAATATCACTTGCTTTAACGGTGAAGGAAAACATCGTGAGGAAACCTGCATGCCTGAGAGTTCTCCATAACGTTCTCAAAGGTGTGTGAAGTCTGCCAATCCGCTTGGCCAGCGTGGTAGACTATGGCCAAAACCCTTCTCACTCTGAGAGGAGACCCGTGCTCTGTAGTGAGCCGGTAATGGGTTGATCATGATGATGATGATGATGTTATAAGTTTGACGTGTCTGTGAGTGTGTATGTTTGTTCCATCGTAGCGCTCGATCGGGTGAACCGATTTTAATGCGGTTTTTTTGTTTGAAAGGTGAATTAGTCGGGAGTGTTCGGGAATGTAGCTACATAATATGTTTGATCGGTCCAAGACGGCCGCCCGCGCCGCCACAAAATGGCGGATTACATATTATTTTTTCACAACTCCCTCAATATGGGTATCAAATGAAAGGGCTTGACTAGTAGCACTAGCACTGTACAAATCCAAGATGGGGAATGTCGGGGGGTTAGAATAAATAGGTAAAGAAAGGCAGTCGTCGACGCGGCGATAAGCCGTTTTTAACGGGCCTTATAAGGCTCGATACGTCTATCGTCGCGTCAATGCTCAAGGTACTCATGCGCTTGTGTGCGTGTCGGCAAATGTAATCACAGGGCACACATGGGTTGGTTTATAGCTTACGTTTCGAGCGGAAATTTGTTAGAAACTTCCATTCTAAGCGTAATAGTTCGATGGTTGGGGGGTTTTTCACTTGTGCCACACATCTAGGCATACGTTAAGAGTTTCTCGTAAAAACTTGGAAGGTTTTTCCCGGCGACACGGCATAGAAAATGAGGGAAGTTAGGTACCGCATTATTTTTACTTATTTGCCGACTTTTATAATATGAAACATCGTCGCGACGCGTCCGTATGTAATCGTTTACCTGTCATGGTCTTCAGGCAAACTTTTTGCTGATCTGTTGTTACTTATAAACTTTTTGAGAATTGCTCTGAGTGCTTAGTCTCAGTTTGAAGCGCTCCAAAACTAAAAGTATACTATAAGTATACTATTGATCGAATCACAAATGACTTCAGAGCAAAATGAACCCAAAGACTCTTAATTTAGGTCCATTTTACTCTAAAGTCATTGTGATTCGATCAATAGTATACTTATAGTATACTATAAAGTTTTGGAGCGCTCCAAAATCAGTTTTCATTATACAAAGCTTTGCAAAAAGTTTTAATCTGGTAATAAGATCTAAAGGGAATATAGTATACCTATCTATGTATTGATTGTATACTAGTCAGAAGTCAGCAAGTTGAAGACTGCTCGTTGGCTCGGGCAAGAACAGTTATTGGGATTTTCTGTCAAGGAGTTTTGAATGGTAGAGTGGTATCTAGCCAAGGCTGATGCCTCTCAGCAGACCAGACCAGAGACTATTTTCAAATTACAAAATCCCAAATTGCCCCTGCCGGGAATCGAACCCGGGACCTCCCACTTAAATAAGACCCCAGCACCCACCACTGCCCCATTGAGGTCGAAAATTCCATTTCAATAAAATTTCCACCCCATCAGGTTGCTATGGATTCCCAGGTTCCTTCGTTCCCAGGATCTTTCTGTTACAAACTGTGGCACCGCTGTTGTGAACCGCGCTCATGAAAGTTATCACAAATGTAGCGCTCGCATTTATTACCTACAAGCGGACACCCGCGACTTCGTTCGCGTGGATATTATGGTTTCAAAAATCCTGTGGGAACTTTTTGTTTTTCTTAAGCTCCTTTGAGCTCATACCTTGCTAAAAACTGTTAAAAGTTCACTGGTGGATATTTAGGTAGATAAAAATGTAAACATCCGCCAGTGAAAGTCCCATCCAAATCGATCCAGCCTTTCAGAGATTACCCGGTAATCTTTAAAGTATCTCCTTTCTAACAAAAAAAGAATGAATGAAATAGGACCACGGGTTAATGAATTACAGCTAAGTACACATTTTAACTTTCATCCCCTCTCCCAAGGGAACCATGCTGAATTTCGGGATAAAAAGTATCCTATATGTTACTCCGTAGTAGGAACTTAAATCATGGCGAGTTTCATTTCAATCCATTCAGTAGTTTTTGCGTGATGCGCGCACAAACATACAGACAAACAGACAAACAGACAAACAGAAAAACAGACAAACAGATAAACAGACAAACAGACAAACAGACAAACAGACAAAAATGACAAAAATAGCTTTTTTACGTTCTATTAACTACTTATCCTTAACTTCCCCCAGTTATTATTTTGCAAAAATATTTAATGTACAGATACGGCAAGTCTACGATTTTATTATATGTATAGATAGATAGATAGTTGTAGGTAACTAAAAACAGTTTATTAAATTCTATGAATGGATGAGACAATTCTTTGGAGAAATAGGGAGGGGGAGAGGGGGAGGGGCGGTGTATGAATAGAGTCGGAGGTTTCACTGTTTCGTTCCTTTTCATACAACATAAATCGTAGAGTTTCCCACTCCACGCTTCACTGTAAAAAGGGAATGAAAGGAACGGCTTTTAAGAATTATTACAGTCTTGGTGCAAACATTTTTATTTTGTTTGCAGCAAGGCGAATGAGATGCTATTTACGGAATATAAACTAGGTAAGTACCTATTCATATGCATTTGCACATAATATTTAGGTAAATAGTTCTGACTTTGAATATTAACTATTTCGTGGTGAAACTCAAGATTCAAGAAATAACAGCTTATATGTAACTATATCGTGTTTGCGCTTATTGATTTGGCTACGATGAGTTGGTCAAGATGCCTCGTTGGTCTTGTGGTTAGTATATTCGACGATCACGAGGTCCCGGGTTCAATTCCGGGTCGGGCAAATAACTATACGACATCGTACCGGAACGCTAAATCGCTTGGCGGCACGGTTTTGCCGGTAGGGTGGTAACCAGCCACGGCTGAAGCCCTCCGCCAGACCATACCAGAGACAATTTAGAAATTTAAAATCCTAAATTGCCCCTGCCGGGAATTGAACCCGGGACCTCTCACTTATAAGACCACAGCGCTCACCACTGCGCCAGAGAGGTCGTCAAAATTAGCCATACTAAACGTTAGTAACGAGTCTGTAGTTCAGTATGCTTAGTCTCAGTTTGCATAGCTCGAAAACTTTACTAACTACCTACCTACTGATCGAAACACAATGACTTCAGAGTAACAAGTATAAATTTAAAATTTAAAAACCCCCGACATTCACCATTTTGTGGTGGCGGCCATCTTGGATTTGCATAGTGCTATAATATTATACTTACTAGTCAAGCCCTTTCGTTCGATATCCATATTGAGGGAGTTGTGAAAAAATATGTAATTCGCCATTTTGTGGCGGCGGCTATCTTGGACCAATTTTCATCAAACAGCTAAGAACACTCCCGACTAATTCATCTTTCAAACAAAAAAAAACCGCATTCAAATCGGTGCACCCGTTTGAGCGCTACGGTGGAACAGACAGACACACACACACACACACACACACACGCACACGTCAAACTGATAACACCCCGTCGTTTTTGCGTCGGGGGTTAAAAACGGGCGTCGAAGACACATTTGAAAAACGTGGTGTACACAGGCCCGTCACTCAGCACCGTAAAGGCCAAATTAGACGGTTAATTTTTCGAGATTTTTGCTTTCATTTTGGAGGCTTCATCGGTGAATCATCGAAAATGAACCGTCTAACACCGACCGTTCATCGTTCACAGGCACTTTGCCATAGTGAATATCGTATCAAGCATCGTTCACCGCAAAAATGAACGATGAACGTGAACGGGGTACCTTCTAATTTGGCCTTAACGCACTCGTGTGTATTGTTGCCTTAAAAGCGTGCTCTGCGGATTTGAATGGTAAAATTCTACACCAACAGTTTCACATAGGATTCTTTCACACGAGGATCGTGGTAATCATGTCCATACTAATAAAATTAGAAATTTAAAAAACCCCCGACATTCGCCATTTTGTGGCGGCGGCCATCTTGGATTTGCATAGTGCTATTCTACTAGTCAAGCCCTTTCATTTGATACCCATATTAAGGGAGTTAGTAAAAATATCTAATCCGCCATTTTGTAGCGGCGACCATCTTGGATCGATTTTAATCAAACATAACTAACAACACTCTCGAATAATTCACCTTTCAAACAAAAAAAACCGCATTCAAATCGGTCCACCCGTTTGAGCGCTAGAGGGGAACAGACAGACACACACACACACACACAGACACGTCAAACTTATAACACCCCATCGTTTTTGCGTCGGGGGTTAAAAACCACCAGTACGTGCTCACACGTTCAGGAATACTTGGGAACGACCCCGAAAGTGGAACAAAGTTCATATTAAATTCAACACTGAAGGATTACACCACTGAATGGCCGGTGCCATCGATATACCTGCTCATGTAATCCCTAGATATGACTATACTCTGATTTTTATTCCGTGGAATTCCGACGTTTCTTAATGTTACCAGAGATGAAAAAGTTCCCACAAAAAAGATAATAAATTCAAAACTTACATACAAATAAAAATCAATTGCCTCATAGATATGACAAATGCCTGACAGACACTTCGGGTACGTTGGTTTGGGGTAAAATCGAACTTCAAGTGATAACCCTGTTTTTCATCTACACTGACAACTATCAGAATTCCACCGAATTAAAAATCAGACTATAGGTAGTATCTAGCGAAAACGAAAAATCTCAATAATGTAGGTATGTAATGAAGTCGAACTTGTGGCTTTTATGACATGACAAGATTCTACCAACAGTACTGAGAAGATCCAGCAAGAGAGAGAGTGAGATTTTCCTCGAGTCTGGGTTTGATTTCCAGGTCGGGCTACTAATTGTCGGTTATTGGGTTTTTCTATCTAGAATCTGTCAGTGTCAGCCCGGAGTTAGTAGTTTTCGATGTCCGTGTCTTTGAGAGCGCGTTAAGCTGTCCGTCCATTGGTGGTGTTTCACCTCGGAGGGCACGTTAAGCCTTTATCCCGGTTACTATCACGATCATGTGACAATAGTCGTTAAAGCCCGCCAACCCGCTTTGGAGCCGTGTGGTGGGTCTAAGCTCTCTCCTATAATAGAGGAAGCCTATGCCCATTAATGGGCAGCCCTTTAACATCTTAGTGGTGGTGGGTGAATCTTCGGTTTGTAATATCAACGGTGCGAATGCGTGTTTTCGGTGAAAAACTCGCGTATCGCTGAATAATTCAGTCGCAATCACTGGCCGTCTCAGTTATTCATAAACGAGCGGCCGTCAAGCGCGATATTTGCTTTTTATATTGCCTACCTACTTCATGTAGTGTAGTGAAGAGTGCCGAAAACCCGTTATACTTTGGGGTCACGAGGTGGCCTTGAATGGCGACCCCGCACCAGCAAACGCAGCATTGGCAGACCCATCGTTAATTTCAATTTTAATGTACCTATCTAAATTTTAATTTATTTTAATGTCAATTTTAATTTTAATGTACTTATCTAGATAGCTCGGTCACTTAGTTTAAAGGACACAATATTATATTAATTAATCTTAATTAATTCCCACACAGATAACAATCGTATGAAATCAAAATAATTCAACAAACAGACAATAGTACTCGTATCGCAAGATGTCACAAACACTTGAAATATATTGCGAGTAATGATGTATAACCGTGGAATTACAAGTAGGTCGGTAAATGGAAGGTAATATTACAAGAGCTTAGCGCTGTAATTAAATAGCTATCTATGATTTATGGATAATTCAGTATACGTAGGTATTGTGAGTTTGCGCACCTCCAAAACTTTACCAAATACTACGTATTGCGACACTTTTATATGTAATGCCAAATGAACCCAAAGACACTTATTTTACAGTCGTAATTCAATACTTTGAATATTTATTTTACAACATTTCTGCTTGGGGCGCTGACTGTTTTCGAATGCTGAATGTATTAGCGAACTCAAACCTTAAAATAAACCATCTTAGGTTCATTTTACTCTGAAGTCACTGTTTCGATCAGTAGTATTTGTTTTCGAGCTGTGCAAAGTGAGACTAAGCGTACTGATATTGCGGTGATACTATTACCACACGAGTAGATAAGTACAGAGGGAAAGCTTCTACAAGCGGCCCGCTGTAGGTACACTCACACATATGCGCACGTTTGTCACCCAAATGAATCGGTTGGGGGACAGAGCGGGCGTCCGTGAACCGTTGGTGAGTGTGTTTGTGTGAGTGTACCTACAGCGGGCCTTATCTACTCGTGTGCTATTACTCTGGATAGTCTTAGTAAATAGCAGTTTACAGTTATAATCCCGGCGCCAGACACACACAAGAGCACATGTTTGAACACACATTTGAACACAGGTTTGCTTAACGGCCACACAGACTTTGCAAATATGTTCGCTTCATTTGAATTTGAACTTTAAACGCTTTGATGTGCGCTCGAAAAACCGATACCGAATGTCTAAGTGGAAATGGCAAACTTTGAACAAATACCAAAGACCCCTGCAACGCACGTGTTTAAACAAGTGTTCAAATAAGTATTCAAATGTGTAGCAAAATTTGCTAGCCTAAACGTTGGAGTAGCCTAAACGTAAAAAAAATGAACGGGAACGGGAACCGGAAATCCACGATTCCCTCGGGATTTGTGAAAAACCGAAATTCACGCGGGCGAATCCGCGATTTTATTTGAATTATTACGCAAGAATTATGTAACAAACTTTAAAAAAATACAGCAGTTTTTTGTAATTACATTTCAGTTTCACCCCTCAAAACGGGTATTGCACAAAAAGTGCATTTTTTTTGTAAAAATGTTTTTTTTTCACGTTTTATTTAATGATATCTTATCAGTAATCATCAGTACTATCATGTCTTCGTTTCCGAGAGCGTTCCCCTGGTACCCTGTATAATGCAACTTATAATTATTATATTGTTATATTCCCATAGCGACCTATTTCACTATAACAAGTGACGTCACTGCAAAAGGCGAGTACACATTCATTAATTATTACCACCACTTAATGCCCTCAGCTGGGTTCATAAATTATGTAGCCCGTAGCGGCCCGCAGCCGCGCGAACACCTGTCCGCTCTTACACAAGCAAAAAACAAACGACTCTGAAAAAGTAAAAACTGAGTACACGGAATACATTATCCTGGATGGAGAAACCAATGGAGAGTTTTAGGAACAACAGCTTTTTCTGTTCAGAATTAGGTACTAAGTATTCTATTTTTTAGTCGCGTATTCATCCACGTCCAAAATATTCAATGGCAGCAAGCAAAAGAAAAGACTGGGAAACCTAGTGCTTTCACTGAAACGTGTAAATACACTATTTACATATATTATTTTTTTATGTCAGAATATATTATTATTTTGTCCCTAATTCTGCTGCACACAATTTCTAAACTGAGTAAGTAAACTAAATTGATAGGTTTAAAAACGTATTAAGTATCCTTTTTTGCAGCGAGCAATTTGGGAAAGCGATAGGAATAGATTTAGACCTGTATTTTAGTTTAGTTTAGAGATTGTGTAATACCTACTTAACTAGCATCTGTATATTTACAATCTATATTAATAATTTCGTGCAGGGGTACGGTAGACTCGATCGAAACCTTATAAGAATAACAGGGCATGAAAAAATATTGATTTCGAGTCGACAACATATATCCGCAAAATTCGTATAATGGAGAATTTCGTTAAATTCTAACGGCACTGACAAACAACAAATCACGTTTGTCATCCAAACAAACCGCAGTCGCCATGGATACGACTCGCCAATTTGACACATCTTTTTTTATTTTTATTTGATTTAACCATGGAGATTTAACAGGTTTTACGACTCTGAGTTCTAGCCCTTTTGAGACAATGACTCATAATACACATCTAGGTACAAAAAGGTGGCTGCAATTTTAGCTGAAGAAATCAATCGCTGTGGTTGAGGACGATCATAATGATGTTTTAAACTATCCTGTAGAATTCCTAAATTCTATAACGCTGTGATGGTACGGTGTGATCGTCTATGCTTGTGATTTATAATTAGCTATAATAAGAGAACCTTTAAAAATGTTTTGGCAGAACATAGAGACACTTTGATATCTGGGCTGGCATGTTATTACTGGTACATTCCGTTGGGTGAACGTGTGGACCTCTCAATCCATCTACCAGATTTCGCGGATTTAATTATAGAATTTATATGAAAGATTAACCAATTAATTTTATTCGATTACTCGTAGAGAAGAAACCTCTGAAGACAAAATGGCAAGATTATACGTTCTGGTTAGTGTGGAAGATCGGTTGACACACGCATTTGCCGGTTTTGGCCATCTTCTACCCGACCGTCGTCCCTACTAGCACGGGGACATCCCTACGCTGGTATCCAGCCTTTAAACATTGTTATTTGGGGCACAGATTGACCTTCCTTTTTGCGCTGCGAAGCGATCAATTGCCTGTTGCGGAAAACAGGTTCTTTTATTGAGCTCGTAGGCTCGCCCCTTACCATGGTATTTAATAATTTATATATGTATTTGTTCAGTTAGGGTCTGAATTGGCCAATTCAGTTTCGGAAGGTCAACTGTATAAGACATGGCGTGTTTAGTTGTGCCGGGACGGCGCTGCCGGGGCGTCACCTGATTTCAACCGTGTACCAATTTTCATTAAAACTTGACTTGATAAGTCAAAGGTATCAACTTTATATTTCCCAATTAAAAATATCAGTGTCTCACAATTTTGCCGAAACAAAAGCGCCGCTCTCTCCCGTCCCAAGGTCTGGCTATAAAGACACACAAAGGAGATATGTCCTACCTGATCCCTTTTGTTCGCCGGCTGTACCCGTTGCTCGGATGATGCTCGCCTCGTTCGTAATGTAATAATAGAAAGCCGTGGTGGTTCGTTTGTCAGAACGATTGTTTTCAACCCAGAGGCCGGGGTTCGAACCCGGACAAACACCTTTAGCCATTTGAAGTTGTATGTATCTCAATTAATTGAATATTACTTGTTTTGCCGATGAATGATAACACCGCGATATTAATGACAGTACTGCGGTAGTTAATGATCTAATTTACACAGCTTTAGTCCTACTTTTATGATTTTGGCCTATCAAAACAGTATTAGCAAGAGTCAGGTTCCATTAGACTGCATTAGTTCGTTAACATCCTATTCGTTGATTTACTGAGGAAAGCTGTAGCTAACAATGTAGATTGGTGCCATACTGAATACTAGCCTAATTTTGACTTTAATGTAGAATTCGTGATTTTAGGTTAGTTATATGAGAGAATTTTAATACTGGAGTATTTCAAGTTATTTCGACACACAGATGTTCTCAACCTTATGTTAAACTAAAATTATAGTATGACTGACTGACTCTTAACTTGATTGGGTCTCCACTATTCAAGTTCTAGGAAAGGTATTCTAAATATAATAATGAAAGAAAGTAAAGTATACTCAAATGCCTTTTATTTCACGGTAAGTGTTATTTAATTACTCATACATTTGAGTATTTGAGAAAAAAAGAAACTGTTTGATTATTTAGACGGAATTTCGAATCTGGTCAGATATTTCGAAATTCTGTCGAGGCTCACTTCCTATGCCATGCTAAGTTCTCGAGAGGAAAAGGAGACCTCAGATGAAAAACCTCTCGCGGCAATGTATTTCTATATGTATAGCTTATGTCTAATACACACATGCTCACAGGAAAACAAGAAACATCATTATTTATAAGCCTACTTTTTACACGTGACTACATGAGGTTAAGGACACACATTAATGCATATTTTATATATAATTAAACTAAACCAATTATCGAAAATACATGAACCTAGCTTCACAACTTTTATTTTAATTTAGACCCCTTGATATATATCGTCTAACTGTATGTCTTGGAATCTGTTCATTTCGTAGCCTGTACAAGGTGATCCCCGTCCCTTACAGCACCGTATACAAAATACGATGATCAGATATAGAATTACAACTCCAACAACAGTTACCAAACCCCATTCTATTATAATATTCTATAATAATCTAAATAATTAGAGTTGTGGAGCTATTTTCGAAGATATAAATAATAATAACAAAATTATAGTAGGTACGTCACCGTATAACTCCCGTCTGCTTACCACACACTTTAATTATATTTAGGTTTAGAATTTAATTACAATTCACAAATATTAAGTCTAAACTTCGTCACTGAAAGCTAGTGCTTGGACTTCGAACTCTCACGAACTGCCCCATTCTCCACTGGGCATCCGTTTAAAAGCTCTCCTCCATTCCCTTCTCATCGTATCTGAAACATTCAAATAAAAATCCCCCGGGAGAAACTCGTTTTCTGATTTGCTCGACTCTCGCGCAGCCCATTTCTCATTTGCGGATTCAGGTAGGGTGCTATAGGCCCCTCCCCGTGACGTTATCCTGGTAGTCCCGGTTGGCTAATTTGTTTTAACGCCCCCGCCTTTCCCATCTCGTGACTTCGCTTTTGTATATTTTTTTTGTTTCACTTTACGTAGAATTCCTAAGAATCCCTTGCCTTGCGTGCAGTTTTTTTCTCTCCCCACATGTGTTTGCAATTTTACGCAGTCCCTTGCATTTGTGTAAAGGTTTTAAAATACACTTTACGGCTTTTAGCGAGATTTATGGCGGTTTCGAGAAATATGCACTTCGTATAAGCTATTGATTCCCTGTTTTTAAAGATTTCTCTTATCTTTTGTTTTAGTTCTAAGTTCCTTTTAATTTTTTTTTATTATTCCTGGCTTAAATTTCACACAACTTGTGTAACTTTATTTGAGATTTATGAGGCCCTTTCGTACCCGTTTCTGTTCTAAGAACGAAGTTTCTAATTTTTTTATGGAACATAAAATCGTGGGTAAATGTGACCATCTCACACTCCCCCGAAAAAGATTTTTAATACACGTAGTATTTTCTATGTCTACGTCTCTATACTAGTCGTTTCAAAATCTATTTCCTTATTCAAATTCTGTATTCACACGCCACCCCTAAATTTCCCACGTCTAATCTTTTATGTTTCCAAGTATTTGAAATAATCCTACTCGACTCGGTTATCTCTTTGTTTGAATGGCTTAAGCTACCTGTTTTATGACCGTGGCGTCAACATTCCGCGTCTCCTTTAAATATCCTAATATTCCCTATTCTTCTAATTGTTTACATAATAACGAAACAGATGAATGGCATTGTAATTCCCTTTGACCTTATCAGTATGTACGTCAACTAATGTATATACATTGTTGTATGGGACTGCCCCTATTACGTACGGTCCTTCATATAAGCGCATGAATTTCTTTGTCAACTTTTTGTCCGCATCTGACTTCGCAAAAGTCTTAAGCTTCACCAAATCTCCTATTTCGAACTGTATTAATTTATGGTTTTTATTATAATGAATTTCCCTACTTTTGGCCGCCTTAGCTATGTTATGTCGCGCCCGTTGTCGAATCTGCTCTAATGTCTCTCTTTGTGAATTTTGTCCTTCAGCTATTTCAACGTCGAAATCGGTTGATAACTGAGTCCATTTCCCCCATGCTATCTCGTTTGGTGAATACCCCGTCGTAGTATGTACTACCTGATTGTAACAATCCTCTATATCCGATAATAGATCTACCCATGAACGATGCGATTTGTCGCAATACGTCCTGAATAACCTTCCTAACTCTTTGTTAACTCTCTCTGTTGAATTCGGCCGCGGATTTCTAACGGAAGTATGCGTTATTTCGATACCTAGTTGGCGGATACCTGTCTCGAAAACTTTTGAAGTAAAGTTCGCGCCTCGGTCTGAGCATAATGTCTTAATCATGACCTGCCTATGGAACTTCTTTATACAAGTTAATGTAGCTTTCCCACTAGCCTGACGTAGCGGGTATAACCTGATCAATTTACTATAAGCGTCCTGTATCACGAATATGTATTTAAAACCAAACCGCCCCGCTGGTAACGGCCCAAAAATATCGCAAAAGACTCGTTCCCCTATTTCCTTCGCTATTACAGTTTTAATCGGTCCCGTGTGCGTCTCTAAAACATGTTTTGACTTTTGACATGTCTCGCAAGCTCTTACAACCTGACCTATTATACGTGACATGTTCGAAAAATAATACCGGCGCTTCATCAGAGCATAGACCTTGTAACGTCCAAAATGACCTACTTCTTCATGTATGCTAACGATTAAGTCCTTCTGTAAATCCTCGGGGACATATAACTTTAACGTATCCCCTTTCTTGTCTGTTCTATAAAGAATCTCCCCTCTAAGTACATAGTACTTTGATTCTGGCGTACCTGTTGTTTGTATGCGTCTAATTATTTCGATGGCGATCCGGTCGCGTTTTTGATAACTACCTATTTCTCCCCATCGCTCCCGTACTAAACGTCCTAATGATGTTTTGAATAGATTCATCTCAGGTCCCGTTGCCTTGTTAGTCAATACATCGGTGGTTCCCCTTATATGTCGGGACAACACGTCCGCTACAGTGTTTAGTTTACCTTTCACATGCTCAACTGTATAGTTAAATTGCCCTATATAGTGTACCCAACGTATCATTCTAGCGCTCAATAATTTACATGTCTGCAAGAATATCAGACTCTTATGATCAGTCCTTATAACTAAACGTGCTCCTCTCAAGTACGTTTCGAACTTTGATAAACTGAAGATGATTGCCCACAACTCTTGTTCAGTAACAGTCCACTTACGTTCCGTCTCTGTCAATGCTTTACTACAGAACCCTAGTATTTGTTCCTCACCTACATCATTCAGTTGGTAGACATACCCTGAAATTCCTAGATTACTACTATCCGTTTGTAAATAATAAGTTCCCTTCGGGTCTGGGTGTACGAGGAGTATTGTGTCTATAAATAATTTCTTGACTCTTTCGAAACAATCGTTAATTTCTTGTGTCCATGACCATTTTGTATTTTGTTTTAATAGGTCGCACAATGGCCTGACCTCCTCGCTATATTTCGAGATAAACTTTCTAAAATAATTTATTAACCCCAGAAACCCTCGTAATTGTTTTATAGTTCGAGGTATGGGGAAGTCTAAAATGGCCTCTACCCGTTCAGGATCCATACGCACCCCGTTTGTATTCACTATGTGCCCTAACCATTTTACTTCTACACATAAGAATCGGCACTTCTCCAATCTCCCGGTTAAACCTGCGGTTTCTAAGCTTTCTAATACCCGATCTAAATGTTCTAAATGTAGTCTCATGTCCCCTGTGGTGAATATGACAATGTCATCTAGATAGTTTACGCAGAATTCACGTACTTCTTTTAAAATATAATCCATGGCCCTTGAGAAACCTGCTACCGAAGTCTTTAATCCTTGAGGTAAAACACGGTAAGTATACGTTCTTCCCATGAACGAGAACCCCGTATATTTCCTAGAATCCTTATGCAAAGGTATTTGAAAATAGGCATTGTTCAAATCAATTAAACTGATATAATTTACTCCATGGAAGGATTGTAAAATCTCAGAGGTGAGTGGCGGTGACCCTGCGTCGCCTAACATCTTTTTATTTAGTTCGCGTGCGTCTAATAAGAGTCTTATTGACCCATCTCGTTTCTTAGTGAACGTGAGCGGGCTGCAGTATGGAGTAACCTCTTGTCTGATCACGCCTGATTTCTCTAACTCTCCCAATTCGTCCTTAACCTGTTCTCTGTACGCTAAAGGTACCGGATAACTGTGTTTTACGAAAGGAGTTTCGTCTACTAGCTCAATAACGTGTTCGTACTTGTTAGTCAAGCCTAACCCTTCCGTAAATACCTTACAATGCTTGTTTAGCACAGGTAATAATAATTCCTTTTGTTTACTACTTAAGTTCGAATTGTCTAATTGGAATTCCTTAACTTTCTCACTATCTGATTCTTTACTTAATACACTCTGCCCTACTGTCCTAGAGTTTTGGTTTAATATCAAATTAATAGTGGCTGCATTCGTCTCTCCCCCTAACCTTTCGATTCTGCAATCTGAGTTCAGTCTAACACAAGCTCTAACTCCCATATGTTCGATAGTCAAAGTGTGTTCACCACTACAGTTTACTATCCCTTTTACTCGTTCTAGCCAATCGTATCCTAGTATCAATGACCTAGGTAAACGCCGCATAATTAGTACAGGTGCTTCAACTAAAGTACTACCTAATTGAAACTCTATTAATACCAATCTATTTGTGCTCTCACTCCGAGAACCGAATGCTCCTTGTATCTGAATTGCTGGAATAGCGATTTCTGGCAATGCTCTATTCTCTCTTAGGATAGAATCATATAATTCCCTAGTTATCCCGCTAATCTGACTCCCTGTATCTATAAGAGCATTTATACTTCTTCCGTACAATCTCACACATACTTCAGGTAACCTAGGTAAGGAATAATCAATACCTACGTCAACTTGTTCATCTAATTCATGAAACATCGTATACACGTTCAAATCTCTCCTCGCACATGTTTCACACGAAATGCCTATCTCGTTGCATTCTGCTACATTATCGAACTGATTTTCCAATAAGATTCCTATACTCCTAATTTCCAATTGACAACTAGACTCGTCGCTATTTGTTTTGCCCCTTAATAACCTCTTGAGACCCCTCTCACCGATACCTAGACTCTGTCCCGGTTTCCATCCACTATTAGTTAAGATCCTATAGATAATACCTGCCTTCCCGTATTCGGAGGTCTTTCTGTTCCCCGTACTACACAACATTGACTGATTTGACCTCGTTTGTGTGGGGACACCTAGTTTTTTGAAGGTCCCTCCCCCACATGTTTAGACAAAGTAGGGCCTTCGCCCTCCTTCACAAATGTAATAGCTGGTCTGACCTGTTTAGTTTCGGGTACTGTAGGTCTGTTAAAGTTTGTCCTAGAACTCAACCGACGATAACCCCGACCTCTCGTCGAGTTCCCTCTAGCCCTCCAATTATTTGTTGACATTGTCGCAACAATAGTACGCCTCGACGGATATTCATTGTATCTCCTACCTCTGTAACTTCCGCTACCACTACCTCTCGCAACCGCCCTATGTTTCTCAACTATATTTTGCTCTATATTTCTAAGAAATTTTGCCCCGTTCATGATGTTAACTTCCTCTGTTCTAGTAAACCATAATCGCTGTATATCTATCGTATAATGTCGCATAATAGAATTCACTAAATCTCGCTCGCTAAATGCGATAGTTAGAGACTGCATTGATTCGGCCTGTTCGGCGAAATGCTCAGACATCGTCATTCCGGAATCGCTTGAATATACCGCATTAATCAATCTATATCTTACAGATTCCTGAATCTGCTCGGTCCAATAGTTTCGTCTAAAATCAGCCTCGAAGTCGGCGAACGTGACCCAACCCTTGGAATATAATTCCATGACCTTTCTGGCACTTCCAGAAATGCATCCCAACGATATGTCGATTTCGCGATCTGACCCATTGACTGCCTTTATATATTTCTTTAATCGTTTTAGGAAAGAGATAGGATTAGTGAGTGGTTTCCCGTCGAAATTTGGTTTAGTCACCGATGGTTGTATGACATATAAATTTCGAGTATCGGAAAGCGCTGTACTCGAACTCGCGGTTTCGAGATTAGATTCTTGCCTATCAACCCTCTCACTTTCGTTTATTACCGTCGTCTCGTGCGAAGAGACACTTGCATTTTCGTTCGAACTAGCGTTTGAATTTAGCTGTTGTAATTTTACTTCGAACTCATTAATCTTTTTCAAAATCAACTCTAAAGTCGCATTCCCTAAGGTTGCCGTTTGCTCACCCAATTCTATTGTATTAACGTCGCCCTGACTCGTACCTACTTGTTTCGTTTTACGTCCCTTCCTACCTGGAGCCATTTTTTTTTGTTTTGTTTTGTATTTGTGCAACTTTCGTAAGACGCCAAGCCGTATTTTAAATAATAGTGTTATACTGATGCAAAACTGCTAACACATGTAGGTATATGAATTCTCTGAGTTAAAAATTATTAAGCTCAAGAAATAAGCAAAGAGTAATATCTCGTTATCTGCAATATCCTCTTTGAAAACCTGTAAATTGTACATTTATTAGACATACAGCTTATTTCTTCTCCCCCTATACATAAAGTAAATGTAAATGTACAACATATATATATATATATATTAACATGCACAATGTGTCCCTCAACCTCTTTTTATTTTATTTTTAAATTTTTCCTCTCATATAACTAATCACGGTTCCTACGTTGTGTTTATTTTTTTTTTTTGTTAATATAAATCTAGTCATATCGTTATTTCGAATATGTACGTAGATTCTGGTCACTCGGCATCAAAATTCTGTGATGGTACGGTGTGATCGTCTATGCTTGTGATTTATAATTAGCTATAATAAGAGAACCTTTAAAAATGTTTTGGCAGAACATAGAGACACTTTGATATCTGGGCTGGCATGTTATTACTGGTACATTCCGTTGGGTGAACGTGTGGACCTCTCAATCCATCTACCAGATTTCGCGGATTTAATTATAGAATTTATATGAAAGATTAACCAATTAATTTTATTCGATTACTCGTAGAGAAGAAACCTCTGAAGACAAAATGGCAAGATTATACGTTCTGGTTAGTGTGGAAGATCGGTTGACACACGCATTTGCCGGTTTTGGCCATCTTCTACCCGACCGTCGTCCCTACTAGCACGGGGACATCCCTACGCTGGTATCCAGCCTTTAAACATTGTTATTTGGGGCACAGATTGACCTTCCTTTTTGCGCTGCGAAGCGATCAATTGCCTGTTGCGGAAAACAGGTTCTTTTATTGAGCTCGTAGGCTCGCCCCTTACCATGGTATTTAATAATTTATATATGTATTTGTTCAGTTAGGGTCTGAATTGGCCAATTCAGTTTCGGAAGGTCAACTGTATAAGACATGGCGTGTTTAGTTGTGCCGGGACGGCGCTGCCGGGGCGTCACCTGATTTCAACCGTGTACCAATTTTCATTAAAACTTGACTTGATAAGTCAAAGGTATCAACTTTATATTTCCCAATTAAAAATATCAGTGTCTCACAATTTTGCCGAAACAAAAGCGCCGCTCTCTCCCGTCCCAAGGTCTGGCTATAAAGACACACAAAGGAGATATGTCCTACCTGATCCCTTTTGTTCGCCGGCTGTACCCGTTGCTCGGATGATGCTCGCCTCGTTCGTAATGTAATAATAGAAAGCCGTGGTGGTTCGTTTGTCAGAACGATTGTTTTCAACCCAGAGGCCGGGGTTCGAACCCGGACAAACACCTTTAGCCATTTGAAGTTGTATGTATCTCAATTAATTGAATATTACTTGTTTTGCCGATGAATGATAACACCGCGATATTAATGACAGTACTGCGGTAGTTAATGATCTAATTTACACAGCTTTAGTCCTACTTTTATGATTTTGGCCTATCAAAACAGTATTAGCAAGAGTCAGGTTCCATTAGACTGCATTAGTTCGTTAACATCCTATTCGTTGATTTACTGAGGAAAGCTGTAGCTAACAATGTAGATTGGTGCCATACTGAATACTAGCCTAATTTTGACTTTAATGTAGAATTCGTGATTTTAGGTTAGTTATATGAGAGAATTTTAATACTGGAGTATTTCAAGTTATTTCGACACACAGATGTTCTCAACCTTATGTTAAACTAAAATTATAGTATGACTGACTGACTCTTAACTTGATTGGGTCTCCACTATTCAAGTTCTAGGAAAGGTATTCTAAATATAATAATGAAAGAAAGTAAAGTATACTCAAATGCCTTTTATTTCACGGTAAGTGTTATTTAATTACTCATACATTTGAGTATTTGAGAAAAAAAGAAACTGTTTGATTATTTAGACGGAATTTCGAATCTGGTCAGATATTTCGAAATTCTGTCGAGGCTCACTTCCTATGCCATGCTAAGTTCTCGAGAGGAAAAGGAGACCTCAGATGAAAAACCTCTCGCGGCAATGTATTTCTATATGTATAGCTTATGTCTAATACACACATGCTCACAGGAAAACAAGAAACATCATTATTTATAAGCCTACTTTTTACACGTGACTACATGAGGTTAAGGACACACATTAATGCATATTTTATATATAATTAAACTAAACCAATTATCGAAAATACATGAACCTAGCTTCACAACTTTTATTTTAATTTAGACCCCTTGATATATATCGTCTAACTGTATGTCTTGGAATCTGTTCATTTCGTAGCCTGTACAAGGTGATCCCCGTCCCTTACAGCACCGTATACAAAATACGATGATCAGATATAGAATTACAACTCCAACAACAGTTACCAAACCCCATTCTATTATAATATTCTATAATAATCTAAATAATTAGAGTTGTGGAGCTATTTTCGAAGATATAAATAATAATAACAAAATTATAGTAGGTACGTCACCGTATAACTCCCGTCTGCTTACCACACACTTTAATTATATTTAGGTTTAGAATTTAATTACAATTCACAAATATTAAGTCTAAACTTCGTCACTGAAAGCTAGTGCTTGGACTTCGAACTCTCACGAACTGCCCCATTCTCCACTGGGCATCCGTTTAAAAGCTCTCCTCCATTCCCTTCTCATCGTATCTGAAACATTCAAAAAAAAATCCCCCGGGAGAAACTCGTTTTCTGATTTGCTCGACTCTCGCGCAGCCCATTTCTCATTTGCGGATTCAGGTAGGGTGCTATAGGCCCCTCCCCGTGACGTTATCCTGGTAGTCCCGGTTGGCTAATTTGTTTTAACGCCCCCGCCTTTCCCATCTCGTGACTTCGCTTTTGTATATTTTTTTTGTTTCACTTTACGTAGAATTCCTAAGAATCCCTTGCCTTGCGTGCAGTTTTTTTCTCTCCCCACATGTGTTTGCAATTTTACGCAGTCCCTTGCATTTGTGTAAAGGTTTTAAAATACACTTTACGGCTTTTAGCGAGATTTATGGCGGTTTCGAGAAATATGCACTTCGTATAAGCTATTGATTCCCTGTTTTTAAAGATTTCTCTTATCTTTTGTTTTAGTTCTAAGTTCCTTTTAATTTTTTTTTATTATTCCTGGCTTAAATTTCACACAACTTGTGTAACTTTATTTGAGATTTATGAGGCCCTTTCGTACCCGTTTCTGTTCTAAGAACGAAGTTTCTAATTTTTTTATGGAACATAAAATCGTGGGTAAATGTGACCATCTCAACGCCTGCAGGACTACCACCACACATTTTAAAATTAAAAGTTGGTTGTATAGTAATGCTTTTGAGAAATTTAAACCCGACTGTCGGGTTGTGCAACGGAACCCGTCTTATTGTTAGAGCGTTAGCTTCACATGTCATTGATGCCGAAATTATTTGTGGTAGCCATGTGGGAACCAGAGAAATATAGGGAAATAATTTTTAGAGAATTTCAATAACTAGATTTGTTTTACAGAGAATAAGCCTTAACTTATGCTATGCCTTAAAACTTATGTTTTGTTAATGTATGATAGTTTATTTTGAATGTTAATTTGAAATAAAAACTATTTGTGTAAAAAATAAACAATTTCAATATAGAGAAATTTTATGATAATCAACCTGTGATGTATAATAGAGATAAGTATCCTTTATAGGTATCTTTGCCAAATTCTCGGGTGGAGATACTCATTGTAAAATTACAATTTACATATTTCCTAATAGGTATTATTTTCTAAGATTATTTTTTATTTAGCCGATTTGTTTTACAGAGTTAGTTTATTTTGAATGTTAATTTAAAATAAAAATTATTTGTGTGAAAACTTTTGCAGTTTTTATTTACCTACTTAGTATATTTATTAAACACAATGAACAACGACACAAAAACACAAGCTGTACGAATCTATGCCTTGCTTTCCTTTAATATTCCTTGAGAACCGATGACTACAGAAATATCTACCTACATTTTTTACCTAGATGTGCATTATGAGTTACCCGAGCGAAGCCGGGTTTTCTTCTAGTATTTTTAATATTCTTGACCCCTAAACTGAGTCATTTCGCCCGAAAATTATTCACAAATGCAACGTGTTTTGTTACTACTGCGTTACCAAATCGTAGATTGATGGATATTCGTGCAATCATGATTCTTAAATCATGATTACATCATGATTCCTGATCATGATCGTAATCTATAATGCTAGTTTCTCAATCTAACTTTCTACAATTTTATACATCTTGGTTTAACCTAGAAAACTATTTAAATAAAATAAAGATAGTAACGTGAAAACCACGACAGCGCGATTGTGAATTATTTCCATCGTTTAATGCGTAGCATGAATCCGACGATGAATAAATAATGAACCGTAGGCGAGCACCTGTCCATTTTTACCCCCGGGTTAAATATACAACTAGAAGAGGGTAGGGGGTTGTTAGGGTGCATTATCGTAGAGCCTTATCTACGTAATTAGCAGAGTGGCAAGTTTACAAAGTTTTGTTTATCTAAGTATACTGTTTTTGTAGAACGTGCTTTTACATACAATAATTCTAATTTTGACTTACAGGATTCGCTGGGGTTGATATGGGTATGATTTTTAAAGAGCGCAGTATCGGCTGTATAATCACACCAATATTATAAAGGCTACAGTTTATGTGTGTGTGTTTGTGTGTTTGTTACCTACTCTTTAACGCTGCAACTACTGAACTGATTTGGTTGAAATTTTGAATGGTGATGATAGATTATGCCCTGACATAACACTTTTTATTCTGGAAAATCCACAGTTCCCACAGAATTTTGAAAAACCTTTTGAAATCTATAGCTACAGCTATAGGTAGATCACTATAGCAAACTTCCTAAAGTAAGAAAGTATGTATAAAAGCTGGAGAAGGGAGCGAGAACGGGAACCGGAAATCCACGATTCCTTCTGGATTTGTGAAAAACCAATTTTCACGCGGGCGAAGCCGTGGGCAGAAGCTAGTTATATATACGTATGTAGGTATATAATAATTGGGCCAGTGATTGTTGTAAAATTAAAACAAAATATTCAATTATTCGGTACAATTTCCACTTTTAATGTTCCCAATGATGCTATATGCAGTTTCATCGAAATATAATTACGTTACCATGAAAGCCACTGCCGTTCGCCTTTTTCCCATTTCCTTTTAATTTAACCTTATCACCAAACAGCCTCCCGCAAATAAATAACCCGTCCCCCCTATAATGACTCGCGGAATTATTTCCCGTTGGATTTAATAAAGCTTAAAGAAAAATTCCCTCACGACTATTTTCCAGCTCGCAGCGTCCGGAATGCGGAGTCTTTTAATTTTTCCTCCCCTTTGGAATTTTATGAAATGCGCTATTCATCCAAGGCTTTTCTTTATTGATCTTGACTTCGTATAATATCTGCGTCTGGGATAGTCTAGACTCTGAAGAGCTTCCTGGTGCAGTGGTTAATACTGTGGTGTTATAAGTAGAAGGCCGGGTTCAATTCTCGGCGGAGACTATTTGGAAACTGATTTGATTTCAGAATTGGATAAGATGCGGTCAACCTCAACGCTAAATCGGCTGGTGTCTTCGGCTGCTGGACGTCTTTGTCATTAGGGCGGTAACTTACTGCGGCTGAAGCCTCCCACCAGACCAGACCAGAGGCAATTTAGAAATTATAAATATCTAAATTGCACCTGCCAGGAATTGAACCTGAGACCTCCCGCTTATAAGACCACAGCGTTCACCACTTCGCCAGGGAGGTCGCCAAAATGTCTTCTCCGAAGTATCGCGTACCTCAAAGTCTACCTCTAGTATGTGTGTACAAGTACATATAGAATGAAAAAAGTAGGATCAACGAAGCGACCTTGGGCCACCCTAAGAACCTAATACCTAAAGAATTTCAGCGACACAGCTTGACTCGGTAGTCGCGCGGGCGAAGCCAAGAGCAAAGGCTAGTAAAACTAAAACTAAATTGTAATTTCCGCAATAGTCATAATGTGAAATGAGTTTTCAAGGGAACGTTATAAACATGCCACGGTCGGTTACAAACGGTTTGCGTAAGCCGGGTACGGGCCGTTTCAAGCGGGGTTTTTCGTGCATTAAACCCGGTTTTATTAAGTTGCGGTCGCAGTGTAAGTTGTTACGTTGAAATTTGAATTAAAATTAATTTTAATCCATAAGAACTCTTAAATGTTGCGCTTGAAATATTAATGTCAATTACGCGAATTCCTTTATGTGGTCTGTTTGAGTTTGTCACAGTGCTTTGTGTCTATTTTCAACCGCCTTCCAATAAAAGGAGGTTCTCAATTTGGTGATTTTATTTTTCTATTTGCGTGATTTCTTTTAATCGATGGAGGAATTTTGCGAAATAGTTTCAGCTTCTAAATCTTGATCTTACAGGGTACTGCACCCCTAAGCTGTGGAGATTTAGGAACCGCCGATTGTAAATTCGCATTGTATGTACCAACGGCTTGCAAAAAGAAGGACGTTTTCAATTCGGTTCGTATTCTCTTCTATGTATGTACACCGATTTCTCCGAGTTTTCTAGACCGGTTTGCAGGTTTTTTTAATCAACAGCAGTTTTATTAAATAGTCCCATAAAATTACTGGCTCTATCTCCTCAACCCTGATGCTGCAGCGTATTGTACTAAGTCGTGGGGATTTCAGAACTGTCGATGAAATCCCAATGATTTCATATTGTAGGTACATATCAAGCATAATATACTACATTATTAATTAACTACTGCAGTGGCGCGGATTATCCTTTAGGCAAAGTAGGCACATGTCTAGGGGCTCGAGATTACAAAGGGGCGCCAGAGGATGGAACACCCAAAGGCTTTAAGGAATAAAGAACTTAAAACAATTTACCCAAACTTTGACATATTGCCGATGAGGGCTGCCTAGAGCGCTGTTATCATCTAATCCGCCACTGAACTGCTGTTCTAACTAACTTTAACCTTGGCACATATGATGCCCAAAATATGATTAGCGTCACCATTTTTATCCAGTTCCCAAGCTGTAATCTGGATTTTAATGGAAAGATGGATTTTTAATCTATCTATACATATAATAAAATCGTAGACTTGCCGTATCTGTACATTAAAGGTTTTTGCAAAATAATAACTGGGGGATGTTAGGGATAAGTAAAAAAGCTATTTTTGAAATTTTTGTCTGTTTGTCTGTTTATCTGTTTGTCTGTATGTTTGTGCTCGCATCATGCAAAAACTACTGAATGGATTGAAATGAAACTTGGCATGATTTAAGTTTATACTATGGGTGTTACTCCATAGTATAAACTTAAATCATGCCAAGTTTCATAGGATAGGATACTTTTTATCCCAAAATTCAGCACGGTTCCCTTGGGAGAAGGGATGAAAGTTAAAATGTGTACTTAGCTGTATTTCATTAACGCGTGGTCCGATTTCATTCATTCTTTTTTTGTTAGCTACTTTAAAGATTTCTGAAAGGCTGGATTGATTTTGATGGGACTTTCACTGACGGATGTTTAAATTTTGATCTACCTAAACAACCGCCAGTGAACTTTTAACAGTTTTTAGCAAGGAATGAGGTCAAAGGAGCTTAGGAAAAATAAAATGATTTCCACGGGATTGTTAGAAACCAATCTCCACGCGAACGAAGTCGCGGGTATCCGCTTGTGTAAAATATACCTGCGATTCCGCTGAAACTCGGACCGCAGTATAAATAGAGATTACCGGATACTTTGCGGATACAACCGGTCAGAATTATACGAGACTGCTTTGACTGGCTCCGGCGGTGTGTGTTATGCTTTTTTGTGACATTTGTTTGATGACCACTCCATTTCAGCGGTGTGAATGGAACATTCGAGGCGAAGTCGCAAATTTGCCTTTTCCTTTGAGGGTTTTATCGTTGTCTGAGTATTTAGGGTGTCCACAGAAGCGGATCAGTGTAATATTATGTGAATCCAAGGCACTTGAAAATATATACCTATAATATTGCAGACTTAGGGCCTGTTTTACCACCTCCTAATAAGTGTATATCCTCATGGATAGCCTAAAGGTAAGTTTTGTCACTTACTTTATGTCAAGTGACAAAGACAAAAGTTGTGAATAAGCTATCCGACACTTATCAGAAGGTAGTGAAACAGGCCCTTAATAAAGCACTTCTATCATAAAGTGGTCTTTCACCCTAAATAATGAAGCACTGGTGCTAATTCTCACGTAGTTATTTAATCTTTAAACTAAACAAAATTGATATTTCTAAATGTAGTGCGAACCTTTTCCACAGTGAACATTGTGAAAAAGACATCACTACATTTTGACCTGTCAGTTTAAGTTAGTTAAGAGAGACTGTCTAAAATAAGATTTACAATGAAAAACAAAATTAATTTGCTACAATTAAGTATAATCCGCCAAAAGTGACTTTGTAGGGTACAACACCACACAAATCTACTAGCTTTGTGGTAGGATTCTACCCCGAATCCGCCTGGCTAGCGACCACACTTCAGCCGTAATCTGTCGCAAAGCATCCGATGTGTTCCGGCAGCGAGCTGAAGAGCCAGTCCCCTTCCTCAAGAGCCGGCAACGCATTAGTGGTTCCTCAGGTGCTGCTAATGTTCATGGGCGGCGGTTATCACTTAACATTAGGTGACCCGCTTGCTCGGTTGCCCGCTATTTGTATAAACAAGTATAAATTAAAAATTTAAAAACCCCCCGACATTCGCCATTTTCTGGCAGCGGCCATCTTGGAATTGCAATAGTGCTATTCTACTAGTCAAGCCCTTTCATTTGATACCCATATTAAGGGAGTTGTGAAAAAATATGTAATCCGCCATTTTGTAGCGGCGACCATCTTGGACCGATTTTCTTCAAACATAGCTAACAACACTCTCGACTAATTCACCTTTCAAACAAAAAAAAAAAACCGCATTAAAATCGGTCCATCCGTTTGAGCGCCACAGGGGAACAGACAGACACACACACACACACAGACACGTCTAACTTATAACACCCCGTCGTTTTTGCGTCGGGGGTTAAAAAAACACAAAACAAACCCGATGATCGTTTCCGTCCGACACCGGAGCATCTTCAGTACAGAAGTCTGAATCTGAATTTCATTATAATTACACTCGTAACATCCAGAACATTCAATGATCGTTAAAAAGCTGTTCTTTTTTTTTTCACTTCGCCGAAGCGTTTTCACACCGATCCAAGCGTTCCCTTTGCAATCGTTGTTCTTGATTTTCAATTTCACAGATCATTTGGCGTTGTCTTTTAAATTGGATGCCTGAATGTTGTTCCCTTTGTTTCGCCTCCATTAGGAAATATTTGTTTTACGAGTATAAAAAATAATTGTTATTTCCTTTTCGATGAAATTGAGCCTTAATTCGATTTGCTTTTTTAATATAACTTCGAGTTCCTAATTAATTTACATACTTTTTTTAAAATCTCTATTTTGAAGGCATATATTGCGTTTGTACACACTATAGACGCTTCACAAAATAAAAGATTTATCTAGGTACATAAAAAAAACTGATAAAATGTATTGTTTGACTTGAAACTGCATTTTTCAATACATACATACAACCACCTAAGTATAGTTACCAATAAACTAGTAAACGATCAATATCTACGAAGTTTTATTCAGAAAAGCCAAACCACAGTGAACCTTATTACCACGATCACGTATCATAGAATAACCTATATTTATCTGTCGGTAATGAACTTCCAAATAGGGGTGTAATTGCGTTGAAAACGGTTGCAACCGGTGACCGTAGCAAACGGTCGGACGCAATATCTCGAATCGGGTAAATCTTACGTAAGTGATACAGCTTGAAGCCGCCTGGAAATAAATCGTTCCGTCCGAGAACAACTAAATATGGTAGATGTGTCTTTAACTTATGTACATACTTAATACCTGTTAAAATTGTACTCTGCGGCGCTGTTAATTCCCGAATAACTGTTTATTTTTTTATTTATTTAATTATTTATTTAGAGCAGTTTTGTTTCCAAAACTTTGATATCTCAATGTTGGAATACCTATATGCTTTTCTATATATGAACAAAAAGTGAAACAATTTCCTGTTCCTAAATCACGTTATTTGAAAGATCTTTGCAATCACTGATCTAAGGCCATTTGTCGCAACATTGACAGAGTGGACTGTCTCATGACTAGCTTATTCGTCTAAGGACTGTGAGGTCCCGGGTTCTTAATTTTGATTTGATTTAATTGCCATACCTCTGCCAAGTTAGCCCGTTTCCACCCTACAATTACCATCAGGTGAGATCGCAGTCAAGAGCTAACTTGCAGTTTAATAAAATAAAAATTGTAAGTGACTTGATTTTGTAACTATGATACGTCTTGTGATAACTACGTTATAGTGACTAACTGACTAAGTTAATGTACAAGTTTGCAGAGATTAGTTTGTATTGAAACAATACCAACCATCATAGAATATGACGTAGTTTGCAAAAAAACACTTGAAAATTGTACCGCAAAGAAATAGATAATACGATATTTCAGAAAATTTAAGAGAAAAACGACGCATCTCTGAAATAAATAGAAAATAATAGTCTTTGAAAGCAGGGCTGTATTGATAAATTGAGCAATCGGCCGGGATGAACACGGGGGGGTTCTGTTAGTGACATGATGATACTTGTGGCTTACTCAACGAAATAACAAATTGATCGAGAAAATAAACTCAAAGAAAAAGTCAATTATACTCAGGAACATAGACAGCGCTTTGACTTAAATTTATTTTCGTAAACAAGTCGTCTATCACTAATGTATGAACTTAATTTTCTTATCGATAGGTATTTTTAACCCCCGACGCAAAAACGACGGGGTGTTATAAGTTTCTGTGAATGTGTGTGTGTGCGTGTGTGTGCGTGCGTGCGTGCGTGCGTGCGTGCGTGCGTACGGGCGGGCGGGCGGTCGGTTGGTCGGACGGGCGGGCGGGCGGGCGGTTGGGCGGTCGGGCGTGCGTGCGTGCGTGCGTGCGTGCATGCGTGCGTGCTTCGAGCGTGCGTGCGTGCGTGCGTGCGTGCGTGCGTGCGTGCGTGAGTGCGTGCGTGCGTGCGCGCGTGTGTGTGTGTCTGTCTGTTGCCCTATGGCGTACGGGTGGACCGATTTGAATGCGGTTTTTTTTGTTAGAAAGGTGAATTAGTCGAGAGTGTTGTTAGCTATGATTGATTAAAATCGTTCCAAGATTTTCCACCCGAGCGAATCGAAATTTTAAACACCTCCCCACTCGATTAGCTAACTCCATCGAGAATTTTCATAGATAAAAAAGTTGCTCGTCTCGTCGAAACGAACCTGCTCACGAAACTTCAGCTTGTTATTAATCACTAAAAATTTTGTTCAAGGGCTGCCGTACCATTATTTTTTCAACACATAGTACTGGAACCATGTTGGTGACGTCACAACGTTCAAGCTTTCAACGAATAATTAGATTCGCACCCACAACTATTCGAAATTCAGTCCGCCCTTATGCTTACCGCTGAGCTATTGGGACTTGTAGGTAGGTAGGGACCGGTAGGTACAAAATGATGAGTTATAGCTGTAGTCAGTACGTACTGTATTTTTATTTTTTCTTATTAACAAAGCATCTTATCTAATTAAAAGTTTTTAATTTAACTGAAAAGTGGAATGATTTCTCTTTGATTAATAAGTAATTTCCTGAGTGCGTTCATCACAGTCCGAAGTCTCAAATTAAAAGATGATTACTTTTTAATTACGACGGAGAATCATTAACTTTTCATTCGTTAAAAAAGTTTAAGGAATTAAATAGACGCGTAGAACTTTTAATATGATATTTTTATTGTAACTTTTACTTTTAGGTACGTTAAGTTTTCGTGTCGAAATTAGGGTAACTTTTCTCTCTTCATTATTTAGATAATTGCCTAAGTAATAAGTAATTATCGTAATTTTATTTTCTAATTTTAATAATTTTATGTTAATAGAAGGAACTGAATACGGTGTTTGATATTATCTTGGTAGAAACAGAATTGAATATTTAGAATAGATTATAACTATAATGGGAATTAAATAATCACACTAATATTATTGTGGCGGATCGGTTGATCAGAGACCACAGCGGGGGAGGGGTGAAGTAAAACACCTTTTTCTTGTTAGGCGGACGGAGGTCCGCTCGCCTCGAGCCGTAGAGTTGAAGTGCGTAAAATGTCTGTGGTCTTCTCACACTTCCCGTATAGGAAGTGGGGAAATCCGTTCGGGGCGGGTTTGCCCCCTTCGAATGGATTGCTGCCGCGCACCGTAAAGACGGTGCGGTCCTTGGATTATCCCTCATTAGGGATGTTTTATGTCTTCTCCTGGATGGGTAAGAGGGTTTGTTCTACCCCGTGTCCTGACTCGGGACGAGGTCACGGGGCAGAGCCCTCTTATCCGGTGGACGAGAGTGCCATGGCGCTATGTCCTGGATGTGTGGGTGCTCCGATCTGTCGGCGCTTCCGAAGAGCCTGGCCGCTAGCCGTTCGATGAACTCGTCGACCGCCTCGATACGTAAGTCTCTCATGATGGTGGAGTTCCTCACGTATCGAGGGGCGTTCACTAGCTTTCTTAGAGCTTGAGATTGTTGGGCTCTGATGGTGTTTTTATTGGACTCCTTCACTAGCGCGTACCAAGCGGGAGCGGCGTATGTGAGGCGGGAGCGGATATACGTTTTGTATACCCCGACTTTGGTGCGTAGAGGGAGTCGCGACGAGAGGACTGGCCGGAGTGATTGTATGGCAGCGCGGGTCTGCGCGGTTATCTTCTTTATGTGCGGTTTCATCGTCAGGTTTCTATCGATCGTAACTCCTAGATATTTGACGGTTGTGTTCCAGTCAATTTGTTCTTCTAGGAGTTCGAGTTTGGGTGGGTCCTTGTGATGGGGTCCAAAGAGGATGGCCTGCGTCTTCTTTGGATTGGCGCTCATTCGCCATTTTTCGAGCCAGGATGGAAGGAGGTCGAGAGTTCTCTGGATCTTCCGCGCTGCGTGGGCGTGGTTCAGGGATGTGGCCACGTATGCAGCGTCATCCGCGTATAGAGCCAGAGAAACTTCTTCTGGGGCCGGAATGTCATCTGTGTAGAGAGCGTACAGCACAGGCGAGAGGCAGCTGCCTTGTGGTACGCCCGCTGTGATTTGTTTCAGAGAGGACAGCGTTGAGTCCACCCTGACTCGGAAAGTTCTGTTTTCGAGAAAAGACTTTAGGATTCTGGATAGTTGGAGAGGCGTCGATGTGGCGATGATCTTGTATAGCAGCCCGCTATGCCATACTCGATCAAACGCCTTCTCCATATCCAGAAACACGGCTGCTGGTTTCTCCTTTTTGTTCAGAGCGGCGGTGATGAGGTGCAGGACTCTGGCCAGCTGAAGAGTTGTACTGTGGCCAGCTCGGAATCCAAACTGCTCGTCCCTTGGTTTCAGGTGCGGAGTCAATACTTTTAGGAGGAGGTACTCGAATACTTTTGAGGTAGTTGGGAGAAGCGTAATTGGTCGGTAACTTTCTGGTTTTAGTACGTTCTTCCCGGGCTTGGGAATCATAATGACTGTTCCGATCTTCCAGGATTTAGGAAAGTGTCCCGTTCGTAATATTCCGTTGAAAAGATTCGTGACAGCAACCATGGTGGGTCTTGGGAGGTGTCGGAGGGCGGCATTGGTGATGCCGTCTGCTCCGGGGGCTTTTCTAGGTTTCAGCCTCCGCAGGGCCTGTTTCACCATGCCCGGGGAGAAGAAGATTGGTGTATCTTCAGGATTTTCGGGCCTTCCAAAATAGTCATTTACGTGCTTTTCAACTATCTCAATGTGCGTATTGTTTTGGGACGGGAAGGGCCGGAACTGTTGCTCTAGGTGGTTGGCCAGGATTTCAGCTCGGTCTTCAGGTCTGTAGCGGAGATTTCCGTCTGGGTGCTGAAGTGGGCGTATAGGTTCTGGTGTTCCCGTGAATTGACGGCATAGTTTGTGTAGGGATGAGGGGTCGTCGGATGCCTCGCCAATCCTAACGTCCCAGTCTTCTGCTGCTTGTTCGTCCAGCTCTCTTTTAATTTTAGCCGTAAGTTTGTTGAGCTGTTGTTTGAGCGTGGGGCAGCGATTGGATTGCCAGAGTCGTCGGATTCTCCTTTTCTGTTGGATCAGTTCTAGGATCTTCCGAGGGATAGGGGGTTTTCTGTGAGAGGTGGTTTCTGTGGTAGCCTCTTTCAGAGCATTACCGATTTCAGCTGCCAGGTCTTCGGTGAAAGTTTCAATGTGCTCTGGAGTTGAAGCGGCTCTGTATCTTCCGGATGAGGCCAGTCGTGATGTGAACATGTCCCAGTTAATGCGTCGCCGCGTCAGCGCTCTGGGTACACGGATGGCGGTCGGATTGAAAATGGCAAGAACTGGGACGTGGTCAGAACCCAGGGCATCGCGTAAAATGCTCTGGGGCGGGCCAGTTTTATACAGTTCGAGGCGCGCGCAAATCGTAACCATTTATTGAATAAAAAACACAGAGATTTTTGTTATTACAATTGAAAATACTTAATATTAATATGAAACTAAAAGATTGACAAGGTAATACTAGGCAAATTAGTAAACACATAATATATTTAACTTATAATTAATGCTATGGGATATTAAAAGTCAAGTACTAATATGGTTTATTAGATGTCAATTACAATAAACAAATTACTTTACGGGCTATGTCTTTTACATAAGTGATAATATTATACAGTAATAAATAACAGGTAAATCAATGCTAAGTTAAGGAAAAAATAATATGCTATAACATAAACGTATTTACCTACGTATATTCTGAGCTGATAATGATAGTTTATTATTACAGAAACGTACCTACTTTAGTTAAAACGTGGTACATCTATTTGGGTAAGTATCTGTCATACAAATAATGTTTATTTTACTAATCTGGCTATTGTGCCTAATCTACTACTCTAACGATTAATTAATATATTCATGCTATATCGAGATTTTACGATATTCTACACAGATTCTTAACAATTATGGTAACAAAGTAATACATTTGTAAGTACATTATTATACATTAGTAATATTACATTAGTCTGGGAAGAGGTCCCGCAAAAGTAGTTTTTTAAACATCGTAAGTACATAAAAAAATGGGGCAAAAACAACCACCGCGAGCGTAGGTCTCGCAATAGTAGCGATTGTATCGAGTTATTAGTTCTTTTCTTTTTGTCTCGCAAGTGTAAAAGATGAAAAGTTGCCCGGTGTGAGCGCTAGTCTGGCAAAAGTAATAATCCTAGCGAGCTGTTTCGATGTCTTGAGCCAATGGCTGTTGCAATCTTCAACAGTCTCCCCCTCGTGCGAAGATGGAATCTGGAGCACCATTATTTGCGGAAGAAGATTGTGTGATTTTCACCAGGCGGGAAGTTGGTCTCTTCAGTATTCCGGCAACAGTACGGACGTCTACTATTCGGATTACTCCGTCTGGACCGGGATAAGTCTTCACGATTTCGCCTTTTGGCCAAGTACCACGGGGAAGAGAATTGTCTATGATGATGACAATGTCTCCAATGGATGGGTTGATGAATCCACCTTTGCCATTGTTATATTTTGGAGTTATGGTAGGTAGATATTCCAGAAGCCAGCGTTTCCAAAAGTGGTCGGTAAGCCTTTGTACTGTCTTCCAGGTAGTTGGCCCAACAAGTTCGCTGTCGGTAAAATCGCCCATGCGATGAGAGCCGCTTGATCGCCCGATAAGGAAGTGGTTGGGGGTCAAGCTTTCTTGCTCATCTGGATCTAGCGAGAGGTCTGTTATTGGTCTCGAGTTTATGAGCTGTTCTGCTTCCAACAACAGCGTATGCAGTATTTCTTCTTTTGGGTGTCGAGTATTCAGAGTGGCAGTTAATGCAGTCTTTACTGATCGTACTAGTCTTTCCCATGCTCCGCCCATGTGGGGGGCTCCAGGGGGTATGAATTTCCATTGAATTCCTTTTTCTTCTGTTTTTTCTATCATTTTGTCGAATTCGGATCTAAGTTCTTTATCGGCTCCGATGAAGTTGGTTCCGTTGTCACTGTATATGACCCTTGGCGTCCCTCGGCGTGCTATCATGCGTCTTAGAGTGAGTATCATGTTGTCGGTTGATAATGATGTTGCGATTTCTAGGTGCACGGCACGCGTTGTTAGGCATGTATATAGTGCCACCCATCGTTTATCGGTCTTTCTTCCGATGGTAATGGTTATTGGACCGAAGTAGTCTACGGCTGTGCACGTGAACGGATGCTGTTTCTGTTTCAGTCGTTCTATTGGTAAGTCTCCGACTGGTGCTACAGCAGGGATAGCTTTGTGAGTTTTGCACCATTGGCATTCTCTTGCTATTAATTTCACAGTGTTCCGCAGAGATGTCACATAGAATTTTTGGCGTATCTCGTTCATCACGGTGTAGTGGTTGCCATGGTTGTAGTGCTGGTGGTAGTGTTTCACTATTAGTCGAGCGATTGGGTGCTTCCCGTCGAGTATAATAGGTTTTTTGTAAGAGATCGCTATGTCTTTAGCGGCAGAAAGACGAGTTTGCAGATGCAGTATGTCGTTTTCTATGACGGTGGTGAGTCTTCCAAGGCGTGATGTTTTATTGAGACGTTTATTTTCTCGCAGAGTTTTGAGTTCAGTCTTGAAACTTTCGTTTTGGATCGCTCGGATTATCAGGTTCTCGGCCTTTTCGATGTAATCATGTGTTAGTTTTATTCTATGCGGGGTTGCCGGTTTGTTTTGAGTTTGATTGGTCGGTGGATTATGTTGCTTTGTTTTATCTTTATGAGGTTTCCAGCTTTTGTCTTTTGTGATGCGCTTCGTAGCGGCGGTGCTCTCGGTTTTCTTGGTAAGCGCTTTAAAGCAGTCGACGCTTTGCAAGAAGCGGGCTGTGGCTCGTAGGTATCGTGTCCATGACGAAAACCTTTTTACATCCGGTATCGGCATTTCGTTTTGATGTATTGTTGCGACTGTTTGTACTTTTTCTTCGCCCGTAGGTAACAAGGAACGGTCGCTTTTATCTTGTGGCCATTCTTCGGAATCGTATTTTAGGAATTCGGGTCCGTTGAACCATCTGTGGTCGACGTTGAAGTCTTTAGGTGGGTTTCTGGTGGCATCGTCAGCGACGTTATGTTTTGTAGGTACATATCTCCATTCATTGGTTTTAGTGAGATCTTCTATTTCGGCTAGTCGGTGCGCGACGAACGTTTTGAAAGTGCGTGGGTCAGATTTGATCCATGCTAGCACCGTACGTGAGTCTGACCAGAAATATCTCCTTTTGATGGAGTTATCCATTTCGTTTTGAATGTTCGAGGCTAGGCGGCAGCCTAGCAGTGCGGCTTGGAGTTCTAGTCGCGGTATCGAAGTTGGTTTGAGCGGGGCAACTTTTGCTTTCGCCGCTATGAGTTTGACGACGACTTTGCCTTGTTCGATTGTTCTCCAATATGTTGCAGCTGCGTAGACATTTTCGCTGGCGTCTACGAAAGTGTGTAGCTCCCCCTCGTCTTGGGAATGTGTGTATCGTGGTATATTCAGGTCTTTTAAGCATTCTAGGGTGTTCACCCATTTTGTCCATGGTTTTATCATGTCTTCGGGTATGGGGTCGTCCCAGCTTATACCCGTGCGCCATAGGTGTTGTATAAGCGTCTTTCCTTGAATGAGGACCGGAGTGGCTAGGCCCAAAGGATCGAATACCGACATGACGGCGCTTGCTACTTCTCGCTTCGTAGGTGGTCGTAAACCGTGTATCACATCTTCCGGTGTGTTGCGAAGATTTAGGGTGAATTTCAAGGCGTCGTTGTTGATCTGCCATAACATTCCTAGAGTTTTTCCGTATTTGTCATGATCGCCAATGTGTTTGTGTTCTTGTTGGTCGGTCTCTAGGTCTCGGATTGCTGCTGGGTGGTTTGATGTCCAACCTCTCAGCTCAAATCCGCCGCTTTTGTGAATTTTGTCTACTTCGCGGCTCGTTTTTAAAGCTTCTTCGGGGGTGGCGAAGCTTTGTAGATAGTCATCCATGTAATGACACCTTTGTATCGCGTTCACTGCTTTTGGATATTTTGATTTAAAGTCTTCTGCGTTTCGGTTTTTTACGTAGATCGCTGAACAGGGTGACGATGTTGCTCCGAATATTAGGGATTTCATTCGGTACTCTTTTGGTTCCTCGTTTTCGTTCTCTCGCCAAAGAAAGCGTAGGCTGTCTCTGTCTTCTTCGCGAATTATTATTCGCAAGAACATTTCCTTTATGTCGGCTGCTACAGCCGTGGGTCCTTGCCTGAACCTTAATAAGACTCCGAACAGGGATTGAAGTAGGTCGGGTCCGGCCAATAGGGCGTCGTTCAGGCTCTTGCCGTTTGTCTTTTCGGCGGCATCAAATACAACCCTTAATTTTCCCTTCTGCGGGTGTATTACAGCGAAATGAGGCAGGTACCAGGTTCGCGGTGATGTTGGTGTTGTGGTAGCTGGTTCTGCGTATCCGTTTGCCAAAAGGTTTGCAATCTGTTTGCTGTAGTCTATTTTAAATTCTTGGTTCTTTTTAAACTTGTTTTCTATGCCGTTTAGTCGGCGCAGTGCGCTTCGGCGGTTTAATGGCATGGATTCGTTGTCCGTTCTCCATAACAGTCCACATTCAAATCTGCCTTCGGGTAATCTTCGAGTCGTTTTTTCAAGTATTGCTAGTGCTCGTTCTTCGGGATCGTTGGTTGGTTTTTTGGGTGTTATTCCCAACGAGTCCAGACTGAAGTGAGATTTGATTAGTTCGTCTATATCCTCAGTTTTTTTTTCAAAGGTGTGATTTGTGAAAAGCACAGGTTTGGGCGTTTCCGTCTTGAGCCCGTGTAGGATCCAACCCAGGCTGGTTAGCGACGCCACTGGTTTCGTCGGATCGCCCGTCTTGAGGTCTCGCGTTACTATTAGGTGCCAGTTGTCTTGGCCAATGAGTAGCGTGGGCGGCGAGCCGTCGTATATGAGTTGGTCTTCTATATCTTTGAGGTGAGGGCAATCTTCGATGTCTCTTTTCGTTACAGATTGAGGCCGCAGATTTAGTTGGTTGATGGTGTGGGCTTGTAGGTCTTCGTAATTTCTTGAGAACAAGCCTCTTATTCTTAATTTGCATTGCGAAGATTGTTCGGTCCTTATCTGGTGGCCGCTAATGCCTTCGATTTGCAGGCTTCCTTTGGGGCCCGTGGCGCCTATTTGTGAGGCGACTTCTTCTAGCAGTAGGGTGACTGTGGACCCTTCGTCGAGTAGGGCTGTCACTCGCGTCGACCCTTTAGGTCCGTGTAGCTCTACTGGTACGATCTTGAGAAAGGCTCGTGATGTGCCTATGTGGTTTACTGATACAATTTTATTTGTTTCCATTTTTCTGTCCTGGTGAAGAAGCTCGTGGTGCTTCCGGCTGCAACCTTCCTTTGCGCATTGTTTCGCCTTGCATGATAGATGCCTGTGGTTTGTTTTTAGGCATTTAAAACACATTTTTAATCGTTTCACCGTTTCCCATCTATCTTTCACGGGTTCTTTCAGAAAGGTGTTACATTTTGTTATGTCGTGTGCCTGTTCGCACAAGAGGCACTTTTCTTCGTCGATTGCGCAGGCGGCTAGCACTATCTTCATTTCTTCTTCAAATTCGCTGTCGTAATCGTCGTCCGACTGCTCTGACTCACTCTCTATTTGTACGACGTTGACTTTCGCCTTTCGGAATGGGCGTTTGTTGTTTTCCAGTTTTATTCTCGAATAGCTTGGGCCAGGTTCGTCGAAGTCGTTCGACATTTTAGTCAAAAATTCGGAGAGCAGGCTGAGTGTAGGCTCTCTCTTTCTGTCTGCTCTAAACTCTTGCCATCTGAATCTGACTAGCGTATTCATTTTGTCGATTATTTTGTCAGCTATTTCGGTGGCATATAGATATTCCGTTCGGTCCAGTTGTTTGATGGTGTCTACTGCATTAAATACTGCACTGGCGAAGGCTCCTATACCTCTCAGGTCTTCAGTCATTTTAGGCAGCTTGTGTAGTTCAGCTAGTAGTCCCTTTATGATGTATGTTGGTTGTCCGAATCGTCTTTCTAGTTCTTTCAGAATGTTGTCTGGAGTTGAGCTTGTATATAACAGTGACTTGACTGCTTCTTTGGCTTGTCCTTTGAGGGCTCTCCTTATTCTCGCTATGTTTTCTATGTCCATGAAGTGTGATGCTGTACTGGTGAAATGTTTGCTGAATGGGATCCAGTTGATGGGATCACCGTCGAAATATGGAAGGTCGCTCATGTAGGTTGGCGGTTTTCTTGGTGCGACTTCTATTTTGTGTCGTTGGAAGGCTTTCATTAGGTTTTCTATTCCAGCATCGTTTTCGCGAGGGGCAGGTGGGGTTTTGTCGACCCAGTTGTTTATTCTCTCGATCTGTTCTGGGTCTTCCTCTTGGTCAGAGCTGTCTGCCAGTTGTGTTAGCTCTAGTCTTTTTTGGGCTAGCTCGGCCTCGATTTTTGCTGCTTCTAGCTTTTTTTCTTGGGCTTGTATGATAGCTTGTAGTTCGGCGCGTCTGCTGATAGAGGTGCGTGAACCAGCTTTTCTTCTAGGTTGTTTCTTTTGATTGTGTTCCATCGTTATGGTATCTTCCGTGCTTTCAGTTTGGTCGGTACTGGCGGTTCGGTCAGAGTCCTCCGTACTCTTTGTGTTGCCGGTAAGGTCCGTACTGTTCGCGGATTCTTCCTCGGATGAGTCCTTCTTGGCCTTCTTGCTCCTGGTCTCGATGTGGCTCATCTTTGGTCTTCTTTTTCCTACGTTCCCTACCTCCCTATCGGCCCTAATGCCCTATCAGACCTGTTTGAGTGGTCCCGAGGGACACGCTCTCCCAGGGATGGAAAGTGAGGAGTGGGTAGGGGTAGGAACCGCCCAGCAGAGGGTAACACGTGGTTGGTGTGCGCAGGTAGCGAGAGGAACGCTCGACTACCCTAGTGCGGGCCCTCCAGGAGGCCACCAACTCACGTGCACTGTACTGGCGCGGTCGGACTGTTTCAGACTAACAGCCAATGAAGGCCAGCTGGCAGTATCGTCCGGTATACTGCTCCCGCCGTGAGGCGTTGACTTGACTGTCTGCCGTTTGGCACCGTTAGGTGGCAGACAGAAAAGCGCGGTAAAACCGCTTAGGGTGTTCGCTGCGAAGAAACGACCTCCCCACCAGGCTTCGCGGTCTTCAGCGGAACTCGTCGGAGCCCCACGTCAATGCACCCGCAGCGATGGATCGGTTCCTTTTCTTGCTTCAAACTGTGAAGGTCTTGCGGAGCGAAGCGATCTTCCCACGGTTGCGGTCTTCGGCGGTGTTCTTCGGAGCCCACTTCAATGCACCCGCAGCGTGTTGGATTCCTCTTCCTCTTGCTTGTCGGCCTTCGAGTCTGTAGTCGACGAAACGATCTTCTCACTTGTTGCGTCTTCGGCGGCACTCTTCGGAGCCCACTTCAATGCACCGCAGCTCGTGATGGATTCCTTTTCTCGGCTAGGCAGACTTCTGTTTTGACGTTGACTTCTGACGGCTCGATGTTGATTGTTGTTGTTGCCAGCTTCTTATTTATCCGGCGCTCGATGGACCATGCACTGTGGCGGATCGGTTGATCAGAGACCACAGCGGGGGAGGGGTGAAGTAAAACACCTTTTTCTTGTTAGGCGGACGGAGGTCCGCTCGCCTCGAGCCGTAGAGTTGAAGTGCGTAAAATGCTCTGGGGCGGGCCAGTTTTATACAGTTCGAGGCGCGCGCAAATCGTAACCATTTATTGAATAAAAAACACAGAGATTTTTGTTATTACAATTGAAAATGCTTAATATTAATATGAAACTAAAAGATTGACAAGGTAATACTAGGCAAATTAGTAAACACATAATATATTTAACTTATAATTAATGCTATGGGATATTAAAAGTCAAGTACTAATATGGTTTATTAGATGTCAATTACAATAAACAAATTACTTTACGGGCTATGTCTTTTACATAAGTGATAATATTATACAGTAATAAATAACAGGTAAATCAATGCTAAGTTAAGGAAAAAATAATATGCTATAACATAAACGTATTTACCTACGTATATTCTGAGCTGATAATGATAGTTTATTATTACAGAAACGTACCTACTTTAGTTAAAACGTGGTACATCTATTTGGGTAAGTATCTGTCATACAAATAATGTTTATTTTACTAATCTGGCTATTGTGCCTAATCTACTACTCTAACGATTAATTAATATATTCATGCTATATCGAGATTTTACGATATTCTACACAGATTCTTAACAATTATGGTAACAAAGTAATACATTTGTAAGTACATTATTATACATTAGTAATATTACATTAGTCTGGGAAGAGGTCCCGCAAAAGTAGTTTTTTAAACATCGTAAGTACATAAAAAAATGGGGCAAAAACAACCACCGCGAGCGTAGGTCTCGCAATAGTAGCGATTGTATCGAGTTATTAGTTCTTTTCTTTTTGTCTCGCAAGTGTAAAAGATGAAAAGTTGCCCGGTGTGAGCGCTAGTCTGGCAAAAGTAATAATCCTAGCGAGCTGTTTCGATGTCTTGAGCCAATGGCTGTTGCAATCTTCAACAATTATAAAGGCGAAAGTTTGTGTGTGTGTGTGTGTGTATGTAGCCTATATTTTAAGTCAGGGCATAATCTATCTCAATTCAAAATTTCATCCAAATCGGTTCAGTAGTTGCAACGTTATAGAGTTACAAACACACACACACACACACATACAAACTCTCGCCTTTATAATATTTATTTTATTATTACAAATTAAATATTATTGTTATACTTACGAGTATTTCCTTGAATGAAAACGGGATACGTTTCACCGGAACCCCACATCCACTAATTGGGTGTCTATTTCCCGCAGTATCCAATTACGGGCGAAAATACAAATGTAATGAGTCCCCGGCGTGCCCCCTTTGAAATCTGCAAAACGTAATTCCATACACTCCTCGACCGTTCTTGCATTTAATGCAAAATTTTATGTTACTTTGCTGATATTCGTGGATTAGGTTTCCTTTAAATCCCGTGGAAATTCTTCGGTTTTCCGGGACATAAAGGAGCCGATTGTCCGTTTCCGATCCACTGAGAGGTGGTTTTTTTAATCCCGTAGTAAGTAGCTCTTTGATTTTCCGGGATAAATGTAGAATGTGTCCGTTTCTACAAAACAGGCTATCACTGTGCCAAAAAATATTCGAAAATCAGACAGACAAGCTACTTTAGCATTTATATTTGCATGGATGAAGAATTATTGTTAATTTTTAGGGTTCCGTACCCAAAGAGTAAAAACGGAGCCCTATATGTCACTCGACTGTCTGTCTGTCTGTCTGTTCGTCCGCTGGTCATCAGGTCTCTAGCTCGTAGACGAAATTAGTCACAAACTTGAAATACGAATATATTTTATTCGTACTTTATTAATTATTGTTAAGTAGTTTGTAAGCTGTGACCAAAACAAACGAACACTTTTTGGGATTTTCTTTCACCGTTTGTTGCGATGTCTAGCTTGGAAATGAAATATTTTTTACACCCAGAATATTTTGTTGTTCATAATTATGTACGAAACCCTAAAAGAGCAAGGCCCGACACGCACTTGGCCGGTTTTTTTATATACTCTTAATCATGCTGAGTTTTACAGATGTTTAGCTATGGGTGTCGTTAACTTTTCTTTATTCAGTAGCAGTTAACGCTAACTTCAGTAAGTAAGTTTTCAAAATATTATGTAGGTATATCAATATCGTAATAAATATGCATTCAATTTGACTGATTTGTTTTAATTGCATCAGGGGTCGAAAACATTTTGCATTGAAATTATTTTGCAACTTCAATAAATATTCGCAATTATAATCAGTTTACATTGGTCCTATTTGATTGCCGTCAGGGGTCGAAAACATTTTTATTCAAAGCACACCTTAATTCCGTCCCAGTTTTTAACGAGTATTACGTGGACCGCACTTCTTCAAACTTCGGAAAGCTAGTTTTCAAAATATTACGTATGTCACAATAGTAATAAATATGCGTTCAATCTGAAATATAATTTAATAGCATCAGGGGTCGCAAACATTTTGCTTTGAATTTAACTTGTTTGTGACTTCGCAATCATAATTTGTATACATTGGTCCGATTTGATTGCCGTCAGGGGTCGAAAACATTTTTATTCAAAGCACACCCTAATTCCGTCCCAGTATTTAGTGAGCATTACGTGGACCGTTTATAAATTCGCTAATTCATGAATTCCGTGCCCGAAGGGCTGACCACAGAGTGATAAATGACGGTTGCCGGGGCTGTTACGATTTGATACAACCCTAACCGTGTATTTACATTGCTATAATAAATTACGAGTTGGCATTTAATGAGAGAGCTGTTATTGGACAAAGTGATCGTCGCTTTGCGGAAGGCCATTAAACAGAAAGAAAGAGACAAACAAAAAAAAAAAGAATTACACAAGCTTATTAGTTATTTTTTTATAACCCGCCAAACTTTAACTGTATAATACAACGTGCACTGTGCCCTCTCGCTACTACACATGCTGGTATATTATTATCGGTTGTATCCACAGAGAAAATGGAGTCGCCATTCAGCCTTACACATATGGGTGCGCGAAAGATATTTTATCGCAAAAATAAGTAGCTTATGTTTGTGGCTAGTTGTGCCAAAATTTTTAAGATTGTTTCAGTGTTTTTGGCGCAGCGGTAAATATTTCCGGGGTAGAAAGTGATAAAGTAGCAACCTAGATCAGTTCTTGTATAAGCTCAGCTGTTCCGAAGATTAGCTCGTATAAACAGACATACAGACAAAAATCTTAAAAACGTGTTTGAGTTAACCTATTGTTCAAATAATAGTTAATCATTATTTTTTATTTTATATATTTTTATCATTAATTAAAATTATTAATTAAGTAATTAATAATTAAAGTTATTAATTAAGTATTAATTAATTAAAATATTTTTATTATTTAAAGCAAACATACTTTTCAATTTTATTCACATATATTTTGTTAGCTTTTTGTATACACATGACTCTAAATAAATATGGTTAATTTAAGATTTATAATACTTTTCAATTTACTTCATCATCAGCCCATTTCCGTCCACTGCTGGACGTAGGCCTCTCCCAGGGTGCGCCACGCCGTCACAATTTACTTAAATAAACGTTAACGACAATGTATAAATAACGGTGTAATAAGAGAACAATATTTTAAGAGGCAATTATTTCGTCAATCACAGACAATCACTTCAATTTATTTGTATAGATTATGATGGGCTCGAGGACTATACGTAAGTTAATATTATGTACTAAGAGAACTTAACAAAGTACTAAGTACTACAAACAAGAAACAGAGGGTAGTTAGATGCTTCTTGAGAACTGTTAGCGAATAACAAACTATGAGTTAGTTTGAAGATGAAATCGTAGCTAAGGAGATAAACTAGCGCCATATTTCAAAGGGTTGCTAAGTTTCAAGCCTTCGTGGGCTGAGGGCGGGCAAGAAATAATTCTTGTTTATTATAATACTAGCGACCCGCCCCGGCTTCGCACGGGTAGTAGAGCATATTATGCGTAGGTACTACCCGCTCAGGGATTAGGCAGCGTTTTCGATGAAAGCTCCCAGGCGGCTTGACTTTTTACGATATTTTTGCCGGAAATCGAGATAAACCGTTTTTTACCCTTAAAACTCCCCCCCTTTTTTCCCGAGCTCCGATCGCCCGTAAATTATTTTTCCTTGTATTGTTATAATATTCTCCTCCTTTTCCAATGGATTTCATCCTACGTACTGTGATTTTTTTTTTGGTTTCAAAAATTATTATCGACACTGGCTATAGGGAGAACCGCGGCCGCCGACGCGCTTATAGGCACGCTTTTTCCCCGAGCTCAGATCGCCCGTAAATTATTTTTCCTTGTATTTTTATAATATTCTCCTCCTTTTCCAATGGGTTTCATCCTACGTACTGTGATTTTTTTTTTGGTTTCAAAAATTATCGACACTGGGCTATATAATAGGGAGAACCGCGGCCGCCGACGCGCTTATAGGCACGCTCCCGCTGCCGCAATTTTTAAATCTGTAATATCTTCGAAAGTATTCATTTAAATCATATGCTGTAAAGGGCCATATGGATTTATATAAAATCAACAATGCATTTAAGGTATTTAATTAGATAAGGATTAATGCTGTATTGGTTGAAATCGCTTCGAAAATTAGCCATTATTTGTCGTAAAAAGTAAATGACAAAAAAATGTTATTGTGGGATATCCATAAGAGATAGACATATACCATCGCGGACTTTTCTGTAGACCTTTTCAATGTGTACAATACTTAGTACATTATTTTGATAAATCTCGTAGGGTTCAGCCTGCGTTTGCAATGTAAGCGGAAAAAATGTAATTATTTACGACATCACATTAGAATTCTCAAAAATAACAGTATTTCTCCACTATTTAATGGATGTTATTATACATATAAACCTTCCTCTTGAATCACTCTATCTATTAAAAAAAACCGCATCAAAATCCGTTGCGTAGTTTTAAAGATTTAAGCATACAAAGGGACATAGGGACATAGGGATATAGGGACAGAGAAAGCGACTTTGTTTTATACTATGTAGTGATTATCTACATTTATACACTACTCTATACAGTTATTCAAAACTAACTTCTGCCCGCGGCTTCGCCTGCGTGGATTTAGGATTTTTCTTTTACTAGCTTCTGCCCGTGGCTTCGCTCGCGTGAATTTCGGTTTTTCACAAATCCCGAGGGAATCGTGGATTTCCGGTTCCCGTTCCCGCTCCAAATTTTTCAAATCTTTATACCTACTTTCAAGGAAGTTTGCTATAGTAATGTACCTATAACTGTAGCTATAGATTTCGGTTTTCTCAAAATCCCGTGGGAAATGTGGATTTTTCCAGGATACAAAGTAGCCTTGTGTAGTCAGGGCATAATCTGTCTCCATTCAAAGTTTTAGCCAAATCGGTGGAGTAGTTGCGGCGTTAAAGAGTAACAAACATACACACGCACACACAAATTTTCGCCTTTATAATATTAGTAAACATAGACACACAAACTTTCACCTTTATAATACCTATTAGTGTAATTCATCTACAAGTTAGCACTTGACTGCGATCTCATCTGACGGTAAGTAACGATGCGGTCTAAGATGGAAGCCTGGAAGAGGCGTGGCAGTTTTTATTAAACCGTTAAATAGGTTTGACTTTATGCGGCATCGTACCTGAACGCTATATTGTTTGGCGGTAGACTATACCGGTAGGGTGGTAACTAACCGCGGCTGAGGCCTCCAACCAGACTGGGCCAGAACCAATTTATAAATTGCCCTGCCAGGGATTGAATCTACTGCCTACTTGTCTGTAAAAGTTTCGTCAAAACGGTTCAGCCGTTCCAAAGGTTAACCTGTTTAAACAGACCGGCTGATAGATAGTTTCATTTTATCTCTTCTTGTGAGAATCTGTACTACAATTATGGTCAATACATTGAGGCTTAAAATACAAAGTCAAAATGCAAAGGTTTGTATCCCCTGATGAAGTTACTTTTACTTCACTCTAATTTAAACTTTTTTACGTAGCTCAGTGAGTCTATTTTCGCGCAGTTCGAATTATACATCATTTTAAAAGAATCCTTCGTGTACGAGTTCGTATGAAGGGATCCAACTTAGGCCTAAATTTAGCTTTAAGCTCAGATGAAGTTTCAGAGAAATGGATGGGCTTATGCAGAATGGAGCAATTCACCCTTTCAAATTCCTATTAGAAATCTCTACCCCGTATTTAATTATCATAATTAAAATTTGTTTGTTTGTCTGGCTGTTTTTCTTTATGCGTTTGCTTATAGTTCACCCAATTGAGCTGATACTTGGTACAGAGATAGTTTGCATTCTGATGAAGGACGTTATTTTCATCCCGTAAAAGAGTTTATTCCAGGAACATTATTTACATTTATTTATTTATTTATAGGAACAACGTCCTTTATGTGTTCGCGTATCGTTAATTCGATAGAGCCAAAATTTGGTACAGAACTAGAGCTAAAACTTGGTAAAAAAACATCCTGGACACAGACTTAAGATACTTTTCATTCCAAAAAGGACTTTTCATTTCCCCGGGAACAAAGTCACTGAAATCAGCTAGTGTAAAATGAAAATCAGTTTAATATAAATTTAATTTACGAAATTCGTAATGAATTCGTTAAGTTATTTCAAAAATTATTTATATGATGTACAATATTACGTTCATAAATCCTTAGAAAAGGCAAACATAACTTTACCACTGGGGCCATAAAACTCCACGCACATTCCTTTATATTAATTGGGCTCTACATCAACTTTTCTACATGACATTTTGCCGGAACTCTAAATCACTTATTCTTTTGTTTTCATTGTATTTCAGCTTTGGTCCCTTTTTCAAATAATACAATGTGCTTATATGCAAACGGAAAACAGTGAGTATGAAAGTGAGTGAAAAATTAAAAAAATATTTTTTGTTTATTAATCCAGGCTACACTTTTACGCGAACTACTCTTTTACTCTATAGTAGTTCAGCAGTTACTCTTTTACGTGAAATATATTTAATTGTAATAGTAGGGGAGCCCAGGAGGGTATTTTGAGATTTACTCGAGCACGGTAGATTAACATAAGGGAAGATATCTTTCATCCTGCTGAGTAACCTCTACCATATATAAGCTCTTTAATAGGGCCGCGCGTAAAAAAATCGTATAAGATCTATCGAGAATCGTAATCGAATAAGACTTTGTTTTATATATTACTAGCGGACCCGGCAGACGTCGTCCTGCCCGGTGACATACTGACATTAGTGCAACCTACCCGGTCATCAAAGTACTAATATCGCAATTAAAAAATAGGGGTTGGTGATAGAAGGGTGAAAATTTAGGATTGTATGGATTTATGTATGTTGTATCATAAAAAAATAGAAACTAAAAATTTTGTCTAAAAAATAAAAAATAAAAATTTAGGGGTGGACTACCCTTAACATTTAGGGGGATGAAAAATAGATGTTGGCCGATTCTCAGACCTACTCAATATGCTCACAAAATTTCATGAGAATCGGTCAAGCCGTTTCGGAGGAGTATGGAAACGAAAATTGTGACACGAGAATTTTATACACGGTGCAATTTTTATCGTCTTCCACAAGCAAACCAGTTAATGTATCCAGTGCCTACTATCTATTAGTATAATAATAATAAAAAATAAATAACATTCGAATGACTAATATTCAAAAAAAATAAACGAAAACGTTTCATTTAAAAACACCCTATGGCGAACATAATAACTACAGACCGCGGCGCGGCGACTCCGATATTTGAGGTCATTCACATCAAGTATACCTACCTATAGACTGTCTATTTTATTATTAGTTTTTAACAGCTCACGCCCATAAAGTTTCGTATTGTTTAAGTTAAAATTTCATACAAATAATATTGTACTTCATGGACGGGTACCGCCCCCTTAGTGATGTGCCACACATAAAGATTACTACGGTTGTGCCACAGATTACAAATAATTGGTAGAAATAAGTAAATGCTAAGATGTAAGTAAGGTGTAATAATATGTTATTTAATCAGGAAGACAGCAAAAAGTCTTCTTGACTAGATAACATACTTACTACAGTTTTATTAAAGTTTTTCTTCTTAGTATAAGGCATACAAATAAAATAACTAAGTAAAATAGCTTAAATTTTTTTATCACACGAGTCGTCAGAATCGTCATTTACCTATACTAGATTCGTCCGATGAGGAGTCTTCAGTAATTAATGATTAGCTCTTGTGTGCATAAATTATCAAATGCAATATCACGGTTCAAATCAAACTTTATGACTCTTTTAGTTCTCTCCACCACACTTGCCCAGTTCTCAGCCGTCACGTCACGTCACAAGCATTTTTGAGTACCTAATTGCAACATTTTATTCGCTGTGAACCGGGGGCTTGTATTGTTTCTTGCAGCATGCCTTTTTACTTGTGCCCATATAAGTTCTATGGCGTTGTATTGTCAGTGATATGGAGGAATCCTAAGCACGATATGACCATATTATGCTGCCATTTCATCGATCACATACCGATATCGATATCAATTATTAGGTCCTTTAGGACATCACTATAACTTATAAGCGGCATAAAGCGGCCGGCTAGACGGGGCGGGGCATATTACATAACAAAGAACACCGCGTGCGCATCGTTGGCTGTCGGTTTCCATCAAAGAAAAGCGCGAGCGTCGACATTGGTTGACGGTCCACGTGGACTTTTACAAAATACGCTTCGCTATTGGTTGGCTATAATTTCACTTGTATGATAAATCTTTCCTTGAACTTGTATCCAAGTTCAATGGCTTGACCTAGTTTCTAAAACATTAAACAGGCTGTTTCATAAATGCTTTAAATTTTAATAATTTTTTATCACTAATATGTGTATTGTCCGGAACTAATTTTGAATATTACCTAAAGATTTCTTACATCGGATACCTAACTGGGGCCGCTCTTGATCGACGATGGAAAAAACACCGTGTATATAAGAAGAAGATTAACTAATTGAAAGGTTAAATAAAACACAAGTAGTCCCATGTCGCATGAAGCCGTCTCAAGACACACGTCGTCAGCTCCCATTCGTGTTCATCGCGAATGCAGCGCTTATCTTTCCGACTTCCACTCCCAACTTATACATTTAATGTTCCCCGGGATTTACGGAATTATAACTCCACAACTCGGAATTTCACTTATCTGTTAACACTCAGATAATGCCAGGGTTGTGATTTCAGGAACAATTCAATTATTCTTTAAGAAGCTTCCGCCCGCGACTTTGTAAACGTTTAATTAGGTTTTGTGGAATAGAATAGAATAGTTTTTTATTATTCAAATAAACTTTTACAAGTACTTACCTTTGAATTGTCAATTGAATCTACCACTGGTTCGAAATGCCGACTAAACCAGTGGTAGATTCAATTGACGATTCAATTTTTCGAACATTTTCGCGGAATGTTTTATTTTCCCGGGATAGAAAGTAGCTTTTATCGCTTTCCAGGCTCATTCCTTTAGGCAAAAAGTTAAATAATATACCCATACTCTTGCAAAAAATCATGCGTATATATTTATTGGGTACCTCGATTATAAATAGTGCTCAAAACAAATGAGTTCAAACTCGATTGTTCTCGAGTGAGTTCGAGTGCCTACCTATCCATCTTTAATATCAGGCTCTTCTCATAATGGGTATAAATGCAAGAAAGTAAAATAAATGAGTTCAAACTCGTCTGTCCTGCTATTATTTAGGGATTCCCAATGCCCACCTTCTTAACCACAAACTTAATAAACCCAATGCACATCTTCATAATCATGTTCTTGTCATCATCCCACCATCCACCACCACTTGTAACGTTGTACGTTAACTTTTGCTAATTATTTGTAAAAGGCGCACAGAGCGACTCTTTAGTAGTACCTAAGTACCTAGAACTCGTTTCGCGGCGGGCGTCGCGGCGCGGGGCGTCGGGACGCGGGGGCGCCGCGACGCGGTGTCGTCACTCACGGACATTGGGACGATCGCTTGAGCCGAACACACACTAACGGTCTCGCTAGTAAAAATTTAAAATCTAATTCTAACGGACACCTTAACTCATACGTACATATTGGCAATTGTAACTCAAAATTGGCTAATCTTAAAACTAGTGCTTCAATCTAAATCGGATACAAAACCCGCTGGGGTAAGTTCCCATATTTTCATACAATTAGGTAGCTTCTAGCGTAATCTATCTTGCGCAGGTCAGCTGTAGTGCTTATCCACGGTCACTTGGCTTGGGAGCAAGTACTGCAGCTGACGCGCAACCATGGGCAATGCCTAACGCTCGCCCTGGGTTGCAGGTTCTGAGGATAGCTTCTGAGGATAGCTTCTGAGGACAGACCTACTCTTAAAAGCCGCCTACAGCTGGGTCCGCCGCCTGAAAGCAGCTGGACGAGACGCTGGGTCAGAGCACCGCCGGTACCGCCGACTTCCTCGCGGCGACCGCTGGGTCGTGCAGGATTCTCACCTGGGCTGGAGACCGTAGCCCTACAGCCAGCAGCGTCCATTCTCAGGCCGGTGACCATTTCTCCTTCCTATTGTAAACGGTGTGGAGCGGTGGAGAAGACATTAAAGGCTTCGATCCACGACCCTAGCCTTTCATTTCACTACCTACTACCCTACCTGTGAGCTCACCAGCTCACAGTGGCGCCCTTCTCGTGGTTCTTAATCCACCAATCCACACTGTTTTTCTCTCATAGCACTACAGCCTCTGCATCGTCACTCTCAACCGTGTAAACGACGAGGTGTTGTAACATCTACGAACTGGTACGTACCTACCCATTAATTTATTATATTATTTTACAGCTAGCTCTGAGAATATTAATGCATTAGCTATTTTTCTTTTGTTTTGTAATTGCTTTTAATTATAAACTGTTACGTACGTGTACATTTAACTAAGTTCTAAGAAAAAATATTCACCTACCTACAAAATTTTTCTTTGTGTAACTTGTTAACTTCGATGCTACTATATATTTAAACTTATATTATCGTAATTAAACTGTAAAATTACGTAACAGTTCGTAACTAACTTGATTTTGCCCATTTATCTCGAATTGATTCATTATTTCATTCGCTCATTAGTCATTATCTAACAGTGCTGTACCTACCTGCATATTATCATCACCGAGTCGTACGTAGGGACATTGTAAAGAATAGTTTACGCTACCATAATTTTGCTAGTATCATTTGAATTCATAATTTCACTCATTCATATCATTTTTATTCATTACTTATCATTTATTAGCATTTCATTCCATACATAGTTGATTAATATTGTAACTACCTGCTGTTGATTTTATTTTTGTTGCGCTTTTGCTTAATTTTTTTTTATTTTCTAAATATGGGAACTCACGCCATCAAATATTTTCTGCTAAACAAAAATGAGCTTACGTATGAGGTTTTAATACGAGGTGTAGAACCAGCTACTACTGTTATCGAGCTTAAAAAACAAATCGCTAAATTAACGCCATCGCTTCCGAGTACGGATATCTTAGAGTCAGGTCTAGACTTTAACGACGATCTCGCAGGTGCCGTTAACTCGATGAAAGAACTCGCTACCCGTATTAAACAGCTCGAGGAGAAGTATGATGCTAGTCTATACGAACGCGCGCGCGCTTTGTGCTATCACATCTATCATAGATTAAAACGCATCGACGCCGCGGACTCTAATGTTGCCGTGAGGTCGGTAAATAAAGATTTTAATGCGTTATACAATCGCTTGTCTACCGTACAGCGTCCCAGTACACCTACGCCTAGTACATCTAACGCAAGCCAGCCTTTCTTCGAGGGCACTTCGTTACCAACTACGGTAATTAACTGTGATCATCAACTCGAACGCATTAGGCCTAAGTTTGACGGTAGTTCTTGCGTCCGTGCTTTTCTTAACGACGTGAAAGATTACGCATCAATTAAAAATATTACTGCTGATCGCTTATTAGCTCAAGCTCCATTATTTTTCACCGGCAATGCTAAACATTGGCACCGCAGTGTGCGTGATTCAGTTAAAACTTGGGGTGAACTAACAAAACTACTGCTTAATGACTTCAGTAAATCCGACTACGATTACAGACTATTAGCTGAGATTCGTAACCGTACACAGGGGGATTCGGAAAACGTAGTCATATATTTTTCTATAATGGCTGATTATTTTTCTAGATTAACCAAACCTTTGTCCGAACAGGAAAAACTAGACATTTTGCTTCACAATATCCGTCCCTGTTACGCGAACGTTCTTGCTACTAACCCTACTAGCATAAACTCAATCGAAAGTCTGCGTACCTTATGTAGGAACTATGAAAGTGTGCAAAGCCTAACATCTCAGTATAGGGAACCACCGCGAGTAACACCTAATACATTAGCTCCTGACCTAGCTTTTCATCACAATAAAAACTATAACACAAACTTTCATCAAAATAAAAACTCTTATACAAATAAACAACATTTTTCAAAACACTACACGAAAAAATATGAACCATCTAAAAATCTAAATACAACTCAATCAAAATCGGTCAATGCTGTCGAACGAGTCTCTCATCCTCGGTTATCTTGCCCTCGCTGCCGGACAAACCAACACTCGTTGAGTCAATGTGAAGAGGAACGTTTTCCTATTTGTTTTAAATGCGGGAAACGGGAGGTTAAATTTCCTGACTGGCCTGATTGTCAAGCTAAACGTAAACCTAACACTAATACTAATACAAAAAACTAATATCGCAAGATTGCTGCAATTCCAGTGCTATACCTACTCGCGAACATAAAAACTTTAATGAACAAGAATGGAAGGAGTGGTTAACTAACATTAATATATTTTTTTCTAGCTACTCAATTGCATCAATCTTGGATAAAAAACCTAATAATGACATACGTCCTTACGCAACTATATGCGTAGGTGACATCTCCCTACGTGGTTTATTAGATTCTGGTTCAGCTGTGACTATTTTAGGCCAAAACTCTCATGAAAAATTATTAAAAATGGGACTAACTCTGTTACCTAATGATAACTCTAAATTATTTATCGCTGCGGGTGGACAAAACTTGAATTCTATTGGCTATATCAATCTACCTACAAAATTTGAAAATCAATTTCATGTCTTGAAAGCTTACGTCATACCATCCGTTACGAATTCCTTAATACTAGGTATCGATTTCTGGACTAAATTTAAGATTTTTCCTCAGTTTTCGAAATCAATACAGCTATCTAACGATTCCGAACTACAGGTTTCGAGTGTGAATGAGACTAACGGTCTGTTGCGCTCCTATAACGACTTAAGCGACGCGCAACGTACCACTATGGATAATATTATGGAGCAATTCCAGAATATTTCCGCGGAAAAACTCGGTCTAGGTCGTACTAACTTGATCACTCATCACATAGACACTGGTGACTCACCACCTATCAGACAGCGCTACTACCGAATGTCACCTGACAAACAGCGTATCTTATGTGAGGAGTTAGATCAAATGCTACAACTAGGAGTCGTCGAAAGATGCGAAAGCCCTTGGTCCTCACCGGTGTTGCTAACGCCGAAAAAGGACGGTAAACTCAGGTTCTGTTTAGACAGCCGCAAATTGAACGCTGTAACTCGTAAAGACGCGTATAGATTGCCGTACGTCTCAGAAATCTTAGATAATCTAAAAAATGCTAAATACCTATCTAGTATTGACTTATCTAAAGCCTTCTGGCAAATACCTATCGCCGAAGAAGATCGCGACAAGACTGCATTCTACATTCCTGGTCGCGGAACCTACCGTTTCGTTACGATGCCATTCGGATTAACGAACGCGCCGGCAACACAACAACGACTAGTCGATTTATTATTCTACGGGCCGGAATTTGAAAATTCTGTATTCGTTTTTGTTGACGATATAATTATAGTTTCTCCTGATTTCGACTCTCATATTTCCTTATTAATTAAAGTATATAAAAAGCTATTAATGGCTAATCTGCGTATAAATTTGTCAAAATCAGTTTTCATCCGTGACGAACTCAAATACCTAGGGTACGTAGTCAACTCTAAGGGATTGCATGTCGATCCTGGAAAAGTTGACGCGATTCTCAATTTTCCTACCCCCACTAACAAGAAAGAAGTGAAAAGATTTATCGGCACTGCATCTTGGTATCGGAGATTTGTACCGAACTTTAGTACAATTGCTGCGCCGTTAAATCAACTTACTTCGTCTAGTAAAAAGTCTAAAACTTTTATTTGGTCTAGGGAAGCTGACGAATCTTTTAATAAGCTAAAGGAATGCTTAATTTCCGCCCCTATTCTATCCTGTCCCGACTACACTTTACCGTTCGAAGTGCATACCGACGCTAGTAACTACGGTGTAGGCGCGCTACTAACGCAAACTAAAAATGGCACCGAACACCCTATAGCTTACATGAGCAAATCACTAACAGCCCCTGAACGGAACTATAGCATTACCGAACGGGAGGCGCTTGCCGTCCTGGTAGCTCTGGAACATTGGAGATGCTATCTCGACAATGGTCAACAGTTTACTGTGTACACAGATCACTCAGCTCTCAAATGGTTCCTAAACTTGAACAATCCTACCGGCCGCCTTGCTCGTTGGGGAGTTAGACTATCTTGCTTCAACTTCGTTATAAAACACCGTCGCGGTTCTGATAATGTTATACCCGACGCTCTTTCTCGCGCATGTCCTATATTAGCTATAGATACGGACGATACATCGCTAGATGGCGCTAATAGCTCGGACCCGTGGTATCTAAATATCTATCATGGATGTCAAAATTCTCCTACTTCATTCCCTAACTATACTGTTAAAAATAAACGTCTTTACCGTTTTATGCAAGCTAAATGCGTACTACATAAAGAATTTGAATGGAAGGAGGTAATTCCTAGGGAACGACGCGAACGAATACTTACCCAGTCGCACTCTGAACCTACCGCCGGACATTTCGGTATATTCAAGACCTATAAGCGCTTGGCACTCCGATTCTATTGGCCAGGTATGTACGCTGACGTAGTTAACTTTGTCTCCAGTTGCGACACCTGTCTATCCTACAAGCAATCTACTCATGGTACGCTAGGTAAAATGGGTAGACCTAAACAAGTATCTCGTCCTTTCCAGATGATTTCTATAGACTTTATGGGTCCATTGCCGACTAGTAGAAAGCAGCATAGTTATCTATTAGTAGTAGTATGTTGTTTTTCTAAGTACACTATGTTATTTCCGGTAAGGCGTGCAACTTCAGAATCCGTTATCCGAATACTAGAAGATAATGTTTTCTTAGTACACGGAATCCCACAGACCGTTATTCTAGATAATGCATCTCATTTTAGTAGTAAAGAACTTAACTCGTTTTTCAATAAATACAAAATTCCAAACATCCACTTTACACCTAAATACACACCACAAATTAACACCGTGGAACGATACAACAAAACGGTTATAACAAGCATAGCATCATTCATTGAAAACGATCATAGATCATGGGACAGTAAACTAACTAAAATTCAGTTCGCTATAAATAGCTCAGTGAACGAAACTACGGGCTATACCCCTAATTTCTTAGTCTATGGTAGAGAACTAGTTCCTTGCGGTTCCCACTACCTAGAGTCAAATAAAGATGATGAAATTTTATTTCTCCCTAGAGATGTATATTGTGAAAATATAGGTCATCTAGCTAATATATTTAATGAGGTACAAAAGTCATTATGGCAGGCTCACGCTAAAAATACTAGACAGTATAACTTACGAAGGAAACATACTGAGTTTCAGGTTGACGACATCGTATGGAAACGAAATTATGTTCAGAGCGATAAAGATCGTTACTTCAGTAAAAAACTCGCTCCTAAGTTCGTTAAATGTCGCATAATTTCTAAATTATCTCCTCTAGTCTACAAGTTACAAGATATGAACGGTCAAGATCTTGGCACTTGGCATATTAAAGATATCAAATCATTTAAAAGTCAATTAAAATATTAGAATTAAGGATACCTACATAATATATCTACATATAATACAATTTAATTAATTAATCATTATATTTTTACAATTATTTAAAATATATACCTACCTATATTAATTATCTACAATATATTTAACTAAGTACATTAATAATTAAACTAATAAATTTCTCAATACCCTAATCTCACACCGAACTTAAAAATAAACTCAATATTACCTAACTTATATTACTAACGTAACAACAAAGTACCTACCCGCGTATTTTATTATCACCATCAACTTACTTTTCGTGCGAATATTTACAGCTATGTATATGTACAATATTCATTGAATCGCTGTTTTGAGTAAAAATTACTATATTAAATAATATTTACTCTTAGTGCTAGGGTCTTATGTCTTAACTACTACGGACTATAAGACAGTATGAAAGAGGAAGTCTAAAAGAGAGGTATGAAAGTGCGAATGTAGAAGTACGAATGCGAAGACAGTGTTCTCGAAGAGTGGAGTTAGTCGGATTTTTGTATCAGGTACGAAAAATCCTACGTTTTCTGGCGGGGTGCTGTAACGTTGTACGTTAACTTTTGCTAATTATTTGTAAAAGGCGCACAGAGCGACTCTTTAGTAGTACCTAAGTACCTAGAACTCGTTTCGCGGCGGGCGTCGCGGCGCGGGGCGTCGGGACGCGGGGGCGCCGCGACGCGGTGTCGTCACTCACGGACATTGGGACGATCGCTTGAGCCGAACACACACTAACGGTCTCGCTAGTAAAAATTTAAAATCTAATTCTAACGGACACCTTAACTCATACGTACATATTGGCAATTGTAACTCAAAATTGGCTAATCTTAAAACTAGTGCTTCAATCTAAATCGGATACAAAACCCGCTGGGGTAAGTTCCCATATTTTCATACAATTAGGTAGCTTCTAGCGTAATCTATCTTGCGCAGGTCAGCTGTAGTGCTTATCCACGGTCACTTGGCTTGGGAGCAAGTACTGCAGCTGACGCGCAACCATGGGCAATGCCTAACGCTCGCCCTGGGTTGCAGGTTCTGAGGATAGCTTCTGAGGATAGCTTCTGAGGACAGACCTACTCTTAAAAGCCGCCTACAGCTGGGTCCGCCGCCTGAAAGCAGCTGGACGAGACGCTGGGTCAGAGCACCGCCGGTACCGCCGACTTCCTCGCGGCGACCGCTGGGTCGTGCAGGATTCTCACCTGGGCTGGAGACCGTAGCCCTACAGCCAGCAGCGTCCATTCTCAGGCCGGTGACCATTTCTCCTTCCTATTGTAAACGGTGTGGAGCGGTGGAGAAGACATTAAAAGCTTCGATCCACGACCCTAGCCTTTCATTTCACTACCTACTACCCTACCTGTGAGCTCACCAGCTCACACACTACGACCCTAAATTTTATAATTTTAGGGCTGTAATTTAGGGAAAGAATCTTCTATATCTTCTATACATCTATCTATACATATCTGTACATTGAAGATTTTTACAAAATAATAACTGGAATAGAACGTAAAAAAGCTATTTTTGAAATTTTTGTCTGTTTGTCTGTATGTTTGTGCGCGCATCACGTAAAAACTACTGAATGGATTGAAATGAAACTCAGCATGATTTAAGTTCATACTATGGAGTAACATATAGGATACTTTTTATCCCGAAATTCAGCACGGTTCCCTTGGGAGAGGGGATGAAAGGCAAAATGTGTACTTAGCTGTAATTCGTTAACGGGTGGTCCGATTTCATTCATTCTTTTTTTGTTAGAAAGTAGATACTTTAAAGACTACTGGCTAATCTCTGAAAGGCTGGACCGATTATGATGGGACTTTCACTGGCGGATGTTTACATTTTGATGTACCTAAACATCCGCCAGTGAACTTTTAACAGTTTTTAGCAAGGTATAAGCTCAAAGGAGCTTAGGAAAACCAATATCCACGCGAACGAAGTCGCGGGTATCCGCTCGTTTTAAATACGCCTAACTCCACGCGGGCGCAGAAGTGCAAAAGCTAGTAGTGTAAAAAATATACCTACTGTCAAACTGAGACTTTCTACCTTTCTAAAAGTATGTAATGAGTTTCATTTCATACCATTAGTGAGTACATTGTTGTTCCATACAAAGCAAGCCAGTGCATTACCACAATATTCGTTATCCTGGGATGCACTCGTTTATTTTTTGCAGAATGCACAAAGACATTTTCTTGCAGCTCTTGCAAGAAATGTCACAATTTTCCTACTGCTTTATTTTCAGGGAGAACACAAACTAGCCGGCTGTATTGCCCTGTTTTTCTGTTAGCTTATCCATTCTTTGTACATACCTACTTACTGAATTGTAAGGAAATTCTTTGAAAAGGATAAAATGTATTCTTGTTCGGGCTCTCGAACTTTTGATGTCGAGCACATTCAGAAAGTACGGCCGTGTCCGTGTGTAAACCGAGAACTTTTTTGCACTTTTTATGTTTTCTAAATAATAATTTCCTTTAAGACATACTTGCTTATCTGTGGAGTACCATAGAGATTTTTACAGCGCGCGCTGTTTCTTTGTTATTAGTTTTGATTTCGTAGACGAGTGTTGTCTCATAAAAACGGCTTTTCATCATCGTCGTCGTCTCGAGTCTCGACCGATAGATGTCCACAGCTGGACATAACTCTCTTGTAACTTATATGATGATCGCCACGCAACATGATCTTATGCCGCTGTATCCAGACCGTTCGTCCATTTAGTATGTACACCTTTTACCATGAAGAAACCTTGAGGATCCAGCATTCAAATGTTATTTAACATTTTTATTATCCGATCACCAAAGATTTCAGCAAGAATACGCGATTGCTTGTCTTTCATAAAACTGACTGTAATATGAATTACATCACACTCCCATCTTCACTTTTACGACGTCCCGGACACTATGGCGATCAGCTTTTATTATATAGCTCTTTCAAACTACGAGATCTTGTCCCGCGTCCATTCTAACTCGAAACTATCATGAACCTTTAGTAACTGCTACGTCTCTATGAAATATTGGAGTTTCAACGTCCTTTTGTCTCTATTCGACATTATTGTTATAAAGTTTGGGTTCAGTTTCGCTTGAAACTTAATCGAGCGAGGTCGCGTGTTGTATAGTTTGACACTTTTGCCAACTGTTGTTTTGTTCGTGAACTTTGCTTGTTTAGGGTGTCCGTTCGTAGTTTGAAACGTCATCAAAGTTGGGATCCAATTTCGGGAATTATTTTCCAAATAATTTCTTTGACGTCATAAAATCATTTTACATCTCTTTTATAGGTATTCATCACTAGCTTCTGCCCGCGGCTTCGCCCGCGTGAATTTCAGTTTTTCACAAATCCCGTGGGAATCATGGATTTCCGGTTCCCGTTCCCGTTACCTTTTCCAACCTTAATAAAGAAGTTTGCTATAGTAATCTACATACAGCTGTACCCGTAGATTCAAAATCCCGCGGGAACTATGGATTTCTCCAATCTTTACATCATTCTTTTTTACCCAACTACGACAAAGTCAAAAGGAAGGGTTATGATTTTAGCAGTCTATGTATGTATGTATGAATGTATCTATGTATGTTTGTATCCGATTTTTGTATCAGATTCTGTTTGTTCCACCGTAGCGCCTAAACTACTGGTCCGATTTTGATGAATGAGGAGTCACTTGATTCGTTGTTATAGTCCAGGTGACACAGGCTACATTTTATATACGAAAAAAATCTAGAAGTAACCTTCGCGCAGCTAAACTTGAATGATAAGTTAGTTTCGGATAGACATAACAGATGGCGTCACCAGCTGCTTGCCCCGCGCTTTCTTCCGTTCGAATTCTCATTAGTACGCAGCTGAATACACGTTTTTCTGCACACTAAATTAGTAGTCGGGTTTTAGTTTGCGAACTTTATCTCTTGTTAATCTTTGCAAGCTGTTTTGAATCTTTAAATCCGTCTCTATATAAAAAATTAAGAATCAAACGAACTTACCTTGTGAAGTTTGATATCTAATTATACGAGCGTCTCGACCAAAGATAATTATGCTTGTTTACGAGCAGCAAACGCCAGTCTGTGCTATCCTTGTCACACTTTTAGAGTTATTTTATAATAAATTAATTGTTTTTTTTGATGTGGGTACCCCACATCCCCACCCGGCCCCGCCACGCTGAGCAGATCTATCGTCATTTTTCAGAGCTTTATTTTTTCGATATGTTTCGGGATTTTGACAAAAACAGGGTGGGTGTGTTTGTAATTATCTTTGGTCGAGACGCTCGTATAATTAGATATCAAACTTCACAAGGTAAGTTCGTTTGATTCTTAATTATACTTCGCATGTCTCCCAAAGATAATTATGCTTGTTTACAAGCAGATGTTTAGAGCATCGAAAAAATACTACAATATTATTTATTGTGTACAATAAAAATATTTAAAACTAAAATGAAGGCAAAACATAACAGGGAAAAAGGAAAATAATCTTTTGCAATATGTGATTAAACAAAGTCAATATTTCTTCATAAATCATAATTTAAAGGTGATTTATTATTTATTTTTAATTAATTAATTTTTTGTTAAGTAGCATGTCAGATATGCTAATCGTACTTGTATAGAATAGAATATAGATTTTTATAGGCATAAAAAAAAATTTTAGCTTCAAAATAATATATCCACAATTTTGATCTGATTTTAATAAATCTTTATAATAAAAGATTCTTTAAAAATACATTTGAAGATTCAGACCAAACTATTTTTTTCTCAAATAATTTATAAGTTTTAGCCCTACATTGTGGGCAGCTGATGTCAACGCGTGTCGCGTGCTATGTTTGCCATTGAATTGATGTAACTCAATGGGATATAAAGAGTGGTTTTTGGAAACTGATGAACAAAGATATTAAGTAAATAAGTAGGTTATTAAATAACAAGAATATGTGTATGCCCTAAAACAAGGGCATGAAATAGTAACACTATATTTAACAACTTTACTATCATTGTACTAACCTATTTCAACAAATAAGTTGATTTTGATTTGATTTTGAAAAAATCTCATTGGGCACGTAAGGGATCAATTCTTTCTAAATATCTTTTGAAATAAGCGTGGACAGAGTTTAAGGATTTTCTTTAATATATGGCAACACAATAATTGGTTGAAAAAACATTATTTGATCTTGAAGTTCTGATCATCTATTTTAGTTTTATCGGATTCCAATAAAGTATTTATTGACCAAGTGTCTGTATTTCTTAATGGAGATGTATATGCCAAAAAAGTGAGTTTTTAAAGATACTAAATTATGGTGGATAGTGAGAATTATAGAAATTTAACTTGCATCTGAATTTTTGTGTGAAAAATTCAATTAGCTGTATAATATTGGAATCACAATCATTATAACCTTTTTTCTTGCAGAACAGTCATTTTGACTTTAATGATGTGTTATATTGATTCTTGGAATTATTAGAGAAAAAACCATTGCTCTGTTAAGCGATGCGTTGGAGTTGGAGAAAACGCCCTTTGCCATGTAACATTTAATTGTGTCAAATTTTGAAATAAGGCTTAAGTATGGAAAGGCTTATAAAATTTAGGTTTTTTTTTTTTGGATGTAAATGCATCAAAAAATCTCAGAACTTCCATGATGCGTACCTCTGACATTTGTTATTTTGATTACTGGCAAATAAACCAAAGTCAGATCTGCCGAAATAAACCTTTAACTGTTGATACGCATAAACAGTAAGTTCCCTTTCTGTGTCCATGTTGAACTTTTGACGAGATTCCAAATCTGCAACTAATGTTCGTATTTATTTAAATATATGATGCAAAATTTTATAAACATTGATATAGGCAATAGCTGTTTATTTTTGATAAAATATTATAATTTCTAAGTCGTGAAAGACTGAGGTTATAAAAGGCTGCAAGTAAATTGAAGAACCGATGGACGTTGGAGTCCCAAGGTGCTTGAGTGGAGCAATGACAGTTGCGAGTGATCCGTAAGCTATCGCATCGTTACAGGTTGCACCACAGCCCGAACGTGACGCATCACTATACACTAGTACTAGTGAATATTCTTCATATTTTAAATGAACAATTTGCAGGATCAATATAATTTCTCCACTTCTTCCAGCATATGAAATCGTTGTTAACAATACAGATCATATATTTCTTACGATTATCAAAGTAGTGAATTGCCAAGAATTTCAAGAACTTCGAAAATCTATACATTTTCGTATAAACCAATCCGTCGTTGAAGGCCGGGCACGCTGACATCGACAAACCAACATAACTAGCTAGTTTCCTGATTTCCATACATTTTTCTGTATTTGTTTGTAAATAACTATATGTATTATATATTTATTTATATATTTATATATTTATTTATTTATTTTATTTTTTTTTTTGGTAAGGTAAGGTTCACTTTTAGACGAATAAAAGATAAATCCTTTTTTTGTGGGCAAAGAGTGATTCTTGATCAAAAATCTTAATTTCAAAAGTAAATTGTTGATCGCTTCTACATTATCCAAACAGTTGTAACTGAATTTCTGATGCATAATAAATCGTCAAGAAAATTAACTGATAAATAAACTGATGAACATACATAAATGTGAAGGACCGGTTTTCAAAACCTTTGTATAGGCAATAGGCATAGACGTTGCAAAGTCCAAATGGTAAAACGTTAACTTCAGAAAATTTACCGTTCTATTTACTTGCTTCTGCATATCACTTTCGGCCACTGACAGTAAAAAGAAACAAATATGCATCTTTTACAGTCTGATTCCTACTAAGGATTTCTAATTCCGCGAAACTAACGTTTCTTAATGTTATACAGACATAAAATGACAATTTATAGACATAAGACAGTTCCCACAAAAAAGATAATCAATTTTGGTGTAAAATCTAACTTTATATGTTAACTCTGTTATTCATACAAACAACTCATTGTATTTTTAAAATGACTTTTTTCAGAATTTCACCGAATCAAAAAACAGACCGGTTGTCATACAGTACAGTACATATTAATTATTATTAATGCGGTACTTTCATATCTTCCATGTGTTTGAAGTTATTGACACAAATAAAGTTTGAATCATATAAATTCAAAATAAAACGATGTTTTCCTTTAGGCTGAGGGACTGCAAAAAATTGGTGAGACGAATTGTTTTTCTTTGGCCCAAAAATATGAAGCCACTCGTGAATAAAAATTGGTCTCCCAATGATACGCAAAAAAACGTATCGGTGTTATGTACCGGCGACGAAGCATGTCGTAGCATGTATTAGCTTTATGTAGCATTGTCAATTTGTCACGGTTGCACGTGTGACATTTAGCCACAGCATTTAGCATTGAGTCGTAAGCTTAAGTGCGTGCGCTCAGTGATAGTTGCATGACACGGCCGCTTGTTGGTGCGGCGGCGGTAGCGAATGCTGATGTCGGCCCGGGTATGCGGGTATGCACAAATGATGCCCCCCGTACGTTTAGAGTTTTTCGGTACAGAAGTACTCGGTTGTGAGCGGAATTGGTTAGATACCAACTTTGAAGCGGAGGTTGAAGTGGCCTTAGATGATTTCAGATACTTCGACAGATTTAAACCGAACCAAAGGTGTCGATTTTCATATTTTTTAATATATCTCGCTTTTGTTTGCTAAGTTTCTGTAATGAGTATCGCATAGCAACCGTCTTTTGACGCTGATCTTTTTGGTAAATATTATTTTAGAATATCGATCTTCCATAAACAACCCGTTAGTCAAAAATAATATATAGATGGGTATAATGTTTCCATCGTGTGGCCAAATCTTTATGGCCAAATTTCCGAATAGTTTTTCTTGTTGGATCTGAGCCCAATAATAATTGTAAAATCTCAAGATCTAATTCGTCATTCTTATGAATCAGATGTCAATAAGAATAAAGTAAGATGAAAATGTAGGTAGGTATTTATTTTTTGACCCTGCAAAGAAATCTCACACACGCTATACGTCGGAGTAGTTGACTAGGTGGTAGGTATACCTATATTTTATCCACACACCATAACGGTCGGAATATACATATATTTTGCACACACCATATAGGTTGGGATATACATATATTTTCCACAAACGTTTTACGTTGGGATTGATAAATTTATTTGACAGGTATCACTATATTTTTATCCACACACCATATAGGTCGGGATATATATTTTCCACACACATTTTATGTCGGGATAAGGTACATGTCAATAATACAGGAAACCAAGGTTATAAGTATATATTCTATATGCCACTGAAGCTGGCGCCTTAAATATTTTAGTGAAGACAAGGTCATTCATCTAGGCTATTCTTTCTCTTTAGTTTTTATATACCTCACACACTATTTATGTAGGTGAGAACGAGACAAAGCAACTTCCAGCCCTTTACAAGGGAAAAATTTATTTGTTCAACTTTTTGTTTGGAGCGCAAATTCCACAGGTTATATCTGTCTAACAGGAAACTCATTGAGATTTCCAATTTAACCGTCAACATAAACAGAAGACGGTACGCAGATAAAAACAATGAACAGTTAACAATAATTATTTTATTCACTGGGTAAAAATGTTAATTTATATAACTTCTTACTAATAAATAAATCTAGTCTTACCTTGAATTTTTTCGCTCGTTCGATGATGATTGATTGCATTGATACTCGCTAGCGATTCCTGGTACTGATGATTAAAACCCGCGGGTGATACACTTCTAACTCTTTCAACTAAATCACGTTTTCTTTTTCCCGTTTCACTTTTTTAAATTTTGTTTGGACGACGTGTGACTCGGACAACACAAAATAACGTAATGACGATAGATCTGCTCAGCGTGGCGGGGCCGGGTGGGGATGTGGGGTACCCACATAAAAAAAAACAATTAATTTATTATAAAATAACTCTAAAAGTGTGACAAGGATAGCACAGACTGGCGTCTGCTGCTCGTAAACAAGCATAATTATCTTTGGGAGACAAGCGAAGTATAATTTCCACATAAAATGTGAAATATCTATTTCACGAGTATAAATTACATGGAAATCTCATCTCCAATTCTACAAGGCAGCGAATACTTGCTATTAACTTTTATAACTATACCGCTCTTTCAAACTATCTTATTTCACGTCTATTCTAACTCGAAACTATCAAGGCCCCTTAGCAAATTCACCGTCTCTGTGAAATATTAAATTTACATTTGGATATTATGAGGATTGGACTATATTTTTGTCATGTTTAGGTTCAATTTACTTTGATATTTACCTAGAAGATCTGTTTTTATTAGTTTTGAAAATTTTACTTCTTGTTAACAATTCTTTTTATTGTTCATACTTAATTGTCTTTTCTCGTAATTTGACTCGTATCTCTATATTATTCTTATATTCTTCTTTGTATCGTCAACATCAGGAAAAATATCGAATAAAAGAAATAAATTTTGTACTATACAAATAGAAAAATTGAAGTATCTCTCTTTATTTATTATACCTAAGTATTTCGAAATAACTGCCACTCATTCATTTATTTGAACGACAGACATACAACATATACAGTATGTAGGAAAAAACCCTGTCAGATCCGAAAGGGGTATATTGTTAACCCACAGATATCACTGAAAAAAATATTTAAAAAATTTTATTCATTAAGATAAAAATGTTATTGTAATTTAAAATGCACATTTTTAGTGCCCAAATTCCCCAAAATCGTGCAAATTTTTGAAATGTGACAACACCAGAGTCGGCGGGCGGCACCTTTTGTAAATACCGCTGGCACGTGTAAGCCTGTAAAGGCGTGTTCACAATAAGCTTAGAATCGACCGGCGCAGCATATTGTTTGCCGACTAAAATAAAATAAAACGGCCAACTGCGAGTCGGTCTTGACTCGAGAGAGCCTCACTCTTTTAGGGTTCCGTACATAATTATGAACAACATAATATTTTGGGTGTAAGAAATGTTTAATTTCCGAGCTAGACATCGCAACAAACCGTGAAAGAAAAAGCCAAAAAATGTTCGTTTGTTCGGTCACAGCTTACGAACTACTACGAGCTAGAGACCTGTGACGAGCGCACAAACAACCGGATGGACAGACAGGCGGACAGACAGGCAGACAGACAGACAGACAGACAGCAGAGTGAGATTAATAGGGCTCCGTTTTTACCCTTTGGGTACGGAACCCTAAAAAGCATCAAATCACCCAGCTCACACTCTCAGTCAGTGACCTGAGCTGAGCCACAGACTCACGCTCACTTACCTACTGAATTGGTTAGTGTGATCAAAATAAAAACTACCGAATAATTTTATGAATAAAACTGCTGATTGAATCAGATAGCGCGCGTATCGCAGCCGGCTGTATGCATTTGCGTGCGTAATTACTGCCGCTGACAGAACAAGTCGTTGTTTAGCAGCAAACTGTAACACTAGACATACCTCCATACTATTGAACCCTAACGCGTAATGAGCATAATGTGAAGATGCCTTAAGCTATCCCGACCTTGAAATAAGTTTATTTATTTTATTACTATTCCTTTACACCAGGGATTCTCAAAGTGTTTTGGGCAAGAGACCCCTTTTCCAAAATGAATTAGTGATAGCTTAGACCCCCATAACCCAATTACATTAAAATCCTACCTCTAGTTTTTTCTATTGATACAAAATATTTACCAATTTAAAAACTTTGCGGTTGGTTAAGTGAGTAAACTTGACATCATTAATTGGTAAAAAAAATTAATCATTCTTATAACAAGTTGGTACACGTAACACAACTTAGGTAACTTGAAATTTTGAATAAAGCAGGGTACTCACCTACTTGTGTAGCATGTAATGTATCTGATACTGTATCAAGTGAGTACGAAGGCCTAGGTACGAGCCCGCTGCAAGCCGTTCGCGCGTGAAACGCAGTAAGTTCGCAGTGTCCCGCCGAGTGGCGGTATCACTGCGAACACAAAGGCAGCTCCCAATGTGCGCGTGGACGGCAACACGACCGTGGACGAGCCGTACCCACTTGCAAGTTGATACAGTATCAAATACGTTACATGCTATACGTCTAGGTGAATACCCTGCTTATGAACTTGTGTTAATTAACAGGGTTCGACACCTCGTCGACCCCCAAAATCAGTTTTCATTTGTCGACCCCTGTGGTCGATGTCGATCCCCACTTTGGGAATCCCTGGTTTAGGTACACAGATTTCGCTTTGTTAAAAGCCGACATAAATGCCGCCAGTTCATACCGAAAGGCGGCGTCGGCTTCTTCAAAGACTCGACTGGCCGGCACGTGTCTTACTACAATAAACTCGATCTGTACTTTGTACCCGATAGATAGGTACCTACCCGATACCTACCGAGCGCTGACGCCGCGTCTGTGTTACCATGTGATTTTCCCTATTTGATAGAATTAAATTTTAGTTTTTTTAGGGGTAAATTTTTTACTTAGTATTTCAAAATTATTACCATAAATAGAACCATCTCACGATACCTAATTACAACGTCACGGATCTGACAGGGTTTTTTCTTACATACTGTATATACTTTTCGAAACGGCTGAATCGATTTACATGAAGTCATCTAACCTGATCCTAAATCCTGCTTTTATCCAATTATCCGAGATCCTGATTTTATCCCTTAATATTTTCAGGACAAAAAAAAATCCTGTGCAAAAATATAACAATTTTATTTATATTGACTTATTAACAGCGGGTAAAGCCTAGTACAGCGGTGATGACTTAGTGGTTAAAACTCACTTTCAGAAGGACTGAGTTCGATTCCCGACAGCCATCTAACTTTTAACAAAGTTATGTGCGTTTTTAAGACCCTTTTAACAACCTTTCGAATCAAAAAAGTAGACATTCAGTAATTCAGCATATAAAAATTAATTGTTAACTTCAGACAACATGACGTGAAACTCTCTTAATGTTTAATTATAAGGTAATTTTAAGCAAAACAACAATGAAACACGAGTGTCGCCTCACAGGGAGAGGGGGGGGGAGGGATATAAAGCTCGCTCGGATATCAACTCGGTAACTAGTTCACTAAACAACGCTGTTTTACACCTCATTACGTAGACTTCATTTAAGGAATGTAGGAGACTTCTTCCAAATGTACGACACGATTGTACCGTTTTTTATAATTAAAATAGATAATAACTCCCTCACTCTCATAGTCCGATGGTACACCGACACGACCGGAGAGAGATCAGGCGCAGGACCGTTGGCTTTACGTGCTCTCCGAGGCACGAGGGTATATCTAACACCGCCAACTTCCTACTCCGGGCTGGCACTGAGATTTTCTTAACAGAAAAACCCAATATCTACGTCATAATTTATTTTTTGGCTCGACCCGGGAATTGAACCCAGCACCTCGTGATCTACAGTCAAACGTGCTAAAGTTGGTGGTGTTTCACCCCCGTCCCGGTTATTATCACTATCATGTATGTATCAATAGTTGCCAACCCGCATGGGAGCAGTGTGGCGGGTGTAAATCCTAAATCCCTCTCTCTTATATGAGAGAGGAGGCCTGTGCCCAGCAGTGGGACGTTAAAAGGCTTTGGTGGTGCTTGATTAAATAAACGAACATTTTACCAAAGTCGATCGTCAATTTATAAAAGGAATTAATAAATCGTAACGTATAAAATTCTCATAACCCCAAACTTTGTGTGTGTATGTTAAACGCATGAAGCTATGGTCGATTTGCTCCCGTTTATTTATATAAATATTATATATGTCGGAGCGTCTGTGGGTCATTAAGACATGTATGTTTAAAGTTAGGAATAATTAGAAACCAGGCTTAGGCCAGGCTTTCATTCGGTTAAACTAGAAACCTTGATTTATTATGTGGGTATAACTAAAATGGTATTTAAGATTAAAGTAATTTTTGTTTATTAGTTCTTTAAAAAAAGAATATTAGCCTTGCCGAATACAATATTCCCCTTTAGCATAGATTAAGAACCATGTGTATTGTACTTTAGTGAACGTAAAGCTTGTGCTAGCAGTAGGTGCGCCTATAGTGCAACAGGTGGGATTTGAACCGGCGACCTTCCGGTGTTCAGTTCACCGTTGCGCTATTAAGCATATTATGTAGCCGATATTCCACTTTCCTTCGACTATAAGTAAAGATAGCGCAACGAGGAGGCAAGACTAGAAATCTCAGCGACGGGTGGGATTTGAAACTGAGACCTTTCGGAGTTTTGTGATGTTTGATGAAAATCGGTCCAAGATGGCCGCCGCCACAAAATGGCGAATTAGATATTTTTTCACCACTCCCTCAGTATGGGTATCAAATGAAAGGGCTTGACTAGTAGAATAGCACTATTCAAATCCAAGATGGCCGCCACCACAAAATGACGAATGGTAGGGGGTTTTTTAATTTTTAATTTATACTTATTATTATCTCTTTGGATGCTATACAGATAAATATTCAATATGTATGCCGTATAGTTCAACGGGTGTGGTTTTGAACCTGTGACAAAAAATCGACGAGCTATTGGGGCTTCTGATGATCTAATCTGCACCTCATATCCATAAATGCGTTCGAAAGCACTTTTTAACATTATTGAATTCCGTATTAATACTGAAATACCTACTGCGTTTTAAAATTCTCTCTCATTTTCGAGCCATTTGCTCCAAAAGATCTATTAAAAGGCACTTTTACTTAAAGCATTTTTGTGAGGATTTTTTCGCTAAAGCTTTTACAATAAGTGCAAGGTAACACTTGAGACATTTTGTTTTGAAACTTTTTGTACTGCCACCTTCTAACACACAAAAACACGAACACAACATACTTACTTTATTATATACATTTGATGTGAAACAGTATTCAGATAAAATATGTAAATACAAAGCGGTAGGTATTATAGATCGACCAGAATCTCATGAAAAATACGGAAATGAAATTCCAAGGTTAGCAACACTACGGCTGCCCTAACGATAAACAAAGTAACTGACATTTTTTGTGAACTTTGTGAACTTTTGCATTAACAAAAGTTTTATGTCGAGTAGTTTTTTACCACAGTATTTCAAATAACTTGAACCGTTTACTAAAATTTCAATTGCCCAAACAAAGTAACTACACTCACTAACCCGGAATATAAATGCAAAAACCAAGTAAACAACAAGTACAACACAAAAACAAAGTAATTGGATATTGATTACTTTGTTTTTGTATTTACTTGATTTTTGTTTCGTGAAACGATCCCAGGTAAGGTATTCTGAATGTAATTACTTTGTTTATCACTAGGGCAGCCGAGTTAACCTAATGTTGCTTAATACTAAATTTAATTTCCCTATTTTTCATGAGATTCTGGTCGATCTATACAAGTAAACATTTACAGACTTTTATTAAAGAGTTAAAGTCTATCTGTTGTAGTGATTCTAACGATGATTTGAATGCATATTCCCCTGGGAAAAAGTTCAAAATATTTTAACGCAGGTACTCTTATCAAAATCATATTGATTCTGAAAATAGTGAGTGTAGAAACACTTAAGCACTACCACAATATCTCTAAAATGCACTCGAGTCCTCGAAATAATCTGTCTAACGTCTTGTTTGTAAGTGTGTCCTGACCCTTATAGAAAATGTCACAGTCAGCGGAAAATGCGAGAAAAACAATTGCGAAATGGGATCAGACCCTATTTACCCGCTCATACCTAATTGATACCCGTATCAGTTTGAACTTAAGTCGGGGCCAGGAACATAGCGTTTTCAGTATATTCTTTTACAACTTTCCCATAGTCGGGTTCACAGATATACAGGATAGATAGCCAGAAAAGTGGGAGATCCTGGGTTCGATTCGCGGCAGGGGCAATTTGGGATTTTATAATTTTTAAAGTGTTTTTGGTCTGGTCTGGTCTGGTCTGGGAGGCTTCAACCGTGACTGGATACCACCTGACCGGCAGAGCCGTATCGCTAAGCGATTTAGCGTTCCGGTACAATGTCGTGTAGATACCGATCAGGGGGTAAGGGTTTATTAAAAACTGTCATACCTCTTAAAAGTTAGCCCGCTTCCATCTTAGACTGCATCGTCACTTACCATCAGGTGAGATTGCAGTCAAGGGCTAATTTGTAGTTGAATAAAAAAAAATTGGTTGTCTGTAAAGTAGGTTTACGGACTATAATTTTACTTGATAACGTCATAAGAAAACAAAGAGAGATAGATGCGTCACAAGCCGAACGCTTAGGCGAACGTGTCTTCTCTATCGCTTGTTCCACGCTCTCGCTTGCACGCGGAACAAGCCGGCGTTCTTTGTCACTTTCTTCCTTTATGTCAAGTGACCAAGCCAAAAGTTGTAGATAGCTATCCGATACTTATCAGAAGGCGGTGAAACAAGCCCTCAATGTTTTAAATAATGTATCCTAAATAAATAGCATGAACAAAGTAAGAATGATAAACAAACACTTTATCCAAATGAACGGTTTTCTAAAGAGATGGGAGAACGGAAAAACAAAGGCGGTGTTTTCGAGATAATTTTTCAATTAAGAAAGTAAATGTTTACGCAGAAGCCACTCGGAATGGACTAATTTGAATAAAATTAATTTGTTTTATTACAAGTAGAAGCCATAGACCGTAGGTATGGGGGAGCCGCCGGCACTCGGATGAGATTGCTGTGTTTTTGCTCTTACAATTAATTAGTACTTACGAGTAAGTGTTTGTTTTAAAATTTCCCTATACCTACCAAAAAATTGGTCGTCTGTAAAGTCGGTTTACGGACGATAATTTTACGTGATAACGTCAAAAGAAAACAAAGAGAGATAGATGCATCATAAGCCGAACGCTTAATTCCGTTCTGAATGCTACGTTCTGCGCTACGTGCTACGTGCTACATTCCGTGCTACGTGCTACGCGCTACGTTCCGCGGTACATGACAATGAGTCACCCATTGTCATGCATGTAGCCGGCGTTCATCGCTATACAGGGTGTTAGGAGACCGCTCTCGGAAACGAAGACAGGTGATAGTACTGATGATTACTGATAAGATATCACTAAAAAAAACGTGAAAAAAAAAATTTTTTTTTACAAAAAAAAAATTGCACTTTTTATGCAATACCTGTTTTGGAGGGTTAAACAGCCCTGTAATTGCAAAAAACTTATTTGCTGTATTTTGTAAAAGTTTGTGACGTAATTCTTGCGTGATTAAAATAAAATCAGCTGACGCTGGAGGTCAACGAACTCGATGTGACCTATTTACGTATCGTTAGATACCTACGAAACCGCGGTCGCGCCGACGCCGATACCTACCTTATAAGATAATGTTTAGGTAGTATAACAATAGCGCTAAGTTTTCGGTAGCGGTCTCCTTATACCCTGTATATAACACTTTATCACGTCAAAAAAAAATACCTATTTTGACTGGATACTATTATTTTACCTTCAACTAAGGGCTACATGGGTGGATAAATAGAATAGATTAGAATAGAATAGAAAAGTTTTTTATTCAAATAAACTTTTACATTATTTTTTCTATTTATTATTTTATATTTTATATTTTTATTTATATTTTATATTTATATTTTTTATATTTACTTTTCGATTAGAAAACAGAGGTAAATAGAGTTTCAGGATTCGGCAGTATATTCACTTCTTATTTTTATTCAGTTCTTTTATATCAATATTATATTTATATTTAAACATTTTGAATATAATATGCAGAGAGGTAACATACCTAATACTTAATTTTTTTTTTAAATAGGTAATAGTTACTTACCCTCTTCTCGACCAAGCGATAGGTATGGGTAGACAGTGTGCTTAGTCTAAAGCGGAGCACTCGAAAACGAACTCGAAAACTATTGATCGATTTCAGAGTAAAATAGACCTAAAATGGCTTGTATTAAGGTTTGAGTTCGCCAATACATTCAGCATTCGAACAATGCTGAATGTATTGGCGAACTCAAACCTTAATACAAGCCATTTTAGGTCTATTTTACTCTGAAATCGATCAATAGTTTTCGAGTTCGTTTTCGAGTGCTCCGCTTTAGACTAAGCACACTGGTCACGAGTTTTATGCAACAGGCGGTGAAATCCTGAAAATGTTATAGAATTACCCCCGAGGTAATGACAAAGAAGTAGATTAGTTTAAGTTACCTATACCTAAACGAAGTTTCAAGAAATGCTGTACAGAGTGCTTAGTCTCAGTTTGGAGCGCTCCAAAACTTTATAGTATACTATAAGTATACTATTAATCGAATCACAATGACTTCAGAGTAAAATGGACCTAATATAAGAGTCTTTGGGTTCATTTTGCTCTGAAGTCATTTGTGATTCGATCAATAGTATACGTCTTATAGTATACTTTTAGTTTTGGAGCGCTTCAAACTGAGACTAAGCACTCTGCTACCTGAAACTTTTTATCCGGAGAAAAAGTTTCAGCTCTGTCAATTATCGCAAGAAATTGGTAACTAAATATAATATTCTATATCTAAAATATGTGTATTGGTGAGTATTATAAATACAATATTGATATGAAATATCGTCTACCTCTCTCTCTACAAATAATTTATGATATTTCGGCCGAAATTTCGATCATACTGACCTATAAAATATAGGTAGGTATATCGAAATTCTGGGTATTTTGCGTTCTCGTTTGGGAATTTTGCGGCTACAAATACGTTACATATTACGAGTAGCTTGAACGGCTGCTATGGGTAGATTACGTGGGAAATGATCGCCAGAATTTTGCATCTATTTGGGGATACGCATAACGGTCATAAAGGCTTTAAATGTAACTAAAGTGTTAATCAAATAATTTTATAGCAGCTGAAGTAAAAATATGAAAGAAAACTTCAATACTTGTATTTAAGAGTTATCACCCTGTTAGCCTAGACCCGATAATTATAGCCGTTGCATGGAATAAGAAAGTAGATACTTCCTTATTTGATGAACTGTTGCCATGAGTCTTGCACGGAAAACATTGCACAAAATGACGTGAAAAACTTATTTAATATCGAGGGTAGATCTTTCAATTTTCATTTGAAACTATCATTTATAAATTCAATCATAGCAAACTGCACTGAAAACCGCTAGAAGTAATGCGAACTCCCTCCGGAGCATTGCGCTGCAGATCAAATCAACTCCTGCATTGTTATCAGTCGCGGCTCACTAACCGCGCGTAATGGCATCGTCTCTACGCCACGAGCGATTGGCGAGAATATGAGACTTGGGTGAAATTACCAATTCTATAGCTAGACTAACATTAAGAGTAAGGCAATCTTCACCTGTAGCAATTCTGCAGATAAATTCCTACGTAGTTATCAGCCGCGGCTCACTAACCGCGCATAATGGCGTCGTCTCTACGCCACGAGCGATTGGCGAGAATATGAGACTTGGGTGAAATTACCAATTCTATAGCTAGACTAACATTAGGAGTAAGGCAATCTTCACCTGTAGCAATTCTGCAGATAAATTCCTACGTAGTTATCAGCCGCGGCTCACTAACCGCGCGTAATGGCGTCGTCTCTACGCCACGAGCGATTGGCGAGAATATGAGACTTGGGTGAAATTACCAATTCTATAGCTAGACTAACATTAGGAGTAAGGCAATCTTCACCTGTAGCAATTCTGCAGATAAATTCCTACGTAGTTATCAGCCGCGGCTCACTAACCGCGCGTAATGGCGTCGTCTCTACGCCACGAGCGATTGGCGAGAATATGAGACTTGGGTGAAATTACCAATTCTATAGCTAGACTAACATTAGGAGTAAGGCAATCTTCACCTGTAGCAATTCTGCAGATAAATTCCTACGTAGTTATCAGCCGCGGCTCACTAACCGCGCGTAATGGCGTCGTCTCTACGCCACGAGCGATTGGCGAGAATATGAGACTTGGGTGAAATTACCAATTCTATAGCTAGACTAACATTAGGAGTAAGTCAATCTTCACCTGTAGCAATTCTGCAGATAAATTCCTACGTAGTTATCAGCCGCGGCTCACTAACCGCGCATAATGGCGTCGTCTCTACGCCACGAGCGATGGACGTGAATAGGAGACTTGGGCGAATTTACCAGCTCTAGGGCTAGACTTTCAAAGCTACCACGAGTCTCCAACATGGTCCTTGACTAAAATGATAAGAACTATACTATTATAATAATATGAAGAGTTAAGGATTCGAATCGATAATGTGTCGTTGCCGTGCTGGAGCGGTACATTTATGATGAGTAATGGACTCGACTTGTGGTCTTAAATAGCAATAGCTTAATTAGCAATTTCTCAATAAATTTTCTTCTCAATTGTGTGACGTAGTTTGTTCTTCCCCTTCGCCCTTCATATTATTATTCAGCAATTGGGATTAATTAACCCCCGACGCCAAAACGAAGGGGTGTTATACCTAAGTTTTTAAGAGATGAATTAGTCGGAGTTAGGAGTGTTCTTAGCTATGTTTGATGAAAAACGGTTCAAGATGGCCGCCGCCACAAAATGGCGGATTACATATGATTTTTTCACAACTCCCTTAGTATGAGTATCAAATGAAAGGGCTTGACTAGTAGAATAGCACTATGTAATGCAAATCCAAGATGACCGCCACCACAAAATGGAGAATGTCAGGGTTTTTTTTTTAATTTTTAATTTATACTTTTTTGACTTAAAATTTTCTAACTTGCACCACAATTCAATTGTAGAGATAAGTGAACGAAGACACCTCGAAGCGCTCGACTATCGCGCGACTGCGATGCACCAACAAAGGCAATTAAAATTTACGTCGAGCAATACAAACTAGTTCCTACATCTTTGTTTATGTAAGTAGTGCTATTAGCATAGAAAGTATAGGCACACAAGTAGATAAGTACAGAGGGAAATCTTCTACAAGCCGCCCGCTGTAGGTACACTCACACATATGCGCACGTTTGTCACCCAACTGAACCGGTTGGGGGACCGAGCGGGCGTCCGTGAACCGTTGGAGAGTGTGTTTGTGTGAGTGTACCTACAGCGGGACGTTTGTATGAAGCTTTCTCTCTGTACTTATCTATAGGTATAGGTATCGCAAAACAAATAATATGCGCCTCTGAATATACCCGCAAGGCGCGTCGCAATAGCATATTTTAGGTGTCAGTGGGTGGACAGAAAGGGACGGAGCTAGCGCGAACCTGCGCGAGTTCGCTCTCGCACGAAGCTCAGGGACGAATATATTTTGTTTGGCGATACCTATATGTAGTGCGACCTCGCTATGTAGTTATACCTATTTGACTTACCTTAGTTCGTTATGAAGAATACCATCGATCTTACCCAAGAACTTTTTTTTTACAATAATTGCGGACAAACGAGCAGGTGGGTCACGTTAAGTGATTACCGCCGCCCATGAACATTTGCAGTACCAGAAGAACCACTTATGGGTTGCTGGCTATTGAGGAATTTGTTGATCCTCCCCTTGAATAATCCCTGTTGGTTTATTATGTACTCATGAACACATTGCCCTATTGTTGTAGATTAATAAAAATTAATTATAGGTATTAGTTAATAGTGTAGTGTGTAACGATGGCACTGCCATGTTGGCAGTTGGTAGTTGGCAGATGGCACTGCCATGTTGGCAGTTGGTAGTTGGCAGATGGCACTGCCAAGTTGGCAGTTTGTGGTTGGCAGATGGCACTGCCATGTTGGTACTTGGTAGTTGGCAGATGGCACTGCCATATTGACACTTGGTAGTTGGCAGATGACACTGCCATGTTGGCAGTTGGTAGTGGCAGATGGCACTGCCATGTTGGCAGTTGGTAGTTGGCAGATGGCACTGCCATATTGACACTTGGTAGTTGGCAGATGGCACTGCCAAGTTGGCAGTTGGTGGTTGGCAGATGGCACTGCCATGTTGACACTTGGTAGTTGGCAGATGGCACTGCCATGTTGGCAGTTGGTAGTTGGCAGATGGCACTGCCAAGTTGGCAGTTGGTAGTTGGCAGATGGCACTACCAAGTTGGCAGTTGGTAGTTGGCAAATGGCACTGCCATGTTGGTAGTTCACAGTGCCAACCCTCCCGCCATTTAACTGTCACCCCTCAAGCACCGAACCCTACGACTGAACCGCTACTTCAGTTTCAGTCAAACCGCTAACTAAGAAACAATTTCAGTCTAACTACTATCTCAGGAACACTTTCAGTCAAACCGCTACCTACCTCAGGAATAGTTTCAGGTAGTCCACTACCTCAGGAATAGTTTCAGGTAGTCCACTACCTCAGGAATAGTTTCAGGTAGTCCACTACCTAAGGAATAGTTTCAGGTAGTCCACTACCTCAGGAAGAGTTTCAGTCAAAGGCCTGTAATTGCTTGCAATAAATACCTGCCTTTTTATGATTTGTTTGGTGAATCAAAGTTTTCTAAATCCTTGACTGATAGGGAATTCCTGTGGTAATTATCCCATACAAAATATGAATTAAAAATTATTTCTCTTGAATTCTGAAAATGAATCATCAGCACACAGCAATTTATTAAATTTAAATCCTAGGGATAAAAACCAGTTTTAAAAATACAATTCCTTAATGTACTTAGTCACAAAGGAGAATAGGAAGAAAGATTGCCTTGTAATATCCACAAATCGAGCCCAAAGGGTGTCGGGTACTGTTATCAATCTTGACCGGGATGAGACCCGGTTCAATATATTTAAATCCCGGGGACAGTTTGTCGTAAATGAAAAAGATTGGGGCTTTGTTTTATCAATTCGGTATGTTAGATAGGCTTAGGGCTTTCCTTGCAGACCAAAAGACACTAACTAGTAAATAGTTAACTACGCAGGAGATATTATAGTGTATAAGTGTGCGCGCAGACACAGGTGCGCTCTATGTTGCTCCACTCTCGTAATCCGATGGAACGCCAATGGACCTGAGGCCACCTGAGGCCTTATGCCGAATTTGTACACAGTGGCAACGATGATCGGAGTATCGACACACAATGACTTCAAAGCAAAATGAACCCAAAGACTCTTATTTTAGTCGCAATTTATAATAGTTCGAATATTTATTTTACAACATTTCTGCTTGGGGCGCGCGGCTGCACTGGTTGTTTTCAAATGCTGAATATATTGGCGAACTCAAACCTTAATATAAGCCATTTTAGGTCCATTTTACTCTGAAGTCATTGTGATCCGATCAATAGTATTTAGTAAAGCTTTTGAGCTCTGCAAAGTGAGACTAAGCATACAGGCGCAGAGCTGACGATTTTACGCGCGCAGGAGAAGGAACGATCGTCGAGTTTATTTTGTGGTGATTTTGTGTGGTGTTGCGCCTGCAAAGTCATTGTTAGCGGATTATAGCAAAGTAATTTAATTTTCAATGATACAAATTCGGCAGTCGCGGGCTCCGCACCGCCCCGCGCTGTCTTCGATGTCTGAAGTTCACACAAAACTTATGATAGTTGGAGATCCCGTCTTAGAAATTTATACCCTCATCTGTTATTTAAACAAATTATATGTCAAATGAAAGGTTATTTTATTCCCAATCGAACTGTATTTGGTTGCCTGGTAAAAAGTGGTGCTAAATCATGGTTGTCTGGATTTTAAGATATAAAATTGACAGGCACAGAAAGTCTATGGTTTTAATCTATGTATAGACTAAGCACCTGCCGAGTGCACGCCTGCCTCACTGCATCTTTGTCTGTCAAATGAAATTGCGCGCGCAACACTTTTCTGTCACTTTCAACACTCGCACCGAAAATTTTATATCTTAAAATCCAGACAACCATGATTTAGCACCACTTCTGACCAGGCAACCAAATACGGTTCGATTGGGAATAAAATAACCTTTCATTTGACATATAATTCGTTTAAATAACAGATGAGGGTATAAATTTCTAAGACGGGATTCCAGACCATGAGTTTTGTATGGCATTATATTAATTATTATTATTAGGCATAGATACTGATGATATAATTAAATATAAAACTGTAAATAAATAAATTGTCCGAAGCTCCATTGTCTCGAGCGACGTACATAATTAACGGATCCTCTGAAAGCGGCCGCAAGCCGTGCGACAATGGAATTGATAACGCATTGCCCTCCCTTATCTTTCCCATTTTGAAATAAACCACTGGCCTGAACCATTGATATAAAAAACTAGAGGGGGACGCCTTTTTTTGGTTGGTGATCTAATAAAATTTTACAAAAATGCTCCACTAGGTGTTATAAATACCAACGTTAGATGAACTCTTTGGAGACGAGATTATCAATTATCATACCCACGCGAGAACCAAAAATGAAATCTGGGGAAATAGCAATAATTTTATTATTATTGCTATTTCCCCAGATTGTGTGTCCTATTGGACACACAATATGATAAGCATAATCCACCGTTATAGCGCTCTACTCGTCAATAATTTAAACATCATCAATTCCTGCTTACCCCAGTGACACGTCTTCATATCTATTAATATAATAAAACTGTAACAGATCCAATTCTGTACATTGAAGATATTTTGAAAATTTCTTTTGGAGGGCATTCTATAATCGATACTGAAGCCAAAACTGTAATTTTTTTCATTTTTGTCTGTCTGTCTGTCTGTCTGTCTGTCTGTCTGTCTGTCTGTCTGTCTGTCTGTATCTTGGCCGCGCATCACGCCGAAACTACTGAACGGATTCGAATGAAACTTGGTACGATTTGAGTTTATACTCCGAGGTAGGTTATAGGATACTTTTTATCCCGAAATTCAGCATGGTTCCCTTGGGAGAGGGGATGAAAGTTAAAACGTGTATTTAGCTGTAATTCATTAACGCGTTGTTCGATTTCACTCATTCTTTTTTTGTTAGAAAGGTAGTACTTTATATATTGTCCCGTAAATATTTCAAGGTCATAGGTTTTTTAGTTCAGAAATGACACACATTTATTGGGTTCAAATAACTTGGGACCCGGATCTTTGAACGTACGGCTTATTTTAAACTGGTGTGCGTTTATATTTTATGTTTGTCGGTCTGTCTATTTGTTCCAGCTAATCTCCGAAACGGCTGGATCGATTTTAATGGAACTTTTAATGTTATAAGGAGTAACTTAAGCTACATTTTAGTTAGTAGTACATAAAAGAACTATGGGATCCGATCCGATCCTATATAAAAACCTATATCTACGCGAACGAAGTTGCGGGGGTCAGCTAGTTATAAATAAGAGTATTTTTTGTTCCGTCGTGGTTCCGTTAGCTGCAATAAAATTTTTAGTTCGCATAATGAGGAAGTTTCCTGAAATTGAAAATATCATTTTGAGCACAATGGTATTAAAATATAGATTAAAACTAATAATCGGTGAAAAAAATTTTGAAATCCCTCAATAAATGAAGGAAAAATTAATTATTGAAGTTCATAATAACTATATTTTAACGCAGAATTTCTCACTCGAGTATGACGTCTCAGCGTCTATTCGGAGTTTTTTCCATGTAAATTTACTTGTTTTACCAATTTCTCCGAGATTACTGAACCGATTTGCGTGATTCTTTCTCAAAATCTTCGTGATCGACAGCTAAGGATGTTTGCAAAATAGTCCCATAGACTTTTTCGAAAAATTTTTTTTAATCTTTTTTTCGAAAAAATCTGTGGGACCATTTTGCAAGCGGGGCAGGAGAGCGGGGTGGATGACGTTATACGCTACAGCGCCGCGTGAAACGAAATTATCAATTTTAAAGTTCAATAACTTGTTCAGTTTTTGAGATAGTTTAATAATTCCTTCAGATTTTTGTTTTATTTTACTTAAATTTTAAAATATTGAAAACTTGTCCATTATCTACGATTGTACATTATATCAATGACCAGACATAAATAAACGTTGAAACGGGTTACATCCGGCTCTAGATTGATAACTCTCCTAGACCACCCTTTGGGCGCGATTTGTGAAAGCAACGCGCCTATATTTTTTCTAGTTTCCCCTGCTCTTGCTCAAAAATCAATCCAATTTTACGTACTGTAAAGTTGAATTTAGGCTGAAGTGGCGATACTCATGCGTGAGGACAGGCAGTGTAGGGAAAATTTCGACCGTTTCGGGAGAATGATGAGACGTTTAACGGAACTATGGCTCATTAGTCACTAGTGTCTCGGTTACATGACAACTTGTAATTAAAATACAGGGTACAAGGAGACTGCTTTCGGAAACGTAGCACTATTATTATACTACCTAAACACAATCCGATATTAATAACCATTTGTCTTATACCTACTTGTAGTATTAGTGATTTAAGGCCTGTTTCACAACCTTCTGATAAGTGTCGGATAGCCTAAACGTAAAGTTTTGTCACTTTTTTACTTTATGTCAAGTGACAAAGGCAAAAGTTGTAGATAGCTATCCGATACTTATCAGAATGTGGTAAAACAGGCTAAGAGCCTGTTTTACCACCTTCTGTGTGTTTAATATTTTCAAAATCGATGTACCAACACAAAAATTGACTCATAGTAATATGTTTCAAAATAAGATTTTAATTAAATTAGACAGTCGAAGTAAACAATATGAAAACTTGTTTATCATTTTCAAGGCTCAAACGTTTTAATACGGCTTTCATCTATAAGTTTTTAATTAGATGGAATTCGAAGCATTTTTATTAAGTTCTCAGTTGAATGAAGGCGTTAAATTACTCGACATAAATCCAGCGGCGACTCTCAAGGAAATCGATCAGGGACTTATCGTTAATCTTAGATTTGAGATCTGCGAACGTTTTTGCGCGTTCCGTGCTCATATCGGAAAATTGGATCAACTTACAGGCCTGATTTTTATATTTGGAGCAAGTTGAGAGAGATATATAATCTCGAATAAAGGTTGCAAAAGGAGTTGTGACATAATTAAGAATCAAACGAACTTACCTTGTGAAGTTTGATATCTAATTATACGAGCGTTTTGACCAAAGATGATTATGGTTTACATGCAGCAGACGCTAGTCTGTGCTGTCCTTTATCACACTTTTAGAGTTATGTTATAATAAATTAATTGTTTTTTTTTTTTTTTTGACGTTGGTCACACACACTGAGTAGGTACCCTCACCCCACCGCCCTCGCCACGCCGATCCGGGTCGTCATTTTTCAGAGCTTTATTTTTTCGATATGTTTAGGGATTTTGACAAAAACAGGGTGGGTGGGTTTGTAATCATCTTTGGTCAAAACGCTCGTATAATTAGATATCAAACTTCACAAGGTAAGTTCGTTTGATTCTTAATTATACTTCGCATTTCTCCCAAAGATGATTATGGTTTACATGCAGATGTTTAGAGCATCGAAAAAATACTACAATATTATTTATTGTGTACAATAAAAATATTCAAAAATAAAATTAAGGCAAAGCATAACAGGGAAAAAGGAAAATAATCATTTACAATATGTGATTAAACAAAGTCAATATTTCTTCATAAATCATAATTTAAAGGCGATTTATTATTTATTTTTAATTAATTAATTTTTTTGCTAAGTAGCATGACAGGTATGCTAATCGTACTTGTATAGAATAGAATATAGATTTTTATAAGCATAGAAGAAAATTTTAGCTTCAAAATAATATATCCACAATTTTGATCTGATTTTAATAAATCTTTATAATAAAAGATACTTTAAAAATACATTTGAAGATTCAGACCAAACTATATTTTCTCAAATAATTTCTAAGTTTTAGCCCTACATTGTGGGCAGCTGATGTCAACGCGTGTCGCGTGCTATGTGTGCCATTGAATGGACGTAACTCAATGGGATATAAAGAGTGGTTTTTTGAAAACTGATGAACAAAGGTATAAAGTAAATAAGTAGGTTATTAAATAACAAGAATATGGTAGGTATGCCCTAAAACAAGGGCATGAAATAGTAACACTGTATTTAACAATTTTACTATCATTGTACTAACCTATTTCAACAAATAAATTGATTTTGATTTGATTTTGAAAAAATCTCATTGGGCACGTAAGGGATCAATTTTTTCTAAATATCTTCTGAAATAAGCTTGGACAGAGATTAAAGATTTTCTTTAATATATGGCAACACAATAATTTGGTTGAAAAAAACATTTGATCTTGAAGTTGTGATCATCTATTTTAGTTTTATCGGATTCCAATAAAGTATTTATTGACCAAGTGTCTGTATTTTTTAATGGAGATGTTAATGCCAAAAAAGTGATTTTTTAAAGATAGATCTTTTTGTGAGATTAAATCATTGTTGATACTGAATTTAATCCTAAATTATGATGGATAGTGAGAATGATAGAAATTTAACTTGCATCTGAATTTTTATGTGAAAAATTCAATTTGCTGTATAATATTGGAATCACAATAATTATAACCTTTTTTCTTGCAGAACAGTCATTTTGACTTTAAAGATGTGTTATATTGATTCATAGAATTATTAGAGAAAAAACCATTGCTATGTTAAGCGATGCGTTGGAGTTAGAAAAAAAACGACCTTTGCCATGTAACATTTAATTTTGTGGCAAATTTTGATAAGGTAAAGTATGGAAAGGCTTATAAACTTTTTTTTTTTTTTTGGATGTAAGTGCATCAACAATCTCAGAACTTCCATGATGCGTACCTCTGACATTTTGTTATTTTGATTACTGGCAAATAAACCAAAGTCAGATCTGTCGGAATAAACCTTTAACTGACGATATGCACTAACAGTAAGTTCCCTTTCTGTGTTCATGTTGAACTTTCGACGAGATTCAAAATCTGCAACTAATGTTTCTATTTCATTCATCATTCAATCGCATCGTATAAATATATGATGCGAAATTTTGTAAACATTGATATAGGCAATAGCTGTTTATTTTTGATAAAATATTATAATTTCTAAGTCGTGAAAGACTGAGGTTATAAAAGGCTGCAAGTAAATTGAAGAACCGATGGACTTTGGAGTCCCAAGGTTCTTGAGTGAAGCAATTATAGTTGCGAGTGATCCGTAAGCTGTCTCATCGTTACAGGTTGCACCACAGCCCGAACGTGACGCATCACTATACACTAGGTACTAGTGAATATTCTTCATATTTTAAATGAACAATTTGCAGGATCAATATAATTTCTCCACTTCCTCCAGCATATGAAATCATTGTTAACAATACAGATCATATATTTCTTACGATTATCAAAGTAGTGAATTGCCAAGAATTTCCAGAACTTTGAAAATCCATACATTTTCGTATAAACCAATCCGTCGTCGAAGGCCGGGCACGCCGCCATCGACAAACCAACATAACTAGCTAGTTTTCTGATTTCTCATACATTTTTCTGTATTTGTTTGTAAATAACTTTTTTTTTTTTTTTTGTGGGTAAAGAGTGATCCTTGATCAAAAATCTTAACTTCAAAGTAAATTGTTAATCGCTTCTACATTATCCAAACAGTTGTAACCGAATTTTTGATGCATAATAAATCGTCAAGAAAATTAACTGACAAATAAACTGATGAACATACATAAATGTGAAGGACTGGTTTTTAAAACCTTTGTATAGGCATAGACGTTGCAAAGTCCAAATGGTAAAACGTTGACTTCAGAAATTTTACCGTTCTATTTACTTGCTTCTGCATATTACTTTCGGCCACTGGCAGTAAAAAAAAAAATATGCATCTTTTAAAGTCTGATTTCTACTAAGGATTTCTAATTTCGCGAAACTGACGTTTCTTACTGTTATACAGACATAAAATGACAATTTACAGACATAAAACAGTTCCCACAAAAAAGATAATGAATTTAAAACTCATATAAATGAATCAATGAATGATCAATTGCCACATGTAGATATGAAAAATGTCTGACAGATGCTTCAGGCATTTTAATTTTGGTATAAAATCGAACTTCAGGTGTTAACTCTGTTATTCATATAAATAACTCATTGTATTTTTAAAATGACAAGTGTCAGAATTTCACGGAATCAAAAATTAGACCGGTTGTCATACAGTACAGTACAGTACATTTTTATTAATATTAATGTGGTATTTTCATATCTTCCATATGTTTGAAGTTATTGACACAAATAAAGTTTGATTCATATAAATTCAAAATAAAATGATGTTTTCCTTTAGTGCAAAAATTGGTGAGATAAATTGTTTTTCTTTGGCCCAAAAATATGAAGCCACTCGTGAAGAAAAACTGATCTGCCAATGATACGTAAAAACGTATCGGTGTTATGTACCGGTGACGAAGCAGCTAGCATGTCATAGCATGTATTTGCTTTATGTAGCATTGTCACGATTGCGCGTGCGACATTTAGCATTGAGTCGTAAGCTTAAGTGCGTAAGCGCTCAGTCATAATTTCACGGCACGGCCACTTGGCGGTGCGGTGGCGGTAGCGGGTGCTGATGTCAGCCCGGTATGCGTATTATACTCGCTTTTCGGGCAGGTGCACATGCCCCCCGTACGTTTAGAGTTTTCCGGTACAGAAGTACTCGGCTGTGAGCGGAACTGGTTAGATATCAACTTTGAAGCGGAGGTTGAAGTGGCCTTAGATGATTTCAGATACTCCGACAGATTTAAACCGAACCAAAAGTGTCGATTTTTATATTTTTGAATATATATCTCGCTTTTGTTTGCTAAGCTTCAGTAATGAGTATCGCATAGCAACCGTCTTTGACGCTGATCTTTTTGGTAAATATTATTTTAGAATATCGATCTTCCATAAGCAACCCGTTAGTCAAAAATAATACATAGATGGGTATAATGTTTCCATCGTGTGGCCAAATCTTTATGGGCAAATCTCCGAATAGTTTTTCTTGTTGGGTCTGAGCCCAATAATAATTGTAAAATCTCAAGATCTAATTCGTCATTCTTATGAATCAGATGTCAATAAGAATAAGGTAAGATGAAATTTATGTAGGTAGGTATTTATTTTATGACCCTACACAGAAAACTCACACACGCTATGCATCGGAGTATTTGACTGGATGGTAGGTATACTTATATTTTATCCACACACCATAAAGGTCGGGATATACATATATTTTCCACACACCATATAGGTCGGGATATACATATATTTTCCACAAACGTTTTACGTCGGGATAGTTATATTTATTTGACAGGTATCACTATATTTTTATCCACACACCATAAAGGTCGGGATAAACATATATTTTCCACACACCATATAGGTCGGGATATACATATATTTTCCACAAACGTTTTACGTCGGGATAGTTATATTTATTTGACAGGTATCACTATATTTTTATCCACACACCATATAGGTCGGGATGTATATTTTCCACACACATTTTGTCGGGATAAGGTACATGTCAATAATACAGGAAATCAAGGTTATAAGTATGTATTCTATATGCCACTGAAGCTGGCGCCTTAAATATTTTAGTGAAGACAAGGTCATTCACCTAGGCTATTCTTTCTCTCTAGTTTTTATATACCTACCTCACACACTATTTAAGTAGGTGAGAATGGGACAAAGCAACTTCCAGCCCTTTACAAGGGAAAAATTTCTTTGTTCAACTTTTTTGTTTGGAGCGCAAATTCCACAGCTTTTATCTGTCTAACGGGAAACTCATTGAGATTTCCAATTTGAACTGTTAACATAAACAGAAGACGGTACGCAGATAAAAACAATGAACAGTAAACAATAGTTATTTTGTTCACTGGGTAAAAATGTTCTTACTAGTGAATAAATCTAGTCTTACCTTGAATTTTTCTGCTCGCTCGGTGATGATTGTCGCTAGCGATTCCTGGTACTGATGATTAAAATCCGCGGGTGATACACTTCAACTTTTTCAACTAAATCACTTTTTCTTTTTCCCGTTTCACTTTTTATTTTTTGAATTTTGTTTGGACGACGTGTGACTCGGACAACACAAAATAACGTAAATGACGACCCGGATCGGCGTGGCGAGGGCGGTGGGGTGAGGGTACCTACTCAGTGTGTGTGACCAACGTCAAAAAAAAAAAAAACAATTAATTTATTATAAAATAACTCTAAAAGTGTGATAAAGGACAGCACAGACTAGCGTCTGCTGCATGTAAACCATAATCATCTTTGGGAGAAATGCGAAGTATAATGATAACTAACTGATGCTGATTGGGAAATTTATAATTTTTCCAGATAACAAGAGATAAAGTTCGTAAACTATAACACCCGACTACATTTTATAATTATTTTAGTGTAAAATAATAATTTTGTGTGAATCAAAACAATTTTAATTAATTATATAAATTACGAAACATATCACAAACTATTGATAATACTTAGTCTACATTTCGCAGTAGATAGAGAATCCAGGATTTCCGTTTTCTGAATTTATCATATTTTTATCAACAACTTCGGAATCCGAATTATAATAATTCATAGAATACTTACTATTTAGTAGGCTACAATTCAACATTAATTGTAAAGTGGGCTCACACAATGCGTGTACGGTTTATATTCAGCAAGTTTGATTGTCTGTCGTGAATAAAAAAGATTTGGGTAAAGTATTCTAAGTGACAGTAGTAAGTGTTTGTTTCATCGCGAACCAGGCGGTGGTGATATTCGCATAGTTATCAGGTCTTACAACATCAACAGTAGACGTGCCAAGATGACTCTACGAAAAAACGTAATTTTTTAAAATAATTTATAAGTAAATTTTCATTTTTCCAAAGTCTTGCGTAGATGTAACTAGCACTTTTTTAACCAACATCCAAAAGAGGAGGAGGTTTTCAACTGCGCGCGTATTTTTTTTCTCAATGTCAATTGCTCCGAGATTTCTGGACTATAATTTAAAATATAATTAATTTTTTACTTATAATTTGCGTGAATTTTTTTTTACTGTCAGAGGAAATTGATGGAGATGGAGAATAGTTCTTAATATTCTCCATAGGTAAAGTTTGACTGACACATACCTACGATGAATATTTGTATTTACAGTGTGAGGTCACAACGGTGGTGCCTTGTACGCATGGAAGCATGGACCGCGAGCGCCTTTCGCCGTCGCGGCTGCCGCTGTGCCGCGCCGCGCGCCGCTGCCACCGGCGACAGAAGCCAACAGCGGACGGCAAAGTCGATGCAATTATAATGAACCCAATATCTACACTTAGCGAGGGCGATACGCACACTGCGTAGGAGGCAACGCGTGCGAGTGGCGCCGAGACGCAGCGTTTTTAGGGTTCCGTACCCGAAGGGTAAAAAACGGAGCCCTATTAATGTCACTCGGCTGTCTGTCTGTCTGTCTGTCTGTCTGTCTGTCTGTCCGTCTGTCCGCCGGTCACAGGTCTCTAGCTCGCAGACGAAATGAGTTACAAACCTGAAATTTTGGTATTTAGTGTAAAACGTTAACCCAAAATCAAATATTGAATTAGAAATTGAATTAAATTATTTTTCAGGGGGGCTCCCATACATGAAAAAGGAGCCGGAAAAAAAAAATTTTTCTTTACCCTAGCTTGTGGGGTATCATTGTTTAGAGCTCATTAAGTAGAGTACAAATATATATTTTTTAATTTTTATCTCAAAAAATAAGGGAATGGGAGGCCATCAAAGTTGTCAGTTTTAGACCATTTTTGTGACGGGGGCTATCTCAAAAACTAAACTAGTTGGGAATATGATATTTCAGTATATTATGTACTATATGCTCTATTTAAACAACAAATACTGAAAACAACGATTTATTAAATAGTTTATAAGCTGTGACCAAAATAAACGAACATTTTTTTGGGTTTTTCTTTCACGGTTTGTTGCGATGTCTAGCTCGGAAATTAAATATTTCTTAGACCCAAAATATTATATTGTTCATAATTATGTACGGAACCCTGAAAGAGCGAGGCCCGACTCGCACTTGGCTGATTTTTTTAATAATTATAATTAGTTAAGTAGGTTTAAAAACTTTACGTTACGGATTATCTTATCATTATTGTTTGGTTAATTATCAAAGTATGTATTTATATTCTTAAAATTATGCATAACTGCCATTTCTTTCTCGGCGCGTGGTGTATATATTCTAATAGCCTAAGAGTCAACGACGGCCAGACCTTCGTTATTTTATAAAAGCTGAATGAATTTTAAAAAGCTGAGCTGGTTACCCCCTGCCACACACCCTTGAACATTTAAACTTTAAGGGCGTCTGGCAGGCCAGGGGGTAGCAACTGTAATAAGTGTACGGCAATGGATAACGTGCTTTTTAAAGTTATCCCGAAGAAAATATGAAAAAATTTGACTTTGTAATTTGACGTTATCTCTATCTTTATTACCTGTTATCTCCCAAAGTAACCATGATCGCAACTTCATAGTCGCTGGTCGTTCTTACCTGTGTTGGAGACATGCAAAAAGAAACTTCCAGCTTTTATAAAATAACGAAGGTCTGGCCGTCGTGGGCTCTTGCTCTATAAATCTATCCCGCACACATTTTTTGCTATAAATGTAGATCGCTGTAGCCCCATTCTAAGCTCGTATTTCATGTCTCTCACAACATTCCCAAAAAACAGCCAACCATTTCAATAAATTCCAAACAAAACCGAGCACCTAGGAACCAAACGGTTCGGAAGCGACTAACATTTTATAGGTAAAGTGTGCTCTTTCACTTGGAAAACCTCTCGCTAGCATTCGATCAAATAAATATGTGCGGTTGTTTTCATATACCTACCTACCTATCGAGATATTTTATGTTTTGATCTGGTTCAAAATTTTGGGCTAGGTGCTTGTAAAGTCTAGATCTTACTACCCGATTCGGAAAGCAGATTCTACTGAAAAGAGTTGAATATACCTACAACCTTAAGAGTTGAATTTACCTACCTACTGAAATTTTAAATGTGAAAGTATGTGCCGGTTTTACCTTTGTTCTTCTTCCAGTTAGGTACTTTTTCACGACGCAATAAATGAACCAGTCTTGATGAAAGACACTTGGTTTATATCCTGACGATATAGGACATAGAAGGCCGGAACATCAAAAAACATCAACACAATACATGTACTTACTGTCCCAAAAAAATCAAAAAGTTCCCACGGGATTTAAAAAAATCTAAATCCACGCGGACAAAGTTACGGGCATCAGCTAATTAAAAAAAAAACTAGAATCAAATGCACAAATCTATCGAAATGTATGTGGCCAATTTTCAAATTAACTTTCTCTTAGGTAGGTACACTGTTATCAGTAAGAATTAGAAAGCTTTTGTTTCGAACCTTCGGTGTGTGAAATAACAAAGCCGAAAAACGTGGGCTTCCCTTATAAAGATATTCGAGATTATAATTTAATTAAAAGACAACCGAGCCCAAAATCCCATCAGAAGTCACTCCCGAATCCGCAATCAGCCGTATGAGTAAAGTAAAAATTTCAATTAATTTCTCAATTCTGAAATGCTCCTTCGCAAACGGCAGCTCGTGGCCACTTTCATTGTAAAATTCTCTTCAACAACATTTACCAAATTTCCAATAATCCTTTCAACCCGATTTGAATCTTCACTCAAGGTTATAGAGTCTAATTTAAGAGTGCCTGGTGTCGGGATACATAATTCGGTACAAACAGTCTGTTGTACAATGCTCACATTTTTTGCTATAAATCTCCTCTCTGTTCAAATAAATACAAAGCGCAAAAATATAACTTTTTAATGTACTTAGTTTAGTTTTATAATTTAGTTGTTTGATCCTGTTATTTGGATGTTTGTTTAATTTGTAATTTGACGAACTTTTTAATACAGCCAGTGGCGAATTAGCGAGATTTGTGAAGATAATTCCTGATGTTCGATTTAAAATAGATCTTTTGAATGTAAGTTTGTAAGTAGGTTTTTAAATGTCTATGTTTTATGACGATAAATCTGGTTCACTATTTTACTCTCTAAGAACTCTTTCTCCTTTATTTGTTTGACCAGTAACTTGTATTATTACAATTTTCAAAAATATAACAAGTGTCTATTCTAGCCATGTTCAGGCCTACCCATAAAGATGTAATAATATGCTAGATAAGCTCTATCTACAAAATAACTATTTTCTTCTAGAAATTTAATTTTTACGTTACACGCAGCTACAAAATTTCACTTCCTATAATAATGAGTGAGCTAAGTCATTACCAAAAGTGAAAATCTAGCAAGTTAATTCCCACGTTCGCGTCATCCTCTATTAAAAGCAAAATTTCGTCGACGAAACCCAATATGAAGCGTATATTTCGCGTTGAAAATTAAAACGTAAAATCCACAGGGGCGGCACCGAAGCGGCCCGCGGGTGCTGTAAATCTTAACTAGGAAGTGTATTACATGGTATTTGTTGAAGTTATTGTCTGTACAAATATGAGCTTTGTATTTTATTCCGAGCGATGTAGGAACGAGTATTATAGGCAAAGGGTCGCCATTTATGGTGGATAGCGGTACACTGTTGGACATAGATCTCTTGTAGGGACTCCCATCTAGGTCTGTGGGAAATCTTTTAATTTTTGGGATAAAAAATTGCGTGTGTGGGATGCAAGCTATATTTGTATCATGTGATAATTGGTTGAGCTGTAAATCTTCTTTTTTCTTCTTCTTCTTCAACCAATATATAATCAGAAAGAAAGAAAGAACCTTTATTAAAGTGCTGTGCCACACATAACAATAGTACTTAAAGTAAAACGCACGCACGCACGCACGCACGCACGCACGCACGCACGCACGCACGCACGCACGCACGCACGCACGCACGCACGCCCGACCGCCCGACCACCCGCCCAAATTTTCCAAGAAAGGGTATGACCAAATTATTTTTAAAGATCTTTAGTAACGTAGGTCACAATAAATCACTTTTTGAAGAAAGAAAGAACAAACAAAGGTTTTCCTCGCATTTCTAATAAAGATATTATTATAGTAATTAATCAATTCTTAGGCTTTTTTTCTCGTGTCGGTAGATCTTACCGGATCTTGAATAACCAGAGCCTAATTTTAATTACATCACGGGTTACTCGTACAAGACGAGGCAACCTATATTTTTTCTTTTAATCGAAAATTCGACAGGAATTCCACTGGCGCGCGAGTCGCAGGCCCTTGGGGGCCTATAAATCTTAACTAGAGGGCCTTTTTCATAGCCGTTGTAAAGTTTATTTACAATAGTGTCCGCAAAAGTCGTAAAGCTGTAGTTAGTTACCTACGTTACGAACTTTGGGTTTTTAATCACGATAGGATAGGCTTGAGTTCAAATAATAAACTTTAAACTTATATTTTTAGTGTTCCAAATTCAAACGAGCCCTATTAATGTTAGGTCTATAACTCGTAGATGGGATGAGTTGCGAACTTTTATTTTGAAAAAGGGGCCGAGTTTTAAGAAAATTTTTTTGTGTGTACGGAGTCCTAAAAGAGAAAAGAGAAAAAGCTTCATAAAAAAGTGATAAGTAATCTAAAAGATTGAAACTTAAACCGACCTCACCGCTCACTTAACAGTCTATATCTTGAAAAATACTGAAACGATTTTGATTAAACTGTTCTCTAAGTTGAAGTAAATGTAAGCCAATAAAAAAGAATAGTCATAATACGATTAATAGTTTTGAAGAATTCCATGGACAAACAAACATACAAACATACTGTATACATCTATGAAATTTTTTATATTTTTTGGAAGGATGGTATATGAATATTTTGCGGTTCCAGTAATATTACACGGATACGTGTCGAATTGATAACCTCCTTTATTTGAAGTCGGTTAAAAAGTAAAGAACTTTGCATGTGGTTTATAAAAATAAGTAGTCTCTTAAGAACTGTGAACATGCTAGGCCAAAGAGCGGTAGTGCCTCAGGTAACTAAGACATCCGTGAATAATGTAGTATACTTCAGCTAAACGTCCCATCATTCTTTCAAAATGTCCGCAATTTTCCCAACACTGTCTATCATCACGCATCACCCACACATCACGATCTGAACTCAATCTTGTGTTTAACGGCTCAAGATTTAAAATTGATTGTACTTACGAGGGACAAATTAGAAAAAAATTCACAGTGTAGTGTTCGCAAATCGCACCCAGCGGGCGTCGGGGAGCGTTATCAATCTTGGACCGGGACGGAACCCGTTTCAACGTTTATTTACGTCTGTCTGATGGTTTTTCAAAAATGGAAAACGTAAGGAATGGTCGTTGTCGTTATTCGAGACCATTGTCACGCTGTTTCGGCGTTGTATTGTAAAAGGTTTTGAACAATGATGATTGATTTGATGCGTGCGTGTATACAGAAAATAATATTTTTTTGTATGCTTGTAGTCAATGTCAGTTTTTTTGAGTATGTTGCTATTAACCAATATTTATTTTGTCTCCAAGCTTTTTAAACCGTACCTTTTATGTAGGAACTGGTCAAATCAAGAACGTGCTAGGATGTAGAATCGCATCATTCTTAGATAAAAACGTCAATGCTTAGACGCCTGCAGCTCGATTAGATCATAATAGGTTTCTTGATGGAACTTCGTCACAACGCGGTCTTGCGTCGCTTGTATCCAACGGCTCCCTGTAGGGTGTGAAATGCTGCCTTGTCGGGGTCTGAAATACTCCAAACAACAAAAATCTTATTTTGCAATTGAATGGAATATCTTATCAAATTAGTGTATTGTCATCGGTCCTCGATAAATCTACAAAGTTTGAATGAAATGTGACTGTTTAAAGTCGGTGAAAATCGCACCGAAAGGAGTCGGTTACAAACATATAGGTGAAGCTATATAAAAAGCGAATAAAAATATAGACCGTAATATTAGTATGGATAAACAGAGTTTCCATCTTTCTCGTACAAATTAAGAGATTAACGACAGGTCCAGTAACTTTACATAAATTTCACAAACGCAGTTTCTCCATACCCTCATGAATGAAGACCCTCTTATGAAAAGTGCCTCCCCCCACGATGAAGTCCTCAAATTACTGGACATAAATCAAACGGCGGCCACTTACCGGAATCGATCAAGGTTTTATCGCGAATCTCAGACTTCCGAGATGCAATAAGAAGGTTTTTGCGCGCTCTCTGCCTTCATATCGGGGAATGGGATCAATTTATAGACGTGATTTTTTTTATATTGGTTGTTACCAGGAATTGGGGAGCGAGACGTAATATCAGTTCTTGGAAGGATGCTTCATGATCTGGGGGAGGTGTTTCATAAAAAATTTTGTCTTTTCTTCCCACCGTACATTGCTGAGTTTGCATAATAATAATGTTGTACTCTTAGACTATCCAAATGGAGCACTATCTAAGAAAAGTAGCTCGCTATGCGGCAACGCAATACCGAAGTGTGTACGCGACTACATGCAAAGACGTGTTAGAATAATGATGCCAGACTCATAACTTTTACCCGATTAATGGAAAAAAATATTTTATGCAGTCTAGAATGTTGCTTAGATAAATATACATGTATAACTATATTTATATTCGTGTACGCCAATATGGCGTACTTTTTGTAGCCGCACTTTGCTGGTACGCGCTGGTCCTTCTAGGTAGCAGCAGGTGCAGCGGAGACCAATATTAATTCTATGGTTGGTACAACCTTAACCGAATTTCTGCGTATAGCTAACTACGTGGGAGATATTATAGTGCATAGGTGTGTAAGCAAACAGGTGCGCAGGTCCGATGGGACGTGGCAGGAAAGAGATCGAGCGAAGTACCAACGGAACGTGACACATAAAGCCATTGGTCTATACGTGCTCTTCGAGGCATGAAGTGTATCCAATACTGCTGACAGGGAACATCGGGCTGCTACTGAGAATTTATCGACAGATATCCCAATAACATTCCTTTTTTTGGCTCCACCCGAGAGTCGAATCTTGGGCCTCATAATTTGCAGCCAAACAAACTCGCCACTAGGCCAACGAAGCCGCTGTAATCAAAATATGACCGGAGAGATCAGGCGAATGGCTTTACGTGCTCTTCATGCCATAAAGTGTATGTACATATTTAATACTTCCAACACTGGGCTGCTAGTGAGAATTTCTCGACAGAAAATCCAATAAATTTCCTTTTTTTTTGCTTCATCCGGGATTCGAATCCTGGGTCTCAAGATCCATATTTCGCCACTAAGCCAAAGAGCTAGTTACGATCAAACAGCGCCAAAGAGTTCGTCAAGTATTTTAGGATTTGCCTGCAGAGCAAAGCAAATCGCCCAAAAGCCGAACAGGCACGGAGCATATTTATTTGGCCGCACGCTCGCTACCAAGTGGTTTTCCAACTGATTGGGCACGCTGCACTTATATAAAGGCTTGGACAGAAACAACGCGTATCGGCAGATGTTGTTCCTGTTGACATAAAATCCAATCGATTTGAAATTCGGCACACTAAGGGTACTCGAAGGTTGAAGGGAAGACGCCAAGCGGACGTAGCCCCATGCATTGGTCCGACGCACCGCACTCTACGCTATCCACAGTGTTCTTCACAATGCCTAAGGCAGATCGAAATGGAAGAAAATAATGTACGTCAAATACGAGCAAGTCGAGCATCCTTGTCACGGATTGTTTTTCTTTGTGGTAGGATTTTACCACAAAGCCGCCTGGCTAGCGACCACACTTTAGCCGTAATCTGCCGCAAAGCATCCGATGCGTTCCGGCAGCGAGCTGAAGAGCCAGTCCCCTTCAAAAGCCGGCAACGCATTAGTGCTAGTAACCTCAGGTATACATGTTCATGGGCGTATGTAATCACTTAATATCAGGTGACCCGCTTGCTCGTTTGCCCGCAATTATTATTAAAAACAAAGGATCGCGACTCTAAATATTTGTGGATACAGACAAAGAGTAATGCAAAAATATACCCGATGATACCACAAAGGTAACCTTAACCTGATGTTGCAAACAGGACAGTCTGCAGACTGTGCATCAGAAAAGTTATGGCAGATGTATAATAGTGTTTGGGCTTACTGATTTGGTTCTGATGAGTACTAGTAGACGATTTATGGACATTTACCAAAGTCCAATGATGAAATATGAAGGTGGTCACAGAAACTTAACTCTATTAATCGTACATCAAGCGAGTTGGACTGATCTTGACTAGCATTGAACAAACTGGTTATCTGAACATGGACCAGTAAAGTGGTGAATGACAAGATGTCGAGTATAGCGTAGGTACGTAGACCCATAGATTCCACATGTTGATTTACATTTGTATTGATGAGGTATCACTCATCGTGTCCGTTCCGCGTCTTGTCTGTTCAAGGCTTAAAACTCCTAGGCATCGTTTCTGGGCCATTTGACTCCACCATGTTCACACAGTTTCACTTTGAGTGGTGGTTTGAGTTTTTTTATCGTTGACAGATTTTCGTTCGAACACTTGACTACACACTACTCACACTGAGGCTGAGATCTATAGAGTGTACTTTGACTTTGCTCAAACTTTATGCTTTTAAGTTAAAGCGAGGAAGATTATCTATTCTCGCCTTACACTTGACGACAATCATGTCTGATGGAAAGCAATGATGAGGTCTAAATTAGAACGCGCTTACCTAGAAAATGTCTATTTACTCTTGCCTTGAAGGTACATAAGAAACACGGACGCTAGAAGGGCGTTCCATATCCTAGCAGTTCGTATCAGAAACGTTGATAGAAAGTGTTTCGTGCTAGGAGATTGGACTTCACTGGACTTTTTGCTGTTCTGTGGTGTAACGGTGAAGGAAGAACTAAGTTCCCTTTTTCCCTAAATTCACATCACTGACGGCTCCCAATCTATCTATCTATACTAATATAATAAAGCGGAAGAGTTTGTTTGTTTGAACGCGCTAATCTCTGGAAGTACCAGTCGGATTTGAAAAATTCTTTTTGCATTTGGTAGTACAATTTTCTGGGAAGGTTATAGGCTATTTAGTATCCCTAAAATCCTCCCCTAAGGGGGTAAAATGGGGGTAGAAAGTTTGTATGAAAGTCCTATGTTTTTAAAGTTACAGACCTGAAAATCGGCATTTAGATTATTGGTTTTAAATAATATAAACCTGTGTATTTTATTCTGAAAAATCTTCACTTAAGGGTGGTAAAATAGGGGTTGAAAGTTTTTATGTTAAGTTTTAATTATTGTTATTATCAACTTGAAATTTAGAAGATAGGTTCATTCTAGGGCTTAGATATCAGCCTAGAAAAGATTTCACGAAAATCCTCCCCTAAGGGGGTAAAATGGGGGTAGGAAGGTTATATGAAAGTTCTATGTTTTTGAAGTTACAGATATGAAAATAGGCATTTAGATTATAAATTTTAAATAATAAAAACCTGTGTAAGTTGTTCAGGAAAATCTCCCCTTAAGGGTGGTAAAAAAGGGGATGAAACTTTTTACGTGAAATTTAAGTTATTGTTATTATTAACTTGAAATTTGGAAGTTAGGTTCTTTCTAGGGGGTAGGTAGGCATAAGCTAAGAAAAATTTGACGAAAATCCACCTCAAGGGGGGTTTCCTTTCAACATATTATTATCATCGGACATTTAACTACAGATTGACGTGATTTTTTGCAGTCGCATTTTTTTAGTTGAGGACCTGGAAAGCAGGGACTGAATAACCGGAATTTAATGGTAGTTTTATTTAGCGGTAATGGGCCTACCCTTTTAATAAAAGTACCGAATTGTTTAAATACCTATAATTTCGGTACCGCTTCATTACGGTACCTCTTTATTTCTGTACCTTTATATTTCAGTTTACCGGTACCGAAATAAAATTTCGGTACCGAAATAAAATTTCGGTACCGCTATTTATATCGATATTTTTATCTAATAAGGCTTTACTTTGATGTGCCGTTGAATGAATCCCACCACTTCGGCATTCTATATTCTTTAATATTCTTATTTTTAGATTAAAATTAGCATTTGGAATTTCTTAAAATCCTTACGTTTTAACAAACACAGGAACCGACGGGAAGCGGGGGACGCGCGGCGCGCGGCACGTGGTCAAATTCTTCACCCCCGCGCGCGCACCTTTTCGTATTTTTTCGGTACCGAAATCGCAAAGCGGTTAAATAAAGGTATCTTTTATAAAGGTTGAGATTTCGGTACCTATTTTGTACCGGTATGATAACGGTGGTATGTACCGGTATGCTCTACCGCTTTCAGTCCCTGCTGGAAAGTGACAGACTACTATTTTATCCCGGGGAAACAAAGGGTTCCCGTTTAAAATTGTTTAACGCGGACGAAGTCGCGGGCAACAGCTAGTAATATAATAAAACTGTAACAGATCCAATTCTGTACATTGAAGATATTTTGAAAATTTTTATTGGAGGGCACTCTATAATCGATACTAAAGCCAAAATTGCAATTTTTTTCATTTTTGTCTGTCTGTCTGTCTGTCTGTCTGTCTGTCTGTCTGTCTGTCTGTCTGTCTGTCTGTCTGTCTGTCTGTATCTTGGCCGCGCATCACGCCGAAACTACTGAATGGATTCGAATGAAACTTGGTACGATTTGAGTTTATACTCCGAGGTAGGACATAGAATACTTTTTATCCCGAAATTCAGCACGGTTCCCTTGGGAGAGGGGATGAAAGTTAAAACGTGTATTTAGCTGTAATTCAGTAACGCGTTATTTGATTTCACTCATTCTTTTTTTGTTAGAAAGGTAGTACTTTATGTATTGTCCCGTAAATATTTCTAGGTCATAGGTTTTTTAGTTTAGAAATGACAGACATTACAATCCTCAGTATTGGGTTCAAATAACTTGGGACCCGGATCTTTCAACGTACGGCTTATTTTAAACTGGTGTGCGTTTAAATTTATGTTTGTCGATCTGTCTATTTATTCTAGCTAATCTCCGAAACGGCTGGATTGATTTTAATGGAACTTTCAATGTTATAAATAGGTTGTTACGTTCCCTCGAATATGGTTGAGCGAAGCAATGGCTGGATCATGCGTCATGCTCGTGAACGGGTGCCACCGTCGGAAATGGGGCTACTTTTGTCTGCCCTTCTTCACATGTGTAGAATTGTAAGCACCATTCCGAACCTGTGGTAGATTCATTTGTCGATTCATAAACGCTTGTGAAAGTTTATCTGAATAAAATTATGATTACTTATATAAATGATAAAAAGGCGTGGATTTGACTCGTTCCAGCAATGCGCGAGACGGCAATTCAATCATGTACTTAACATAAAATTGTTATATTGATATTGTAAATTTGGAAAAGAGCAACCGCCGAGTTTCTTGCTGGTTCTTCTCGGTTGGAATGGCATTCCGAACCAGTGGTAGATTCATCTGACTATTCAAAAGCACTTGTAAAAGTTTATTTGAATAAAAAACTTTTCTATTCTATTCTATTCTATTCTATAAGGAGTAACTTAAGCTACATTTAGTTTAGGTACATAAAAGAATTATGGGATCAGATCCGATCCTATATAAAAACCTATATCTACGCGAACGAAGTTGCGGGGTTCAGCTAGTACAACATATTGTAATTATTTTTCTCATCATTATTTGCTAATTTTTTTTTGAAAGTTATAAAAAGCAGTGACAACAATACTTACTAAGATGCTTTTTTTCAGGACTAACTCGATTTATAGCTGGAACGTGACGCATAAAAAGCCCCTTCACTGGAAACCACTTTGCCGCTGGTCCTGTGGAGGGCGCCCTTGACGACGTGTGGCGACATTCTAATGAGCTTCGAGCGTTCTCCACTGGCCTTTGATGCGTTTGCCTCGAAACCTTTTGCTCTTTTGTGTTTGAGGATACTGAAAAATTGATTCATGAAATCATGTATTTTAGCATGTTTAATTAAAATAAAAAAACAAAGCATTCCCTATTGCAGTGTCTATTGAGTACATTACATTACACGCCAGTAGTATTTATCCAGGTCTGGTTTCGATCCCCGGCATGGGTAGTTGGGGATTTTTAAATTGTCTCTGGTCTGGTCTGGTCTGGTGAATGATTCAGCCGTGGCTAGCTACCACCTTGGTGAGATCGCAGTCAAGGATTAACTTGTTGATGACTAAAAAAATTTAGTTGTACCTACACTACTAAATCCACACGACAAATACCTGCGTCCAAACTATTCTCATCGCTGTTTCATCCCTTTTTAACCCCTGACGCAAAAATGACGCGTGCGGCACATACTTGCATGCGTGGATGCGTGCGTGTGTGTGCATGTGTGTGTCTGTGTGTGTGTGTGTGTGTGTGTGTGTGTGTGTGTGTGTGTGTGTGTGTGTGTGTGTGTGTGTATCTGTGTGTGTATGTGTGCTATGCTTTGCTACCGATCCAAGATGGCCGCCGCCACGAAATGGCGGATTAAATATTTTTTCACAACTCAATATGGATATGAAATGAAAGGGCTTGGACTAGTAAAATAGCAGTATACAAATCCAAGATGGCCGCCACCACAAAATGGCGAATGTGTTAAATTTTTAATATTTACATTTTTTATTTAGGTGTATAGGTCAAAACGTGCAGAATAGCTATTTGTTCACGGAGAAACAGAACAGGCCACCGGTATACGTATTATGTTTTGTAGTGTCTTGTTAGCGTGACAGGCACTCCAGTCTCCACGGCCGCACTCGGAGCGCCGCAAGTCCTGGACCGCACTTCACACAACGCTGCGACAATTTAATGAGCCCCGAGCACTCTTGAACCCGTTTCGAATTGAAGCTTTTCATATTGTGAAATTTTATGTATGTGGCATGTAGAATTTTTATGATGTCTAGGAGTATAAAATACCTAGTAAGTATACATTTTGATACAAGGACGGTAAGTAGGTTTGAATAGTTGAATTTGTATAAAATGTAATTATTGTAATTGTATAAAATACACGTGTACATATCTACATCACATGACCTCAAAAAAACCGCATTCAAATCGGTTCACCCGTTTGAGCGCTACGGTGGAACAGATAGACAGGACCATACAATCTGGTATGATGAATTACTATTACTACCTACGTAAAGAAGCGACAATCACTTCAAACTGTCAATCGTCGCCCGCCGTGCGTCGCCCGCGACCTAAAAGTACGCCCAGTGGTGTTACATATAAACGTTGTGTTAGTCCCGTTCGATTTAAGTAGGTATATCGCTGTCCTTTTCAGTAATGTTTCCGTTTGTGTGAAGTGTCAGAGTTGTGCTGTAGGCAATAACAAGCTCACCAACTTTTTCACTTACGAGTACCAACACAAACACATGATTCACAGGAAAATTAGATTTCGAATAGGTAATTTCCGCACGGAGCAACACGTACAATAACACAAATAAAGACTTATTAATTACATTTCGAGTTGTAACAAAAGGCCAACATATTGAAGCCTTAATTAATATTGATTTTGGCGCTGAAATTAATTTCCATTTCCCATCCGAACTGCACAACGTAAGTCATTGTTTGTGGAAAACTGTTTTGATTTTGTAGTGAGTATAATTCCAGTTTCCATTTTCCGTTCTCGATTTCGAGTTAATGATTTCGAGGCGGGGTTCTCAGTAGACGAAATACTGCTTCATAGTCTAGCTAAGGGCTAAGAGGATTCCCGTCTGAGATCGGGTCAAAAAAGAAAAGAGTTTGACTAATATTTTTGGTGTTGAGAGCAATGCAAAGCCGTCGGTTCAAAAGTTTTTTAAGACATTGGACTATCAATGGGTTTCATCCTACTGTGATTTTTTTTTTTGGTTTCAAAAATTATCGACACTGGGCTACTATGACAGTGAAGGAATAGAGAATTTAGCCAGGAGATCATTCAGATTAGAAATATGTTTTGTCCCCGATAAAGTTGTCCTTATTGTTGTTGTTTTTTTCTTTTTTGTTCTATTATTATAAACTTTTTTACTAAAGTTTTCAGTAGGAATCACTGAAATATCGATTTAATTACCTATAACTAATTCACTTATAACTACGAGAATGTGCATCCCCGTGTGAATGTACGGGACAGTTCTGTCCCTCGGGACCGGATACGTTTCAGGATTCTGTGAAACGTGCGGGGTTAACGGACCGGGGGATGGATTTAATGAATAACGGAACGTCTGAGCAAATTGGTGGTCCCGAAGCAGTTAAATTAAATATTAGCTTGCGATATGCTTGTGTCCCGATCTACTAGAAATGGACTCTTCAATGATCATCATGATCAACCCATTACCGGCTCACTACAGAGCACGGGTCTCCTCTCAGAGTGAGAAGGGTCTTGGCCATAGTCTACCACGCTGGCCAAGCGGATTGGCAGACTTCACACACCTTTGAGAACGTTATGGAGAACTCTCAGGCATGCAGGTTTCCTCACGATGTTTTCCTTCACCGTTAAAGCAAGTGATATTTAAATACTTAAAACGCACATAACTCCGAAATGTTAGAGGTGCGTGCCCGGAACCCACGACCTCCGATTAGAAGTCGGTCGTCCTAACCACTAGGCTATCACAGCTTCCATCTTCAATGATAATTGAGTTAAATATTATTCTGTTTTAAAACCATTTAACTAGACAAATTGTATCTTCATACTTACCAAATTAAAATTCTCTTAATAATAGAGCTGTACCTACATAGCTTAAATAGGTGGCTATTCGGTGTTAAGCGTCTGGGTGCAAGGAAAATATTTTCTGTAAATTTTTTTTAGTCGTGATCATGACACGATCACTGATCATGAACATGAAATTTCAGTTTTCGTTACATCTTCCTCTTCCTTCTGCACCTCCCTACAGCTTCTTTTTCCCTTTTCGCTTACCTACATACGAAGCCGCAACGAATCAGCTTGTTACTATGTAATAAACGTTGTTACATGATTGGCTCGTCGGTCTCTGAGCACAGTTTACGTACCTACAGCTGTAAAACAATTAAGACGCCTGCCCCGGACAGCCCGCGGCGCTCTGCATCTAAGTTTACGTGTGCTACGCAGGGGCCATGGGAAACGCGAACGATTCACAGGCTTTTTGTAATCTTTTTTTTTTAAGAATAGGGGAATTTGGCATGATGAACATGACCAATATTCCCCTTTCTCCTCCGTAGTTGGTGCTGTATTGTCCTGAGAGGGGAACCTTATATTTTGTTCCACGTCAAATTATGCTGTAAAATAGGGTTATTATTACTTTGTAAGCATAACTTTGTAATTTTATTGATAAATACAAATAAAATTCAAACAAATTCAATTAAACTTTATTCAAAACTGTACACTTTTTTAAAGAAATTTTTTACAAACACATAGAAGTGAGGTAGTTAATGGTGATAATTACTTACGAGAACTTAATACTAAAACTACGAGGGTTCCAAACGTGCCTAGGTCTGAAAAGAGGTCACAACAAACTCAGCCAAGTTTTTTTTAAATAATTTATGTATCTATTGCAAATCGAAACGCAGCTTTCCTAGTGGCCGCACGCTCTGAACGCCTTCCATATTAACTCCGGACAGGCATGATGGTCGACAATTTGTTAGTTCGCACCCCCGCGCTGCAGCGAAACCTGCACCGAACGTCGCCTAATTGATGTCCATTATTTAGGGAACGACGCTCTAATGATTCGCGAGTTGCGATACTGATTGCTCCATTGAAAGGTACTGTATTGTAAGAGATCATAATAAATTAATTTTAATTTATTCATTACTAGCTGAAGCCCGCGACTTCGTTAACGTAGATTCACATAAATCTCATACAAATTTTCAACCCCAATTTAACCCCCTTTGAATTTTCAAAAATCCTTTCTTAACGGATGCCTACTTCATAATGCAGATAGCTGCATGCCAAATTTCAGCCCATTTTTTTTTCGTCAATTTTCCAATATCTATAATATAATAAAACTGTAACAGATCCAATTCTGTACATTGAAGATATTTTGAAAATTTCTTTTGGAGGGCATTCTATAATCGATACGGAAGCCAAAACTGTAATTTTTTTCATTTTTGTCTGTCTGTCTGTCTGTCTGTCTGTCTGTCTGTCTGTCTGTCTGTCTGTCTGTCTGTATCTTGGCCGCGCATCACGCCGAAACTACTGAATGGATTTGAATGAAACTTGGTACGATTTGAGTTTATACTCCGAGGTAGGTTATAGGATACTTTTTATCCCGAAATTCAGCACGGTTCCCTTGGGAGAGGGGAAGAAAGTTAAAACGTGTATTTAGCTGTAACTCATTAACGCGTAGTTCGATTTAACTCAATCTTTTTTTGTTAGAAAGGTAATACTTTAGGTATTGTCCCGTAAATATTTCAAGGTCATAAGTTTTTTAGTTCAGAAATGACAGACATTTATTGGGTACAAATAACTTGGGACCCGGATCTTTGAACGTACGGCTTATTTTAAACTGGTGTGCGTTTAAATTTATGTTTGTCGGTCTGTTTATTTGTTCCAGCTAATCTCCGAAACGGCTGGATCGATTTTAATGGAACTTTCAATGTTATAAGGAGTAACTTAGGCTACATTTAGTTTAGGTACATAAAAGAATTATGGGATCCGATCCGATCCTATATAAAAACCTATATCTACGCGAACGAAGTTGCGGGGGTCAGCTAGTTTTTAATATAGTTAATCTGCTATTCGGGATGAAGACAAATACTTACAACAAATTCAATACCATGAAAATCGGTCCGGCCATTCTCGAGTTACAAATGTTCGAACAAACCCGACTTTGTTTTATATATTAAGAAGATAATCTCAAAATTTTAAATTCTTGGGAATAATTAGTAGCAGATCGACAATTCATTATGTCGTCTCACTTAAACACAGTTGTTATAAATTAGTTTGCGTAGCTTTAGGTAATTATAACGTGAATTCTGCGTCTTACATTGATGCTGATGTTACTAATTGTTAATTGGTTGAAACTTATGCAAAGTCAATATGCAAAGTGCAAATCATGCAATGTCAAAAGTACAAAGAACAAATGCAACTATGCAAAAGTCGTTTCCTTTCTCTCCAATTAGGCGCCCTAAACAGAAACCCAACCGCAGTTTCCCCCCTTCAAAACCATTTTCCAGTGGTTCTCGTCTGAAATATAAATAAGTAACCGCTTAAGTCGTTTAGTGTTCGCATGGAAACAACGGGAGTATCAATCTTAACTCGGACCATTAAAGTCGGCGCAGTTCCTGACCGAGGTTATTATTAATGTTATGTTATCACACTAATATTATAAAAGCGAAAGTTTGTGTGTGTGTTGTGCATGTGTGTGTATGTTTGTTCCTCTTCTCCGCCGCAACTACTGAACCGATTTGGCTGAAATTTTGAATGGAGATAGATTATGCCCTGACTTAACACATAGGCTTTTTATCCCGAAAAAGTATCCCTGTGGGACTGAAGTAGATATAAACTTCCAAAAACGCTATAGAGGGCGCTGACTGTTCTTAGGTAAATCACGCTCACATAACACATTATTGCAATAGTTTGCTGTGTTGCATGCATTGGCAACACATAGGCTACTTTTTATACTTGAAAAATGCACAGTTCCCACGGGATTTTGAAAAAGTAGTAGATTACTATCGCGAACTTTCTTGATAGTAAGTATAAAGGTTGGAAAAGGGAGCGGGAACCGGAAACCATGATTCCCTCGGGATTTGTTCAAAACCGAAATTCATGCGGGCGAAGCCGCAGGCAGATGCTAGTTTATTATAATTTATATTTAAAAATATTATATTAATTTATTTTTAACATACTAGCTCACCCAAACAGGCTTCGCTCGATTGGAATTTCTGAAAATCATTTTTTTAGTGAGTATTACACCTTTACTTATTTGGTGCACGGTTGATGCAAAATCTCAAGTTTCTAAACTAGGTTTAAGTTGTACCTACGTCGATAATATTATGTCAGTTAGTTGCGTAGTGTCTGGCTGTCTGTTACGCTTTCACGCCTAAACCGCTGCACCATAATTTTGACGTTTGATACAGAGATAGACTAGATCTTGGAGAAGGACATTCACATAGGCTACTTTTTATCCCGGAAAATCATATAGTAATTCACACTAAAAGTATTCACACTCAACAAAATAATCCCATTTACTCAAGAGACTTTCAGAAGAATATTTATTTACTTTCTTATAGACGATCACTAAATTAAAACAAATAGACAAACAAATAATAATTTGCATAATTTACGCAAGAGCCCCGAAATTTCCCTTTTATTTCATTTCCCCTATACCGCAAAGTAAAGCGGGGCAATGCAAATAAATATGGGCGCCGCGGTGAAACAGCGTTTTCGAACAAATACAATTTACACTCGCGCAAAGAATTTTATTAAAACCCGCGAGCATCGTAAAGACAAGGACAAAATTTATTCATTCCGAGACATAATTCCGGCATATTTTAATAAAATGGTAACAGAGAGTGACTCCGGAATCTGAATTTTTGATGTTATTCAGCCGGCGTATCACCTTGATAATATATTATTTTGTTATTTTCGGGCGTACAATATTGCGCACATTTATTTTTCGCATGTTTGTTTTGGTGATATTCAATAACGTTTTTCATTGAATAAATGGCGTCTGCAAAAAACTTGGTAAATTAATTCAAGATCGTCTTGAACTCTTGAGTGAGCGAAAGGACAGCCGAATTGGAATGGGACAGGATGATACAAGAAAAGGATACTTAATTAATGGAATTAATGTAAGTGAGACTAATTGTATTTATTATATTCTCGAGTGAGTGCGTTGGTCTCTTTAGTTTTTGCCACGAAAGTTCGTCATATATTCGGCACGTTTTGTGATGTGAGCTCAGCATAAGCATAATCCTGGCACGCTTGTGTGAACAAGTGAACCTCCTACTGAGTACAACGCAACCGCATCAAAATCGCCCCACTAGCTTTTCAGGAAAATGGTACAATATTAAATACACAACCGTAGTAGGTACTATACTGGGACCCATAGTCGTTAAATATTTATGTAAGAACCTACTCAGAAATGATACGTACATAATGCCAAAAACCGATTAAAAATCGGCCCTGCAGTTTTTCACTAAAATGATGACATAAAGACTCACAAACAAAAGCAAAGAAACAAACACAATCTCTTACATTATACCTACGCATAATATATACCGTCTCCTTTCCGTCCTGGGTAAAACAAAATTTCAACTGTCTAACTATCACGCTTCATGAGATACAGCCTCGTGACAGACAGACGGACAGCGAAGTCTTAGTAATAGGGTCCCGTTTTACCCTTTGGGTACGGAACCCTAAAAAACAGGGTAGAGTTTTACTTATCGCAACAATATGACCATTTTGGTAATGTTGATTGGTAAGTCGTAGGTTGAAAAAGATAAATTATTATTTTCTTATTCCTATACCAATAAAATGGAGTAGTAATTTGTTAGCGCAAACAACCGGCAGGCTAACAAGAGATGCGGCAATAAAGTAAATTTATACCAAATTTAATGCCTCGTAATTTATATTTATTACGCGCAGTTCGTTTTTGAAAGAGTTTGTTTAAGCGGAAGTGGTCGTGGTGGTAATTCCGGTGGTCATTATCTGAGTTCATAATGCAGAGGGAATTTGCATTTGAATTTTTTATGAGTTACACGAAAATTGCTAGTCGCTTTTACCCGCAACGCGAAAAGAGGGGTGTTATGAGTTTGACTGCTTCGTCTGTCTCTAATATGTTTTTAATATGGAGAGGTACCTATCTCACTTAGACAAATTGGTTCTAACTGAACTAAACGTTCAGTAAGAACCAATTTATAGCTTGACCCTTTTCTAACCGGTTCGTTAACTCCACACGTGCTAAAAGATATCCTTTGAGTATCCATGGGATCTGTACCCAGGGGATTCTAATGTCCATTTTCAGCCTTTCAATTACATCTTGTAACTTAGGCCGTGGTTTGTGATCATACAAGTAATGTTAATAGTATGGCAGTAATCCACTTTTGCAAAAGGTTTTTATTTTAGCAGTTTGCATCTTATAAGTTAAGAAATTAACTACCGGTAGGTACATAGCGTTGTGAATTAACAGCATATTAAACATTATATCGATCGAACTGTAATAATATCTACGCGCTTTTATCTAAAAGGAAATTAATAAATAAAATATTTAAGGTAGGTAAGTAATAAGTAAGTAGTACAAGAGGTTTTCGTTTAATTAAAATAGGCAGAAAAATATGACAAGATTTTTGCGTAAAGTAAAACAGTTTAATTTTTTTAATAAACGCCTTTGAAAGCCACCGCTAAGCTGGAATAATAAGCAATTTTCAGTTTCTTTATCAAAAAATATTATATTTAATATTTCGCAGTAACCGCGGCTTTGAACGGCAACGTCCGTACTTAACCCATAAATGGAGGTTTATTCAAAACTTTCGTAATAAAGTGAGCCTTTAATTAACTTCTTAGCGGATTTTTCGGTTCATTCCTGCTGAAATTGTTTGTCTTGTACAGCGAAATTATAATTAGCGAGCGGTGAATTGGCTTCATTTTGTAATTTTAATTATACTTCGAAGTTAATTTTGATCTTGATTTCATTACAAAACGTGTGGTTTCGGTACTTTTATGTCAAAATATCTGATGAATGATGGTGTAGGTGTAGGGTAGGTAATCTAAGATGAAACCCCGCAAGAAACTTCTCAGTAAAAAAAAATTGACAGAGATCCTGCACAGTTTTTTTAGGAAAATCCTTCCTTGATAGTAGAGCTTTGCCAGATGGCAAGTGATAACTTGTCCCAACCGAAGCCATCAAGTTGGAGCATCGAGAGTTGAATCCAGTTCAACTCATTTTTCTAAAGCCTCGCATCCCCTATCAGTAAGTCGTAATAAATCAAACTTACCCTCGACAAACGTCAAACGCATCACTCTCAATCAAGAAACTAGAATTAAATATCTTGTTCCTAGCTCTGAATGGGTCTCATAGAACCATGCGGGGGAAGATGGGCATCCTAGGAATTAGAGAGTATACATGTTCGTAGGGTGCACCCGCTTCGCACCTCATATGTACGAACTGTAGCTATTCTATTGTACAGTACACATACAGTACAGATTGTCTTGTGTGAGAGTCTGTAAATTACAAAATCAATAACCGCTCGCATTACATATTCAGGGGACTATCCGGGGGCGAGTGGGGGAAAAATGGATGCAAACATTAACGATACCGTTACCGAGCCCCGCGAAGATGCTGAGCAACGCGTGATAGTCGATAGAAAGCCACTAAAGGGACTTTAATGGGAATATTATACAGTTTCATACAGTTGCCACTTTCCTTCGCGCCCCCCGCCTCCTCTTTCGCTGTGAATCTCCTTTAAAATATAAATAAGTAACACAGGTTTTATTATGCGCAAAAGAACAATTGGAATATTAATCTTGACTCGCGCTTTTTATATCGTGTTTTTTAACATGACAAAAAATGTGCTTTTCATCCCATCTATTCGAAAAGGACGACTTGGTTCCCCTTTATGTGCATCCAAAGGTGGTGTTTTCGTCGCATTTTTATAAGCGCGCGTAAAAGATATTTTAATCGCACTTATTTATAAGTGCGCCTAAAAGATAATTGCGGCGCACTTATTGAAGATGAAGGGCCCGTGGTCCCACCGGGCTAGGCGCGAACGATAGTATCGATTGTTGTTATTGTTGTTACAAGTTTGACGTCTGTGTCTGTCTGTTCCCCCGTAGCGCTCAAACGGTTGAACCGATTTGAATGCGGTTTTTTTTTGTTTGAAATGTGAATTAGTCGGGAGTGTTCTTAGCTATGTTTTATGAAAATTGGTCCAAGATGGCCGCCGCCACAAAATGGCGGATTACATATTTTTTCACAACTCCCTCAATATGGGTATCAAATTAAAGGTCTTGTCGTCAAAACCTTTCATTTTGACGTTTGTGTGTGTATGTGTGTGTGTCTGTCTGTTCCCCCATAGCGCTCAAACGGTTGAACCGATATGAATGCGTTTTTTTTTGTTTGGAAGGTGAATTAGTCGGGAGTGTTCTTAGCTATGTTCGATGAAAATTGGTCCAAGATGGCCGCCGCCACAAAATGGCGGATTACATATTTTTTCACAGCTCCCTCAATATGGGTATCAAATGAAAGGTCTTGACTAGTAGAATAACACTATGCAAATCCAAGATGGCCGCCATCAAAAAATGGCAAATGTCGGGGGTTTCTTAAATTTTTAATTTATACTTGTATTATTAATCCGCCATTTTGTGGCGGCGGCCATCTTGGACCGATTTTAATCAAACAAACATAGCTAAAAACACTCCCGACTAATTCACCTTTCAAACAAAAAACCGCATTCAAATCGGTCCATCCGTTTGAGAGCTATGGGGGAACAGACAGACATAGACATACACACACACACACACACACACAGACGTCAAACTTATAACACCCCGTCGTTTTTGCGGCGGGAGTTAAAAATATGAGGCGCCTTTTATTTCCTCATAGAGGGTGATGAAAAGTAGAGTGTATCACTCGGGCGCAATATATTTTTGGCTCGGGCGACGTACTTTGAATCCCTCGCTACGTTCAGGATTGTACTAAAGAATCCCTCGCTACGCTCGAGATTCTACTATACAATCCCTCACTTCGCTCTGGATTCAAAAAAGCGCCCTCGCCGTAAAAATATTATTTTGCTCCCTTATGATACAATCTACTATTATTGGTCTGTAATTCTAGCAAAATAGGAAAGATTTGTTTGATTTTGCTATGTGCAACAACTCCCTTGGCGTAGTGGTGAGCGCTCTAGTTTCACGCTCTAGTTTCACACGTCCGCTTCGATGACCGGTGTAAGGAATTTTAGGATTTTTTTTATTTCAAAATTGCTTCTGGTCTGGTCTAGTGGAACGCTTCGGCCGTGGATAGTAACCATCGTACCGTGCCGTCAAGCGATTTGGCGTCCCAGTACGATGCTGCGTCGAAATTGCTTAGAGGTAGATATGGGGTTTGTACCTATATCCTTATCAGATAAGAAGGGCCACTACCATATCATCAAATAAATAAAAAGTTACAATTAAAAAAAAATATCATTATAATATCCAAAGATATATTCTGTCACGATAAAAACTAATAAAATTTGAAAGACTATAGGAACCGAGGCGGTCAGTTGGTTGGAAGTATAAAATGGACATTTGCCAATATGGAGCCGCATATTTCTTAGAGACATTTAGTTAAAAGTTTTTAGTTATAAGATCTGCAATTTTACTGATTTATGGATTTATTGATTATAATATAATGTCATTGACCGGTTTCCTAGCGTAACAAAGTTAGTTTGAAGTTAGTTTCGTTGGACTGTGCAAGCCGTAACACATAATAAATTCTACCTAATGTGGTACAGAGCAACTTAAAAATAGTTGGGACCCATTTCTGGGACCTAATTGGGACCCAAAGCCTCAATAGCGCAAGGGTCGTCGGGCGCGAATCGGAAACAGTAGGGTCAGCGGTTCAAACCCCACCCGATACACTATTGTCGTCCTCACTCCTAGCACAAGTTTTCACTTCATTGGAGGGGGGAAAGGGGAATATTAGTCACGATGAACATGGCTAATAATATTCTTTAAAAAAAATCTTTGTTTGTAAAGTCGGTTTACGGACGATAAATAATTAATTTTACGTGATGACGTTACAACAAAACAAAGAGAGATTGATGCATCACTAGCCGAACGCCTAGGCCGATCATGCCTTCTCTGTCTTCTCTACCCCTTGTTCCGCGCTCTCGCTTGCACGCGGTACGTGACAATGAGTCATGCTTTTTCGTGCGTGTGGCCGGCGTTCATCGACGTTGTCACGTCAAAAAAATTGGTAAGATTTGAACTGATTTAGATTTTTAATGCGTCTACGCGTTTGATCTCCAGATCGCCACAAACATCCAATCCATACGAACATAGATACATAGACCGATAAACATATTACCCTCCTTTGCGTCGCGCAGGCGGGTGAAAAGAGCACCACTCATAAATCATAATAGAGGAGAGTTTAAGTTGAACCTCAGCTTCGCTGCATCCGTACTCTTTCTTTATCCAATAATGAACGTAGTAACACAATTCATCCAGTACGGGCACAAAAAGCAATCAAAGGAAACAAAGAGACAATACGGATCGCCGGTCACGTACCGGATCCGATTTCATTGGCCGCCTAACGAACTGAGCGCGGCCCGCGATTGATTTTACAGTCCCCTTGCTATTTGTGTACGGTATTAAATATTCGAGGACGTGGTTAATTCGATTTGCATACGCGGTAGGTAACTCTAGCTAGGCAGCGTAAGTCTGGGATGCATACTTTGGGTTCCCCAGGCGTCCAGCACACAGCATGAGGGTCATGCCGTGGTGGTTTTAGTGGGTATACCGTTGGAGTCCCACATAACCTTCGTTCTGCCGCATTCGGCCGCAGAACGGGGGTACCTATAAAAGGTTTCCACCACGTCAAAAAAAAAAAAAAAAAGGCAGCGTAAGTCTGCCAAACAACCAAAAAGTCAACCAACATTTATACAAGTATAAATTAAAAAATTTACAATCCCCCGACGTTATACATTATATGGTGGTGGCCATCTTGGATTTGCATAGTGCTCTTCTACTATTCAAGCCCTTTCATTTGGTACCCGTAAATTAATTGTTATGTGAGCCACAACTAAAGTGGCGACCAGTCAAGACCGACACAAATTTCAACAAAACATTAAATTGTTACCCAATTAATGAATTTCTTAATGACAAAATTGCATGCAAACTCATGCAATTATGGTGTAATCTATTAATATATATATAGCTGCTCGTGCTGATTCATTGACTGACTCACTGATTGATCACCCCTCCTGTAAAATTTTGTATGAAAAATTTTTTTTTCACTAATGGTTTCGTAAAGAGGACAAAAATTCATTCGGAACAAAAATATGGAGAGAGCTGATGATTGAGGATTTCAAAGACGAGCGATGGGCACGCTTAAGGTATTGAAGATAGGTGGGGGGTGCTCGAGCAAATGTCACTCGAAACGTCATCCAATTGGCTGTCAGTTGAAAAAAAATTCAAAATGGCGAAAAAAAGATGGCCGCCATACAAATTTCGTCGGTGTCCATCTCGGAGGGTATAAAAGATGGAAGAGTGGTTTCTTCACAAAAGATGATCAGGGTCCGAAGGTTTAATTGATGAATTGAAAAAAAATTCAAAATGGCGGAATTTATTTTTCCATAGAAAATGTATGGCGAATATTGAAGAGACTACAAGTTGTAAACTATGCAAGGCTTTAATGCGGTTCTTTGGAGAACTCTCAAAGAAAATATGGGAAGACATGATGATTGAGGGTTTGGAAGATGGATGAGGAGCCCGGGCAGGGTATTGTAGATAGATAGGAGGTGCTCAAACAAAAATTACTCAAAACGTCATCCAATTGGCACTGAGCTGAAAAAAAAAACAAAATGGCGGATTCAAGATGGCGGCTATACAAATTTCGTCGGTGTCTATCTCACCAAGCATAAAAGATGGAAGAGTAGTTTCTTAGAAAAATATAATCAAGAACTAAAAATCTACTAAATGAACAGAAAATAAACCGGTCAAGTGCGAGTCAGACTCGCGCACCGAGGGTTCCGTACTCCAGAAGTATAAGTACAATCTGTTTTTCATTAGTTTGTCTTAAAAGGTAAGGTGCTAATGAAGCTAGGCCTCTAAATTGTATGAGCGCTCATACAACTCAGAGGTCTATACTGTACTGTCTGTACTGTACTGAAAACTGTACTGTACTGTCTGTTTTGGATAAAAATCGGGTTTAAAAAGCATCAACAACTTTTTATCATTTGGTTTGTATTTTAAATTGTTTAGTCAACTCTCCACCACCACCATCACAGGTACAGCTTTTTTACGACCCACGGCTGTGCAAATGTCTCTTCTCTCATAGGAGAGGGATTTAGAGCTTAGAGCCGCCACGCTTCTCTAATGTGGGTTGGCGGGCTGTAACGAATATTGTCACATGATATTGATAATAACCGGGAACGACTGCTTAACGTGCTCTCCGAGGCACGGGGGTGAAACACCGCCAACTATCAACTCCGGGCTGACACTGAGAATTTCTTGATAAAAAACCCTACAATAATTTGCCCGACCCGGGAATTGAATCCGGGACCTCGTGATCTGCAGTCGAATATAATACCCCTAGACCAACGAGGTAGTAAGTCACCTCTAGGAACACCTAATTTCACATCTCCGGTACCTACTTATCAATGTTACCCATGTCTACTGTATATACCCATACTACTCAATTCAAAAAATAAAAATAGATTCAATAATTTATTTATGATTTTAATCTGTGGTTTTCTACCTGTACTTTTTAGCAGTGCAAAGCTGTAAGAAGTTTTTATCATAGACCACGAAAAATAAGGTTTTTACTGTATTTTTTACTTTGTACGGATTAAGTACTAAAGCGACAATTTATGATAATTATTCAGAGAGCAAAAAGTGTCAAGATGATTTCGGAAATCATTTTGTTTTAATAATAATAGAACAAGATAAATGTAGTTCTTATAAAAAATAACATTACTTAGTTATATATATAGTTTTTAATTCTTATTAATATTATGTCAAACTTTTTAGAGGAGTTTGGCTGATGTTTTTTTTTTAAATCCGTAGACTGAAAAAAAAAAACAAAACAAAAGGCGGTAAAAAAAAATATGTTTTACCTTTCTTTCTACGTTGCATTCCTTCTGCGTAGAGTGATTTAATTGTTCTCAACATATTTTTAAAGATTTTCAATCTTAAAATATATATTAATATTTAATTACATATTTCAGACTGTATTAATCTATTAAATTAGTCTTAGTAATTAGTATTAAAGTTAAGTTACTATTGTTAAGTTAAGTGTTTAGCCGATTTCCTGGTAAGTGACAAAATTTTATTACTGAGATAGAATTATGGCGTCTTTTCTTCGCACCGTGCAAGTCAAGGAAACTGCTAATCTCGATGCACCTACTCGAGAAGTTCTCTTATATAATATTCCCGGTGACGGGAACTGCATGTTTTCAGCTCTGTCTTTTCATATATACGGTCATATAAACCGATCTCAGGAAATACGATCGCGTATAGTTGGAGGGATTGTATCGAACTGGGATCGATATGGCATGTTTACAATGCGTCGTGACGAAAGCCCGTATGTGTCAGCTGAAGAATATTGCAATGAAATGATGCAAAACGGAATTTACGGCACTACCACAGAATTGTCGATGGCAGGGGAAATATATAAAGATTATATGTTTAAACTGTATATAGATGGTGTTTATGCGCAAACATTCGGCACCGGACCTATAGAAAAAATGATCGGTTTTACAGGGCACCTCACGAGCGGTCATTTTGATGTTTTCATCGAAAAGAACGTAAATCAGGTCCCTTCACAAAATAGTAATTATAACGATATCCATTTGCCCAGCAGTGGGCAAATCTATAGGGCTGAATCTCCAACGTTTACGGAGTCACAGTCCTATAGTTTACATCTGAATAGTAATACTTTAAGCAATGAATCATTAATGACTATTAGTAATACAGAATGTTCTTTGCCAATTAGTAAGCATATACTGATAAATGAAAGTATAATATCTCCTACTTTCACGCAGTCGCAACCCTATTGTTTAAATGTTAATAGTAATAGTTCTGGCAATGTCTCATTAATCACCATGGTTAACGAAGAACGTTCTTTGGCAAGCGATGGGCAAATACTGATAAATGAATTTGCATCTCCAACTTTTACAGACTCGCAGCTTAGTAGGATAAACTATAGCCTTAGTCCATGTAAAGTCGTATTAGAGCAATTGCCTGTTGATAACCTACACGTAACAGAACGATTACAAAATAAAACTAATAGAAACGATATGTATCAACAAAACTGTAAACGTTCACGTGGTAGGCCAAAAAAGCAAGTAACTGTAGCTGAAAAAAAACGTAAGCATTTGGAGGCTGTTTTGCGTTACCAAAAACATAAGCCACAATCTCACAGTAAAGCCGTGCATCGGTATACAGCTGCACATCCCGAAGTGAACCAAGAGGCAGTACATCGATATACAGCCGCACACCCCGAAGTGCACAGAGAAGCTGTCCAACGGTATACTGCTGCACACCCCGACGTGCACCGAGAGGCCGTACAAGTATATAACGCTGCGCATCCTGAAGTAACTCGACAGGCTGCGTTAAGATATCAAAGCTTGCATCCTCAAACTCATCGTGAATGTGTTAGTAAATATTCTAAAACACATCGAGATGAAATACGTCGAATCAGAAATATTCCTTTAGAAATACGTGGGCTGGGTTTAACGGGTGCACTGAAAGGTAACGATTTAGATAAAATTAAACCGATTCATTTAAAATATTCTCTTATGTGTGAAGAAACTTATAAATGTATTTACTGCAGTGCAAGACTTTTTGATGAAGAAAAGTCTCGCACAAAGTGGTGCTGTGGACAGGGCAAATATAACGTTGACCCACTCGGACCACTAGATGCCGAGTTTTACGCAAACCAAAATTTTTTAAAAAACGCTAGAGCATATAATAATCTGTTCAGTTTTTCAGCGCTAGGTACAACTCACGGCTTTCAAAGACCTGCGGGTCACGGTCCTAACTTAGTGAAAGTTCAAGGGCGTATTTACCATCGCGTCTTTGATTTGGCTTATAGTGGTAGCACAAATAATACAGCATTATATATACACGACGGAGAAGAGCATCAAAGATTAGGAAATCAACAAAATTTGTGCCCCAATCTTATCAAGGAGATTTACGTGTACTTAAAAAATAATAATCCCTTGATAAAAGATTTACACTTATTAAATAATCACCCAAGTTCAGAAGCTCGATTAATTTTTCAAAACACAAGTCGACGTACTCATGGACCGATATTAGGAGATAGACCGGTGTCGAATGAGCTTGCAGGTTTGATTGAAACTTCAAACGAACATCACCCGCGAGCAGTAGTAATATGGAAAATTGGTGAAGCAAAACCACACACAGTACACTACTTACATCCCGCATATGAAGCGTTTCAGTATCCTTTACTGTTTCCTAGAGCTCCTGAAAGATATTCCATTGATATTAAAGATAAAGCTGGCAATAAACTAAGCCAAGTAAAATACTATCGTTGTCAACTCTTATCTGAAGAGCGGTTTGCGATCTTACGACGCCTTTCGCAAGAATACTTTGTTGACATGTGGTGCCGGACCGAAGAAGAGCGTCTACAATATTTCAAAGGTATTCAAAGAAATTATTCTAAGAATTGCAACCCGACGTGAAATCGACGAAACGATCGCAGGTGAAGGCATACGACCCGGTAAAGTATATTTACCGGCGAGTCTTACGAATAGCCCACGTTATATGCAGATCAAGTACCATGATGCTATGGCCATTGTTGCACGGTTGGGAAAACCAAGCTTTTTCCTCACTGTTACATGTAACCCGAAATGGCCAGAAATAACCAACAGTTTATATCCCGGTCAACAGTCAACAGATCGCCCTGATTTGTGTGTGAGAGTATTTCAACTAAAGTTGTCAATACTGTTGAAAAAAATCAGATCAAAAGACTTCTTTGGTACCATTGTGTCAATTCTACATGTTATAGAATTCCAGAAAAGGGGTTTACCTCACGCACACATTACGTTCCGTGTAGAAGGAGGAGGGCCCATCGATAGTATGGATATTGATAAATTTATTCAAGCAACTATACCTCCACCGGAACAGGGACGACTGAGACAACTGGTTTTGCAACACATGGTGCACGGCCCATGTGGAACAGAAAGGTCACCCTGCTACGATCAAGCTGCTGGGAAATGTTCGAAAAAATTCCCTAAAAGTTACACTGAAGTGACGTACACGGATGAACGAGGCTCAGTACACTACAAACGTCCAGCTGGCGAACAGCCGGCAATTCGTGAACGAAATCAAACTTCAGTCACTAACAGGTGGATTGTGCCGTACAACCCGGCGATACTATTGATGATGGAGTGTCATTGCAATTTGGAAATTGCATCCACCTCCAAAGTGGTTAAATACCTTTACAAGTATCTGCACAAAGGTCCCGATCACGCAAAAGCGGGGGTGACAGAAGTATTCGACGAAATAGAACACTACGCTCAATATCGATATGTGAGCGCCTCAGATGCAATGTGGCGTCTATTGGAGTTTGACATCAGCTGCAGATACCCAACTGTTGTTGCACTACCGGTACATTTACCCGACGGAGACGCGATTGTTTTCCGTACCGGAACCGAGGCGCAAGCATCAGAAAATTACATGTCCAAATTGAAAATTTACATGACGAGGCCTCCAGATCCTGAGTTGGATGAATGTACTTACATAATGTTTTATGAAAGGTACAATGTCGAAACTCAGGTCCGGCCTAATCCAACTGTAAAAGTGTTGGCTCATGAATCTGGAAAATATTTTATTACAAAAAGAGTACGAGGCGAAATCGTGGCTCGAATTGTCTTTATATCTCCTACACTCGGTGAACTTTATTTTCTGCGAATGTTACTCATGCGTTATCCGTGCCGGAGCTACGACGAACTGCGAACTGTCAACAATATAATTTACGACACTTTTCAAAAAGCAGCGTTCGAACGTGGTATTCTGAACGATAACCAGGAGTATGAATCGGCAATAGAAGAGGCAGCCGGCTTCAAGACCGGCAAAGGTTTACGTCAGCTTTTCTTCGCACTTATCATGGACGGTGCCCCAGCCCTTCTGTTATGGGATAAATACCGTGATCATTTGTGCGATGATTATCACAGAGGATGTGAATCTGAAATAGAAGCCGCTTACGACCACGGCCTTAGAGACATTGAACAAATGTTACGTGCTCATGGTCGCTCGCTGTCAGATTTCGGTTTGCCAGACATAAGACACAGCATAACCGAGCTTGACAGAGAAACTGGAAGATGGAATGATGAGGCGACTGCCATATTAAATGAATGGGAGTCCAAATTAAATTCGCAGCAACGGGCTATTTATAACACAGTCATATTACTTACTGAAGATGATTGTGAAGATACGCACCCGGTTTTCATCGACGGTCCCGCTGGCACCGGAAAAACCATCTTGCTTAACGTGATTGCTGCAAAAATTCGTTCTAATGGACATATTGCCCTATGTACGGCTTCCACGGGTATAGCTGCACTAAATCACGATGGAGGTGTCACAGCACATTCAATGTTTAAGCTTCCGTTAGACTTTGAAGGTGGTAATGCAGTGTGGGGAATTTCGAACAACTCTCAAAGAGCAGCGTTGATCAAAGCAGCACGTCTTATCATTATCGATGAGGCACTAATGGCTCACAGGTACCTGCTTGAAACAATTGACCGCGGTCTCAAAGATCTAATGGAATGCAATACCAAACCCTTTGGAGGCAAAGTGTTAGTATTAGCTGGTGATTTTAGACAAATACCACCAGTGATAACAGGAGCAGGAGAACGTGACATATGCCGGGCCTCAATAAAAAATTCTGAAATTTGGCACTACGTTCAAAAATTCAAGTTAACTGAAAATCAGCGTGCAAAAGAAGACCCCTATTTTGCTAACTTTGTATTGAGTATTGGAGAAGGTGAAGCTGAAACAACTGAAGAAGATTTATTAATTTTAAAAAATATCAATTACGTAAATAGCTTGCAACAATTAATTTATATTATATATCCAAAGTACGAAGTCTGTGACCCAGAAAATATATGTAAAAGGGCGATTCTATCGGGAACTAATGAAAACATAAGAGATATTAATCAAAAAATACTTGAATTGATACCTGGACCAATGACTATCTGTTACAGTGCCGACACTACTGACCACCTGAATGACAACTCAGCTGAACGATTAGAAGGCAATGTTTTAAATTCTATCACAGCACCCGGTGTGCCCGATCATGACTTGAAACTGAAAGTAGGCGCGGTCGTAATACTTATTCGAAATATCAGTTTCACACACCGTTTAGTTAATGGTACTAAATTAATTATAGATCAAGTCTCAAAATTCACTCTGTTAGCGCATCACCCAAATAGTAGTGAGCCCATCGTCATACCTCGCATAACTTTTAAATTTAAAATAGGGCGAAACGGTGTAGAAATGACACGCAAGCAATTCCCTGTCAAGTTGGCTTATGCTATGACGTTCAATAAATCTCAAGGGCAAACTCTTGATCGTGTGGGAGTAGATCTAAGAAGTGATGTTTTTTCACATGGACAACTATACGTTGCTTTGGGCAGAGTGCGGCACAGTCACAATTTGCAAGTCTTGGTCCCGCCAGAAAGAGTTAGCAGAAATTACGCTCTTACTAAAAATATAGTTTATAAATCACTACTGACCTAAAATTCAAAAGAAAATCGGACAAAAACAGTAATATGTAAATAATATTATGTAATGTGTAATATAAGTAGGTAGATAGCGTTGTAATAGAATATACTTAAACAATATTATGTTCACTTTCTATACTTTTCTTTGTGTTATTATTATTTTATTTCAATAATTTTAAATGGCTTAATATACCAAACATTAAATTTTCAATCATAATACCTTACTTTATTCTTACTTCACAAATACCCCCAGTCAGAAACTTAAGATGTTACAGTAATATAAGGGTTTTTTACTATAACACATCTGAATCACAGGGATCTTTTGTTTCATATATCAAAACATATTTTTAAATATGTAAGTCATTATTCTAAGATGTAAGTAGATATTTTTTTAATTATGCTGTTTTTCATATTTATTTAAGGATTAATGCTTAATAACGACACAATATTTGTTTTAATGTTTATTTTAAGTATTTATTTATGTATCGTGGAGCAAGGTGGCAAAAATATTTAAATTTTTGTAATATTTTTGCTAAATTGCAATAGGTCTCATTATTCAGGCATGCAGAATATTTTTTACCCGATTACGTTAAAGCCAAAAGTAACGGTTATGATTTTAGCAGTCTATGTACATATGTTTATAGTTAAATTTTAATTCTGTTTTAAATGTCTGTTAATGGGAGAACCACGTAAAAAAAAACGAGCTGATGCCATACCTCCTGGGTGGCTTGGAAACTGGCCCACTACACTTTTTATATTATAAAGTAATACGTACCTACACGAAAAAGTTTATACGTATTTATAATATAAAGAATTATAGTGAGCCAGTTTTCGAGCTACCGAAGCTAATTTCACTGTTTCAGATATTCATTTTGTTGCTAAGTTTCTTTAGTGATATTATGACTCCCAGGGTGATGTGACCTGAAGATGATGACTAAATTCTTAATACAATATACCTATACCTACTAAAAATCAAAACGGTTACACACCAAAGCTATAAATCCAAGCGGACTCCTGTTTCTGTTGTTTACTCGGTCCGTCCACGCGGTCCGCTTTAGCGGGCCGCGCACGCACGCGCCGTACTAGTTATAATATATATATAGCTGCTCGTGCTGATTCATTGACTGACTCACTGATTGATCACCCCTCCTGTAAAATTTTGTATGAAAAATTTTTTTTTCACTAATGGTTTCGTATAGAGGACAAAAATTCATTCGAAACAAAAATATGGAGAGAGCTGATGATTGAGGATTTCAGAGACGAGCGAATGGCACGCTTAAGGTATTGAAGATAGGTGGGGAGTGCTCGAACAAATGTCACTCGAAACGTCATCCAATTGGCAGTGAGCTAAAAAAAAATTCAAAATGGCGAAAAAAAGATGGCCGCCATACAAATTTCGTCGGTCTCCATCTCGGAGGGTATAAAAGATGGAAGAGTGGTTTCTTCACAAAAGATGATCAGGATCGGAAGGTCTACTCGATGAATAGAACAAAAATTCAAAATGGCGGAATCTATTTTTCCATAGAAAATGTATGGCGAATATTGAAGAGACTACAAGTTGTGAACTATACAAGGCTTTGATGCGATTCTTTGGAGAAATCTCAAAGAAAAATATGGGAAGACAATACGATGGTTGAGGGTTTGTAAAATGGTTGATGAGCCCGTGCAGGGTATTGTAGATAGACGGGGGCTGCTCAAACAAAAAATACTCAGAACCTCATCCAATTGGCAATGAGCGAAAAAAACCCAAATTGTCGGATTCAAGATGGCGGCTATACAAATTTCGTCGGTGTCTATCGCACCAAGTATAAAAGATGGAAGAGTCGTTTCTTGGAAAAAGATGATCAAGAACTAAAAATCTACTTGATGAACAGAAAAAATCAAGAAGGCGGAATTTATTTTTTTCCACTGATGGTTTCGTATATAGAAGACAAAATTCCATGCGGAGGAAAAATATGGAAAAAGCTGATGATTGAAGATTTTGGAGACGTATGAGGAGCACGGTCAGAGTATTAAAGATAGGTGGGAGGTGCTCAAACAAAAATTACTTGAAACCTCATCTAATTGTCAGTGAGTGAGAGAGTCAGTTGAAAAAAAGGCCAAAATGGCGGATTAAAGACGGGGGCCATACAAATTTCGTCGGTGTCTCCAGTTCCTTTTCAAAATTTGTTTTTATGGAAAAAAACTCTCATTCTGACAAATGATTCGGAGAAAAATATGGAGAGTGATAATTATCGAGGGTTAGGAATATGGGAGAGATAGGTGGAGGCTGCTCTCACCAAAATACCCGAAAGCGAAACCTCGCGGTCCGCTTTAGCGGGCCGCGCACCCACGCGCCATACTAGTAATATAATAAAACTGTAACAGATCCAATTCTGTACATTGAAGATATTTTGAAAATTTTTATTGGAGGGCACTCTATAATCGATACTGAAGCCAAATCTGCAATTTGTTTCATTTTTGTCTGTCTGTCTGTCTGTCTGTCTGTACCTCGGCCGCGCATCACGCCGAAACTACTGGATGGATTCAAATGAAACTTGGTACGATTTAAGTTTATACTCCGAGGTAGGACATAGGATACTTTTTATCCCGAAATTCACCACGGTTCCCTAGGGAGAGGGGATGAAAGTTAAAACGTGTATTTAGCTGTAATTCATTAACGCGTTGTTCGATTTCACTCATTCTTTTTTTGTTAGAAAGGTAGTACTTTATATATTGTCCCGTAAATATTTCAAGGTCATAGGTTTGTTAGTTCAGAAATGAGAGACATTTATTGGGTTCAAATAACATGGGACCCGGATCTTTGTACGTACGGCTTATTTTAAACTGGCGTGCGTTTAAATTTATGTTTGTTGGTCTGTCTATTTGTTTCAAGTAATCTCAGAAACGGCTGGATCGATTTTAACGGAACTTTCAATGGCAGATAGGTGTTGTTATAAAGAGTAACTTAGGCTACATTTAGTTTAAGGATATAAAAGAATTATGGGATCCGTTCCGATCCTATATAAAACCTATAAACAAGCGAACGAAGTCGCGGGGGTCAGCTAGTTGTAAATAAATTGATAGAAATAAAATAATGAATTATTTTGAAAAATGCCAAGTTTCTTGTCGATTCTACTTAATGGAATCTGGTTTCCGAATATTATAAGTTTGGCCTTCATGAAATAAATAATTATGCTTTTTTATATTTGAATTTTTACTGTTTTACTATTGGTCTTATTTTATCGTTTATGTCTTTTGAAAGGTTCATATTATAGCTATTAGATTGCAGACGGCGATAACTAATTTAAGAATTCTACAGCTCTCCTAAATTAGTTTTCGTAGAAGTATTTCCATTCAGCTCATGACGTAGTGTACCCGATCCTATTACCCGGGTAACGAACCTAGCTGAGAGGAGACTGTGATTGATTTTACACGGGCAACTGCATTAGCATACGTATTAAACCGGAGAGGACACGGTTAATTTAATCTGCATATATTACGCCTGGTCTATAAGATACGCAACATTGTAGAAACGTTTCAGATGGTACCAGCTACCTAGTTATTTTTACCCGACTACGGCAAAGCCACAAGTATAAATTAAAAATTTAAAATACCCCCGACATTTTGTGGTGGCGGCCATCTTGGATTTACATAGTGCTATTCTACTAGTCAAGCCCTTTCATTTGATACCCATATTGAGGGAGTTGTGAAAAATATATAATCCGCCATGTTCTGGCGGCGGCCATCTTGAACCGATTTTCATCAAACAGCTAACAACATTTCCGATTAATTCACTTTTCAAACAAAAAACCGCATTCAAATCGGGTTCATCCGTTTGAGCGCTACGGGGGAACAGACACACACACACACACACACACAGACACGTCAAACTTATAACACCCCGTTGTTTTTGCGTCGGGGGTTAAAAAGGAAGGGTTATGATTTTAGCAGTCTATGTGTGTATGTTTGTGGCCGATTTTTATATGAAATTCTGTGTTTACCACCGTAGCGCCTAAGCTACTGGACCGATTTTGATGAATGATGTGTCTATTGATTCGTTGTTATTGTCCGGGTGACATAGGCTTACATTTTATTTACGAAAAACATCAAGAAGTGACCTTTGCGCGGCTTTCAAGATTATAAAATTAGTTTAGGATAGGCATAACAGCGGGCGCCACTATAGCTGCTTGCCCCGCGCTTTTGCCTACTAAATTATTATTAAATTATAATTATTAAGCGTAGTCGGATTGTAGTTTACGAACTTTACTTGTGATGTATTCTGTAGCCCACATGGAAGATCCATCACCAGTTCACCACCACAACAGCCTTTTAACGTCCGACTGCTGATCACAAGCCTCCTCTCCCATAGGAGAGATAGATTTAGACCTTAGTAGTTGGTGGTGTTTCACCCCCGTGCCTCGGAGAGCACGTTAAGCAATCGCTCCCGGTTATTATCACTATCCTGTGACAATAGTCGTCAAAGCCCGCTAACCGGCATTGGAGCAGCGTGGCGGGTGTAAGCTCTAAATTCATCATGGAAAATCGGCAAGTAATAATACTACAGGATTTTTAAAACACAAAATCGAGTTCGATATTAAAAATGGTTGGAGTTCACTAAATTCTTTCAATGATTTATTGTCAGTTTCAGAAGAAATTCGTCCTCTATCTCCTAAGAACTTCAATAGATCAAGATTCTGGATGTAACATTTAAATGCTTATCTGATTCCCGAGTTTTACAAAAGCAAAAGATGAGTCTTCATACAGCGCGTAAGTATATAAAAGTTAGGCTGAAATCTTTGTCTATTCATCTATTGAATTTGGCTATTTTGTATGAAAATGCATACGTACAATAATTCTGTTTTCAACTTTCGCATTTTTATATTTAAAATACATATAAAATAATATATATACTCTTGATTTTACATAAAAGGTTGCTAACGCACGTCAACATAAGAAAAAGCATGCTTAAGAACTGGAAAGCATGCTTACGTATGCTTACGCCAAACTTACGATGCCATAAATGTTTCTAAACTGCCTACCCGAATTAGAATCGATGCTAATAAATGTGATTTCAGCCTTATCGGTCTACATTACATTATTTATTGCCTAAAAGCAAATTTCCATTCCGAGAGTCAGTACAATACAAATATTTCCCAAGCTACGTTCCGAATGTAAATTTGCTCTAAAAATTGTTATTTTAATTCAGTTGACCGAGTTACAACGTCAAACCCGGCTCAAAGAGCAGGCAAATAAATCCTCTGGTAGAACAAAAGCGTGATAGTGCGGCTTCTGTGTAGGTTTTGGCGAATCAATCCCCGTTACACTTAGTTTAGTTTTAAACCTTGCAAGGTTTGATATATAAGAATTTTTAGTATAAGGATGGATTTTGGTATTTCCTTGACCGCTTGACCGATTTTGTATTTTTTTTTTTCATTTTTTTTATTCCGTTTATGATAAGCCAAAATTATTTTGCTACTAGCTGATCCCCGCAACTTCGTTCGCGTAGATATACGTTTTTATATAGGATCGGATCGGATCCCATAATTCTTTTATGTACCTAAACTAAATGTAGCCTAAGTTACTCCTTATAACATCACCTATCTGCCATTGAAAGTTCCATCAAAATCGATCCAGCCGTTTCGGAAATTAGCTGGAACAAATAGACAGATCGACAAACATAAATTTAAACGTACACCAGTTTAAAATAAGCCGTACGTTCAAAGATCCGGGTCCCAAGTTATTTGAACCCAATAAATGTCTGTCATTTCTGAACTAAAAAACCTATGACCTTGAAATATTTACGGGACAATACTTAAAGTACTACCTTTCTAACAAAAAAAGAATGAGTTAAATCGAAGCACGCGTTAATGAATTACAGCTAAATACACGTTTTAACTTTCTTCCCCTCTCCCAATGGAACCGTGTTGAATTTCGAGATAAAAAGTATCCTATGTCCTACCTCGGAGTATAAACTCAAATCGTGCCAAGTTTCATTCGAATCCATTCAGTAGTTTCAGCGTGATGCGCGGCCAAGATACAGACAGACAGACAGACAGACAGACAGACAGACAAAAATGAAAAAAATTGCAGTTTTGGCTTCAGTATCGATTATAGAGTGCCCTCCAATCAAAAATTTCAAAATATCTTCAATGTACAGAATTGGATCTGTTACAGTTTTATTATATTACTAGCTTTTGCCCGCGGCTTCGCCCGCGTGAATTTCGATTTTTCACAAATCCTGAGGGATAAGTAGATTTCTGGTCCACCCGCCCCCCGCCGCGCGGCGGCGTACCGCGGTACCGCGTACGGCGGGCGCAGGGCGCAGGGGCGCGTGGCGCGGCGCGGGGAGCGCGAGCGTCCGCGTCGGTCGTCGCGATCGCGCGCAGCGAAAATACCTATCAGGGCGTTTTTAACATCTGTATTTACCGATTTCAACACAACTCCTTTTTACCCGACTGGGTTATGTGTTTCACCTGTGTGTATGTATGTCCATTCCTATGTCCGCGTGTAACTAATCAACGGCTCAACGGATTTTGATAAATGATACGTCATTAGATTTGTCTCAATGACGCGAGTGTTATAGGGTACCTAAATTTAAAAAAAAATCAAAATGGCGGACTTTATGCGCTTTAATGTGCGAGCTGAAAAAAAATTTTTCTTCAAGACCCTCGAGTGGGGTATCAAAATAAAGGGATTCAAAAGGCAAATACGAAAATGTATAAATTTATATATTTGGAAACAATTTGGAGTGATAAATCGTAGAAAATGACCGTTTCCTATGTCAGTTCGTAACTACTTAACGGCTCAACCTATTTTGATAAATTATACGTCATTAGATTTGTCTTCACGGCGCAAATGTTACTGGGTACATAAAATTCATAAAAAATCAAAATGGCGGATTTTATGCACTTTAATGTGCGGGCTGAAAAAAATTTTTTTCTTCAAGACCCTCGAGTGGGGTATCAAAATAAAGGGCTTTAAAAGGCGAGTACGAAAATGTATACAATCTATATGTTTTAAATCAATTTGGAGTGACAAATCATGAAAAACAAAATAAATAACAACTACACTGTAAGTGGTACGGTGGTAGTTTATTAATTTTTTAGTTCGTTTTTAGCATGGCAGTCGGGTTTTTTTAATTTTTAAATTATAGCTTGTTTGAAAGTCGGTTAAAAAAGTAGCCTATGTTACTCCTTGGTTAATCCTCTACTTGTCTGTGAAAGTCCCGTCAAAATCGGTTCAGCCGTTCCGAAGATTAGCCCGTTCAAACAGACAGACAGACAGACAAAAATTTTAAAAACGTGTGATTCGGTTATGGTATCGTTCAAATAACCATATGAGCTTAATATGTGGTAGTTATTTCGAAATTACAGACAGACACTTCAATTTTATTTATTAGTATAGATAGATAGATAATCCGCAGTTATAAAAAACCGGCCAAGTGCGAGTCGGGCCTCCCTCCTTTAGGGTTCCTTACATAATTATGAACAAAATAATATTTTGGGTGTAAAAAATATTTAATTTCCGAGCTAGACATCGCAACAAACCGTGAAAGAAAAAACCAAAAAAAATGTTCGTTTGTTTTGGTCACAGCATACAAACTACTTTATGAATCGTTGTTTTCAGTATTTGTTATTTAAATACAGTATATGGTACATAACATATACCTACCGAAATTTCATATTCTTAACTGGTTTAGTTTTTGAGATAGCCCCCGTCACAAAAATAGTATAAAACTGACAACTTTGATGGCCCCCCATTTCCTTATATTTTAAGCAAAAAATTAAAAAAAATATATATTCGTACTTTACTCAATGAGTTCTAAATAATGATAGCCCATAAGCTACGGTAAGACATTTTTTTTCCGGCTCCTTTTTCATGTATGGGAGCCCCCCTAAAAAATACCAAAGTACTAAATAGAAGATACCATTCAGTAAGCTAATTGAATAAGCACCGCGGGATTGCACGGGATCGGCGCCGTCCCACTATTTGTTACCTGGCTTTGAGCAAAGCCCGCGTATTGGCAAGTATTGCCTTTCATATTGAATTTTCTCGGGGAAAACAATATGTTCTTTCCCCAACTAATCCTGCCTTAAAAACTTATGTTTGTGGCGTGTGTGTGACGGTTTGGAAATATTCTTTTGTTCTCATTTTTTCTGTACCTCGTGAAAAACGGTTATAGTATTATTATGTAAGTACCTAGTTACCGTACTGCATTATCCTTGGTTACCTACTAGGCTACTACCTACCACCACCTACACCTACTACAGCTTTTTTACGTCCCACTGCTAGGCACAGGCCTCCTCTCTCATAGGAGAGAGGGATTTAGAGCTTAGATCCGCCACGCTGCTCCAGTGCGGGTTGGCGGGTTTTAACGACTATTGTCACATGATAGTGATAATAACCGGAGCCGACTGCTTAACCTTTAAGTACCGACGTACTATTTTAGTCACATAAGTACCGACGTGAGGTCTGCCAGACCACCATAGTTTTCCAATCGATAACTTTTGTGTTTCTTATTATTCTTCTAAAAAAAATGTTTCTATGTATTGTTAAATATCTACTTATTGTATAAGTAAAACAAAATGTAGAAGTTTTCACATTTATTACTGATTATAAGCATTAATATAGCATTCATAGATTCTTCGTTTGAAAAAAATAACTTTTATCTTAATAATTCATATGTATCAGTAATACTATTATTTTTTCTTAAACACAATTTTTTCTTAAAGATTAATAGCTACATAAATAATAAAAAAATAAAAAACCTTAATAACCAACCGTTTTCTCAAAAATCACAGGGTATCAAATTGCAGGAACTATCAAAGTTTACAAACAGTCTTTGCATAGGCTTACTGCATTGTAGGCACACGTGTTTCATACAAGTATCACAGTCTGTTCAGGTGCTGAATTATGGTCACTCTCCAGCAGTAAAATTTGGGTAGATATCCTTAGATTCGGACTCTGAACTCTCATTTAGCTATTCCACTAAATGTTCTTGGTGGTCTTTATATTGAAGCAGTGTTTGATATCTTTTCTCACCTACAGGAACACTTTTATTTTTATTTATGGCTGCCCGTTTCTTGTCTGAAGAACCTGGCTAATCCATTGTTATAACTGACTGAAAATAAAAGAGAAAACAATATAATCTGAAAAAAGTCGCATCCAAAAAAAGTTACATAAGTACCGACGAGTGGTCTGACAGACCACTCGTGATCTTATAAAAATCAAAACTTACCGAAATCGTACGCGCCGACGCTGCCACTCTGCAGGAACGCTTCTGGGCGAGTTCCCGAGGGGTAGAGAGAAGCACAGTAGGATAGTTTTTCGCTAACATAGGTAATCAGACTTTTCGACCTCTCGAGGTGTCTGTCAGACCACACGTCGGTACTTAAAGGTTAACGTGCTTTCTGAGGCACGGGGATGAAACACCACCAACTACCAACTCCAGGCTGGCACTGAGAATTTCTTGTCAGAAAAAACGTTAGATATAGTATGACCATAATGAAAATGAACGATTACAAATTGCTAGTCTTTATTGTTTTCCTATCACCATCTAAATTAGTCTTATCTATACCTATTAGTTTTGAGATTGGTCTTCAGTCATTATCATAAGGAATGCGATGGATTGGTGGAGCGGTCCTGTCTTCGATATCTGCGAAAATGGCAATAAAGTGATTATACAGAGGTTCCACAATGGTGAGCTACTGTCTAGCTCTACAATTAATCTGTAGATCAAATTACTTAATATTGACTTTAAGGTGACCACCTTTCGCGGTTCCTCATTCGCGGTTTCTACAATACAGCCTTGAGGTATCTTGTAAATTAATATTTAATATTACTCTAGTGTTCATAAGTTAAACAAGAAATTATAACAAGAACTATTTTAGATTTTCTTATAACGAAATCATAAAGTTACCCACCACCGAAGCCGTTGCGAAGGGCTGACTGAATTAGTTTCTGAAGAATATTTTCTTTAACGGCTCTCCTGTTAATTGAAATCGTGAAATAATTAATTATATTCCTACGTATCTTAAATCCAATATTATAAATGGAGAAACTGTCTCATTGATCTTATGTTTTATGCGGCTGCGGACCTTGAATGCGGGTTTGAATCCCAGATGGGTTATTAGTTTTTCTGTCCAAAAATTCTCAAGTTGGCCAGGAGTTGGGAAGTTGGCGGTGTTAGATACACAGTACACACCCGTACCTCGAAGAGCACGTATAAAACCGTCGGTCCTGCACCTGATCTCGTCAGGTCGTGTAACACTGTCATCCCATGACCAGGATGGCAGTGAAGGAATAATGAGTGCACACGCTTGTGCACTATAATATCTTCTGCTTATTTGGACAATCTGCACTTTCGTAGAGATTGACCGAAACTCGGTTGGGACGACATCATTCTAAACGGAGAGAATAAATCAGCATTATTTCGCTGGTTGGACACATAGGGTAAAACTCGGAATAATTGGCCACTTAAAGCACTTCTAGCCAGTTTGCATAATTATGTAGCCTGCATGTGTGACAATGGAGAAAAAAATGTGATACCTATCATGAGTAAATTACTTATTCTGGCTATCGTAAATAAAGACAATGAATTAAATAACACAATATTTATATAATAATACTTATTATAATTTTAATGAAAAAATACCCATTTTTACCAGTAATTGGCCATCTAAAATCAGGTGGCCAAAAACTGAAAAGTAATTGCCAGTTACTGGTAAAAATGGGTATTTTTTTATTAAAATTATAATATTTTATATAAAATATTGTGTTATTTAATATATTAATAAATAATTAACAATTTAAAACAACTTAGGTATAGTTGTTCGAATCATAATTATACTCACGTACGATACACAACATCATCACTAGGTATGACAAGTAAACTTCTAGTTTCATCGACGAATCCTGAATCACTCTCACTGCTTGTATGCTTTTCATTGAGCTGCGATAGTGTTTGAAGTCTGTTAACTATATCATTAGCTAATCTCATGAGTCTTTTGCTGTCTTTCTCTCTGTGTATGGCTGATTGGATTCTCGCGAAATCCGGATCGTTATGCTGAAAGTCGATACCGTCATCGTGGTCTCTTGATTTTCTTATTTCAAAGATTTTGAATTTTGGCTGGTAGGATTGTGATTCAACTAGGAATATTGCTGTAAATAAGAGATTACCCAATTATGACCATGAAAAAAAAAACAATACTCTGATGAATCCAATCTAAATTCTTTCAATAAAAATTCGATTTTTCGGAGGTATGTAGTTTATAATTTACTAGCTGATGCTCGCGACTTCGCCCGCGTGGATTCTTATAAATCTCACTTGGGGTCGAATTTCCAAAATTCCTGAAACACGTAATTCTTTATTTTTAACTGACAATATAAATACCGATTTTCATTGATATAACTTTAAAAATGACGGACTTTCATACAAACTTTCATCCCCCATTTAACTCACTTGGGGGTATTTTTTAACCCCCGACGCAAAAACGACGGGGTGTTATAAGTTTGACGTGTCTGTGTGTGTGTGTGTGTGTGTGTGTGTGTGTGTGTGTGTGTGTGTGTGTGTGTGTGTGTGTGTCTGTCTGTTCCCCTGTGGCGCTCAAACGGGTGGACCGATTTGAATGCGGTTTTTTTTGTTCGAAAGGTGAATTAGTCGAGAGTGTTGTTAGCTATGTTTGATGAAAATCGGTCTAAGATGGCCGCCGCTACAAAATGGCGGATTATATATTTTTTCAGAACTTACTTAATATGGGTATCAAATGAAAGGGCTTGACTAGTAGAATAGCACTATTGCAAATCCAAGATGGCCGCCGCCTCAAAATGGCGATTGTCGGGGGTTTTTTAAATTTTCAATTTATACTTGTTCCAAAATTTCTTAAACGCGTAACTCTTTATTTTTAACCGAAAACCTAAATACTAATTTTCTTGGATATAACTTGAAAAATGACAGACTTTCATACAAACTTTTATCCCCTATTTAACGCCCTTAGTGATGGAATTCGCAATAATCCTTTCTTAGTGTGCGCTTCCGTCATAAAAGGAAGCTACTGTGAAAATTTCAAGTTTCTAGCTTCAGTGGTTTTGGCTGTGCGTTGATTGTCAGTCAGGACAAGCTACTTTATATTATTAATAGAAGACTAGCTGATGCTCGCGACTTTGCCCGCGTGGATTCTTATAAATCTCACTTGGGGTCGAATTTCCAAAATTCCTGAAACACGTAATTCTTTATTTTTAACCGACAGTACAAATACCGATAGATAGATAGATAGATAGATAGATAGATAGATAGATAGATAGATAAATTGACGTTCAAAAAGTGTACAGTGTACATACTTTGAATAAATGAATTTTGAATTTTGAATTTTTTGAATTTTTAATTACTAAACATTATTGATCAGTGCATTCTATCGATTTGTCTGGTGGAAGGCTTCAGTCGTAGCTAGTTACCAAGGTGGTAATTGGCAAAGCTGTGCCGCCAAGCGATTTAGCGTTCAGGTACGATGTCACGTAAAAACAGATCAAGGATATGGGGGTTTAATAAAAACTGCCATACCACTTCCAAGTTAGCCTACTTCCACCTTAGACTGCCTATACCATAAGGAACAGGCAGTAAATAAAAAAATATTACTTATGATGCTAACAAGTGTAAATTGAAAATTTAAAAAACCCCCGACATTCGCCATTTAGTGGCGGCGGCCATCTTGAATTTGCAATAGTGCTATTCTACTAGTCAAGCCCTTTCATTTGATACCCATATCAAGGGAGTTGTGAAAAAATATATCATCCGCCATTTTGTAGCGGCGGCCATCTTGGACCGATTTTCATCAAACATAGCTAAGAACACTCTCGACTAATTCACCTTTCAAACAAAAAAAACCGCATTCAAATCGGTCCACCCGTTTGAGCGCCACAGGGGAACAGACAGACACACACACACACACACACACACACACACACACACACACACACACACACACACACAGACACGTCAAACTTATAACACCCCGTCGTTTTTGCGTCGGGGGTTAAAAACTGGACACTGACGGCGAGGCTGGTATCAAGAGATATTCACATATTTTATGATAAACAGGCGAATTGCGTTTTGTTGCCATGTTTTTCTTTGAAAGAATGGAAGGAATTACAGAACTTTTCTCCTCTCATAAGAAATTCACAATAAATTATACCGAACCTCAAAATATTTTCTCTTACAACAATTTGCAATTACGAAAATATTTTCGAATGCCTACCGAAAAATAGAAAGAATTTTTGTGGTCAGTAAAATATAAATTATGTTGAACATTTCGATGAAGGTTTTGTTTTAATTAAATATTCCCTCTTTCATATTATTTACTCCTTAGTCCTTACAAACTTGTGCCTTTAATTTTTTATAGTAGGTACGTACTTTTAATACTTTGCCAAAGTAAGATAACCGTTATCTTTTATTACACAAAAAGATTTCCTTAGTGACCAAACATTTTTAACCTTTAAGTACCGACGTGTGGTCTGACAGACACCTCGAGAGGTCGAAAAGTCTGATTACGTATGTTAGCGAAAAAGTATCCTCTTGTGCTTCTCTGTACCCCTCGGGAAGTCGTCTAGCAGCGTTCCTGCAGAGTGGCAGTGTTGGCGCGTATGATTTCGGTAAGATTTGATTTTTATAAGATCACGAGTGGTCTGTCAGACCACTCGTCGGTACTTATGTAACTTTTTTTGGATGCGACTTTTTTCAGATTATATTGTTTTCTCTTTTATTTTCAGTCTGTTATAACAATGGATCAGCCAGGTTCTTCAGGCATGAAACGGGCAGCCATAAATAAAAATAAAAGTGTTTCTGTACGTAAGAAAAAATATTAAACACTGTTCAATATAAAGACCACCAAGAACATTTAGTGGAATGGCTAAATGAGCGCTCACAGTCCGAATCTGAGGATATCTACCCAAATTTTACTGCTGGAGAGTGACCATATTTCAGCTCTTGAACAGACTGTGATCCTTGTATGAAACACGTTATCCTACAATGCAGCAAGTCTATGCAAAGACTGTTTGTAAACTTTGATAGTTCCTGCAATTTGATACCTTGTGATTTTTGAGAAAACGGTTGATTATCAAGGTTTTTTTATTTTTTATTATTTATCTAGCTATTAATCTTTAAGAAAAAATTGTTTTTAAGAAAAAATAATAGTATTACTGATAAATATGAATTATTAACATAAAAGTAAATTTTTTCTAACGAAGAATCTATGATTGCTATATTATTGTTTATAATTATTAATAAATGTGAAAACTTCTATATTTTGTTTTATTTATACAATAACTAGATATTTAACAATACATAGAAACATTTTTTTTAGAAGAATAATAAGAAACACAAAAGTTTTTGATTGGGAAACTATGGTGGTCTAGCAGACCTCACGTCGGTACTTATGTAACTAAAATAGTATGTCGGTACTTAAAGGTTAAGCATCTCCCCTTATTTTGATGTCCTTCAAATACTGCTAATATTTCAAGGACATCAAAATAAGGGACAACGTTAACGATGACAGGAGTCGGTAACTGGTTGGGTGACTTCTTGGCTACTTGAAGTAAAAGAAGAACAGGCATTGCTTGCTTTGTAGTAAGAACTACAATAGAACAATGAATACCTAATACCTACTCGCGGCATAAGTTGACCTGAAATACGACTGAGACCTATTGTCAAATATTTCGCAACTTCATGTTCATAAGGCCTAGGCCGCACTGCGAAATTTATTCGCGCGAATTTTTTCGCAAAATTCTGTGACATATGGGAATGTATGAAGCTGCACGCACAATGCACATGCGATATAAAATTCGCGAGAAAAATATATTAAGGCCGAGGCCGCACTGCGAAATAAACCGCGCGAATAAAATTCGCGCGGTTTATTTTCCGCATTTTAATATATTTTTTTCGCGAATTTTTAATCGCAAGTGCGGGCAGCTTCATACATTTCCATATGTCACAGAATTCTGCGAAAAAATTCGCGCGAATAAATTTCGCAGTGCGGCCTCGCTCTAAAATGCGGAATATAAACCGCCCGAATAAAATTCGCGCGAATAATTTTCGCAGTGCGGCCCCGCTCTAAATGAAGAAATAACTGAAAAAGTATATGTATTATTAAAACAACAAAATACATTGTTTATATTTTTTCTGCGACTGTTAAAGCACGAACGTTTGTTTCAAGAGCATAAGAGCGGGGCCGCACTGCGAAAATTATTCGCGCGAATTTTATTCGCGCGGTTTATTTTCCGCATTTTAATATATTTTTCTCGCGAATTTTAAATCGCATGTGCGTGCAGCTTCATACATTCCCATATGTTACAGAATTTTGCGAAAAAATTCGCGCGAATAAATTTCGCAATGCGGCCTAGGCCTAAGATACTTTCTTCAGATGTAAGATAAAAAGTAAGATTGCACTGTAGGTATCTATATGTACTACTAAATATTAATTAAACCAAATTTCTACTAACCTAAAAGAACAGCAAACGATCGAATCATATTATAAGTTTACACTGACGGTATACTTACCTAGATTCTAGAGGGAACCATTAAAAAAGGTAGGCGATTGAATTTCATTTATTTTATCGCCATTTTACGAGTGCGGCCCGACATTTATCTGCCGTTCAGAAAATTGGTAAATCATAAATTGGAATTTCTATTCGGTTTATGACCAACTCGCGCGATTATAAGGCGTTCGTCCTACGTGAGCGAACTCAATCCCAATGCGATGTGGAGCGGCGGTCACGCGAGTATTTAGCGTCTAGACGGACTGCATTTGGACTGCTTTCCGACTGCAAAATTGTAGTTTGTATGCAGTTCCATGACAATTGACATAACTGCATCGAAACAACCTACCAAGTAGACAGTTAATGTTCACAAAAAAGATGCGTATATTTTCTTCACTGTATATTTTCTTCACGCGCTTTTGAGAATATCATAGTGCACTCTCAGGCGTGCAGGTTTCGTCACGATGTTTTCCTTCGACGTTAAAGCAAGTGATATTTAATTGCTTAAAACGCACATAGCTCCGAAAAGTTGAGATTCGTGCCGGGTATTGAACTCGGTCCCCCCGAAAAGGAGACCAACCTCTTAACCACTAAGCCATCATGGAAACTCTACAAACATGTAATTATATAACAATAGCAATACCGACAAACCCAAAACCAACTTTTCATAATATTTATTCTGTAACTTTGCTTAATAAATTGGTAATTTAAACATACCCCTAATCCTATCTAGTCTCCTTCAATTATGGGTGTGTGGTCCTAAACACACACTCGTGTAGGGTTTCACCCAAATGGTGGGTGCAGATTAAAATTTGACGGATCGCAGAAATAATATTGACCACATTTTATTGGTTAGCCCCGTAGTCTTTTACAGCCTCGGTTAGGAATTTTATATCAGGGTTTATATTGGTGTTTGCAATGTTCTAACATGTTATTAAAATATATTCCTATTTTGCAACTATAACTGCAAGTAAAAATAAGTTGCTGTCACAGTTACGATTACCGAAAGTGATTTTCATGTAAAGAAAAGAGTAACCAAATTGTTAACACGTTAACTGCGTTAGGGGATGTAACGAATCTCTTACAAGACTTTCCGCTGGTGCGGCGCTAAAAATCGTGTTCTGCACCTCTGTGCGGGAGGTCGTAACTCCTTTATTTGAAGGTGTTTGACAGAATCAAATATACATACTTGCTTCTCTCTTTAAGTTTGATTGAATAATGAAATAAAAAAAATTGGAGATCGATGAGGTCCCTAACGCAATGAGTAGTGATATTATACATTAGGTGCGCAAGGAGAACGTTCCCGCCTCCTAAATCGTAGGGCTCAGAGACGCAAGAAGTGGAGCGCGGGCGGCGCGGTCGCCGCGCAATTTGCTTTAGTGTTGTGCAAGTGTCGACAGCGTGCGCCCGCAGGCTTTGTCTGTAAAAAATACGGTCGTAAATACGTAATGGAGAAGTTTCCATTTTTAATTAATTATAAAAATTTAAGTGAATTATAATAAAAATCTGAAAGAATCATTAAATTATCTCAAAAACTGAAAAGTCATGGAACCTTCACGAATAAATTCGTTTCACGCGGCGCTCCAGCGTGTGACGTCATCCCCTTCAAAACGAGGTATTTTATTTTTCTTAATAGCTGTCTATGCACTTGTGAGCAAAATATATGTATCTATGTATAAATATAATTGTATATAACAGTGGAACTAATGTGTTTTGACAAGATAACTTGCATAGTAATTTAAACTTAATTCAAATGAAGTAAAATAAAAGAAGCCAACACTTTTTAAAGCATCATATATTCCATCTCTTGTTACTTTGTTTTTGAATCTACCACCATTTCCAAGGGGCTTTTGTCTTAGAGAAGAAATGGCGAAACAAACTCCAGAGCACCCTTCTTTGAAATGATTCACATTTACAATCACGATAACAATCACATCACAATAATAATAAAAATAATAATAAACATTAATTATTAAACTATCCTAAAGTACTTAACTTTCACAACATCGGGCAGCCAGGAACGTACTGTTCCGTTCCCACGCGAAGACAAACAACGACTGCCGCGTCAGCACAGGACACTTGTATTTATAATATCAATCTTACGTCATTTGCTAAAATGGATACATATTTGACTTCCTTAATAATATTATTTTAAGGTTGGTATAATGACCATCATGACAAGTATTATGACATAATTCAATAGTATATTGACAACGCCATTTAGATGTTGTGTATTGACATAATATTTGTTTTATTATAAATTTGATTTATTTAATAATTTGATGTATTTAACAACCATTATGACACAACTTGGTATATTAACATATTTTAGCCTATTTTACCATATTCCCCTCACACTCATATGTAATGGTTTTGATCTAGTTTTAAGTTATTTTGTTCATATTTACAAGACTTGACCGCAACTTTATATGTAATTTACTTTTACATTTGTAATTTTATAAATTGAAAATTTGGATAGGTAAAACAAAAGTAAGCGAACCGCAACTTGTTTTGTGTAAAAATAAATAAATATTGTTATTTTCTTTAGAAGGAGGAATATGTTTCTGGTTATGCTCTTCTGGCTTATTCTTTGAAGCTTTGCACTTTCCTAATTTACGATATATTTACAATCGACAGTAACAAGTCTCACTTACACGATAAACACTTAAAGAAAATTAAATTTTATACACTAATTTTTATATTTTATTGCAGGTATCCCTGAGCGAAGATGCACAGATCATCTTTTCCAGCGTAGTAACAAAATACGATGTTGCACTGGCTGTTACAATAAATTGCGGCTCACATTGCATACAGGCATCCAAAAATACCAAACGAATCATAACATATTGTGCGCAATGCAAACAATCAATGTGTTTATCATGTTTAAAAAAATTTACTTATCGATAACTGAAGTTTAATTTAAATTCCCATTACTAGTCGCAAGCCTTTCTAGTGTGCGATGCGCGATGCAATCGATACCTAATTTTTTTTTCGTATTTATTCTTAGTCCATGTACCACATCTAAATGCGCCGCTAGTTTAAGATAGAGCAATCAATTATCTATAATTAACAGAAAGAATATAGAATATATCTTAAAATTTGAACGAGTTATACGTTATTGAAAAAACCATTTTTTAGGAGGATATTTTAGGTCTCATACGCACCCCCGTGCAGGTCGGTTACGAGTCTTAATAGGTCTCATACGCACTGCCAAACAGTTCTCTGAAAATGGCCACGCAGCTAACGTGTTAAATCGTAGTTTTTCTAAATTTTTCCTTCTTTTCTTCGTTACAAATTTCCATCTGCCCACTTTTTGTTTGTACAAGTACTTAAAATCAAACTCAAAATAAAAATTTTGAAGTCAACCCATAATATACAGATACGACTACGACACAACTAAATCGAGATGCTCGTCCGACTTGTACAAACAAAACTACTAGGTAAGTATACTTTGTAGAGGCGTATGAAGTCGGTTTTTTGGAAATTTTTATTTCTTGCGAGTAAAACTGACAAATAACTACATTCAATAGATATAAAAGTCATGTTTCTTCTACTCGGAGTAGGTATATCTTACAAGAATGTCTCATGTCAGCCAAATTCACTTATTAAAAAAATGTGGAAGTATTTAAGTATTCCAAATAAACTAAGTAATCGTTTTAAGTTTCGAGCAATCTTTCCGGCTAGCATTCTATCACTCACAAATTGTCCAATGAGTGCGTTACAAGAGAATGCTTTCACAGCTCGAGACTGTATTTATTGCACTCATTTGTTAGTTTTCAGCTGTTTATAGAGGGATATTTGTCTAGTTGTTCGTGGGTAAATTTTAAAGCATTATTTTGGCTCCATCGATTGGACTTGATGGTTAAAACTATTATGCGCTATGCATATTACCTACGAGTATATAGTATGAGTACGTATATCGATAAACCTAAATTCATTCCAAAATAATTTCTGATTTACGTATTTTAGCAGTAACATAATATTATTTGGACTAAAAATTTTAACTATATAAATATTATTTTTATTTCATCATCATCATCATCATGATCAACCCATTACCGGCTCACTACAGAGCACGGGTCTCCTCTCAGAGTGAGAAGGGTTTTGGCCATAGTCTACCACGCTGGCCAAGCGGATTGGCAGACTTCACACACCTTTGAGAACGTTATGGAGAACTCTCAGGCATGCAGGTTTCCTCACGATGTTTTCCTTCACCGTTATTTTTATTTATTGACATTATATTCTGACGTAACAATAATTACTGAATTGGTATTTCATTACAAATGGCTTTATGGTAGGTATTTCAGAGTTATCTGACGAATTTGCCGGATCTATCTCTCACGAGTAACTATAAATATCTTGTATCATCACATAGCCTTTATCATACCTACAAATAAATTATTTAATTTAAGTAGGTGCTTATTTTTATTCATTTTAAATCCAAACGAAAACGTGCGTAACACAAACATAAATACGGCTGAAACACAGTTTTAACTTTTTCAGCCGTCTACGTTCTTAGATATTAAGTACATAAGTATATTATGTTATAATTTTTTTCAAAGAAAAATGAACCGACTTCAAACCATTCGAACTAAAAAGTTTAAAATAATTTTTTATTCATTTAGATTGACGATTAAACTACCTAACTCAAATGATATATAATTTTTTGAAGTCGGCGCCAAATGACTCATACTTTTCAAGTCGAAAATATGCTCCCCGAATTCGATTTCGACGAATTGAATGTAGTTTGGCGCCGACTCCAAAAAATTATATATTATTTGAGTTAGGTAGTTTAATCGTCAATCTAAATGAATAAAAAATTATTTTAAACTTTTTAGTTCGAATGGTTTGAAGTCGGTTCATTTTTCTTTGAAAAAAATTATTTTAAGCTTTTTAGTGATAGTTAGATTATATTATAGTGATAGTTTTGTGTCATACTAAGTATAGGTGAATGGTTTCATAATGTTCTAACCCAACCTAACCTAACTTCCGATCTATACAAGATTAGTTTGTATGCGTACTACTTTTGTATAATTTGGAAGACCTTGATTAAAAAATAATTTACAATCTACACGCGACCAGTTTCACACCCTTGCGGTTTGGCTTAGTATAGGATGGAAATACACGTAACCGTGCACTAACTCCAAGGAATCACTCTATAGTACAGTGTGCTTAGTCTAAATCGGAGCACTCGAAAACGAACTCGAAAACTATTGATCGATTTCAGAGTAAAATAGACCTAAAATGGCTTGTATTAAGGTTTGAGTTCGCCAATACATTCAGCATTCGAACAATGCTGAATGTATTGGCGAACTCAAACCTTAATACAAGCCATTTTAGGTCTATTTTACTCTGAAATCGATCAATAGTTTTCGAGTTCGTTTTCGAGTGCTCCGATTTAGACTAAGCACACAGCTGTACTGACTTCGGTCCAAAAGTTTTTGCAAAAGGTCAATGTTACGTAGGCGTAGCAGAGTGAAGTCTTCGGACAGAATAGGTATATTAGACTTCAGCAATAGGTCTGGCAATATCAGAGAAAATATTAGTGACATATGTATACATTTATGGTTATAACTTCGTATGTAAGAATGATAACTCGATGTGTTATATACTAAAACCTTCCTCAAAGTATGTAGATTACGATAGTGAAACAATCATCAAAATCGGTTCATTCGTTGCCGAGATAATCGCGAACATACTTACATACATACATACATACATACATACATACATACGGGTCGAATACAGAACCTCCTTTTTTTGAAGTCGGTTAAAAATGAAAGGAAATAAATAATTTCAATTTCAATTTCAATAAATTGATTAAACAGCCTAGTTTTGCAGTATACCGACTTTGCGGACAAGCTGCCATCATACATTCATCGTCGTTTCATAGCACATCGACAGTCTGTGCGTTGGTAAATGTTTGATTACTACTCCTTTGATACACATACCTACTTCATGTAAAGCTTGCTACGTACATAATAAACAGGCTTTTGGTTTGCTTTGAGTAATTAACGTCTGGCCTATGATGTACTTAGTTACTCTGACAGCGCTGCTGAATGACATTACATAGATATGAACGTGAACAAAGCTTAAAACTATCATAGATGGTACCTACCTACACACACTGTACTTACCTACTAGAAAACGTCATAAAATTACACGCCGAATGGAAAACCAGCGGGGTTATTCTGTAACTTAGTTACCAACTGAAAATGGTTGCCAACGAATTAGTTCGATATACATTGCTGTTTTAATGTGTGAAATTAAATCAGTTTATATTTTTCACACAGTAAAGCAGCAATGTATATCAAACTAATTCGTTGGCAACTATTTTCAGTTGGTAACTAAGTTACAGAATAACCCTGCAGCTTCTTTAATAATTGTTCGACAGAACTTTACATTACACAAAAAACAATACTTGATAAGTTAATACAATTTAATTCATGAATTGTTTTGTTTGAAACGGTCCACTTTACTTTCAGCAGCCTGTAAAATGGTATAAACATTTGTTACATACATTAATACAATAAATTAATATTGTAATACTTTGATTTATGCAAAGATCAACTGCATAGTTTCTTGCCGACTCCTTATTAGAATCTGCTTTCCGAACCGGGTGTAGAGTCTTGCTTGGCTTTTCATAAAAGCCACAAGTTGGAACCTACATGAAATAAACAATTTTGCATTTGGTAGATAGTATGTACCTATATTTGTACAAAAGCAGTGATAAGACGAGAAGATAAGAGATACTGGTTGTTAAGACTTTAATAATGGAAATTCTGGTCAAAAGGACTTAATAATGGAAATACTGGTCTCTTTAACCACTAGTCCAGACCACCATAGGGTACAAGTTGTCTACAAAAATTCATGGCGATTGTATCCAAACCCATTCAAAGCTAAGCGTCATATAATACCCGACAATACCCTATTAGCATATACCTTTGAATCGCAAACCAGGCCAGATTAATATTAAATGGTACCTCGTTTGTCGTGTACATCGTGTAGGTCTAGCATCGAGATGCGGTGTTCGGGTAACAAGATTACTGAAACCAAACCCCTTGATTGATACGATCTTGTGGCCATACGAACGGCGTTCTTGGTTATCTTTATGCACCCGTATGATCCATCCAACTAATATTATAAATGTGAAAGTGTGGATGTTTGGATGTTTGGATGTTTTGATGTTTGGATGTTTGTTACTCTATAACGTCGTCACGCACAGTGAACCGATTTGGCTGAAATTTTGAATGGAGATAGATTATGCCATGACTTAAATCCTGGAAAAATTCACAGTTCCCGCGGGATTTTGAAAAACCCGAAATCTATATCTACAGCTATAGGTAGATTACTATAACAAACTTCCTTGATAGTAGGTATAAAGGTTGGAAAAGGGAGCGGGAACGAGAACCGGAAATCCATGATTCCCTCGGGATTTGTTTAAAACTGGAATTGACGCGGGCGAAGCCGCGGGCAGATGCTAATATCCATATAATTCACGTCATAATCTATAAAAACTCTTCAAAAACCGACTTCAAATGCCACTGGTATAAAAAAAATTTTGTTTGTACATGATGACCTCCTTGGCGCAATGGTCAGCGCTGTGGTCTTATAAGTGGGAGGTCACATGTTCGATTCCAGGTAGGGGCATTATAGAATTTTAAAATTTCATGCGTGTGTGTACTAGCGCTACGGTGGAACAGACAGACACACGTCTGTTCCACCGTAGCGCTCAAACGGGTGGACCGACTTGAATGCGGTTTTCTTTGTTCGAAAGATCAGAAAAAAGGCTGCCACAACAAAATGGCAGATTACATACTTTTTCACAACTCCCTTAATGGGTATCAAATGAAAGTGCTTGACTAGTAGAATAGAAATCCAAGATGGCCGCCACCACAAAACGGCGAATGTCGGGGGTTTTGAAAATTTTTAATTTATACTTGTTCGGATGGTCATTAAAGTTCATGGTAACCTAAACTAAAAACGCCTGATACGACCTTGGCCCTTAGTATCGTTAAGATTTTGACTTAGATCGATATTGACTTATTTTAATAAACAGTCAGCTTCGGGGCCCCACAGCCTAGCAGTCCTTAGGTACCTACTGATCAAGCGTGATTGCGCATTACAATGTCAGGCACACGCCCGTCGGCCGACGCTGAAACACTAATCTTATCTGCGGGTGTACACGATAAGCTAGTGCTATACTGTAATGAGATAATCTGAACACTATGTAGAGTCAGAGTGGACTAATGCAAAGCTCTTAATGTACATAGTATTAGGGACCGTTCAGATAGACCGGCGCGGAGAGCATCGGAGAGCATTTATTTTTTCACACAGACCGGCCGTTTAAGTTTGCTCTGCTCTCCGCGCCGGTCTGTGTGAACGGACGCGCGGATGCGTTCGGAGCCGAGCGGACGCTCTTGGGCCGGACGGCAGAGCAATTTGGCCTACGGTCGGCTGTGCGAGCATGAAAGAGCACGCGAACGGAGCCGGTCGGATGCTCGAGCGCGAAAGAGCACGAGCATAGAGCAGCCGACCGGCTCGACGAGCAGCCGAGCGGCTGCTCTTAATATTTCACACAGAGCGTATTGGGAGCATCCTCGAGCATCCTCTTATCATAAAAGAGATAAAATGTAAAAATAAAGCTTATTTCAATGTCTTAAGATTCTATTTTAAATGCGATTAAAATTTGCTCTGCTCTCCGCGCAGGTCTATCTGAAAGGTCCCTAATGGGTCGTATTGAAAATGTATGCGACTTTTGGTAGACCTAAAGTTTTGGTAGTTCATACGAGGGGTCTTCCAACGCTACATACCCCGATACGGATCGCCATTCAAACACTTTTGGACCTCAAAGTTCTTCAAGCTGTTTCGACGACCTCCCTGGCGCAATGGCGAGCGCTGTGGTCTTATAATCGGGAGGTCCCTGGTTCGATTCCTGGCAGGGGCAATTTGGGATTTTATAATTTCTAAATTTTTTCTGGTCTGGTCTGGTGGGAAACTTAAGCCGTGGCTGGTTACCACCCTACCGGCAAAGCCATGCCGAAAAGCGATTTAGCGTTCCGGTGCGATGCAGTGTAGAAACCGATCAGAGGTATATAACATACCTCTACCAAGTTAGCCCGCTTCCATCTTAGACTGCATCATCACTTGCCATCAGGTGAGATTGCAGTCAAGGGCTAACTTGTAGTTAAAAAAACGCTGTCTACTTCATCTGTTGCCACTTCAGTTTCGCGACTCAATGAGTAATGTTGGTCACTCTGATTCTTCTACGTATCTCCTCATTACCTTTAAGGTTGGATTACAATACTTAATTAGCAATTCTCAATTATTCACTGTCTGTGTGACATACCTTGTTGATCCACTGACGTACATGTATGCTGGACAGGCTGTGGCCAAACAAAATAAATCGATTCTAGTGGCATTGCAGAGCGCCGCAACGAAGGTACTGGGAACTAAGTTTGAAAATTTCCTAATTTAATTTATCATAATTAACACAGTAGTTCCGGGTACCTTCTCTTTCACTTTTCTTTGTAACCGCGCCAGCGCCAAAATGGCAATCATCAAAGTTGTTTCGGTGAATAGCCTATCTACCTTACTTGAATTAATTAATTATTATTAGCATTGATAGAGGTAGATCTAGTGGTATCTACACTAGGTGGACCGACAACATCAAAAGAGTCTCAGGGAGTCGCTGGATACAGGCGGCACAAGACCGCGGGTGTGGAAGTCCCTACAAGAGACGACGACGACGACAACGAGGTAGATCTTATCGCACTACCATCGTTTTCAAAACATGAAAGCAACTCAGTTAAACACGGAATCAATGTCCAGAGCTCGCAGCAATATAACACGAAATGCAAAGCATAAACCAAACCGTCAGAAAAAATGTCCTTTGTATAAGTAGCCATAAAATGTATTATGGTGAAATACGAATGTGTATAATCTTTCAGGGAACGAAGAACTTTTTACGGAAATCGCAAACGTCACTTATATTATTCACCGTAATATATTATAACCATTATTTTGTATGTCGCATTGGAACCCCCTTGTTTGTAAGGAACCTTGTACATAAGTCAATGGTTGAATTACTGAATTAGTTTATTTTAACTACCTCTTATTTAGTTTATATGATACCTAGTCGGTTTCAGGGATAGTTGATTTATATTCTGTTTTATTCATCAAGGGAAATCACTCTTAGGCTGCTATCTACAATTCTACATTGAGTTTCCACAGACATTACTTTCGAGTTAAAACGGGACTTATGACAAGAAAAAAATCGTGTCTTATGACGTGAAAAGGTAAAAAAAAGAAACACTGAAAAACAGTTGGAAATACACATTTATTTCGCATAATATTAAGAACTAGCTGACCCCCGCGACTTTGTTCGCGTGTTTATAGGTTTTATATAGGATCGGATCGGATCCCATAATTCTTTTATGTACCTAAACTAAATGTAGCCTAAGTTACTCCTTATAACATCACCTATCTGCCATTGAAAGTTCCGTTAAAATCGATCCAGCCGTTTCAGAGATTAGTTGGAACAAATAGACAGACCGACAAACATAAATTTAAACGCACGGCAGTTTAAAATAAGCCGTATGTTCAAAGATCTGGGTCCCAAGTTATTTGAACCCAATACTGAGGGTTGTAATGTCTGTCATTTCTGAACTAAAAAACCTATGACCTTGAAATATTTACGGAATAATATATAAAGTACTACCTTTCTAACAAAAAAAGAATGAGTGAAATCGAACATCGCGTTAATGAATTACAGCTAAATACACGTTTTAACTTTTATCCCCTCTCTCAAGGGAACCGTACTGAATTTCGGGATAAAAAGTATCCTATGTCCTACCTCGGAGTATAAACTGAAATCGTACCAAGTTTCATTTGAATCCATTCAGTAGTTTCGGCGTGATGCGCGGCCAAGATACAGACAGACAGACAAAAATGAAAAAAATTGCAGTTTTGGCTTCAGTATCGATTATAGAGTGCCCTCCCATAAAAAATTTCAAAATATCTTCAATGTACAGAATTGGATCTGTTATAGTTTTATTATATTATAGATAGAAGATAGATGAAAATATGAAAATGGAATTTTTTTGTGCTTTGTACACTTACATTGAAGTCACCTAGTTCAGAGTGCTTAGTCTAAGTTTGAAGCGCTCCAAAACTAAAAGTATACTAGAAGTATACTATTGATCGAATCACAAATTACTTCAGAGCAAAATGAACCCAAAGACTTTTATTTTAGGTCCATTTTACTCTGAAGTCATGGTGATTCGATTCAAAAGTTTTGAAGCGCTCCAAACAGAGACTAAGCACTCTGGTCTGTAGTTATCGCACTATCGTACGCGCATAGTACGTGACACCTATGCCTTTGTGGAACTAACTAAACTGCATATCCCTTTCTTCTACGAGCAACATCCTTGTTGTTTGTAGACTTTTGCTTTCTTAGCCCAGCGGTGGGACTGGGTTTTAAGCGACTAAGAGTATACTTTTAAAACACAGCGGCGTTTAAGTTCATGTATAAACGCCTTTAGGTTGCAGCCACGTTTTGGTCCCTGTTTTTCACACCCCGAAATTCTGTCCAACAAATAAATCAAAGACAGGTGTCTCCGACAGCGTTTTTGTGGTTGATTCCTGCGTTTGTCTTGTGTTGAAAATGCATTTAGATTTCTTTTGACAGACTGGTAATAGAATTTTTTTTGCAATACCTATGGTATTTTAATAGCGAGAAAATAAGCTAGCTGGTCATCTGACGTTAAGAGATTACCACTCCCATGAATATTTGCATCACCATAAGAGCTACCTATGCTTTGCCGGCTTTTGAGGAATTTGTTTATCAGCCTCTTGAATTGCCCCATATTGCAGTTTTAAGGGAACACAGATAGTGGAAACTGCTTCCATTATTTGCAAGTACGATTCAGAAATGAAAAAAACACATTCAAATCGGTCAAGACAGATAGACACACAGACAGACAAAGCGGTCAAACGTATAAAACCCCACTTTTTGCGTAGGATTGAAAATTAATGACGGATTCGGTTCGACTGTAAAATCTCAACCGAAAACACTTCAACAATCGGAACACAATTGTTTTCTATCCCAAATGCCTGCAGCAAGTTGTGAACAATCTGTACAGGGGAGGGATATAAAATATTCAGCCGCTAAAAGCGTTCTCCTGTCGCGTCACTCCTTCTGACCAAGTTTGACATGAAGGATGATTATTTTCGGGAAGTTCGAGGATATTTTTGGAAACCCCTTTAGCGAAGTGCCGGCTGGCAATGACTCATTTATAAATATGTGTATATAGATAGGCCAATTTTATATAGAACTAGCTTTTGCCCACGGCATCGCCCGCGTGAATTTCGGTTTTGCAAAAATCCCGAGGGAATCGCGGGTTTCCGGTTCCCGTTCTCGTTCCCTTCTCCAACCTTTTTTTTAAGGAAGTTTGCTATAGTAATCTACCTATAGCTGCAGCTGTAGATTGCTATAGCAAATATAGATTTTTTCAAAATCCTCGGGAACTGTGAATTTTTTCATTTATTTTTCAGAAAAAAAATTGCAATGTGTGTTTATACTCTATGACAGTATTATTATTAGCAACAGGTTTTGGGAGTAAAATACAATCTTTCCATATTTCTCATCCCTTCCAATCAGAACTTTCAAAATCATCGTAACACACCGTTACCTAAGCGTACAGTAAAATGCTTTTAGCAGGTGAATATTTTATATCTTTCCCGTTGTTTGGTTTGTCAGTGAGTTACTGGCTTCAAGGTGTTTTCCGATGGGCGTCATCGATTTTGTGCGTTTATTTTCGTTTCGCCTGAAGTTTTCGTACATAAATAGTAAGAGCATTAGGCTCTTTTTTGTTCTTCCTACTGATGGACCTTTAAGCTATTTTTAATGCCACCACTACACAGTCTTTTAACGTCCCAATGCTGGGCGCAGGCCTCCTCTCTCATAGGAGAGAGGGATTTGGTTGGCGGGCTTTAACGACTAGAATAGAATAGAATAGAAAAGTTTTTTACTCAAATAAACTTTTACAAGTACTTTTGAATCGTCAATTGAATCTACCACAGGTTCGGAATGCAGTTCCAGCCGAGAAGAACCTGCAAGAAACTCGGCTGTTGCTCTTTTTTTAAAAATAACATTATAACAATTATTATTATTAATGTACATGATTGAAATGCCGTCTTGCGCATTGCTGGAACGAGTTAAAGCCAAGCTTTTTTATCGTTTATATAATCTTCAGTTGTATAATAAGCTTTTTTTATGAGCATACTTTTAATAGAGTTCTTAAACTTGTCTAAGACATATTTTTTATTCAGTTAAACTTTTACAAGTGCTTTTGAATCGACAAATGAATCTACCACTGGTTCGGAATGGTGCTTACTACTGTCACTTGACTATTGTCACATGATAGTGATCAAACCGGGACCGACTACTTGTGAGTCTCCATGCCTCGGAGACTACACCGTGCTCTCCGAGGCATTGAAGTAAAACACCGCCAACTGAGAATTTCTTGACAGAAAAACCCAATGCCTATGAACCCAGAACCTCGTGATCATTATCGAATCGAATATTAGAACCACTAGACCAACGAGGCATTCTTAACGCACTCATTGTTAATTCAAATTTCAAAATAATGAAAAAAAAAACAACGCGTACCAATATATACAATGGTATGGTACTCATGATGGTAATACAATATGGTACAAAAAAGTTATGAATTATGTTCAAAAATAGAAAAATAATAATTACCTAGGTCTTCTTAACATAATCATGTTTTTCGTAATCAATTATTTTGTGGCAATTATCTCGCTTTCCTCATGAAGTTTTGAATTTACGCTTACTAAAATAATGTACATATATCAGTACAAGTTTCTTACTATAGATGTTGTAAGGTTCGTTGCAAATTCAGTATTGCAATAGGACCTCCTTTTGTTGATTTAAGGTATTTTTATGATTATTGATCTGACAATTCGAAAAAAAGAGGTTTAGACAGGAGTGGAAATGGCAGACATGAGATGTAAGCGAAAAAGAGAATGTTTGGAAAGACTAATAAAATGTAAAATGGTATTAAGAGAATGGAATAATAATAATTAAAGGAAATTATATAATTAAAGAGGATTTTTATTATATCTCAGAAGTGGTAAGACAACGCCGACTTTATTATTTTGTTCGATCTCAAAATTCATTTTATTCGATTTGTCGAATTACTAATACAAATTTTATGTTTTCTGTTCGAGCTCTAAATAATGCCGGGTGATGGGAATAAGGAGTCTCGACGTTTACAAACGCCTGCAGCATGTAGACGGACGTCTCGCGGTGGATGATTCTAACACAGCAGTGAGACCGAGTCCTCCGCGAAGCGGTTACCGCAGCCGTAGTCGCAGCCGTAGCCGCGGTCATGTGAGAAGTCGTTCTCGGGAGCGTACGAGTAGCTATAGGAGGAGTACAGGACTGCGAACAGGAGCAACAACGCGAGCGATTTTTGAGGATTGAAAAGGACTTAGGCGTAGCTCGTGGACAATATTCAGCAGAACGACGACGTTATTCTCGTAAAGAATCTCGGGAATGTAGAATTTCTGGTTCCAGTCATCAGAACCGAAGGCTTAGAATGGACAGACCTGAAGATAGGACTAAGTCTACAAGATCATGTACCTAGCTTAAATTTTTTTTTTTTTTTTTTTTTTAATTTTGCGCAATCTTTGGAGGACATGCTGAGATGGAAAAGCAGATATAATGAACCCAGAATTACTTTTATGAAAACTACTTAGCTCTTATAAATCAATGCGATATTACTGGTAAGCGTGCCGCAGATTATATTATACATGGCACTCATTAACGACAAAACGATTAGATCTAGTGCACTTGCACTACGTTGTGAACATCTAAATAAATTCATTAGAATTTTTGATTAGTAACAAAGAAGGATTTGGAGATAGAGTTGTTTTTAAAGATTTATTTTTATTTTTATGTATAACTGAACATTGACTAAAACAGAATGAATACAATCATGTTCAATTTTGGTGATCTTTAGGTTGGTGGTTCGTTCATCAGATCCAATGCTATTCATGGGGGCTGATTAATATTATTGGCCAAAAAAAATTAAATTAAAAAATCGAAATGACATTGTAAGTCTATCTGTTGTACGGACAATAGAACTAGCGGCAGTTGAATTAGAGCAATTCATTGTTGTGTCTCTTTACAACCACTATTGTCCAATTTCGGACTTTTTGACTTTTATTTTTTTTGACAAAAACCATGAACATAATTTGCTCTAAAAGTCAACAGTTAAAATCATTTTAAAGCCATTTTGTAAGATGGTGATAATATAAAAAGAAAACCCAGCTGAGTTTGTTGTGGGCTCTTCTCAGACCAGGGCGAGTTGGAACCCTCGTAGTTTTAGTTTTAAGTTTTCGTAAATAATTATCACCATTAAAGTATACAGTGTACCAATTTTGAATTAAGTTTATTTGACTTGACTTAACATGGCTTAAATGTCGATGATACTAGCATGGATGAAGATGACAAGGATGAGAGTTGGACTAGTTAAAGTTTATGTCTATTTTTTTTTCTTGTTGAAGTTAAAATATTACTTAATGTTATCACTGGTTAAGTTCGGTTTAGTTGACTTCGAATTTTTACTTTAGAGTTTGAGTTTATTACGCCATTTTTTTTTTGTTGTTGTTATTATAAGAGTGATGAGATGATAAAATGTATAGTTTGACAAAAAGGAATACTAGAGATCAGTAGCAAACGTTTTTACATTTAATTTGTTATATTATTGAGTGGTGGCTTCTCAATTTCTTTAATGGTTGATAATATTAATTAATGGTTCATAATATGAAATATTCCTAAGGTACGTTTTTAAGAATTGAAACGTAGGTATCTCGTATGTTCTCGATAGTGATGTATGTAATATTGATTTTATTATATTGATTCTATTGATGTTCTATTGATATTCTATTGATTTTATGATGATTTAGTGAATTTAAATGGTGAGCATTAAATAAGATGGATTAGCTTCGTGACACGATTGCTGTGGAATGATAAGATTGATAAGCATATCTATAATTATTACCATTGAAATACAGAGTAAGGTCATTCACATAGATTGGTTTGAAAGGTTGTTACATATGATTGTTGCATTTGGCGTCAATAGAGGGGTTGATGTCAGTGCAATAGATATATATTATAGAGAGTTATTAAAGATAGATTGAACATCACTAGACGTGTTGATGTCAATGAAAGATTATGTTTGTTGCATTTGGTGTCAATAGACGGGTTGATATCAGTGCAATAAATATATAGAGAGGTACAAAAGATAGATTGAACATCACTAGACGTGGTGATGTCAGTACAATAAATGTATATAGAGAGTTATAATAGATAGATTGAACATCACTAGACGTGTTGATGTCAATGAAAGATTATGTTTGTTGCATTTGGTGTCAATAGATGGGTTGATATCAGTACAATAAATATATAGAGAGATATAAAAGATAGATTGAACATCACTAGACGTGGTGATGTCAGTACAATAAATGTATATAGAGAGTTATAATAGATAGATTGAACATCACTAGACGTGTTGATGTCAATGAAAGATTATGTTTATTGCATTTGGTGCCAATAGATGAGTTGATATCAGTGCAATAAATATATAGAGAGGTATAAAAGATAGATTGAACATCACTAGACGTGGTGATGTCAGTACAATAAATGTATATAGAGAGTTATAATAGATAGATTGAACATCACTAGACGTGTTGATGTCAATGAAAGATTATGTTTATTGCATTTGGTGCCAATAGATGAGTTGATATCAGTGCAATAAATATATAGAGAGGTATAAAAGATAGATTGAACATCACTAGACGTGGTGATGTCAGTACAATAAATGTATATAGAGAGTTATAAAACATAGATTGAACATCACTAGACGTGTTGATGTCAATGAAAGTAGATATGTTTATTGCATTTGGCGTCAATAGACGGGTTGATGTTAGTGCAATAAATATATAGAGAGTTATAATAGATAGATCATCAATAGACGAGTTGATGTTAGTGAAGTAAATATATAGAGTTATAAAAGATAGATCATCAATAGACGAGTTGATGTTATTGAAATAAATATTATATAGTTTTACAAGTCATCAATAGACGAGTTGATGTTAGTGAAGTAAATATATAGAGTTATAAAAGATAGATCATCAATAGACGAGTTGATGTTATTGAAATAAATATTATATAAAGAGTTTTACAAGTCATCAATAGACGAGTTGATGTTATTGAAATAAATATTATATAAAGAGTTTTACAAGTCATCAATAGACGAGTTGATGTTAGTGAAATAAATATATAAAGAGTTTTACAAGTCATCAATAGACGAGTTGATGTTAGTAAAATAAATAGATATATAGAGTTATAAAAGATAGATCATCAATAGACGAGTTGATGTTAGTAAAATAAATATATAAAGAGTTTTATAAGTCATCAATAGACGAGTTGATGTTATTGAAATAAATATTATATAGAAAGTTTTACAAGATAGATCATCAATATACAGGTTGATTTCAGTGTAATAAATGTATAGAGAGTTTTAAAAGATAAAACATAAAATTTGTTGATGTGAGTGAAATAAATACATAGAGAGTTTTAAAAGATAAAACATCAATAAATGGTTGATGTCTGTGAAATAAATGTATAGAAAGTTTTAAAAGATAAAACATAAATAAATGGTTGATGTGAGTGAAATAAATACATAGAGAGTTTTAAAAGAATTTCTGTGAAATAAGTGTATAGAAACTTTTAAAAGATGAATCATCAATAAATGGTTGATGTTAGTAGAACAAATATACTATACAGAGTTTTACAAGATCGAGCATCAATAGACGGGTTGATGTTAGTGGAATAAATATAGGTACTATACAGAGTTTTACAAAATCGAGCATCAATAGACGGGTTGATACTAGTGAAATAAATATATACAGAGTTTTTCAAGATCGATCATCTATAGATGGGTTGATGCCAACAGAATTTCATTTTATTTCAATGGTTTGACTGTTACAATAAAAAGATTTTAAAATTAAGTACCTACAGTAGAGACAGTCTATTTCTAACAAGCATACGATATTCAGGTTTATTTATAATAAGTATTACACTGTTTCTTGTATTACTGTGACGACGTATGGAGCAGAAACGTGGACACTGACGGTTGGCCTTGTCCATAAATTCAAAGTCCCTAGCGCGCTATAGAGCGAGCTACGTTGGGCGTTTTTCTCAGGGATAAAATCCGAAACGAGGAGATTCATAGGAGAACCAAAGTGACCGACATAGCTCAGAGGATCAGTGGCGGTGGACGTCTACAGGCTGATGGATTGGATTAAAAGTATTACAATTTAAAATCAGAAAGGTCAAAACTATGGCCATCAAAGCTCTAGTATCAAATGAAATTAATGAGTGGGCAGATGAAAAAACAGAGATAAACACAGTCAGTCGAAGATAATTGGAACCAACTTAAACTGGAAATAACTGACATTAACTTAATTTTAATTTTGCTGGTCTAAAATTTGTAGGTCAGAATAGAAGTTTCAGAGGTAATAGCGAGGATAGAGATCTCATCGTAGAAATGGTGAGTTCATTGAACGAATTGGATGAAGTGACAACAATGAACTGGTCGCTGGATAGTGGTTAACAGTAGAAGTGTATATGTAAATGAATTAGACGTATCAGTGAAGGAAAAGGAGAGATTGGTCACGGTAAATTTCATAAGTTGAAGGAATTTAGAGTGATGAAAATAGTAAATAAAGTAAGAGATGCAAATGATTATGATAATGAAGAATTTTATGACAGTATTGAAGATAATAAAGAAGATGATCTGTGATGATGACGGTCTTGCAGAGAATGAACAAGGAGTTAGAAGTTCTCACTGCAATCAAATGTAGGAAGCTGAAATATCTTGGGCATATCACGCGTCACGAGAAGTACCGATTATTGCAATTACTAATACAGGGCAAGATTCAGGGACACCGAAAACCTGGCAGACGACGTTCTTCCTGGCTCAAGAATCTCCGCGAGTGGTACGGGATGAGCACGCGATTATTGTTTCGAGCGGCGGCATCAAAGATTAAAATAGCCTTAATGATAGCCAAACTTCGTGGAGGAGACGGCACTTGAAAAAGAAGAAGAAAGAAGATGAGAGAATGAAACTTAGAGTTGAGGAGGTAAAGGAAACAAGTTGACCTAAGGGAGAAAAAAGATTGCTTTAAAAATTTAATGATCATGTTGTTTATGTGAATGTGTGCCGGAGAAGAAGCAATGAAAGTTCAGAAGCGAAAAAATGGAAAAATGCGATGAGATAAATAGTTTGAAACAAAATGAAACGTGGGAAATTGTTGAGGAACCAATGGATGAAAATGTGCGAAGCAAAATGGATTTTTAGGATAGGGTCAAATGGGAGATACAAAGCGGAAAGTGGCAAAAGGTTTTAAACAAATTTATGATGTGAAATGAAGAAATGTATTTGCTCGTGGAACAAGATAGTAATAGAACAGGAGGAAGAGTGATAACTATGAAAGTTGTCAATGTCAATTGCATGTGTGGGAGGTTGGCATTTAGAAAGTATGGATGTAGAAACCGTTTTTTTTTTTTTTTAATGGAACTATTAAATCTGAAGTTTCACCAGATGGTTATGAAATTGAGATAAGGTCTACAAGTTGAGAAGGGCTTTGTTTGGGTTGAGGAAGAGCCCGAGAGATTGGTACGAGTGTTATAGTGAGTTTATGTGGAGCATAAGGTCAAACTATGATTATTGTCTGTAAACAGGATGTATTAGTGGTAAAAAAATTTACATGTGGATCATAATTTAATATGCTTAAAATGAATATATGATTTAAAATATAAAGCAAATAGGTACTCAGTAAGAAATTTCGTATGAAAGACTTAGGAAAAGTGAAACAGTAGTTGGGAATTGATATTGATTGTGGTCCAGAACTGAATAAAATTACTTTGGTTCATTGTAGGTGTATAGAAGGTTTAGCAGAATAAAGGATTCGGAGAGGTTTGAAACACCCATGGAACAAAATTTGTTAGTTGAACTTTTGAAGTTCTTTATTTTGTACAACAGAATCGACCACAATGTTTATGTATTTTCCGTTGATATTATTACTTCTCAAAGCATTCCATATAGCTGAGTGTGTTATGCTATCGAAAGTTTTGGATATCGAATGTTATATAAAGTGGTTTGTTGAATTCGTTAGATTTTTCAATTATATGTTCTATGACATATATGTGGTCAATGATTGTGGAGTAATGTGGTCGGAAACCGGCCTGTTCTATTCGTTGGTTTTTGTCTATTTCTGGTGCTATTCTACACAGAATGATTGATGAAAAGAGTTTATAATTGTGGATAATTTCTGTTGACCTTTCTCTGTTCCTAGTTGTATTTTGTTTCTCTTGTGCTACCTATTTCTTGTTGTGGTTTTCTGTATAGATCTGAATAGAAGGTCGTTGCACATTTTACTGTCTTCTTATGTAAGAATAACTGAAACAGGTATTCAAAAAGACTAACAGAGCCATCAGATTATGATAGCTTTAGAAGAACAGTCATTGAATGAAATTTTTTAACACATCGAAGTTTAAAAGAGCTTATAAAGAGCTGACAACTCACAAAAATTGGATACAATGTTTAACTGATGGAAGCAAAGTGGCTAGAGACAGGGAATACAGTGTTATTTAGTTACTTGAACATAAATATTATGATACTGATACTGAACTGAAAGGAGATGTTTTAGAGTGAGGTTCGTTTGGTTTCGGTAAAGAGAATAAAATGGATGATGTTGTTGTCATATCAAGTATCGAACATGTCATTGTCTTTCTAATCATGTAAATGTGTTGCATTTAAGCATGGTTTACTATATAGTATAGTTGTCTCACATTGAATACTGAAGTATTAATGATAATAGTAAGTATCGCGGTGTATACTCCTACTTTAACATGACGAATGTAAGGTGTTTACCGGATGTGTATGAGGACATACACGTTGTCAGGATGGACGAATGTAAGGTTCGTTGCAAATTCAGTATTGCAATAGGACCTCCTTTTGTTGATTTAAGGTATTTTTATGATTATTGATCTGACAATTCGAAAAAAAGAGGTTTAGACAGGAGTGGAAATGGCAGACATGAGATGTAAGCGAAAAAGAGAATGTTTGGAAAGACTAATAAAATGTAAAATGGTATTAAGAGAATGGAATAATAATAATTAAAGGAAATTATATAATTAAAGAGGATTTTTATTATAATGTGAAAGCAGTTCTGTCAAAGCTGTCTGAAAGTGATGAAAAGGTAACAAACATCCCTTTTCACTGCTTTACCACTGAACGGATTCTGATAAAATTTACACACAGAGATAGCTGGTGCACTATAATATCTCCTGCATATAGTTGGTTTTTCTGTTTTCAACGAGATTGGAAATTCGGTCGATCTGTTATATCCTGGGCCAGTACCCAAAACGGCTGACCAAAGCTTGGATCACGCTTGACCATATTTTAGATGCTCTAACATTTCTTCTAACCCGGCAGTCGGGAAGCAACTTTCGTCCGAGCCGGACATCTCTTAATAATATTTAAGGACCTCTTGTACTGTGTGTATTTTAAAAGTGAATTAATGAATTAATTAAAGTTTAATTTTTTTACTTTAAATAAAGTTTTTTTTTTAAAAAGAGGTTTCCATCGGATCCCATAACAAATTGGTGGCAGCGGTGGGATCCGAAAAATTCCGGTATCCTTAAAAAACGCTCCCGGCTCCGCGTAGCCCAAAATATAAATATTATAAAATAAAATAATTTTCCGGAAGGAAATAAATTTAAGACAGGACTCGTGTATAAGTGTAAAGTGCATCAGTGAAAGTGCATTAAAAATGTAAAGTGCGAAAAGCAAAAGGTGAAAAGTGTAAAAGTGAAAAGTGCGAGTTCCTGTAGTCACCAGAGAGTGACTATAACCTTGGCAGAAGACCTCATCCACGCGGTGCGCTAGTGCCCGTCCGGCCCAGCGCCAGGGGAATTCCCTGAATCTCCGAAGTGAGTGATCGCGTGAGGTCCGGCCGCATCTTATATAAACAAATACATCGCGGGAACGCGATAAGCAAGGAATGCAGCTCTACATCCTGCTTGTAATTGCGACTTACGGACAGTAAGTGATATCTATAAATTTTATCGTTTAAGGCTACGTGTAATATTAATTGTGTTATAATATATAAATGTTAAAGTGTTAACGTAAAATCGTTACGAATTATTATATTTAAAAGTGTTAAAGCGTTAAAAAGCGCAAAAAGTAAAGTTTTCTTTTGTAATTTACACATATATAATTTAAAAATGGCGAAAAGCTTAAATGTTGATATACCCGTGTTACCAGCTACGGAAGTAGAAAAAACACCATCTCCCGCTATTACCAAAAATAAAAATAAAATAGTAGGGGAGATTGATTTAAATATTTTATTAAAATTTATTAAACCCTATGATGGTTCAAGGGACACAATAAATTCATTTTTAACTAATTGTAACAATGCCTATGAATTAGCGACTGAATCGCAAAAATACATTCTTTTTAAATACATTTTAAGTCAACTTCAAGGAAAAGCTGAAATAGCAGCATCAATTAAAGACTTCACCACATTTGAACAGTTAAAAGATTTCTTGAAAACTCAATTTAGCCAGCGCAAACACTATGCACACTTGATTACTGACTTACAGGAATCGAAACAACTAATAACGGAAACAGTAGTTCAATTTTCCACTAAGATTGAGTCAATTTTAACACAACTACTGACTGAAATTTCAATGAACCCAACAAAGAAAAGTGAAATCCCCGGTCGCACAGCAGCGATGGAGGATTTAGCCTTACACCACTTCTTAATGGGATTACACCCCAGGTTATCCAACATTGTAAGATGTCGTTCACCTAGGACATTGAACGAAGCAATCGGTTTTGCAATATCAGAAGAGAAAATCCAGCAAACCCTGTATAGAAAACAAGAGAACTCTATGAGAGAGAAGAAAACCCATAATAATAATTCACAAACGCAAAGGAAAGTTTACAGACCTCTGCAAGGTCCTTATACTTCTTTTGCCCCTAGGCCTCCTCAAGGCCCATCAACTTTTTACAGGCCTCCTCAAGGCCAACCTAATTTTCATAGACCTCCTCAAGGTCAACCAAATTTTAATAGGCCTCCCCAAGGCCCAACAAATTATTACAGGCCTCCTCAAGGCCCAAACAAACATTACCAGTCAAGACCTCTTCAAGGTCAGCAGGCGAATATAACTCCTTATAATAAAGGGAGAGTTAACTTTGTCGATGATGAGTTGACAAATCCACATGAACAATACACCGAGCAAGAGTTTGATGAACAACAAACCGAACAATACCCACACGAACAACAATACACCGATCAGGAATTCAATGAATACCAAGATTATGACGATGAACAAAACCAGGATTTAAACGAGTAGGTGCCTCTTCGTCGTGCTGGTTGAGGCAAATAACCAAACGTGGCACGCATAAAATTTACAAAGTTATTACCAATAACAACAGGTATTTACCCCACATCAATTTAATGACTTCTGGCAGTTCTCGACCTCTGTCGTTACTGTTAGATACAGGTGCGTCAATTTGTTTACTTAAAAGGTCTGCGCTCACAAACACTGTTAAAGTATATCCAAATGACATTGTAGTAAAAGGAATAGATTCGAAAGACAACTTACCACTCAAAAGCCTTGGCTCTGTTAATTTAAAATTAAAATTTGGACAGAACACAATATCACATAACTTTCACATTTTTGACGACTTACAAATACCATACGACGGAATTATTGGAACTGATCTTTTTATGACCTACAATTGCCAAATCAATTATAACACCAATAGTCTTGAGATTAACCAGCAAAAAGCCTACCTTTTGTTTAATGAACCCGAATACACAATCAAACCAAGATCAGAAACAGTTATTGAATGCACGGTACACAACCCCGAAATCAAAGAAGGTCTTATTTTAGATGCGAAAATTTGTGATCAAGTTTTAATCGCAAATTCAATTGTAAAAGTTAAACCTAATAAAAGGATTAATGTCACAATATTAAACATGTCAGAAAAACCCGTTCAAGTAAATTCTAATTTAAAATTAAAATTACATAAGGTCCCCAGTCAAAATTTAAAGATTGCAAACGCTTATGACAGTGCAGTAGAAAGAACCGGAATGGTGTTGAGTTCTTTGAGAACATCACATTTAAATCAGGAGGAGAACAAAGAGCTTCTCGATATATGTTCCCAATATTCGGATATATTTCATTTACCAAACGACAGACTGACATATACCAACGCGTTGAAACATCAAATAAAAACAAATTCTGACACTCCCATTAATACAAAATCATATAGATTTCCCCAATGTCACAAGGAAGAAGTTCACAACCAGATTAACAAAATGTTAGATCAGGAAATAATTGAACCATCGGTATCACCATGGTCATCACCTATTTGGGTGGTTCCAAAGAAAATTGATGCTTCAGGAGAAAAGAAATGGAGAGTAGTGATAGACTACCGCAAACTAAATGACATCACAATCGGTGAATCCTATCCCATTCCACAAATTAATGAAATTCTTGACCAGTTAGGCAATAGCAAATATTTTTCAACACTAGATTTAGCATCTGGATTTCATCAAATTCAGTTAGCTGCAGAAGATGCCGAAAAAACAGCATTCACTGTCCCAGAAGGACACTTTCAATTTAAACGAATGCCATTTGGTCTTAAAAACGCCCCAGCAACCTTCCAAAGGTTGATGAATACAGTTTTATCCGGCTTACAAGGAATTCATTGTTACGTCTACTTAGACGACATCGTCATTTATTCATACGATTTACATTCCCACATCGAGAAACTAGGGAAGGTTTTCCAAAAACTACGTGACTTCAACTTAAAATTACAACCTGACAAGTGTGAATTTCTCAGAAGAGAAGTTCATTATTTAGGACACATAATAACAGATGAAGGTGTCAAACCAAGCCCGGAGAAAGTAAAAGCAGTAAGAGATTTCCCCACTCCATAAACGCAAAAAGACATCAAATCATTTTTAGGTCTAATCTCATACTACCGACGTTTTATTCCAGATTTTTCTTTGTTAGCGAAACCACTAACATCTCTTTTAAAAAAGGATTCTAAATTTGATTGGCGAAATGAACAGCAACTTGCTTTTGAAACTCTAAAGGGTAAATTAATATCTGCACCCATACTTACCTACCCGGATTTTACAAAACCATTCATTCTCACTTGTGATGCGTCAAATTACGCTATTTCTGCAATATTATCTCAAGGAGAAATTGGTAAAGACCGACCAATTGCTTTTGGTTCTCGGACACTCAATAAAGCTGAAACCAACTACAGCACCACTGAAAAAGAGTGTTTAGCAATTGTGTTTGGCACAAAATTGTTTAGACCCTATCTATATGGTAGAACTTTCACCATTGTCACGGACCATAAACCCCTACAATGGCTATTTAATTGCAAAGACCCAGGTTCCAGACTAATAAGATGGAGATTGAAATTAGAAGAATACAATTACAATATAAGGTACAAGAAAGGAAAGGTTAATGCAAATGCCGATGCATTATCCAGATACCCCGTAAATCCAGTCACATTAAATTCAAATGGTTTAAATCCAGCTTCACCCCAAACTCCTTCACAGGAGAATGCCAATATCGATAGAGATTTAAATGAATTGCTAATATCACCACCTTCTTTCCATTTGGATGAAGTAATTTCTGACACGGAAGATCCACTTAATATCCCCACTTCTGATCCTCAAGCTCAAGAGCTTTCCCCGTTACCTGTTGCCGAGGATCTTCCAGAAATGTTTGATCCAATGCCCTCAGCAGAACCTGAAATCTCATTACCACCAGAACCAACTGGTTCACCACCTGCAAACCCTTATGGTTCACAACCTGCAAACCCTTATGGTTCACCACCTGCAAACCTTTATGGTTCACCATCTGCAATCCCTCATGGTTCACCACCTGTAGAACCCGTTATACCAAGTAGAGAAGTAGATGATATAATACTACCTGATCTTAGTCCAACTGCTGATGACTATTCTACGTTTCTCAAAGCCATATCTGAAAGAAATAGAAATTTTAATACACAAATTGTAGAACATAATGAAAGTTTAATGAAATCCCCTGTAAAAACCATATTAATACCCACATCTATAGATCTTGATGAATCAAACCCCTATGTTGAAGAAATATTAGGTAATATACAAAATTCAAAAGAAGTAATAGAAGCTGAAAAACAACTCCATTCATTTCACAAAGTAGAAGCAAATAATAAAACTTACCTTTTTCTTTTTACAAGAGTACACCATTTTGATGAAGCACGTTACACCGAAATATTTGAAACCCTAAAACATTTAAGAAATAGAATGTTAATATTTGGAGATGTAAATGAAATAGCAATTTCAGATTTCAAAAATGCATTTGAAAAGCATAACTTTACAAAAATATACAATATCATATTATATCTTTTCCATGACACAGGCATTAAGGTCAATATACATCACAACAATATAGTATTTCCTACACCCGCTGAAATAAAAAAGATATTACATGAAAACCACGATATCCCCATTGCTGGACATCTTGGTTCAGTACGTATGTATAATAGAATAAAAGATATGTATTATTGGAAAGGAATGCGCAAAGATATAGAAGAGTATGTAAAAGCTTGTAAATCATGCCAAGAAAATAAAGCACTAAGGAGAATAAATAGAGCTCCTATGCAAATCACCAGTACATCTACAGCACCCTGGCAACGTCTTAGCTTAGACATAGTAGGACCACTTCCAGAATCTGGAATAGCTAAATTAAAATACATACTTACTCTTCAAGACGATCTTACAAAATTTTCAGTAGCTTACCCCATACGTAGTACAACAGCAGAAGAAACAAGTGAATGTCTTCTTCATTTTATATCAATGTTTGGCATCCCCAAAATGATCCTCACGGATCAAGGTACAAATTTTACAGCCGAATTATTCAAGAAAACATGTCAATTTCTAAAGATCAAACAGTTATGGTCATCACCATATCATCCACAAACACAAGGTGCCTTAGAAAGAAGTCACTCCACTTTGAAAGAGTATTTAAAATCATATGTCAACGAAGGTCAAACCGACTGGCCTAAATACGTTTACACCGCCATGTTAGCCTACAACACCACAGTACACTGCACAACACATTACACTCCCTATGAGTTAATGTATGGTCATAAACCATTTATACCAAATTCCATTTTTGAAGAAGCACCAGGAGCAACATATCCGGAGTATGTAAAAATGATGCCGAACAGGCTTAAACTCTCGCAAGAGAAGGCTACTCAAAATATACAACAGTCTAAGAGAACTTCTAAAAACTACTATGACTCTCATAGTAGACCGGTTCAATATAAAATTGGCGATTATGTTTATCTCAAAAATCACCTTAGGTTGCGTAAAGGTCTTTCACCTTTATGGAAAGGACCCTACAAGGTAGTTAAAGTCCTTGGAAACAATACGTTGTCATTATTAATAAATAGACGACATGTAACACACCACTATGACCAAGTCAAATTGGCTACGACCAATACGTCATAAAGTTGACGACTTATGTATTCTCTTAGTTGTAAATTAATATAAGGTTAATTTTAAGTAATTATTACTTAACTTAGTTTTAACTTTGATTATTTTTTATTTGTATTTTCAGTCTGGCAATTTACTGTCAAGATTTAAAACATGATGACTTCATTGAACCAATAACGAGCAGTCCTGGAATCTATTTTAATCCAATAGGTTCAGTTAAAATAATTAACGACCATTTACATGTAATTATACCAATTGAACTAGAATATATAAAACCTCACATTGATAACATTAATAGTGTTCTGTATACTTCTCAACATCTTTGTATTAAAAGCAATACATTGAATAATCTTGAATGTCAAAATGTTTTCCAACCACTTTTATCTATGTTTCAAGATTTAACACAGAATTATTATTCCATATCTCATTTAATTTCATCCAAAAGTAAAAGATCAGCATGGATACCCGGTGTTGGCACCATTTTCAAACATATTTTTGGTACAATGGATGAAGATGATGCCATAAAATATAGTAACGCTATTCGGCAATTGAAAGAGAATGATAAAAACGTACTAAATTTAATAAAAGAAAACATTCTTATTTCCAAATTGGCAATAACCAACTTTAATGAAACTTTAATAGAAGTAAACAAAAATGAAGAACGCCTTAATTACATTATTAGTAATTTTACATCTCGTATTAATAACCTTACAGTAATTTCAAATTCACTTTTGTTTAAAACTACTTTACAGGAAGTATTTAGTGTGCTACAATCGAGTTTGTTAAATTTATCCTATAAACTTGAGGATATTGTAAACTCTATTTTGTTTTCAAAAACTAACACGTTACATCCGTCTGTAATCACGCCGAAAGATTTGTATAATGAATTAAGTGCAAATGTAAAATACTTACCAAGACATTCGGAATTTCCAGTAAGTTTAGAACTTAACAGCATACATGTAATAATTAAATTGTCTGAAATTCTATCATGTATTTTAGATGATAAGTTAGTATTCACACTTAAAATTCCTTTAGTGTCAATTGCTCGTTTTAGTTTATATAAAACCATACCAATTCCCGTTGCACATAATGTTAGCATACCTAATTCATTCGCATTAATTGTACCGTCAGCATCCTATATCGCAATAAGCAAAGACAAATCAGAATATTGTTCTTTTAACGATTTAATTAATAAATGTAAATTGGTTATGATAAGTTTCTACATATGTAACGACATTGAAAGATTTAATGTCATTAATGAGCCGGTATGTGAAACCGAAATTATAACTAAAGTTATCCATTCACTCCCCAGTGAATGTAAAATTAATTTTATTTCAGGGAATGTCCACGTCTGGCAAACCATTGGGAATAATCAATGGATTTTTACACATTCTGAACCAACAAAATTACATATTGATTGTGAAAATGGAAACCTTGACACTGTTTTGTTAGGTACAGGAATAGTGACCTTAAAACCAAAATGTAATGGTTACTGCAAAAACACAAAGCTTATCAGTGTAAACAACCCAACGATTAAAGTTAACAAAGTATTTTCAAATTTTAATTTAATTAATGACAGTTGTTGCAATATTATCGCATTTAATAAAATAAATTTCACTCTTCCTTTAAGGTCTCCATATTCCCAAATAAATTCTGATAATTTTATGAAACTTAATGTCAGAACTGATGACGCCCTTATGCTTATAAAAGAATTAGAGTCTAAAATTAATAATGATCCCGTACCGACTCATTCTATTATATCGTATATTTTTATAAGTTTGTGTGTATTGTTTATATTCTATTACTTTTGTAATAAGAAATGTCTGGCTTTGTATGCGAAATATAAAGTAAACTCTGTTAATTCTAATAATCCGGATAACACGGATAGTAATAATGACGTTGTTTTATCCCAATTAAATTCAATTAGACCTTCTTCTCCTACACCAACTGACAGACTTGACTGTTTTCCCACACTTAAAACTAGTGTTTAAATTAGTAAACTTCGCCCTTGAAACCGCAAAGTTTACTCTTAAACAGGGGGGCTGTTATATCCTGGGCCAGTACCCAAAACGGCTGACCAAAGCTTGGATCACGCTTGACCATATTTTAGATGCTCTAACATTTCTTCTAACCCGGCAGTCGGGAAGCAACTTTCGTCCGAGCCGGACATCTCTTAATAATATTTAAGGACCTCTTGTACTGTGTGTATTTTAAAAGTGAATTAATGAATTAATTAAAGTTTAATTTTTTTACTTTAAATAAAGTTTTTTTTAAAAAGAGGTTTCCATCGGATCCCATAACAGATCGGTTATACCTGTATCCTACAGTTATATGTACGTAGTAAAGTCGTTCGTGGTTTAATGTTTGGTGATACGCAGTTTTTGCGCTTTGAAAGTCACTCCCTACACTGGTTCGGAAGTTGACTGCCTAGTCATCGGCCGGTGATACACCTAGAACGAAATTTTGTTTTATTTTACACTAGCGTCATGCTCAGTTTTTGCATTTAAATAATCATCTATTGAGACACTCAAACTCGAATATAACCCGTTTACCAATTTCTTAGTTAAAATTTCTAATAAAATAATTTTATAATTGGGTCTATTAACTATTACTTAGTGCGTAAAGAATTGACAATCACTCTACAGAAAATTGTCGTCCTTAGCTACAAATACGTGTAGACTACAAGGTGTTCACGATTTTACGTGTTATCCTTGCGCGTTGTCCTTATCGCAATCTATTTACGTAGAGCTATCCTTTTCATAATTAGTTGTTTCGCTTATATGAAGGGGGTATGCTTTTACTCTACATTCATGTTGACATGAACAGAGGAAATTCATCACCATTTTTTTATTAGTTCGCGTACGTTGTGTCTCCGCCCTATGTCCTCCTCTAACCACTTGGGCGGTGACTTTCAGTTCCGAGGCGCACTTCACTGAAAAAGGTTTCCAGGAAAAGAAAACTAAAGGATAGGGAGTTCCCGAGTTTCGAATGATGTACGGAACCGTTCACCCTTTTTGAAAGCGGGTAGTAAAAGTTTTATTTTGTATTCAGTTACGGACTGTAAAGCCTTTTGCGGCGTGCCTAATGCTGCTGACATTACTCCCATTGTTACTGAGCAGTAGCAAAAAGCGCCCTATAAGGCTACTGCAGTATTTCAGTAAGCTGAAATACATTTTAAAACAGCTCATTAAATCATCCCCATATTTTAGTTCTTTTGAATTCTCTCTGTTACTTCAAAGTTTAAAGAAAGCTGATGATTCAATAAAGCACAAAAGCAAGTATTTTTATGACGATAATGTATTACAAATCATAACCCTCCTTCTGATGTGGAAAACAAGCCAATAAAGCACTAGGGTCTAGTAGAAATACTACTACTTACTACTAAGTATATTGACAACTTCTAATTCTCATCTGCATATTTTCTAGTGGTTTGCAGTGAGTATAAAGTCGTATGCAACAGTTACTTAGTTAAATTTGAATTCGTTTTCGGTTCTTTTAGGACATTGTCATGACAAAGTTTTAGAAACAAAGTTTGATATGCAAAAAAGCAAGCAAAGTCTTTTTTAACACGATGATATTTTGTTAAAAACACACTTGTTTAATACCACCCCTGGTAACGCGGTGGACGCATGAATATTTCCACTGTGTTGGAAAATTCAAATTCTCATTTTCCGCGGCAGTTGCCCGCTTTATTACACGGCAAATACTGGAGGAATCCCCCAAGCCTCGGATGCGCTGAAGCTTTTTTATATGCTTAGTAATTTTTAGATTTCAAAAAAGAAGGAGGTTTTAAATTCTTTTGAATCTTTTTATGTATGTTCCCCAATTACTCAAAGTCACTAGGACCGATTTGGAAATTCTTTTGTTTGAAAGGGTACCACCCAGGTAGTCCCATAGTCATCACTCATCAGCTGGGTTATTCTGTAACTTAGTTAGCAACTGAAAATAGTTGCCAACGAATTAGTTTGATATACATTGCTGCTTTACTGTGGGAAATATAAAGTGTTTTCATAATTTCACACAGCAAAGCAGCAATGTATATCGAACTAATTCGTTGGCAACTATTTTCAGTTGCTAACTAAGTTACAGAACAACCCCCCAGGTCCACACCTGATCATGGGATCCTGGAGGAATCGATGGAATTCTTCAAATATGGTATATTGAAGTCGGTTTAATTTTTTCTAAAACATAGCTTATAGCGTTTTTGTTCCATCTTCTTTTGCATGGTTAGAGTATTTAGCCAAGTTGAGGGTCAAAATGCCAGGGTATTATCCTTTAACAAACTTGATAGACTTTAGGGTTATCTTACAGAGCGATTGCCATCTGACCTCCGCTAAGGACTAACGACTACTTAACTAGACTTAATTCTAAGTTTCGAATAACTTGTTGTAAGGTATAATTAATAAATATCGTCCTTCTGACTGAATTTTGGTTACGGATGCCAATTTCAACAGAGACTAAGAGCAGGAGATATTTTAGGATGTGAAAGAAGAGAAGTGCACCTGGCACTCTGTTCCCTCACTCTTAGTCTGATAGGAAGGCGATCCAACACGACCAGCATGAGCTTAGCCGCAGGACCGACGGCTTAACATGCTCTTCGATGCACCGGGGTGTAACATTGCCACCTTTTTTGACGTGGTGGAACAGCTTTTATAGTTTCCCCGTTCTGCGTCAGAACGAAGGTTATGTGGGCTCCCCCAGAGGAGAATGGGGGTATACCCACAAAAAAACCACCACGGCATGACCCTCATGCTGTCTGTGCTGGACGCCTGGGGAACCCATTGTATGCATCCCCAGGCGTCCGGCAGCCGGCCCAGCCGTGGCTCCCGCTCGCCTCTGGGCTGTCCCTCCAGAGGCTCGAGCCCTCCCGTAATTTTTTAACGAGGTTTTCTTCCTCCCGCGATAGGCATTGTTGCCCCCCGCCCCGGGGTGTCTCACCCCCAGTTTCATCCGCAGTGCCCTCTGCTAATCAGAGGGACACGCGGAGAAACCTTCCTCCGCCAGGTAACAGGCCATGGTATTGGTTGGTATGGTAACAGGTATTGTTAGGCCATGGCTAACAATATCCCCGTAGGAAAATTATTAACCATGTTACCGGGGCGCACCGGCTCGAATACTGCTCTTCCCCTCGGACGTATCCAAGAGGACCAGCAGCATCCAGGCACACTGGGAAGTTACCTGGCTGGCACCCCGTAATATCGCCACCTTCCATACTCCAAACAGGAAATTTCTGAACAAAAAAACCCAATAACTTTTTTTTTGCCTGACCCGGGACTCAAACACGGGACCTCGTGATCCAAAGCCAAACAGGCCACTGTAGGTTTTTGGTTCAATCTTTAGCTGTTTTCTGGCTCAGTTGGCCACTGAGTCAGTTGGATGAGTCAGTGAGTTACATATTATTATGAACGATAGTAATAAAAGTAAGAGTACATTTTCAAAATACTTTCATTGTCATTTTACAATAATATTTAAGTAGCCTACTTCATACGGTCATTGTCGATTGTACTTTGTAAAGGACAACTTGTGACTGCCAGTCATGAGGTTTTTTCAGTGTGTAGTATACGTTTACATATTCTACTGTATTCTGGATGTTGCTGTGGCGGATTTCAACAACTTCATCGCTAACTTTCCATCCGAAGTTGGGGTGAGATTTTGTGTATTTTTAAAGAGAAGGATGTGGTTCCGTAAATCTTTGGCTGAACAATGTCGTAACAAAGAAACACTCTACAAATAAATAATAATAAACTTTAAAACTCTACAAATATTTTGTAGAGGTCTACTTGCGTACTAGGCAAATGTTTGTTGTGACAGCCAAACCGACCAAAGGAAATCTTGGCTAATGCTAACTCATTCTTCGCGTGAACTTGCTCATGAAAGATCCCTGGATGGAGTGGAAAGTCGGCCTTAAGCAGACGTAGATCCTCGTGAGTCGAGCCGTTTTAGGTGTTTGTATAATTCAGCAAACGACTAGAATTATCTGGAATAAAAATATTAGGTACACGTTTATTATTTAATATTACTTATTTGTAATCATCTTTATTATCATTATCAATTCATTACCAAGCCAAAGACTTCACTGGTCTTTGATAACATTGTGTAGAACTCTCAGGCATGCACGATGTTTTCCTTCACCGTTAAAGCGATAATGATATGCTTAAAACGGATAACTCGGAAAAGTTAGAGATGCGTGCCGGGAATCGAACCCGGTCCCCTCGGAAGGGAGACTCTAGGCCACAGAATATATAATAGTACTACGTTCTAGGCTTATACAACGTTAGTTTTACTTTACGCAAAACCTGAAAGTAGTTTGTTCAGAATCAGTAACAAAATCGAATCCAACCATTTTTATATAGTGTTATATTTTTGTCCAAAAATATTTTGAAATCTTACAAGCTTAGACACAATGATTTACCGCGCATTAGCTGACGCTCGGCACACAGCGGCGGTCATTCAACTCGCGTCGATCGCTAGTCCCTGCGGCGACGGCTTGCGGTGACCATTTTTTTCGAGGACAACGACGCAACATAACAAGCTTATAACTTCGTTACTTTTCATTATATTTTTTTGAAATTTTGTATGAATATTCTTAATGTAAAAATATTTGACACGTGTTTCGGTTTTTGCGCAAAGTAAAACTAACGTTGTATATTATGTAATACAACTTGTAATATCTTGCAGAATGCTGTGAGTACTGCATGGAAAAGTTTGGTAAACGCTATCACGAAACCAGTACGGTTGAGATATATAAGGCGTAGTAAGTTCATTAATACACTTATCCATACTAGTATTATAAATACGAGTGTTTTTCCGTCTTTTCTTTTTAACCCCCGACGCAAAAACGACGGGGTGTTATAAGTTTGACGTGTCTGTGTGTGTATGTGTGTGTGTGTGTGTCTGTCTGTTCCCCTGTAGCGCTCAAACGGGTGAACCGATTTGAATGCAGTTTTTTTTTGTTTGAAAGGTGAATTAGTCGAGAGTGTTGTTAGCTATGTTTGATGAAAATCTATCCAAGATGGCCGCCGCTACAGAATGGCGGATTGCATATTTTTTCAAAACTCCCTTAATATGAGTATCAAATGAAAGGGCTTGAATAGTAGAATAGCACTATGCAAATCCAAGATGGCTGCCGCCACAAAATGGCGAATGTTGGGGGTTTTTAATTTTTAATTTATACTTACTTGTCACGTCTTAAATTCTGAACCAATGTTGACAAAAAAGTCACACAGATAGCTAGAGCACCTTGGAGAACACCTTTCATATCATTTTATAGCATTCATAAAATATTTATATGTAAATAATTTTTCAATATTCGTTCTCGTAAAGTGGCTCATGAAGTAAAGTAGACTATAGCCGCACAAGTGCGGTAAAATAGTAACCTTCACGTAAGCCATTCACATAATATAAATGTTATAATTTTGGTAGCTTATCGAAGTTATTGGTAAAGTTAATAGGCAGTGCTAAACCATGCCTATTAGTGAGTAGGATATATTAGCATATTCCCTCGCCTGCGGCTTGGGTTCTGGAACGCACGCTTCAACTACTATATTTTACTGGGCGTAATTGCAACATAAATAACTATGATAAAACTTTAGCTAAAGCTTATAAAAGTACGAAGAACGAAAGAAAGAAAACACATGTAATACACATAAATGATTATTTATTTATTTTATTTATTTTATATATTTATATTTTATTCAATAACGGTATCACAGACAAACAAATATTACGTTACGTCGTATATACATTACATTATTCGTCTTTGACACCACTCAGAATGGCTGTACAACTCATCAGCGTTATGCCCTGCATCATATAATGCGTAATCATATATTTAACATCAAATCACTACATAGTATAAAACAAAGTCGCTTTCTCTATCCCTATATCCCTATGTCCCTATGTCCCTATGTATGCTTAAATCTTTAAAACTACGCAACGGATTTTGATGCGGTTTTTTTTTTTAATAGATAGAGTGATTCAAGAGGAAGGTTTATAAGTAGAAAAATTGGACCCGGTAGGTGGCGCTGATAGCGGGCAGGACGACGTCTGCCGGGTCCGCTAGTAATTGTATAAATCAAATCACATCAAACAAAACACAAATCCCATATAAAACTTATATATTTCCCAGAAAAAAGAACAACCACTACTCAGTCAAGTGACATGACGTATAAAACAATGGATAGGCCACAGCAGTACCAATTCGTGAGTGCAGATCAAAACGAGGCTGATGTCAAAGCGATTACCGTCACCGAAACCAGCGAGTACATACCGAAGACCGATTACAAACCGAAGACCGATTACAAACCGAAGACCGATTACAAACCGAAGACCGATTACAAACCGAAGACCGATTACAAACCGACTACCGATTACAAACCGAAGACCGATTACAAACCGAAGACCGATTACAAACTAAGAATACCGGTTATCAAGCAACCCGAGTGGAAATCATTGCTGCATTGGAGCAGCTTGCAGCGGCCTAGTATACTTCAGATCATACAAGAAATAAGAGATAGGAGAAGAAGTAAGTAGACATGTCACAGGGTTTTCGATAAATCAGTATTTTTATACGACTGCCTGAAAAAAGGAGTATATTGTTTTCAGGATTCATATGTGAGTTTGTATATTCCACCATAACTTCTGTACGCCTAAACCGATTTTGATGAATGAGGTGTCGTTAGAATTCTTAGCTTATTCCGGGTGACATAGGCTCGTAAAATTTAAAAAAAAAAATGTTGGCGTGACCATGGTCCCCCATTAAAGACTAAAAACGATTTTTTTTTCGAAAATCAGATTAAGTTCATAATCATCATCGAGTAGATTCCAAAAATAAAAGGGCAGCAGGGCCACAGCATGGCAGTCGTATTTTTTTATTTTATTAATGGTTTGGCCAATCAGCAACTGATGCTGTGGTCTAGTCTTGGGTCGGGCTAAAAATTATGAGGTATTGGGTTTTTCTATCAAAAAATTTCCCAGTGTGCGGTGTACGGTACGGTGTTTCAACCCCGTGCCTCGGAAAGCTCGTTAATCAGTAGATCCCGGTTATTATCACTATCATGTGACAATAGTCGTTAAAGCCCGCCAACCCGCATCGGAGCAGCGTGGCGGGACTTAGCCCTAAATCCCTATCTCCTATGAGAGAGGAGGCCTGTGCCCGGTAGAGGGACGTTAAAAGGCTGTAGTGGTGGTGGGTGGTGGTGGATGTTTAACTGAGTGAAAATGATTTTTTCAGAGGGAACTACCGTATCTACAACTGACACAACCATCACAGATACCGCAGAACGTTCAGATAGGGTCGCCGCATACGACGGCGAAGACAGCCATTTTGGTATTTTGATTTTCGCATGAACTTGACCGTAGACATGATTAAATAAAGTGGCTTTCAAATTTAATATTCTTCCTTGATTTATGTTACAATTCAATTTTATTATCTATACTAATAAATAAAATTGAAGTGTCTGTCTGTAATTTCGAAATAACTACCACATATTAAGCTCATATGGTTATTTGGACGATACCATAACCGAATCACACGTTTTTAAAATTTTTGTCCGTCTGTCTGTTTGAACGGGCTAATCTTCGAAACGCCTGAACCGATTTTGACGAGACTTTCACAGACAAGTAGAGGATTAACCAAGAAGTAACATAGGCTACTTTTTTAACGGACTTTCAAAAAAGGAGTTGTGTCGAAATCGGTAAAAAACGCCCTGATAGGTATTTTCGCTGCGCGCGACGGCCGACGCACGCTCGCGCTGCATGGAACTCCCCGCGCTGCGCGCCGCGCGCCCCTGTGCCCTGCTCCCGTCGTACGCGGTACCGCGGTATGCCGACGCGCGGCGGGGGGCGGGTGGACCAGAAATCTACTTATCCCTCAGGATTTGTGAAAAACCGAAATTCACGCGGGCGAAGCCGCGGGCAAAAGCTAGTATTCTAATAATATTGATATGCATAACTTATAAGCTAGTCCAATAACTTTAAAGATACCTTGCGTCAAATCGTGTAGTTCTGATTTTTTGCAGACTTGTTCATGATATTGGCCATGAATAATCCAATCCATCAAAAATCCATCAAAAATCGAAAAAACCGCGAAAATTTCGTTTTTTTTTTGAGACTTTGGTGAGTATAACCCTTAAAGATTAGTTTTTGATATTGGGCCAATATCATAAACAAGTCTGCAAATAATTTTTTTCAAAGAAAAATGAACCGACTTCAAACCATTCGAACTAAAAAGTTTAAAATAATTTTTTATTCATTTAGATTGACGATTAAACTACCTAACTCAAATGATATATAATTTTTTGAAGTCGGCGCCAAATGACTCATACTTTTCAAGTCGAAAATATGCTCCCCGCGTCCCGGACAGCCTCACCCTCCGCGACTATTATGGTTCACCGCGCTCGCATTAAAAAGTGGATAGTTACCTACTCTGATTTTACTAAGATGAATTGAATGTGGTTTGGCGCCGACTCCAAAAAATTATATATTACTAGATTCTGCCCGCGGCTTCGCCCGCGTGAATTTCGGTTTTTCACAAATCCCAAGGGAATCGTGGATTACCGGCTCCCGTTCCCGCTCCCTTTTCCAAACTTTATAGGTACCTACTTTCAAGGAAGTTTGCTACTAATATATTAATATATATATAGCTGCTCGTGCTGATTCATTGACTGACTCACTGATTGATCACCCCTCCTGTAAAATTTTGTATGAAAAATTTTTTTTTCACGCATGGTTTCGTATAGAGGACAAAAATTCATTCGGAACAAAAATATGGAGAGAGCTGATGATTGAGGATTTCAGAGACGAGCGAATGGCACGCTTAAGGTATTGAAGATAGGTGGGGGGTGCTCAAGCAAATGTCACTCGAAACGTCATCCAATTGGCAGTGAGCTGAAAAAAAATTCAAAATGGCGAAAAAAAGATGGCCGCCATACAAATTTCATCGGTGTCCATCTCGGAGGGTATAAAAGATGGAAGAGTGGTTTCTTCGTAAAAGATGATCAAGATCAGAAGGTCTACCTGGTGAATAGAAAAAAAAAAATCAAAATGGTGGAATTTATTTTTCCATAGGAAATGTATGGCGAATATTGAAGAGACTACAAGTTGTAAACTATGCAAGGCTTTGATGCGATTCTTTGGAGAACTCTCAAAGAAAAATATGGAAAGACATGATGATTGAGGGTTTGGAAGATGGATGAGGAGCCCGGGCAGGGTATGTTAGATAGATGGGAGGTGCTCAAACAAAAATTACTCAAAACCTCATCCAATTGGCACTGAGCTGGAAAAAAAACAAAATGGCGGATTCAAGATGGCGGCTATACAAATTTCGTCAGAGTCTATCTCACCAAGCATAAAAGATGGAAGAGTGGTTTCTGGGAAAAAGATGATCAAGACCTAAAAGTCTACTTGATGAACAGAAAAAAACAAGATGGCGGAATTTATTTTTCTACACAAAAAAAAATTATTGATGGAAAAATACGGAAAGAGCTGATGATCGAAGATTTTGGAGACGAATGAAGAGCACGGCGAGGGTATTGAAGATAGGTGGGACGTGCTCAAACAAAAACTACTCGAATCCTCGCGGTCCGCTTGCGGGCCGCGCACCCACGCGCCATACTAGTATCTACCTATAGCTGTAGATATATATTTCGTTTTTATCAAAATCCCGTGGGAACTGTGGATTTTTCCAGGATAAAAAGTGCATACGCATACAGATGCATGCAACTATTGTAATAATGTGCTATGTGAGCGCGATTTACCTAAGAACAGTCAACGCCATCTATCGCGTTTTTGGAAGTCTATATCTATTTTAGTCAGGGTATGTTTTAAGTCAGGGCATAAGCTATATTCATTCAAAATTTCAGCCAAATCGGTTCAGTAGTTGCGGCGTGATTGAGTAACAAACATCCAAACATCCACACTTTCACATTTATAATATTATAGTAGGATTAGTAGGATTGGTATTGTGATTATGTGTGATAGCTTCTGCCCGCAGCTTCGCTCGCGTGAATTTCGGTTTTGAACAAATCCCGAGGAAATCGTTGATTCCCGGTTCCCGTTCCCACTCCCTTTTCCAACCTTTATACTTTCTATCAAGGAAGTTCGCTATAATAATCTACCTATAGCTGTAGATATAGACTTCGGGTTTTTCAAAATCCCATGGGAACTGTGCATTTTTTCCAGGATAAAAAGTAGCCAATGTGTTGCCAATGCATGCAACACAGCAAACTATTACAATAATGTGTTATGTGAACGTGATTTACCTAAGAACAGTCAGCGCCCTCTATGGCGTTTTTGGAAGATTATATCTATTTCAGTCCCACAGGAATACTTTTCCGGGATAAAAAGTAGCCTATGTTTTAAGTCAGGGCATAAGCTATATCCATTCAAAATTTCAGCCAAATCGGTTCAGTAGTTGCGGCGTGATTGAGTAACAAACATCCAAACATACAAACATCTAAACATCCAAACATCCACACTTTCACATTTATAATATTAGTAGGATTGGAGTTAGGTAGTTTAATCGTCAATCTAAATGAATAAAAAATTATTTTAAACTTTTTAGTTCGAATGGTTTGAAGTCGGTTCATTTTTCTTTGAAAAAAATTATTTTATGCTTTTTAGTGATTTGTTTTCTTTATATTAATAATAATATAAATGAAAACTATGTAAAATAGATTATGACCTATATATTATGACCTATATATTATTAATTATTATTAAATATCCTGTGACATATTACATACATTTTATGTGTCATACTAAGTATAGGTGAATGGTTTTATAATGTTCTAACCCAACCTAACCTAACTTCCGATCTATACAAGATTAGTTTGTATGCTTACTACTCTTGTATAATTTGGAAGACCTTGATTAAAAAGTAATTTACAATCTATACGCGACCAGTTTCACACACTTGCGGTTTGGCTTTGTATAGAATGGAAATACACGTAACCGTGCACAAACTCCAAGGAATCACTCTATAGTACAGCTGTACTGACTTCGGCTCAAAAGTTTTAGCAAAAGGTCAATGTTACGTAGCCGTAGCAGAGTGAAGTCTTTTGACAGAATAGGTATATATAGGTATTAGACTTCAGCAATAGGTCTGGCAATTTCAGAGAACATATTAGTGACATATGTATATATTTATGGGTAACTTCGTACGTAAGAATGATAACTCAATGTGTATAATATACTAAAACCTTCCTGAAAGTATGTAGATTACGATAGTGAAACAATCATCAAAATCGGTTCATTAGTTGCGGAGATAATCGCGAACATACTTACATACATACATACATACATACATACATACATACATACATACATACATACATACATACATACGGGTCGAATACAGAACCTCCTTTTTTTGAAGTCGGTTAAAAATCAGAACTACCGGATTTGATGCAAGGTACCCCATACATTCAGACGTTAAAGTTACTATGCGCTGAGTTCCAACCTTAGCCGCATGTTTGCTGTCAAATCACCGAGATGTAATAGCCCAGTCAATTTAGACTTCCAAGGTTACAATAATTCACACCTGGCTGAAAATTGGTAGGATTGTTCGAAACACTATTATAAATGAAATGTGAAAAGTCCTCATCGATCCGACACCTGAAAAAAAATTACTCGGGGGCAAAGGTCACAAAAACGGGTTTTACACGATTTTCAGCAAAACGTTTTATCATAAAATTAGCTGAGACAAAATTGTAGATCAGATAATTATCTATAAAAAATGTCTAAATACTTTTTTCTTAATAACCACCGTTTTTGAGATATAACGATTCAAAAAGTTAAGTGTCGAAGTGTTCTAATTTGACCGGTCTATAAGTACATCGGCGAACATCCCGTTGTCCTGCCACGTCAGGTGAGAATAAAAGATTATTATATACGCGATATAAAGAGAGGTGCTTTTAGCTGAATATAAAGCTTAGATATTCATAGCGCGCTAAACTGAACTTTATTGCATCCAGTAAAGAGTTGTTTTTTATTTGAATGTATGTTTAGAGTGAGCCTTATAAACCAATGCACTATTAAGTATTGTGGGCCCTAGCTTGCATTGAAACATTTTTATTTCATTGCAGGTGTGAACACTAGAAAACAAGGTACCAATTTCGTACCACCGCTTGTGAAACCGAAGAGAAAAGCTGCTTATATTTCATCCACCACTGCAAAAATCACAGAGACATTGCCAACAACTGAAGACACAAACACCGTAGTGTTAAAGTTAGGGAAATTTCGAATTAATATTAACTATAAATGGTTATTAAATTGACTCTTAAGATCAAGATAGAAAGAAGATACGAATAAATTATTTATATTATGTAATTTAGAAAAATTAAAAACACACGCTTCTACGTCTTGGCTAGATCGATAGACTGTTTTTCAATTCCTATAATGTAACAAGTATAAATTAAAAATTTAAAAAACTCCGACATTCGCCATTTTGTGGCGGTGGCCATCATGGATTTGCATAGTGCTATTCTACTAGTCAAGCCCTTTCATTTGATACCCATTGTTCGTAAATATTCGGTAAAAGTCGCGATGGCTTCCACAATTTGGGCAAATTTCATCGTCAATTTGTGGGTAGTAGTAAGAACTGCTATCCGCGCCTCTCAATTCGCCGCGGCGCGCCCCTCGCGCCGCCAGTTCGTCGACGTACGCGGTCGAAGCCACGCGACGCCCAGTGCATCGGCTCGACGGGCTCATCATTCTCGGACACTAATTATTGGCAGCTGCCTAGTGCACAGTGCATCGTCATCATTGTGTACCTCAACCCTGGGTATCAAGCAAGGCAACCATTAAACGTAACGAGCGACGGGAGAACTGGCATCGTTGAATGGTAGGTGGTAGTTTAAGCTATTGCCTATATTTTGGTGGTGACGGTTTGCCCGGAATAGGAAGCTATCGATTTAACTCACCGAACCATCGTTTTCGCTTCGGGGTTCAATATCCCCAACACCCATATTAAGGGATTTGTGAAAAAATATGTAATCCGCCATTTTGTAGCGGCGGCCATCTTGGATCGATTTTCATCAAACATAGCTAACAACACCCTCGACTAATTCACCTTTCAAACAAAAAGAAACCGCATTCAAATCGGCCCACCTGTTTGAGCGCCACAGGGGAACAGACACACACACACACACCACACACACACACACACACACACACACACACACACACACACACACACACACAGACACGTCAAACTTGTAACACCCCGTCGTTTTTGCGTCGGGGGTAAGTATGTAATATTATTGGAACCACAATATAATTATATAGGTATGATAATCTATTAGGGCTTCCAAATGAATATACAACATTTTATAGGTGTATGTATGTATGTCTGTCCACGTATTTCTCCGAAGTTATCAATTGGATAGTCACCATTCTTATTTATTTTATTGGCTTACATTTAATTGGAAATTTCATCAAAATCGGTTCAGTAGTTTCTAAGACATAGACTTTTCTGTAGAAAACAGCCGCGCAAAACTTTCTACTGACTCTCAGTCTGGTGGCCAAGGCATAAAATAAACAAGCTGCCGGCACGGAATTAACTTGGAAAATCGATAGACGCGGCAGCGGCATTAATAAAACACCAAAATGACACGCTCATTGTCTCCGCCTGACGAGGGTGTGCCTGACGACTCAACAGTTTCACCTGCTGCCTGAAACACTCAGGCTTCAGTTCTGATATCATTATTTATGTATGTTTTACTGAGCTTTGTATATAAAATTACGTTGTGCGTGTTTTCGTAATTCTACTCTTACAGCTTGACCGATTATGATGACTTTTGAAGTGAAAACTTCTTTAGTTTGAACTTCTTTAGGCGCGTAATGCACTTTTTAGGTGAACAAAAATCATGGAGCTCACGTCATCGTCACTGAACGCTTTCCATGAGCTATATGTATGTTGTGTATATATGTGTACTTTTTGGGTGAACAAAAAGCGTGAAACTCGCGTCATCATCACCGCACGCTTCCCATGAGCTATTTTTGTATTCATGGGGTCACCAGGATGGTTCCTAGCTATAGTTGGACCCGGTAGATAGCGCTGTTGGCGTCATCTAGATATTTTTAATTTTCTGACCAAATATTCGCTATGTTGCTAGTTAGATTTGTTTAAGGAGAGGTATACAGAATCAACAGTTTCTGAATCCCCCACGGCTTAGAATTGCAGTACCCTGCAGCATCAGGACTGAAGAGCTGGAAGCCAGACTTCAATGGACCAAAGGGACTCATCTTTGAGACGGTTGAATAGTTTAACAAATTAACTATTTCTACGTTTTCTTCCAAATACGAAATCCTCGGTTTGTGCTCACAGACCAGTAAGCCTACGTGTTTGACTCATGCTTGACCGGTTTTTTAGTGTAATATGTTTTATAATAATAATAATAATAATAATAATCTTTATTTCGGAATTTGATTTCCATATTTTGTTAGTAACAATTTACTTAAACCTATGTTAGTTCCTAACCTAAATTTAGAAATTAAGTACTTAAATCTACACGCGCCCCCTAGCCCTGACATGAGCATCGTTCCAGGCTCTCCAGAGAGGAATGTAGCAATAAAGAGTTAGTTATGTTAGTTTTTAGCGTTAGCGCTAGAGTTAGTTATGTAGCAATAAAGAGTATAACTATCTAGTTTATGTTTGAATATATTTTATGGTTTAAGCGTAACAGACAAACATATCGAAACAGATCCAACATTCCTTCCACATTTTCCACGACGCAAAGGGTGCTCAGTTATTTTATAGCAATGTCGATTTGCAGCAATGTCCCACCTTTTTTACAGGCACTATTTTTTATTGCGAAAAGCCAATATGTTTTCTATATTATATTACGTGCTAAATATGTCTGTAGTATTATCATTTACCATAGGCTATCCGATCCTGCAATGAAAAAACTGCCCGTTTCACAGCAAATGTTCTTTGGGATAACTCACCAGCCCCCTGGCTTGGCGCCAGCATCCAAAAAATGTAAATTGCTATACAGCCCACTCGACAAATAAACTGGAAATCAATCAGTGATAGTGGAAAAAGCTTTTGACCAACATGTTTTTTAATTGTACTTTAGAATATTTTACTTTTTAAAGTAGAATTAAAGTTAAATCTTTACGTAAAACCATTTAAATAAATAGCAACTCTTGTTACGACACAATAAAGTGCAATTCAGTCGCAGTAGTGTTTAACCTACACTTTGCCTCTCTTTCTATCGCGCAGCTCTTATCTATTCCGACTAAGTAAGAGCTATTGAATGGGTCCGACCAACCGGAGCGCATTGTAGGCAATGCGTACTGCGCCTACAGTTCACATCAAGATATAATATAACACGAACATGGTCCTCTTAAAAGGGATTTCTAAACTTTACCCTGTGACTCATTTGATGCCATCTGAACCGGTGCATAGAGTCTTGACTTATCACAAGAGCTACAAACTATGGGATAGTCCACTTAACTTTTTTTTATATTCTGCCTAAAGAAGAGGTCAACATTATGCTTTCTATTATATAGGTATAACAATGTCGGCATTCTAGCACCAAAGTCTATCAGTTCTTCGAATTATTTTATTGCGAATAGTAAGATTAGCTCGCCAACCTGCATTAGAGCAGCGTGGCGGGTCTAAGCTAAATCCTTCTCTTGTGAGACAGGAGGCCTGTGCCCAGCAGTGAAACGTTAAATGACTGCAGTGGTAGTGCCCAACAGTAAAATTATAATCCACTTAAATTATTATACCTACGCTCAAGGGCGTCGCCAGCCGATGGCCAAAGGGGGGGGCAAGTTGATGATATTATAGTATAGGAAAAGTAAAAAGTATTGTTGGTACAGTCGACAGCTTTTGAAACTGATTGTAGATTTTTTTATAGATACTTTTTTAATAAGTTGGTACGAAAATAGTGCAACGGGTGAGGTTTAAACCTTAACGGAGGAAAAAAAAATTGAAAAAACCAAAAATGTGCGAAATTTTTGCGGTTTTTTGAGTGCTGAAAAGTTAGCACAGGTCTTTCGAAGCTGCAAACTTGGATTTATACCAACTAGTGGTAGTGATCCTAACAACATATTAAAAAAACACAATTTTCCAGTGACACTGCAAGCAATGTCTATATTTTTTCAAATCTCTAGGGGGGGGGGCAGCTGCCCCCCCCTGCCCCTACCTGGCGACGCCCTTGCCTACGCTACTAACACGCAATAACTATTAGGTATAACTCTTATAGGTTTTTTCCCTTTCAGAATAAAACAAACACGCTCCATGACAAATGATAGACGCAATAACTCATCAGCCCGCTGGCCTCGAGCCAGCTTCGGAAAATGAAAATTCGATACTGGCCACTCGGCAAAATATACAATATGTCCATCATTGGTAACGAAAAAATGTTTCGATGCCTCTAAACTTCTGGATTTGCCAATATTTTTGAGTGTTTTATTGTTGACTCTATTTATAAATTGATGATAAACATTTACGATGATGCTAGAATAAGTTTCATGTCTCTAAAATCTCCTGCATTTCCATTTAAAAATACGAGTAAGTAATATTGAGACAATAATATAAAAGAGGAACTAGTTAATTATTTCTTCATCTGGTTGCTTGTAGCATCCACCATCACCACCACTACAGCCTTTTAATGTCCCACTGCTGGGAACAGGCCTCCTCTCTCATAGGAGAGAGGGATTAGAGCATAGACCCGCCACGCTGCTCCGATGCGGGTTGGCGGGCTTTAACGACTATTGTCACATGATATAGTGACAATACCGGGACCGACTGCTTAACGTACTCTCCGAGGCACGGGGGTGAAACACCGCCAACTACAAACTCCGGGCTAGCACTGAGAATTTTTTGACAGAAAAACCCAATACCTAACAAATATTTGCCCCACCCGGGAATCGAACCTAAATACATAAATGAACTTGTAAGTTGTAAGATCTTCTCAAAATATATTCTAATCCATAGTTTTTTCAAAGAAGGTTTTATTCAAAGGAAACGAATACGAAGGGTTATCTCTTCCATCCATCATAACTCTCAAAAGGAAAACTCTTCAAAAACATCCCAAAATTTAAAGGGATCTGAAACATGTAACAATTTCCGTAAGTCGTTGCTCTTTCATCTCCACAATTCATCGCAAAGTATCCCAGAGATTGGAAAGGGAACATCAATAAAGTAATATTTTATCATTCCTTCCACATATTTATTCCAGTACATTGAGTTGTGGATCTTAGAGATGCATACTTCCATACGTCAAGCGCAAAAACTGTGCCCACATCTATTTAAATATAAATACGTGATGGAACTAGTTACGGAGAATGCAGATGGGAAATACAGAAAATATGGAAAATTCAATAATTTGTTTCTTATATTGAATCCTACACGGCTTGAGTATGTGACTCCGTCCGATATTAAAAACAAAACCATATTCTACCGCTAACCCTCCGACGTGTGACCCCGCCTGACGTAAGGCACCTACAGAGTAATTTTCAAAGGCAGGTGTGCGGAAAAGTGCGGGAATCCGGATGGCTGACGTCAGCGCAGGTTTGCTGTGTTTTTGCAGAAAGCAGATCAGTTCGTCAGAAACACTATCAGTTCTCCTAGGACAGCCGATTTAGGCTTGGGGCCGACACAAATTAATGAATGTTTTTGAGAAAACATAATATAAGTATGTATTTTTTACTATTGTTGAAAATATGATATTTCATATACTGAAGGTAACGAAATTATTAACAGACATAGTAAAAGCAGGTACAGGGTTGGTTAAATGAATGTCAATAAAAACGACTGTGCATTACATTGCTACCTCTATAGCACATCTCACCTCTATGTGCCAATCATTCCTCCTCACTCCTTTGTAGAATGTAGATATACAAATGAGGCCTCGTATCGCTACATCAAAGTGATCGGTCAAGCAAACTTAACTCCACGTTCGACCTGGCTGAATATTGTACTTTTGTATGTGTTCGCTTGTACTCGTTATTTACATATTTGTAATTTATCATTTTTTACCTGTTTTGGATCAAAGTTATATTTTGTTTCAGTGGTGAAACTAGGCAGCTAAGGTATTATCGAATTTTGTACATATACTCATCCATTATTGGTTTAGCGAAAGTCTACGTACTCATAGTGACTGCATGGTATGCTACGCCGTAGCTTATTAAGGCTGTTTTACGCCGGAGTGACAACATGCGACATAATATTATACAGTGCGACATGCTGCTATATCATAGTCTCCTTGTTATACTAATATTTTAAGGCAGATGTTTTTTTTTTAATTTTTAGCATGGCATGATTTTTATCAAAATTATAGCACTATTTAATTCTAACCATCTGGTATTGAACCGCGAAGGTTTCATCTCAATCGGGTCAGTGGTTTTGTATCGTGCGCTCTCTAACAAAAAACACACACATTACAATCACTATCACTACATAGTATAAAACAAAGTCGCTTTCTCTGTCCCTATATCCCTATGTCCCTATGTCCCTATGTATGCTTAAATCTTTAAAACTACGCAACGGGTTTGATGCGGTTTTTTTTAATACATACAGTGATTCAAGAGTAAGGTTTATAAGTAGAAAAATTGGACCCAGTAGGTGGCGCTAATAGCGGGCAGGACGACGTCTGCCGGGTCCGCTAGTTTTATAATAGTAGAGAATAAAATGCGTTATTCAAGAGTTATTTTACAGAGTTGGCCGATTATTGGTAGGTTTATTTGCTTTGAAGTTTTCCCTTTTGCCTTAAACTCGTGAAAATAGGGCGACGTGAGGGTTCTAAGTTATATATACCGGTATACCTTTTTGTAATATAAAAATTTCTTCAACTGATGAACTTTCGTAGAGGGTTTGGTATACAATTTTGACTTAGTTTATTTTATCAGCCAATATTTAGAATAATCCTTTATTCCAGAATTTAACTTATTTTTTTGTTATAATGTTTGTGAGAAACCAGAAGTGATACTACTGTCACAGAATACTAAACTTTATGACATTAGACTTTTCATAGATTTATAAGCTGTAGATTATAGCACTTTTGTGTGATTCTTTAGCGATAATGAGGTCTTAGCGCGCTTTCTACAATATACCTCTTCACTCTTGTCTTGAATGTATTTGGGTGGATTTCCCAACAGCAAAATTCGCATGGCATGGGTGAAATCGGTACTGTCCAGTGGTCCAACGTTAGTATAAAGATCTAGTATTTTTTTCTAGGTAGAATAGGTAGATACCTATGCGAGACAATAAATATTTATTGATTAGGACTGCAGTTTAGGAAATAAAAAATTTTTAAAGCCCCGAATTTATCATTTCGGTAGCTGTCCTCACAACCTTTTCCAATGTAATTTCCCTCATAAATCAAAAAGTATTGCTTATTTAGGTATATGGCTACTTTTATTTAAATTGTGAATAGTGACAGTATAGTTATAAAATAATTTTATGATAATATCTACTTAGTTTAATAACTGGTAAGTAAAAATGCTTGTGTCCCAGAAAGTCCTCTCATCTCGGTGTTTTTTTTTAAATCGATTGTAGTTTTGCATAGGACAACTCTAGCTCTCCCCTCGTGCGCTTAAAATGTAGGTAACAGTGTGGTCTATGTGCTTATCGTGGGAGGAAATGCGCCGCTTGCCTGTGTGTTCCCGCAAAAAAAGTAAGTAGTTCAATTCGGTGGCATGTGACAAACTTCTTATCATTTCCGTGTACAGGTATAACTTGTCTTGCAATTAGTTGATACATATAAAATACTATTCAAGAGTGCGTAATGGCAATACGTTTATTTGTGTAATATTCATATCATCTTATGATAAATAGTCTTCTTGTAATGCAAATTTTTGTCCGTATTTCTAATTTCGGTGTTATCATTTCGGTGGATTCGGTGGGCTAAATTGTCAACCGAAATGACAAAAAACTCACCGAAATGATAGAAATTATCATTTTGGTTTTTTTAAATCTTAATTATCTCATTTCGGTGGATTGCTTTATCATTTCGGTGTTTAATTGTCTCATTTCGGTGGATTATTTTATTATTTTGGTAGATTATTATTTGTTTCGATGAAAATTCAGGCCAGCAGGTAATTTTTTAACTAAACCACTTCAAAAAAAGAGTTTATGTATTTGACCCGTATGTATGTATGTATGTATGTATGTATGGCCGCAATTATCTCAAAGACTAATGAACCGATTTTGATAATTTTTTCGCTATCGTAATTAACATACTTTCAGGGAGTTTTTAGTAACTATATTATACCTACGTTCATATAATTCATATGTACAAATTAATATAAGTGTACACTTACTTATGTTATCAAAATATTGAACCTGTACACCGATTTTCCCCATATTTGGTTCTACACTAATTTTTTTTTACTCAATAGAGAAAGTTTATGAAATGATCGCAAAAAGAATACATGAACTGTTGGTAGGTAGAAGGTAGGTGGTCAAAAACACTGAAAAATAAATGAAAACCAAACCAAAAAGGAAAAATTCTAGTAGATAACGAGCTTAGCACCTATGTATATTAAAATATAGGTTTTGATTTTTTGTTCATCAGTTTTTTGTAAAATCATCATGATCAACCCATTACCAGCTCACTACAGAGCACGGGTCTCCTCTCAGAGTGAGAAGGGTTTTGGCCATAGTCAACCACGCTGGCCAAGCGGATTGGCAGGCTTCACACACCTTTGACAACGTTATGGAGAACGTTATTTATTTTAAAGTGTCAGGTGAATTCAAAGTTGAAATGTAATCTACTAATCTACTAACTATCATAGACGTATTTTTTTTTAGAATGCCGAGACGAATATTGACCAAAGATGAGAGAAAGGAAAAAAGAAGATTATACGAACAGAAAAGAAAATAACGAAATAAAAGCGATCGAGAAGAGTTTCTTAGAAAAGATAGAGAGAGATATGCAAGAAGAAAAGCTACAGGACTAATTTTTTCGAGGAGTACCTCAAATTTTCACAAGTTCCGAAATCTACGCAAAAAAAAACGCAGCCAGTTCGAAAGCATATTATTATAAGAAAAAAAAATACAAAATTCAGACAACTCGACAAACCTTAGTGGCACACTCAATTATCAATGATGATTTAGAATCTAATGGAACTTCAATTACACAGTCAAATAATGCATCTGCATTATCTATACGTTATCATATTCTTGGTTGGTCACAGACTTTCAAACTGTATGCATCATAATATTGATTTTTTTTTCTCTTCATTTAACAACAACTCTGAAATCTCAATAACTCCATAAAATTAGAAGCCCCTTAAGTGTCGCAATATAGAGTTTACACTGTATTTAAGTGAGTGCGAAATTATTAAAATAGTAGAAATTAAAAGACTGATTATTGCTAAGCTAAGATTAAAATCGTTAATTAAAATATCTTTTCATTTAATTTTATTCTTTTCCTTTTATTGTAGGTAGGTGCATTTTTTGTGTGAAATCCAGAAGAATATCTAAAATTAAGTAGAACATACGTAACTAGGTTAACAAATTGTCACTCATGATAGTATACAACCTTTCACACTTGCTAAGAGTGCATCTATTTAGTTAAAGTGTTAAGTTAAAGTTGAGACTGCTCAGTAGTATATTTAATATATTTTCAGTGAATTTTAATTTCGGTGGACAGTTTCTATCATTTCGGTGGCTACTTATATCATTTCGGTGGCTAGTTTTATCATTTCGGTGGCATCAAAATTTTAAACACGTATTCTCACGAGTTTATAAGACATATTTTGATGGCATTCAATACGAGCATAAACAATAACAAGAAGAACAATAAACCATAGTTCAAAGTTGAAAAAACTTAATAATAAAAAAGTCCACCGAAATTCAAGAAAAAACGGCTTTGTTGAAATTGCCCCATTTATACCTTTACGTGGCAGGAAACACGGAGGTCAGAAGAACGTTCCACATCTTTTGGATCATACCAAAAACGTTGAACGATAGCGAGTAGATTGGATGTCAACCAAATAGAGATGCCAATGTTCACATCTTCTTTCAGCTCAGTGCTGGAACGGCGAAGGAGGACCAAGATTGTGCAATTCCTTAGCATAGAAGACCGATAGACGACATTGCGTCGGTGCTATAAACAGAGCAATTTTCCCTGCGTTACTGATTTCACCCCTAGTAATAGTGATTGATCAGCTATGGGTACGGCTGGTGACGAAGCCAAATGCGTTGAGTTGGTAAAGCCATCTCCCAGTTGGCAAATGTACTCATTACCTAATCGACTCTAAGGCTGGTAGTGTGAGGTGTTATACAAGCGTAAAGTACCGCTTCACCTTGTACAGGATACCAAGCTTTCTGGCAGCTGTTTTAGCCTTTGACTCAAATAAGGAAAAATACAATAGCAAATAACAGCCAAGGAAAACTACATTTAAAGAAATGTGTACATAAAATATATTATTACATTTATTTTCCTCAAGCTCCCACGCACTAAGCACGATTCCATTACACGTTTTTATCTACACTCAGCGCGGAGCATTATGGTACATATCTCACTACAGAATAATCTAATATCGCTTATGTTTGTACGTGTGCCATAAAGGCATTTTTATACCCAGCAGGGTGAATGTAAAGCCTCTTTACAGGGATGCTAAAATTTTATGCCGCCGGGAGTTACTTCGGATTGAGTTAGGGGGCTTTAATCTGCGTTGACGTGTTTTGTCTTTGGAATAACTTATAACACTGTTATAAACGTTTTTGTTGGCATTAGTTTTAGAAATGTGTACAAAAAAATCTGATGATGATTTTTTATTCTAGTAGGGATCTGCCAGTACAGTACTGCTTTCCAGTGTGAGGTCTCAATTGCAGAACCGTGGCACCCCAACGTCTGTTGGTTCTTCGATTCTATTTGTCCTGCCCATTGGAGTTGTAACTGAAGAACTGAAGTGTAGTTCCCGTTGAGCTATGTTGGTGACTTTAGTCCCTCTACGGATCTTCTAATTTCTGATTTCATCACGAGCTCTCTCCATTGTTGCTGAGTGAGTAGTGACCCTGTGATCTCTTATATCGTAAGAACCATAGTTGGCGAACATGTCTCAGAACCGTATGGTATCAGTGCACTGGCAAAGGGCAACACGCATTGTTCGAAGAATTTGGTCTTCAGGTACTGAGGGATTTCAACGTAATATTCATTCGATAGACAACACATGAGTCACAAAGAGCCGCTGGAGATAAGCGGCGTGAGACCACGACGTATGAAAGTACAAACAAAGACTCCGGTCCAGCATAAGACGTCTATAAATAATCATAAAAGCAATGTGTAGAACTTGTTTACTTTAAGAGTTACTTAGAATCAAGTAAGGGGACTATAATCTGAGCGGTTCTGGGTATTTTGTAATAAGTTAATATTTTGTCGTTAAAATGTCTATTTTTTTAATAGGTAAGTAGATATCCTAAGTCTGAAAAAAGATAGAAAACCAGTCTGAAATTTCCCTAACAGTGTGTCTGTTAGTTTATTTATAGCTTTGTCGCCTCAACTACCTACTCAACAAATTTCAATGTTTTTCACAAAGCAACATTGCCATAATCTGTCTGTGTGTGTGTGTGTGTGTGTGTATGTGTGTGTGTGTGTGTGTGTCTGTCTGTTCCCCTCTGGCACTCAAACGGGTGGACCGATTTGAATGCGGTTTTTTTTGGTTGATAGTTGAATTAGTCGAGAGTGTTGTTAGCTATGTTTGATGGAAATCGGTCCAAGATGGCCGCCGCTACAAAATGGCGGATCACATATTTTTTTACAACTCCTTAATATGGGTATCAAATGAAAGGGCTTGACTAGTAGAATAGCACTATTGCAAATCCAAGATGGCTGCCGCCACAAAATGGTGAGTGTCGGGGGTTTTTTTTAATTTCTAATTTATACTTGTTACATGACTAATAACATTTTGCACGGATGAAGTCGAAGACTAGTTCTTTCGTTTTTGAAAAATTGATGCCTATAATGATTCAAATATTATTTAGCTTTATATATATACTAGTAGGGCGCGTGGGTGCGCGGCCCGCAAGCGGACCGCGAGGTTTCGCTTTCGGGTGTTTTGGTTTGAGCAGCCTCCACCTATCTCTCCCATATTCCTAATCCTCGATCATTATCACTCTCCATATTTTTTCTCCGAATCATTCTGCTCATCAAGTAGGTAGACCTTTTATTAGGTCTTGATCATATTTTTCCAAGAAACCACTCTTCCATATTTTATACTTGGTGAGATAGATACCAACGTTTGTATAGCCGCCATATTGAATCCGCCATTTTGGTTTTTTTTTTCAGCTCAGTGCCAATTGGATGAGGTTCTGAGTATTTTTTGTTTGAGCAGCCCCCATCTATTTACAATACCCTGCCCGGGCTCATCAAACATCTTCCAAACCCTTAATCATCATATCATCCCATATTTTTCTTTGACATTTCTCCAAAGAACCGCATCAAAGCCTTGCATGGTTCACAACTTTATACTCTCTCTCAATATTCGCCATACATTTTCTATGGAAAAATAAAGTCCGCCATTTTGAATTTTTTTTGTATTCATCTAGTAGACCTTTGGATCTTGATCATGTTTTGCTAAGAAACAACTCTTCCATCTTTTATACCCTTCGAGATGGACACCGACAAAATTTGTATGGCGGCCATCTTTTTTTCGCCATTTTGAATTTTTTTTCGGCTCACTGCCAATTGGATGACGTTTCGAGTGACATTTGTTCGAGCATCCCCCACGTATCTTCAATACCTTAAGCGTGCTCTTCAACCGTCTCCGAAATCCTCAATCATCAGCTCTCTCCATATTTTTCCTCTTAATGAATTTTTGTCCTCTATACGAAACCATTTGTGAAAAAAAAATTTTTCATACAAAATTTTACAGGAGAGGCGATGAATGAGTCAGTGAATCAGAACGAACAGCTATATATATATTAATAACTATAAAACTCCGAGAGGCACTGATTAAATATTGTGCTGTAAATGCGGCTCGGTAGTCCGCAACGTCGTAAATATCTGCATTTACTTCCACACTAAGAAAGTTATAGTGCAATAAAAAATATAATATTCCTCCGCCTCATGCCTGGAGGCGAATCAAATATTGAACGTACACACACTTATGTATCGCACTATGTAATATACTAACACTTATATATCACAAGTGGCTTAGATTGAGTATTTATTTCTGTTTACGTGCGTTTCTGGGGAAACCCTGGGGCTGCGGGCTCACAGGCTCAAACGTTGTAGAACTCAAAAAGAATAATTCTTTTTCATGTTCTAGTCCATGTCCTTGATATTAAAAATATAAATTTGTAAAAATGAAGTACCTAAGGGCGTTTGTGCACTTATTCGTTTTCGATTCGTTTTCGTGTTTCGTGAAAACACGATTCGACATAGCCTTCCTTATAACTGTATGGGCGCTTGTGCACTTACTCGTTTTCGATTCGTTTTCGTGTTTTTAAATTCGTGAACTTTTCACATCGAATCGTTTTAAAATAAGGACGCATGCGGAAAGGTGTGTGCGATATTCATAATCACTAACCTTAGTGTTACTGCTAGTATTTCTTCACAGAGTACATTGAATATAATTTTTTCTGCAGTTATGCATTCTCTAAAACGTGTGTATGGCCGAGTAATCTGTTCTTTTACTTATATGGCACAATATGATATCGAAAGTAGCAACATTCATTCGATTGTAATTATTAAAAAAAGATTTTTCATGATATCTCAATAAGTGATGATCGATAAATGCTCCTAGAATAGAACAGAATAGAAAAGTTTTTTTATTCAAATAAACTTTTACAAGTACTTTTGAATCGTCAATTGAATACTTCTGTTTATAGGATGTATCCAGAATTTTTTCATTCTCCGGCGCCTACGAATGTATAAGAAAAGGGCAAAAAGCTGACGACGATTAAATGCAGCACACATTATGAACACGGTTTTATCTATGAAATGCTTAAAACGTATAGTGAAATCACGATTAAGTGCACAAATGTCATTCGTGAATTTTGTATCCGTTTTTATGATGTACATTAAAAAAAACGAACATGAATCGAAAACGAGTAAGTGCACAAACGCCCTAAGGGTTATTTGTGGAAATAAACTCTTCACAGCATCGCTTTGAAATAAGCAGAAATTATATTATAATAATAAGTAATTGAAATAAATATTACAAAAAACATTTGTTAATTTGACTCCAAGATGAAAACGTGAAAAGGATATTTATTACGAGAATCAACTGATACCCACGACTTCGTCCGCGTGGATTTAGGTTTTTAAAAAATGATTCTAAAACTTTATCGTCTCTTTATACCCCTGTAAGGATGTAATTTCCAAAAATTCTTAGTACACGTTTAAAGTACTCAAAGTACCAAATAAATCTCTAGGTCCACCCGTTCAGGCTATACGTTTTATGTTAGCCAGTATAAGTATAGGTAAACAAATACCTAACTGCTACATCAGATTTCACGATTCAGATTAATAAAATTAATATTTGGAACAAAGGATCAAATTAAATGATTGACATTACAAAACAGTTACAGTTACTTACTATTCGATCGTAATTACTAAATCAATCACGTTAGAGTGTAACATGTTAAATCATCAAAAATAACATTTAAAAGAATCAATAATAACCAAATGTAACCGTAGCCCGCGTAGAGCTTCAGTATTCCGGACGCCGTCGAGGCGAGCGGGCATTCACGCTGCTACGAGTATCTACGGACATGGTTTCGTAGAGTTATGAGACGCGAGTAAATATATTATTTCCTGTGTGACTGTAAGTGCCCATTATGGATTGGAAAGGATCTACTGTAGTTTTTCTTGCGCTTGTGGCAGCGGTTACGGGAAACCCGGCGAAAATAGGTAAGTTTAAATAAGTTTTTATTGTTTATTGGTTAGGTATTCGGTTGTAGCTTGTTCTCGGGAAGGCGTACAAAGATTGCCTAGATTTAATTTCCTACTACTTAATTATCCAATGTACGAATAAAACAGTTGTACTGTACCTACATTTAAAATTAATAATAACTATTAATATTGATACTGTTAAATATCTGGTAGGAACAGTTTTAAAGCCTATTATAACAGTAACCAATTTATATGATTACCAGAAATAGGCTACGCTTTACGACAATTGAATACATTTTACCACTGTAAGTAGTGTTTAATAAACTATTTCACTACTTTACACAAATTAATACTGCACTGTAGATTTTACGGCAGCTTTCAATACATTTTAATTTTGTAGAGGCAATTGTTACTTACGATACATTTAAACATAGTAGAATTTATCACTACCGATGCAGTGATACATTGTAGATTTTACGCACTTTCGAAACATTCAAAGATCAATCTTGTTTTTGTTGTTAGAAATAAAATTTTGTTACACTGTTGAGTTCAGTTATCTTCGATACAAATTACAGTGAAACATTGAAACATTTTAGAGTTTGAAATATTGAAATCAGTTTCCATTTAATTTTAATCACAGTCGATTTTATTACCTACATTATAACATTTGTGTGTGTAATGTTACTTGCGAAACATTGTTTCAATATTGATTACAGCAATGTAAGCTTTAGTTTACACAATTTAGAATTGAGGAAAACCCCTAGATGACAACATGTATTTTAACTCATTAACTAAAACTAAAAATATAACTCCTTATCACTTTTATCATCATGTTCATGTATGTACCTACTGTAGATATAAAATTTGTTTTTAAGCGTTAATCTTAAAAAATACTGTAGTTCTTATCGTTAGTAACACTTCATGGATTTATCAAAATATATTTGGTTATTATTATTTTTTACGCAAGTTTTGAAAATAAAGTATCTCTTCAGATGGTTCCTGTATAATTAATTATTATTTATACTTAAGTTGAAATCTAGGCGTATCAGTAATTGTAGTATACAAAGATGAAAGACTCCTTACAAAAGTACCTAGTTCATAAACAAAAAAAAAAGAAAAGAAAATCACCCAACGCGTAAAGCCTCGAGAATTTCGCAAATGGCGTAGCCGTCTACGAAATACGAAACAGAGACCTAGCTACGAGCATAATGCGCTACGTATAGTCGTAGACAGATGTCTATTAAATGATGCTACGAAGTCTGGATTTTAGGGTTCCGTACCCAAAGGGTAAAAACGGAACCCTATTAATGTCACTCTGGTGTCTGTCTGTCTGTCTGCCTGTCCGCCGGTCACAGGTCCCTATCTCACAGACGAAATGAGTTACAAACTTGAAATTTTGGTATTTTGTGTAGAACGTTGACCGAAAATCATATATTGAATTAGAAATTGAATTAAATTATACTTAATGCTTTGTCCTCGAGATCAGCATAACACATGTAGTCACACATACGGTGTTGCCATCGCGCACTGAAAGTTGAAAGCCCTAAACTAAAAAATGAAAGTTTTTTATATTTATTAGGTGAGGGTACACAGTACACACACCTCCGGTCTATATATACGTCGGTATTGTGTTCCGTTGCTCATTCACATTTCAGTGCTCTGCCGGAGCGCACGTATTTTAAAGTAATTTCAAATAATATCGTAAATTATTAAATTATAAATTTAAAAGTGTTTAGTGTCACGGAGAACGGAAGTAATCATGACAACTTAAGAAAATTGGAGAGAAAAATCTTCGATCAACATCGAGTTTCAGAGGTTAGTCAAGTGTTTTTCAATAATATGTATACAGATGAAATTACTTACCTACTAGCTTTGATGCGGTTAACTTTTGGGGTTAACACTTCAAAACACAGGCTATAGGTAAGCGCGTTTTTTCACGGGCTGGGCTAATACTGCGAGCAGTTTATGGGACTGTTACTTTATTAGTATATGACGTGAACCCATACGAGTGATGCGGGCAGTCTGTGGGACTGTCACTTCACCGTAAACGCGATATACCGCCCGACAAGTGTTATCACTTTAAAGTATACGCGAGGCCAAAAGAGGCCATATCGCATTAAATCTTCACGTGTAAGACTAATACTGCGAGCAATTACAAGGACTGTTACTTTATTAGTAGACGTGAAGCTATACTAGTGATGCGGGTAGTCTGTGGGATTGTCACTTCACTGTATACATGGAATACCCGACAAGGATTGTTACCTTATTAGTATACGTGAGACCATACAATAAGTTAATATGCCGGCACACCGGCATTGATATTTTTACTGTCGCTGTAATGACAACGTCAGACAACGATTTAACCGTTACTAAATAAAAATAAATAAATAAACAATCCTTTCAAAGAAGCACTCAATCAGAACCAAATGTGTTTATTAGCTCATCACGACCACAGGTCACAACCGTGGTAACAGAGGCCCTGGTTCCAACTGATGACGTACCTCCGATTATCGAGCTGGACTCTGAGAACTTATGGAGATTTGGGAATGACCCATCAGTAGAAAACTATACGAAAGGGAAATTCAAGGCCTTGCTATTTGTTTACAACAAAGGGCGTACCAGATGAACTATGCAAGGAGTTACGGTAAAATACCTATTTCCTAGTAATTGCACGCCACACGCTAGTAGATGCGCCAGCGGCCGCGCCCAAATCGGAAATATATATGAAAATAGGACCACTATTTTGGAAAGCGACGAAATGAGCCAAAAGCAACTGGGCTAGGCTATTTCCTGTCTAGGAAGTACTATTGATAATTACACTAATAATTGAAGAAGACAGGGACACACAGATAACTATCAAATCTCTGTGGGATTCTATTAAACAATTATTAAAATCAACATTCCGATTCAATAGTTCGTCGGAACTTTATTCTCCACGTTTAAGACGAGGATTCAAGGGCGAGAAGACTACGTCGAGAACTCCGCCTGCGAGTAAGTTTGGCAGTGGACAGCATCGCACGAGTCTTTTTGGTGCAGTCCTGGTACGGGTTCTGAGGCCTGGCCTCTTTGCCCGGGTGGAGCGCGAGATTACTCTGCGCCCACGCTGATCTGCAGCCACCACAGTCGTCGCTAGAGGGCAGGGTAAGCAACAACGCTGGGAGACTGGCATTTTTTATAAATCTTGGTCCCTAATGTAAGTACCCACTTCGGGTCCTATTATATTATGTTGGCTATAAAATACCCTTGTCATCACGTGTTATACAGAACACGATCCGTGCAACGAGCGCTTTATATCAAGCATATTCTTGATACCGAAGCCAAACGGTAAAAACATTCTTAAATTCTTAATTTGAAACTTAAATTCTTAAGAAAATTATATAAACAACATTTCAACAACTAAGCTTGTTTCAGTGAAAATTTTCAGGGAAACAATAAACTTAAAAGATCCTTAATTTATAATTAAAACTCATAATAATAAAAAATATCTAAGATTCAAATTTAATAACAACTTGGTGGTGTAAATTTTTTCTTTTTCGTTCAGCTTGAACACTGCACATTTTGTATTCAAAAAATAACGAAATTGGTTGTCGCGCGCTCAGATCCTGTGGTTGTCGTCATCATCATGATGAGCCACCTAGCCGGCCCAACACAGGACACGGGTCTCCTCTCAGAATGTGAAGTCTTTAGGCTATAGTCAACCACGTTGACCAAATGCGGATCAGGGGACTTCACATGTCTTGAGCATCATTATAATAAACTCAGGCATGCCTCACGCTGTTTCTGTCATCATTAAAGTTTAATTGCTTATGAAACGCACATAACTCCGAAAGATGGGAGTTGCATGCCGAGAACCAAAATCGGTTTCTCCATAATACCTAATTGCTATTTGGTACCGTACATCTTGCATGTAGGTTATAAACTTTACCGATAGCTGTACATAATATGCAAGTTTTACTTTTAAAAATAGCCAAGAAAACTATGACTATTTTATGAAGATACCTAACATCATTTACCTACCGTCCGATTTCAATCGAGAGTTAGTGCTAATAAATAAGCCTATTAGCTAAAACTAGATACGATGAGTATCTACAGTTAGTAAATTTTTTTTTTGCGATAGTTCAACTACGGGGTAGCACGTAGGGGTCACGACTAATGGAGCTTAGACAACCGAGGAACGCTCTTATCATATCGACTATTTAGAGCTTGTTTTAAATTTTTTTTGTCAATAAAATAATAAACAACTTACAAATGATATTATACACATCAACAACACTACTGCCAGAACTTGGGGACAACAATTATCCCCATCTAATTTGCATAACCAAAGAAATTTAAAAAAGGTGTCAACCTGGAAATATATTCCTAATTCTATTAATTGATTTAATATTCATTAATATTACTTCGGCATATGTGGGTCATTTACATACGCATATGTTTGGCATACATTGTAGTAGCTGACGCATACCTAATCGCATAGAATTCATCCAGAAATCAAAAATGGGAATTGAGTGATTCTGTTTTTTCAAACAAAATATATACAATAAACACGTTCCTGTTTCCCGGTGTAGATATTTTCAATTTATGTCAACACAAGTGTTCTAACTATACATAGGTACATCCTGGTTTAGAAATCTTGACACTATAGCCATAATAGGTTATGCAGTTACCTTATCAAGATCAGAAACGTTTTATCTACCTACGGGTTTCCTCCTGTTTACTCTACGGTCCTAAAAGCGTTACAGAATATTGTATAAAGTGTCAGGTTTTGTAGTGGTCTCTTTTATGGCCCACCCAACCTTAATACCGCTTATTTAGAAAGCTTCTTGTTTTCAAAAATTTGGTCCAAATAAACAAATTATTCTATTCCCCTCCAACAACCACGTACGCCGTCAATTTACCCTGTCTACAGGTCTCTTATCCGGGTCTTGTTGTTGTTGGAAAAGCGTCCCTTCAGCGGTCCTTAACATTATGGTGGCTTCATTCTCCAAATCATCGATAAAACAATACTTAAAAAACCTAAAGAAGTGACAAAATTTTTGTTCATTTGGAAGTGTTAATGCTTTAATGCCTCAGTCAGCAAAGTGTTGTTATTCTGACTACTTTATTCAAGGCAGGTGCCCAATATGGCACTATAAGCAGCTGATGATCATCAGCCTTAACCCGGTTTTTTTTTCCACTATATTTAAGCGACAATGAAGCTGAAAAATGATTTTTCCGGAAATGGTATTCCGAACCAATGGTTTGATGATCCAAAAGTACCTACCTACCTACTTGTGAAAGTTTTTTTCTTTGAATAAAGAACTTTTCTATTTTATTTTATTCTAACTTAAGGTATCCTTAGATTTCGCTTGCCCTTACCGAAGTATAATATTATTACTTAGAAGACATCTGAAGTTTTTTAAAACAGATTGTCCTTGTGGTCTCCTAACGATAGTTTAGGGTTATATAAACATTCACGAAAATAAGTCCCTTTATTATCCCTGGTGAGAAGTAGCACAATACTTGTGAAATAATAAAAATATTAAACCATATCTCATCTCCCCACTTTTTGGCAAAAGATCAGATATTTACCTAGTCTTAACAGTATAAGCATATCTTAATTTTACCAGTTCACTTCGGGACAATGTCCATAACCTGTTTATCAACCTAACGAAATCACAAAAATTACCTACTTTCAGCTTAGACATTGGACCGCTGGTTTAACCAGCTGCTTACAGAATGTGGAATACGTAATATTATACCTAACGTATTTACACAGCGCAAAGCACCCGAGATGCTGTCAAAGCGCGCAAATTAGGATTGATTTTTAATTGATTAGAAAAACCCCGCTGGAGCGGTCTTCTCAAGTAGGTACTTATTTGTTAAAATTGACAATAGTGTGTACCTATATTGTGGTAATAATGATTCCTTTACAGGTCAATTCTAAATAACAGTAATCTAGATGAACATTGTGGTAATAATGATTCCTTTACAGGTCAATTTTAAATAACAGTAATCTAGATGATTATTAATTGTTATATAAATGCATAAGAATATCTTACATAATTATTATACATTACAATCCTAGAAATCATTAATTACATTGTATCCTACAATATTATTGCAATCAATTATATAATCGAGCATCATAAGCCCATAAGCCAGTTCACGTATTAGTTATTTCTACTGTAAGATAAACTGGCTCAAGTAGATAATTATTATTAATAATTTTTTTAACTACATTATTATTAATAAAAAATATAATTAATAATTAATTAAAAATAATTGATTTAAAAATAAAATCATATAATTGCTTAATGTTACATTAAAGAATGTTACATTATCTGGTGAATAATCACAATGATTGCAATACATTTTGATTAAGGATTGTGATATTTCAGAAGCTCTCAAAGTCTACATGTGTTATGCTGATCTCGAGGACAAAGCATTAAGTATAATTGATGATTAAACGAACTTACCTGTAAGTGAAGTTCTATCATAATTATACGAAGGCTTTGTCCGAAGAGATCAGCAACCCACCCTCCCACATTTTTTCCCCCAAAAAATAATCCCTTCAATATCTCCTGAAATATCAAATCAGGAATGAAAGATCGAGGCTCTGAACTAAATGAGCAACGGAACACAATACCGACGTATATATAGACCGGAGGTGTGTGTACTGTGTACCCTCACCTAATAAATATAAAAAACTTTCATTTTTTAGTTTAGGGCTTTCAACTTTCAGTGCGCGATGGCAACACCGTATGTGTGACTACATGTGTTATGCTGATCTCTTCGGACAAAGCCTTCGTATAATTATGATAGAACTTCACTTACAGGTAAGTTCGTTTAATCATCAATTATTTTTCAAGGGGGCTCCCATACATGAAAAAGGAGCCGAATTTTTTTTCTAACCCTAGCTTGTCATTGTTTAGAACTAGAAGAGTAGAGTAGGAATATATTATATTTTTTTAATTTTTTGCTTAAAAAATAAGGAAATGGGGGGGGGGGGCATCAAAATTGACAGTTTTAGACCATTTTTGTGACGGGGGCTATCTCAAAAACTAAACTATCTCAAAAACTAGTTAGGAATATGATATTTCAGTATATTATGTACCATATGCTCTATTTAAACAACAAATACTGAAACAATGTTTCATAAAATAGTTTATAAGCTATGACCCAAAACAAACGAACATTTTTTAGGTTTTTCTTTCACGGTTTGTTGCGATCTCTAGCTCGAAAATTAAATATTTCTTAGACCCAAAATATTATATTGTTCATAATTATGTACGGAACTCTAAAAGAGCGAGGTCCGACTCGCACTTGGCCAATTTTTTTTTATGCCGTCGTGTCGCGTCGCTTTGATATAATTACGAGTACGTACATCTACTAAGTATGTTGTCTAAGCTTGTACCGTTTGAAACTCAGGTTTTGCTTAATGATGAAATAATGAAAATCTAGTCACAAGCACTATAGGCATAGTGCGCTACGTATAGTCTAACCTCCAATATTATCATGTCATTGAGAAAGTAGAGCGATGCAAAACGATGCAAAACATAACTATTTTGCTATAATCTACTAAAATGGAAATCTGTATGGTACTCGTACAACTTAAAATCTGTGATAGCCTAGTGTTTAGGACGACCGACTTCTAATCGGAGGTCGTGGGTTCAATCCCGGGCACGCACCTCTAACTTTTCGGAGTTATGTGCGTTTTAAGTATTTAAATATCACTTGCTTTAACGGTGAAGGAAAACATCGTGAGGAAACCTGCATGCCTCCATAACGTTCTCAAAGGTGTGTAAAGTCTGCCAATCCGCTGCCCAGCGTGGTAGACTATGGCCAAAACCCTTCTCACTCTGAGAGGAGACCCGTGCTCTGTAGTGAGCCGGTAATGGGTTGATCATGATGATGATGATGATGACTCGTACAACATGCAGCATGCGCTATGCTTCTCCCGCCGTTAAAGCGGAGCTGAGTTAATTCAATCAGTAGTCAAAGTATTAATGCAGTTTTTTCGTACGTATATCTAAACTACCGTTAGATTAATTTCGCTATGCTTAATGAGATGCATAGCATTCTTCCCTTCCCAGGTTTTAATTATTGCGCTGAAGTAAAAAAAAAATTATAATACGTATGAAACGTGAAATATTATAATTACTTTTCATATAAAATATTTCATATATTTTAAATGAAAAGTAATTATAATGTTGAATGATGAAAATGTAAAAGGGATTCTGCTTCATTTCACGAACTGCATCTCCATCTTCCAAACTTAGATCAGAAACTAATTGTATGTAAAAACAAAGTGGATTTCAAACAGTTTGACTATAGCGCTTTTTTCAAATAGACTTTAAAGCACAGAGTGCTTAGTCTCAGTTTGGAGTGCTCCAAAACTTTTTAGTATACTATAAGTATACTATTGATCGAATCACCATGACTTCAGAGTAAAATGGACCTAAAATAAGAGTCTTTGGGTTCATTTTGCTCTGAAGTCATTTGTGATTCGATCAATAGTATACTTCTAGTATACTTTTAGTTTTGAAGCGCTTCAAACTTAGACTAAGCACTCAGAGCAATTTCTTGGTCGTTAACCACGTTAGTTATATGGCTCACAATTGCAAGTAGTAATAATTTTGTTTACACTTTTTGTTTTGCTACAAATTTTTAGATTTTCCAATTTAGGTTGATAGTTAGATGGGAACATTTAACTTACGGAAAACTGCGAACTGGAAACGAGTTGGTAAATTGACATAAAATGGCGATTTCATATTGAGAAAGAGTCTTTCAGACTTGAAAGAAGTAACTACTCACTGAACGTTTTGCCCCAAAAAGTATATGAAAAGATGTTCAACTTTTGTTTGACAAGGGGAGAGTGAGTTGTTACACGACCTATTATAATGAAGCAAATCTTTCATCATATTGCCCTACAAAATGAGCACTTTTTATAATAGACACTCCATTTTAACACACTGTTGTCACACCGCATTATTTCAAGCCTCTAGGTTAGCAAGATTGAAGAGTTAATCGCAAATCTACTTATGTCACACCTAGTCAACTACTGGCGTGCATTTTATAAGGGCAGAAAAGCATTGCTTACCCTAGAAAAGCTCTTCTTGGATATTATTTAGACAAAGAAGAAAAGTTATACATTGAAATAGAAATTTTATAATACCTCTTGTACAACTTGGATTTGATGAACAGTAACAAAAATGAGAGCAACCCTGAAAACATGCCTCAGTTAGGTAAGTATGTCTGTCCTTAATTTTATCGTCGACATATAATATTTGAGAGCCTAGATTTATGGAAAGCAATTATTGCTTACAGAGGTTACTAAATGGAATATGACTTGGTTATGAATTTTAGTTCTTTGGGGTTTTGGATTTATAGATGTCATTTATTATAGTCCATACAGTCTAGCCATGATAAAAGAACACTTAAATCTTAAGTTACGTGTGTAAATCTCAAGAATTCAAAAGGATAAGTACCGTAACAAATAAAGACGACTTTTTGACTCTTACTACAAAGTGAATTAAGTTTCACTTTGTGTGTGAAAAGTAATTAAAAATCTAAACAAATAGGTATATAAATTTGAAGTTATTAGTACAAATAAAATAGTAAACAGTTTCAAAATAGTTTTGGATTATAAAATTACGATAAATACATTAAAAAAATGAAGAGATAGTTAATATTACTTATTGTATCACACAAAAAAGTTGAGTTCTTATCTAGTTTAATTTCAAATGATAATAAATCTTATGCCAAATATGTCGGGTTCAGTCTGCGCCGGTAATTACTCTGTGTTGATTAATTGCAATGACTATAATAATTACACAACGGTTAATTGCGTTTTAATTATTGTTGCATTTCGGTAACAAAAACGTTATATATACGTTACCTTTAACGTCCCACAGCTGGGCGTGATGTGATAATTCGATGTCATGACATAATTATATCATGATATCGAATACATATCTACGTGTTCGATATCATACTCAACTCCCTCATAAGACAGCCACAACAAAGCAAAAGCTGAGTTTATTTGAGTGTCGATTGAAGTTCAATCAATCGAACTTCAGTTAAAGCCGTCCATGACATAGTGACAATGACAATGTGTGACAATGTACTTATCGTCTCCGGGCCACTTTCGTGAGTCGTGACGTCATACCCTATTTCCGCCTCCAGTAGATACCCTCCAGCACAACACAGCACATACCGTATTAGGTGGAATCTAATATACCCGCGGCACTGTGTACAAGCAATTTCCCGCTCTCCCGCGACTTTTTGACTATATTATTAAACTAGCGGACCCGGCAGATGTCGTCCTGCCCGCTATTAAGTAGTAATTTTTCTACTTATAAACCTTCCTCTTGAATCACTCTATCTATTAAAAAAAACCGCATCAAAATCCGTTGCGTAGTTTTAAAGATTTAAGCATACATAGGGACATAGGGATATAGGGACAGAGAAAGCGACTTTGTTTTATACTATGTAGTGATTTAAAGGTTTAAATCTATACAGTATACATATAAAAAAACTACTACTAGCTACTATAGTCGAAGTATTTTTCATCATTAAAGTTAAAACTTTTTCGAGGGGGAAGGTTTTTTATATGGCATAGGCTAAAAGATTTATTGGAAATACCTCTAAGGGGGTTAGGTAATCTTCCTCATCAATCACTCAGTTTATTGGTGAACACCGCATGAAAACCCGTTCAGTAGTTTTTGAGTTTATCGCGAACAAACAGACAGACGGGGCGGGCACTTTATTTTATTATAATATGTAGTGATAGTATGATAACTACCTCGTTGGTCTAGTAGTTAGCATATTCGACTGCAGATCACGAGGTCTCGGGTTCGATTCCCGGGTCGGGTAGCAGTCGGTCCCTGTTATTATCACTATCATGTGACAATAGTCGTTAAAGCCCGCCGAACAGTATTGGAGCAGCGTGGAGGGTCTAAGCTCTAAATCCCTCTCTCCTATGAGAGAGAAGGCCCCAGCCCAGTGCAGAAGTGCCCAGCAGTGGGATGTAAAAAGGCTGTAGTGGTAGTAGTGGATAGTATGATGCCGTTACTTATTATTACCTAATTTATAATCAAATTAGTAAGATCGTATCCTGTGAGCGCACACCTTTAACAACTTGTCCCGATTTATGAAAAGTTTAAGCGAATCCGCGCACTAGTTACCCTGCTGCTAATTAGAGAGGTTGACGTTAAATTTACATTTTATTTTAACTTTCCTGCTGAAAATTGGTTAGGTTTTAACTTTTTTTCCGTAGAGGCTGGGTTAGCAGATGTTGAAACTTAAGAGTAATTTAATAGGTTTAATAACCTATCAAAAACTATCAAAGATTATTTTAGTAGAAGAAAGAGCTGTACCTTTACTATGAGTTAGCACAACGTTGCTAGACTTCGAATATTATCAAACTATACTTACTTAATGTCTTTTAGGAAAATTACATCCAACTTTCGTAACAATTGTAACTTTGGCTTTCATTATTTCGTAAAAGATATTTTTTTTTTTGAAAAATTGCTCTAGACACCTCATAATGATAATATTAAATTAATATTCAACGATTTTATTAACTCGAGAGGGTACTTCAAAAAAAAAAATTTTTTTTTCAATATTCATGTTCGGGAGAAAATCGTTTTTAGGGTTCCGTACCCGAAGGGTAAAAAACGGAGCCCTATTAATGTCACTCGGCTGTCTGTCTGTCTGTCTGTCTGTCCGTCTGTCCGCCGGTCACAGGTCTCTAGCTCGCAGACGAAATGAGTTACAAACCTGAAATTTTGGTATTTAGTGTAAAACGTTAACCCAAAATCAAATATTGAATTAGAAATTGAATTAAATTATTTTTCAGGGGGGCTCCCATACATGAAAAAGGAGCCGGAAAAAAAAATTTTTTCTTTACCCTAGCTTGTGGGGTATCATTGTTTAGAGCTCATTAAGTACAAATATATATTTTTTTAATTTTTATCTCAAAAAATAAGGGAATGGGAGGCCATCAAAGTTGTCAGTTTTAGACCATTTTTGTGACGGGGGCTATCTCAAAAACTAAACTAGTTGGGAATATGATATTTCAGTATATTATGTACTATATGCTCTATTTAAACAACAAATACTGAAAACAACGATTTATTAAATAGTTTATAAGCTGTGACCAAAATAAACGAACATTTTTTTGGGTTTTTCTTTCACGGTTTGTTGCGATGTCTAGCTCGGAAATTAAATATTTCTTAGACCCAAAATATTATATTGTTCATAATTATGTACGGAACCCTGAAAGAGCGAGGCCCGACTCGCACTTGGCTGATTTTTATTTTTTATTCGAGTAAGTAAATGCCTCTGAGTAGCGGTAACAAGTTTCTTTTACTGTAGGTACCTACATAGCTTAATAGTTTTTGAATAAAATTGCTGTGACATACACAGACAGACACGGACTAGACGAAACTATACATAAGGGTATTCTTATAATATACGGAATCCTAAATAATATCTCTAGTACGAAAAATCGTTCGATCATAAAAAACCTTCGTATTTGGGTCATTTTTATTGGAGAGACATTACGAAACCCTTTGGCCTTCGCTCCTGAATTATTGTGAGTCGTGCGGAACATTCGGAGGGATAATACCTGCTATTTGATCTGTACCCTTAGTATGAGTTTACACATTTCGACAAAGTTAACTGCCTCGTTGATCTAGTGGTTAGTCGATTGCAAATCACGAGGTCCCGAGTTCGATTCCCGGGTCGGGCAAATAATTGTTAGGTATTGGGTTTTTCTGTCGAGAAATTCTCAGTGCCAGGCCGGAGTTGGTAGTTGGCGGTGTTTCTCCCCCGTGCCTCGGAGAGCACGTAAAGGAGGTCCCGGTTATTATCACTATCATGTGACAATAATCGTTCAAGCCCGCCAACCCGCATTGGAGCAGCGTGGCAGGTCTAAGCTCTAAATCCTTCTTTCCTATGAGAGAGGGGGCCTGTGCCCAGCGGTGGGACGTTAAAAACGTTGTAGCGGTGGTGGTGGTGGACAAAGTTACAAGATTTCGAACATCATAAAATTATAATATCAGAGTAAAATGGACCTAAAGTGTGATGTCTAAAGTCTAAACTATCCCTTCTAAACTAGAATATTAAGTTAGTTGCGGATAGACATATCAGATGGCGCCACTGGCTGCTTGCCTCGCGCTTTCTACCGTTTAAACTCTTATTAGTATACGTAGTTGAATACGCGTTTTTCTGCACAATTAGTAGTCGGGTTTTAGTTAACTAACTTTATCTCTCGTACCTTAGATTTTTGAACGTTATAGATACTGAACTCTCTATGGTGTTCAATTCACATGAAGTGTTCAATTGAGATCAATCAACCGCGTAGGTCGCATAGCGCGCGCTTCACACTGTATCGTTGCAAATGGTGCAAACAATTTATCACTGAACAATACCGGCTGCAAATGGGCCCCGATACAATTTAAGCACGCTTGACGTCCATTTTGCTCTTAGCGTGAAGTTCACGTGATACCGGAGATTTTTAGAGACTGAGCTGCGGAATCCATACTAATATAATAAATGCGAAAGTGTGTCTGTCTGTCAGTTTGCTAGATTTTCACGACCTTACAGTTTAATCGATCTTGATAAAATTTGGTACCGAGTTAGTTTACATCCCGGGAACCGACACAGGCTACTTTTTATCTCGGAAAATTAAATAGTTCCCACGGCATTCTGAAATCTGTGTAACCAATTTATACGAAATTTGGTACAGAGGTAGCTTGCGTCCCGGAAATCGACACAGGCAACTTTTATCCCGTAAAAGCAAATAGTTCTCACAGGATTTTAAAAAACCATATCCACGAGGGCAAAGATCAGATGGCACCAAGTCAGTACATATTTAGAAATATATTCGGAAAAAAAAACTTAAAAAAAGGAACATTGCACCCATTTCATACGACACACAAATTACAAATATTTTGTTCAAAAGGGTGAATTTAATTATGAACAGCTGTAACCGCCCGTTTGTTTATTTGCGTTGATTACTGAATAATTAACGCGGTTAATTAATAATCGCGGTTTAAAAGCCATAAAACATTACCAGCTGACATTACTCGTATGTAAAACGAAAATGGCTGCTGCATGCGGTCTATATTATAATATTATATTTGGTAATACTAATTTCTGAGTTTTATAAAAGAATATTTTTGCGCACAGAATCAGCCAGACTGTTCAACGCTAAAATACGGTCAATGTTTTGCGCACCATTTCACGCGAGCCCATTATTGCACCATATTAATAAAATTAAAATCGACTTTAAATAAAGTTTGTGCTAGGGTGGTTGTCGTGTGTTTCATTGAATATTTTGTCTTACATTTACTATTATAGGTACTTTTGACTTATCTAAATTGAACGTAAGTACGCCAATCTGTTTAAAATTTTTACGGACTATCCTAAAAAGAGAGTTTTAAATTGATCGGATGGCTCTTTTCTGCAAAATAAATTAGTTTCGATAAGTAGTTACTATCAGCCACCTATCAGCTCCCACAATAAGATTCTATACGACATTACATAACCTGTGGAAGTTATCTACTTCGCCTACTTCCACTGGTTTTTACTTAGCTTAGCTGTTACGACAGCAAACTCCTGAATTGAGTTTGCCTGTTAGTGTAGTTTATTATGAGCGCCCGATTAAAGCTTACTTAATTTTTTATATGCGTAGAAAAAACTGCTAGACCGATGGAAACAAAACTTTTTCTGCAAGCATAACTGTAGCCAGAGTTAAATAATGCTTCAAATATATTTATTATAAAATTATTTTTTTGGTGCCTTTTAACTGTCAACAATTTAAATATTTATAATATATTTTAATAAAACATGATACATAATGTAATTAAAACTAATAAACACAATAAATAATTTAAAGATAATAATATATTTATTATAAAAACTAGTCGAAAAGTCCACCCCTGAAGTGCTAACATGCGACGCATGAGAAAATTATCTCTACACTTTTTCTCGTCGAATACAATAGAATTCGACGAGAAAAAGTGTAGAGATAATTTTCTCGTGTGTCGCATGTTAGCCCTGCTGGTGGCTCCTGGTTCAAAGGTACCCATCAGACTGGCAAATTGTATCGAAATAGTATCACTAGAATACGAGACCTCGCTTGAGCAGTAGCCAAATTTCATACGAGATAAAGGAGGGCAAAAAATATATAAAAAAACACGGTCCAAATAGCAAACTAAGATTAGATTAAGAGATTGCACATACGAGTATGTACCTACGCGATATCCCCGACGTTTCCATTCGGCCGCCCTATCTAACACGATCCCGGGACAAACAAATCTGGGGAGCATTTTATCTGACAGACCATTGTAGTTTTTCACGCACTCTTTGTTACCCTCTGGGCTTCTTTTACGTTACAAGAACTTCTAAGATGACATTACTTACTTTTTTTATTAATCTACAAGTTAGCCCTCGATTGCGATCTCACCTGATGGTAAGTGACGATGCAATCTAAATATTTTTGATTGTGTTAGGTACGTTTTTTTCGTTTCCTGCGTGTGGTCAAGTTAAGTTATTATCACTACATAGTATAAAACAAAGTCGCTTTCTCTGTCCCTATATCCCTATGTCCCTATGTATGCATAAATCTTTAAAACTACGCAACAGATTTTGATTTTTTTTAATAGGAAGAGTGATTCAAGAGGAAGGTTTATAAGTAGAAAAATTGGACCCGGTACGTGGCGCTAATAGCGGGCAGGACGACGTCTGCCGGGTCCGCTAGTATAAGATAGTTAGAAAATATTTTAAGATTAGAGGGTAAGATTTCGGTAATAATGTTTTGTTGTAACTAACGAAGCGACATAGTCACTAAGGGCCTTAGCTTCCAAATAAAGAGAAAAAAAATTTGGAGGAGGTATGACAGTTATTAAACCCACACCCCTGATCGGTGTCTACGCGACATCGTACCGGAACGCTAAATCGCTGGCGGCACGGCTTTGCCGGTAAGGTAGTAACTAGCCTCGGCTGAAGCTAGACCCAGACCAGAGACAATTTAGATATTATAAAATCCCAAATCGAACCCGGGACTTCCTTTTTATAAGACCGCAGCGTTCACCACTGCGCCACGGAGGTCGTAAAAAAGAGTAGCCTTGTAGTGTCTTGTGTAGTGTAGTAGGTACTCGTCTGTAAAAGAGTCTACTGTAAGCGCAACAGCTTCGTCAGGTTTTGCTTTTGCTTTTGCATGGAAAGTCTGAAAGGCACAAAGTTATTTGAAAGAACGGAGAGTAACATATTATAGGTTACTTTTATCCCGGAAAAAAGTGTTCCTGTCTTCAAACAACGCCATCTATCGGCAAATAAATTAAACTTTGGCTGTTAGGAGTGCTGTTCTTATTTGTGTCTTACGTGCTTTGACCGCTTATTCATCGCGGGTAACACCGCGGAACGCAGCTAGTATTGTATAAATACCAGACTTTATAGTAATGCATTATGTTAAGTAGGCTCGCTATAGACCTCCAGTGTTTATTACTCGGACCTCTCAGGGGTATCAATCAGTCCATTGATACCCCTGAGAGGTCCGAGTAACAAACACTGGACTCTACGTTAAGAAACAATTATGCCAAGTTATATTTCAATCCATTCAGTAGTTTTGCGTGATGTGCCCATAAACACGGCAAGTCTACGATTTTATCCTTACCTACTAGCTAAGTTGCTATCTAGATCTAGCTACATTGCGATCGTGGTAAAAGCGAGTTTGCGACTTGTTCCCGTAGTAGCTAAGAAGGTAAATAGTTTAATACCGCTAACCGCGCACTATTTGGGCAAATGGCACCAAATCACACAAAACTAAGAACAAGACCCTGCGGAATAGGGAGTAGAGATAGGTCCCTGTCATAGAAGGTCTTGAAATGTGAAGGAGCCCTCAAAGACCATCCTATTTGTCACGACTCCAAGGAAAACAAATCTAGGGAAAATGTTATCTGTCAGGGCGTAGTATTTTTCACGCGGCCCGTGCCCCGCGTCGTTCGTGACCGGAATCCAGACAAAGATTAAATATGGAAAGCAGACGCGAAACTTGATTTGACTTGGTAATGTTAAATAGCTAAAAAGGTGAATAAATTCTGTGTAAGCTTTCTTTTTCAGTTCTGCAAATGTTGATTTGGTTTGTTCCACTTTCATCTTTTTAACGTTGACTAATCAAAACAAATCCTTCGGTTTGGCTGGCTATCTAAGATCATTTTATAGAACGAGTATGTACAAGCAAAGTAGAAATGTGGGTTTATATGTGTATTAACTTGTAACTTCTTAATTTCTTTCAACGCAGACCACTCGTGCGAATACTTTATCGTTTTAATAATTAATTTGCTTCATCTATGATGTCGTAGCAATTAAACATGTTACATGACTCGCGCTGAACGCGGCCATTTCTCTTTACACGTGTCACATAATCGTGTACCATGACGCCAGAATTTAATGTTGGCATTAAAACCTACATTACTCGCAAATTTCACAAGGGTAACCGTCTGTATGTAACCTAAGAATTAATTAATAGAATAAGGTTCATAATACACAAACAAATATATACAGCAACTGCAAGTAATAAATAACTTTATGAACTAAAAGTAAGAAGCGCTCTCTTTGCCTTCACTCTCATAGTCCAATGGGACGCTGATGAAGCATGACCGGAGAGAGATCAGGCGCAGGACCAACGTGCTCTCCGAGGAACGGGGGTGTACCTAACACCGCCATCGTCGCAACTTTGGGCTGCTACTTTCTTGATACAAAATCCCAATTTCTTAATGTTATGTGAGATTACAGATAAAAGAAAATCATCTAAGTAAGTCGAAATATCCCTTCCCTCACTCGTATGATATCACAAACGTTTATATCTTTATATTATAGTCATTACATTTGTACTCTTTCATTTGGAGCAGAGCCAATGTCTCGACACTGAACGTTCTGCCCCGGGCGGGCTGCCCGGCTATGTGGAATTAACCTCGTGTGTTTGTAAATCAGAGGGATCGCACAACTGTTTGAATTGGCCGGTTATGTCGAACATCACGCTCGCCGTCTTCCGACTTTTTTAGGTTGACACTATTTGGATGTATTTCTTATAAAATAATATACGAGTTTTACAAGTTTTGGGGTACATAATCGTCGATTGCACTGAATAATTCACCACCACCACCACCAGCCTTTTAACGTCCCACTGCTGGCCTCCTCTCTCATAAGAGAGAGGGATTTAGAGCTTAGACCAACCACGCTGCACCAATGCGGGTAGGCGGGCTCCGAGGTGCGGGGGTGAAACACCGCCAACTACCAATTCCGGGCTGGCACTGAGAATTTTTTGACAGAAAACCCCAATACATAACAATTATTTGCCCGACCTGGAAATCGAACCCGGGACCTCGTGATCTGCAGCCGAAGATCCACTACTAGATCAACGACAACTTATTTAAAGCCTTTGGATTTCTTCCGTACCTCGGAGAGCATTTAAGACATCGGTCCCAATTATTTAAATTTCGGAATCCATATTTTGTACTCTTACAGTCGAGTCGATCCTGTCGAGACATCCTGTCGAGACATCTTAAAGTACTCCTTTATAAAACCTTGCTTAGGCCAATACTTACCTATGGCGCTGAATGTTGGGTCCTGAGTAAAAAAGATGAAAACAGTCTCCTAGTGTTCGAACGTAAGGTGTTGAGGCGCATTTTCAGCGCTGTTCAGGATAATGGTCTCTGGCGCATTCGGTACAATCACGAGCTATACGAACTTTTTGAAGAACCGAACGTTATCAAAACCATTAAACTATCACGAATGCGATGGGCGGGACATGTGCAACGCATGGACGATACAAAAGCCCCGAAAAAGTTACTGGACAGTAAACCGGATGGTCGTAGAGGCCGAGGAAGACCGAGAGGTCGGTGGATTGACGGAGTGGAAAGGGATATGAGGGTTTTGGGGGTTCGGAGCTGGAAAGAAGCTTGTTCTGACCGCCTCCGTTGGAGAAGCTTGCTGGACCAAGCCAAGGCCCACCCAAGGCTGTAGAGCTTTGTTTATTATTATTATTACAGTCGAGTCGTATGCTGAAGGTACTAGGAACTCAAATCTCCTACCAATATGAGATTAATGGAAAGGGATCACGACATAATGTAATAAGGTATACAATGCAGAGAGAATTTCACGCTAAATCTAGCGTATTTCGATTCTATCATCCGCTAAAACAGGTGTTTTCTTTCATCCGCCTTTTGGCTTATTTTGCTATATGAACCAAAGCTGGTTTTGAAACTGAACTCCGCAGTAAATTTTGTTATCACGGGTGCATGCAGTTTATTAATGCATCCAAAATTGTATTCCCCGTAAATTGATAAGCCAAACGAAACTCGAAACATGAAGTGGGTCACCCCATAATATCTGCTAAGCTGCAGGAAAGTTTTGGCGGCACTCCAACATCCGTGCAGAATTAGAGCCAGGTTAACTTCGTTAGGTAAATTGATAAGGTGAGTGGGACTTTTTCAATTTGGACGTATTCGCAGCTTGAATTGAAATGTTAGATTTAGATTGCAGCCGCGCTTTTCTTGATAATTACAGGTTGTGCAATGTGCATGTGCGGTTTTGTTCTAGAATATTTGCCAAATATTCATCCGAATATGTTACGCCGCAATTACTGAACCGATTTGGTTGTTTTGAATGGAGATAGATTATGCTCTGACTTAACACATAGGCTACTTCCTATCCTGGAAATCCACACTTCCCAGGGGATTTTGAAAAAACCGAAATCTATAATTACTACAGCTCTATACCCGTATTACTAATTCCCCGGAATTCTGACAGCTGTCATTGTCATTTACAGATGAGTTATTTGTATGGAGAACAGGGTTAACATCTATGAAGTACAATTTTACCCCAAACTACATTAATTCCCTGTCATCATAAAAAGCCATATGCCGCGTAGTACCTAATATTACTCGTTTCGCCTTAAAATAGAAAACACCAAGAGTAGAAACTAGAAAGTGCACACTAACAGCAATAGAAAACAAAAGAAGCACATTGAAAAAATTTATTGAAAAATGGATGTCGAATGACATTATCACCATGAAGTGTCTGTCAGGCATTAGTCATATCTATACGCGGCAGTTGATTTGTATTTGCATAAGTTTTGAATATTTTATATTTTTTGTGGGAATTGTTTTATCTCTGGTAACATTACGAAACGTCAGAATTCAGGGGAATTAGTAATACGGGTATAGGTAGATTACAGCAAACCTCCTTGAATGTAGGTATAAAGGTTGGAAAAGGGAGCGGGAACGGGAACCGGAAATCCACGATTCCTTCGGAATTTTTGAAAAACCGAAATTCACGGCGGCTTCGCCCGCGGGCAAAAGCTAGTTAATAAACAATGAAGCGATTATGAGTGCGGCAGTAGGTATAACACATATATGCGATACGCTATGTAAATGGAAACCCAAATAGCAAATAGCGCAAACAACGCTCGGTAATTCAAGCCATTGTTTGCCGAGATCGGAATGAAATTTGGATTAGAGAGGCGTGCGTTCCCCAAGGGGGAGCGGATTGATTTCCATACGTATGTATGCCAGACAAGTATTGCTTTCATACTGTTACTCCATGGCATGATGGCATCATGTCTCACAGACACAAACGTAATGTCTGTCACCACCACCACCAGCCTTTTAACGTCCCACTGCTGGTCTCATAGGAGAGAGGGATTTAAAGCTTAGACCCGCCACGCTGCTCCTATGCGGCTTGGCGGGCTTTAACGACTATTTTCACATTATAGTGATAACAACCGGGACCGACTGCTTAACGTGCTCTCCGAGGCACAGGGGTGGAACACCGCCAACTACCAACTCCGGGCTGACACTGAGAATTTCTTAACAGAACAAGTGTAAATTGAAAATTTAAAAAACCCCCGACATTCGCCATTTAGTGGCGGCGGTCATCTTGAATTTGCAATAGTGCTATTCTACTAGTCAAGCCCTTTCATTTGATACCCATATCAAGGGAATTGTGAAAAAATATATCATCCGCCATTTTGTAGCGGCGGCCATCTTGGACCGATTTTCATCAAACATAGCTAAGAACACTCTCGACTAGTTCACCTTTCAAACAAAAAAAACCGCATTCAAATCGGTCCACCCGTTTGAGCGCCACAGGGGAACAGACAGACACACACACACACACACACACACACACACACACACACACACACACACACACACAGACAGACACGTCAAACTTATAACACCCGTCGTTTTTGCGTCGGGGGTTAAAAACCAGATACCACACAAATATTTGCCCGACCCGGGAATCGAACCTGGGACCTCGTGATCTGTGATCTGCATGCTAACCACTGGACCAGGCAGTTATGATATTTCTAGATATGAAAATGTGTTAAGTATTATAAAAATATGATAAGCTAAGCGAAATTGACACAATCGACATCATAAAGTAGGTCGCCTCATGATATCTGCGAAACTACAGGAAAGTTTTGGCTCCGTGCCAAACGTTCAGAATTAGTGCTTGCTTTTCATTAGGTAAACTGATAAGATGAAATTTTCAATTTGGACGTGAGATTTGAGATGCCATTCCCTAAGTAGGTACAATATTTTTCTTCACAGCTATGTTCTCTGTGTATGTAGTGTATATGTATGTATAACGTATATCTGTACGTATGTGTATGTATATTATATATGTCAAATTCAAATTTAAATTCAAAATTCATGTCAAATTCAAATTCAAAATTCATTTATTCAAAGTAGGTACACTGTACACTTTTTGAACGTCAAAGTACAAAGAACATGAAAGTGAGGTAAACGGTGATAATTACTACGAAAACTTAAAACTAAAACTACGAGGGTTCCAAACGCGCCCTGGTCTGAGAAGAGCCCACAACAAATTCAGCCGGGTTATATGGCCGCCTATGTATGTGTACAGAGTACACAGCAACGGTTACATTACAACGTGAAGTCTTAAGTCTATACCTCGCGACCTAGAAGTTTGTAGGGTACCTAGTTTCACAAAGGTAAAAACAAATTGGGATTGAATTATGTAGTTGATGTTTAACTTCGCAGAAAATCGTAATAATATTGTACCTACTCTGATACTTAAGCTACAATTTAAGTATAGTTTCTTGGGTATGCAGAAGCTGGGTCTAAAAGTGTTCTAAAATTTGCCGAGCATTTTTTGCTGAATAAATTAGGTAAATTCATTATTAGCTATTTACTCGATGTGGTATTATATATCTCACGCAATCGCTATGAATATAAATATTCTATGGCTAATGAGCGGCTGGATGAAAGGCGAGAAAACCGGAAATTCATCTCTTTTTCCCTTTGCTTTGTAAAAGATGCTTCCTTGCAAAAAGTGGCCACTAATTGCTTTTGTAGAAAAAAAAAAGGATTTTATATGAGACATCGTGGTCAAAGAATATTTAAACGTTTATTTTGTAGGGCGGATGAAATTACCAAAGACATTAAGAAATTCGTTCAGGAGGACATTTTATATCTACTTGTAGCCTTGCAGTAACTTATAACAAAAAGACTGAGTTTGTTTATAGTAGGTATATTTATCTACCGCTTCCATATCGAACCGAGAAAAAAGCAATTTGGCATTAAAAGAATACTCATACAAGTGAATCAAAACATCCATACGTATTGACTGTAGTTTAATCCTCAAATTACTTATCGACCTTATTTTAATTGTGATAAGGTTCATATTGCAACAGACAGGAGTAAGATAGCGGAATGGCACATTGTACCCAATAGATTGGTCCTTCCCTATTGAAGCATGAACCATTGTATGGGAGACGATGTAATCAGCTGCCTACAGATTGTTACCGGGCTTAATATCTGCTTACTGGGTCTGTATACAACTTTTATTGTTTGAGTTTCGACTCTACAACTTTATTGTTTGAATTTTGCCTTGGACTTTTTTACTTCCTCCAGATATATCCTACTAATATTATAAATGTGAAAGTGTGGATGTTTGGATGTTTGGATTTTTGGATGTTTGGATGTTTGCATGTTTGGATGTTTGTTACTCAATCACGCCGCAACTACTAAACCGATTTGGCTGAAATTTTGAATGGAGATAGATTATGCTCTGACTTTAAAACATAGGCTACTTTTTATCCTGGAAAAATCCACAGTTACCACGGGATTTTGAAAAAAACGAAATTTATAGCTACAGCTATAGGTAGATTACTATAGCAAACTTTCTTGAAAGTTTCCACGAATCCCTCGGGATTTGTGAAAAACCGAAACTCACGCGGGCGAAGCCGCGGGCATTCTCTAGTTATATCATATTAAAGAGGTGAAAGGTCGGTCAATCTTAAAGGAGATTAACCAACCGTACAGGAGATATACATAAGTGTGTACGTAGGACACACTCAATTCTCTCACTCTCATAGTCCTATTCAGATCAGGTGCAAGTCCGATAACTATACGTGCTCTCTGAGGCACAAACAACACCGCCAACTTCCGAACTCCGGACTGTTACTGAGAATTTCTTGACAGTAAAAACTTTTTGGTCCAAGCCAGGTTATGAACCCGAGACCTACCGCGGTCGAGCAAGTTTTTTTAAATATTTATTTATAAGTTAGCCCTTGACTTGGCTTAGCGATCTCACCTGACAGAAAGTGACGTCGCAGTCTTAAGTGGAAGTAGGCAAACCTAAAAGGGGTATTGCAGTTTTTATTAAACCCATACTGATCGGTTTCTACACGACATCGTACCGGAACGCTAAATCGCTTGACGGGTAGGGTAGTAACTAGCCACGGCTGAAGCCTCCCACCGGATCAGATCAGAGACAATTTAGAAATTATACAATCCTAAATTGTCCCTACTGCGAATCGAACCCGCGACGTCCCGTCATAAGACTACGGCGCTCACCAATGTGCCAGAGAGGTCGTCAAAAGCTATCACTGAACCACCGAGGTTAATATATACCGCACTTTATATAGACCGCAAAGCAAAGGCTTCCAATAAAATATTATGATTGATTATACTTACAAAAAGAAAATACGTATCATTTCCAGACCTAGACCCGTGCCAAATTACGCATTTCCATAAACACAGATCAGCTATAATGCAAATAACAGAGAAATCATGCTACACGGAGGTATACTGAGCGGAATGTTTGTAGCTATTCATTATTCTATTGGTCTGTGTATCTTGGAGGAGAGCCAAGCGTCCTAGATTTTTTCTAAGCGAGTCAAGGGGCCGAGATGTTCGTTTCCTTTGTACGGAATCAAATGCTTCCATTCAGAATTCGTTTTCTCAACACGTTAGCTGCCAATGCAGGCTATCTGGGTCAGTCTCGATGACTGATAACTGCAATGCTGTACGCTAACACGGTTTCCCTAGGGCGGCAAAAGCGGCATTTAACAAGTGTAAATTGAAAATTTAAAAAACCCCCGACATTCGCCATTTTGTGGCGGCGGCCATCTTGGATTTATAATAGTGCTATTCTACTAGTCAAGCCCTTTCATTTGATACCCATACTAAGGGAGTTGTGAAAAAATATGTAATCCGCCATTTTGTAGCGGCGGCCATCTTGGACCGATTTTCATCAAACATAGCTAACAACACTCTCGACTAATTCACCTTTCAAACAAAAAAACCGCATTCAAATCGGTCCACCCGTTTGAGCGCCACAGGGGAACAGACAGACACACACACACACACACACACACACACACACACACACAGACACGTCAAACTTATAACACCCCGTCGTTTTTGCGTCGGGGGTTAAAAATAGAATGAGTTATTTGTATGAAAAACAGGTTTACCACCTGAAGTTCACCCCCGTTCCTCGGAGAGCACGTTAAGCAGTCGTCCCCTGTTATTATCACTAGCATGTGAGAATAGTCGTTAAAGCCCGCCAACCCGCATTGGAGCAGCGTGGCGGGTCTAAGCTCTAAATCCCTCTCTCTTATGAGAGAGGAGGTCTATGCCCAGCAGTGGGTCGTTAAAGGGCTGTAGTGGTGACTGTAGGAGTGGTAGTAGATACTTACAAAAGAATAATAAATACTTAGAAAAACATACACGAGTACCTATGTATATTTAGACCACGCTTTAGTTGTAAAGCCCCCACTCAAAGTGAGTGCCTAACGAATGTCGAAACGAAACCATCCGACTACGGGTAAAAGCCTCTCGACTTAGCCCTTCAGACAAAAATACGCCGAAGCGAGACCGTGTTTTGATGCTTTCATTAAAACCGCCCGCCCTCAGGGGTCATTGCGACCTCTAAACCCCCGTTATAAAGACTCCACTTAAGAGCTGCCTCAACTGTGTAATTTCCGAGATTTCACCCTCATTAGGGCCCGTATCTGTACGGATAAACAAAATTGAAGTGTCCGTCTGTGATTGCGAAATAACTGCGTTTTATTAAGCTCAAATGAATGATAATCTATATAATATAATAAAACTGTAACAGATCCAATTCTGTACATTGAAGATATTTTGAAAATTTTTATCGGAGGGCACTCTATAATCGATACTGAATCCAAAACTGCAATTTTTTTCATTTTTGTCTGTCTGTCTGTCTGTCTGTCTGTCTGTCTGTCTGTCTGTCTGTCTGTCTGTATCTTGGCCGCGCATCACGCCGAAACTACTGAATGGATTCGAATGAAACTTGGTACGATTTGAGTTTATACTCCGAGGTAGGTTATAGGATACTTTTTATCCCGAAATTCAGCATGGTTCCCTTGGGAGAGGGGATGAAAGTTAAAACGTGTATTTAGCTGTAATTCATTAACGCGTTGTTCGATTTCACTCATTCTTTTTTTGTTAGAAAGGTAGTACTTTATATATTGTCCCGTAAATATTTCAAGGTCATAGGTTTTTTAGTTCAGAAATGACAGGCATTTAGTGGGTTCCAATAACTTGGGACCCGGATCTTTGTACGTACGGCTTATTTTAAACTGGCGTGCGTTTAAATTTATGTTAGTCGTTCTGTCTATTTGTTCCAACTAATCTCTGAAACGGCTGGATCGATTTTAATGGAACTTTCAATGGCAGATGGGTGATGTTATAAGGAGTAACTTAGGCTACATTTAGTTTAGGTACAAAAAAGGATTATGGGATCCAATCTGATCCTATATAAATCCTATATCCAGGCGGACGAAGTCGCGGGGGTCGGCTAGTAATAAATAAAGAAAATATTATTAAGCTTATTTGAACGGTAGCATAAATTGAAGAGTTCCCACGGAACAAAAAAAATCTTAATCCACATGGAAGAAGACGCGAGTATCAAAGATGATGTAGTTAACTAACCACGACCAAACTTCTGCACCAGAAAATAGATACACATGTTTTTTTAAATCTCTGCTATCTGCTATCAGTCCCTGGACTATAAACAGATTTGGGACATTAAATGTTCACAATTTAGGCTTTGCACATCCAGGATGTGATAACCTTTAACTTTTTTAGAAAGTTTACTAAGCTGGTCAATCTTGTCCTCTTAAGGCGGAATGACACACATGTAGTACACATGCTACACATGTATGTACATGAGGTACACAAATGTGACTCAATTTTTGTAGGGATAAAAAAAAGGCAAAATACATCCAAACTTCAATTCAAGAATGCCACGGGGCAGTACGTTGATAATATATTCATGCAAAGATCCGGGGATCCTTCATTGGGACGATTTAAGTACATGGAGCGGGTTCAGGTAAACATTTGGCAAACGGGACAAGGTCAGCCACTAAACCTTTAGCCCTTGGCCTAAGTCACGAGAGGTCAGCGACCGTTTTGAATAGAAGATCTCTCTCTTATAGCCTAATTGCTCTTTAAGTGGAGTTTCTCGAGCGCACCCCTAGCAATCTAAGTTTGAATATTATTCGAATACGAGCGGATACCCGCGACTTCGTTCGCGTGGATATTGATTTTAATAATCCCGTGGGAATCATTTTGTTTTTCCTATGCTCCTTTGAGCTTCAACTTTGCTAAAAACTGTTAAAAGTTCAATGGCGGATGTTTAGGTACATCAAAATGTAAACATCCGCCAGTGAAAGTCCCATCAAAATCGGTCCAGCCTTTCGGAGATTAGCCAGTAATATTTAAAGTATCTACAAAACAACAATGATAACAAAAAAAGAATGAATGAAATCGGACCACCCGTTAACGAATTACAGCTAAGTACACATTTTGCCTTTCATCCCCTCTCCCAAGGGAACCATGCTGAATTTCGGGATAAAAAGTATCCTATATGTTACTCCGTAGTATTAACTTAAATCATGCCGAGTTTCATTTCAATCCATTCAGTAGTTTTTACGTGATGCGCGCACAAACATACAGACAAACAGACAAACAGATAAACAGACAAACAGACAAAAATTTGAAAAATAGCTTTTTTACGTTCTATTACTTATCCCTAACATCCCCCAGTTATTATTTTGCAAAAATCTTCAATGTACAGATACGGCAATTCTACGATTTTATTATATGTATAGATTAACCAATCTTAGTCACTGCAATTTGTAATTACATAGAAACTAATATTTGTGTCTGTGGTTTGTCAAAGACTGACACAAGAGTAACCATTTATGATGTACTAGTGGACCCGGTAGACTTCGTCCTGTAATTATGTTTTCAAACCATCCAGGAACCCATTGAAATATTCACACAAAATTTCATACAAATCGGTCCAGCCGTTTAGGAGGAGTTAGATGACAAACACACGTACCTATGGAAGAATTATATAGGTACAGGTGAGAGAGTTTACCGTATCCACGCGACGGGATGTTTGACAGTTACGAAACCCGTGAACATTTTGTATGGGAAAATGTTTTTTCTTTTATTTTATTTTTTCATCAATTTTCCAATGTTTATTATAGTTATTATGCTATTCGGGACGATTCCAAATATAACAAATCAACAACCATGAAAATTGGTTCAGCCGTTCTCGAGTTATAAGTGTTCGAACTAACACGACTTTGTTTTATATATATAGATTTATTCTAAAATTTAATATAAGTTCCCAAATAAATAAACTAGATATTAGATCCACAAGAAAATTATATCTACTCGTTTTCTCGTTTATCTTTATTGTCTAGAACGAGAAAATGAGTATACATACTTTTCTCTTGGATCGTATGCTAGCGCAACTGGAAGATATCGTGTTTCTTCCACTCCAGGTAGATCAAAAAGCCTCAATTTAATCACAAGCAGCTAAATACATTATATTAAATCCCGCTATCGCTTATGACTTCGATGCGATATAAGCCCGGATACCGTAATGTGTTTAGCCTATGAATATTTAAACAAACACGCATGTTTGAGCCGGTACCGATATTAATACTCCTATATCATTTACTATGTTACTATATGTAAATTGTGTATATTATATACAAGCTTTTTTGGAGTTTTATAACAGATTCAGGTTTATTAACCTACAAGTGGACACCCGCGACTTCGTTCGCGTGGATATTGGTTTTTAAAAATCCCGTGAGAGTCATTTTGTTTTTCCTAAGCTCTTTTGAGCTCATACCTTGCTAAAAACTGTTAAAAGTTCACTGGCGGATGCTTAGGTAGATCAAAATGTAAACATCCGCCATTGAAAGTCCCATCAAAATCGGTCCAGCCTTGCAGAGATAAGCCAGTAATCTTTAAAGTATTACCTTTCTAACAAAAGATCTTGGACCAAAATAATCCCGCTGTCGCTCATAACTCAAACAGCAATATAAGCTCGGATATCGTAATATGCTTATCCCATGAATATTTAATATACACGCACGCGCGAGTGTCCTGATATTAATAATGTCATTATATACATAGCATATACCTTCTCGTATATAAGTCATACTGTATAATTAATCACTGTATAAACATAATGTGTTATTTAAATGTGATAGAACAGCTGTTGTGAACTTGTGAAACCTCCATACATCCATATCCATTACGTACGAAAGAAATGTGAAAGCGCGTCCGCCTGTTTGTTTGTCAGCTTTCAAAACTCAAGCGCTACACTGATCTTATAGATTCTTCTGTAATCTAATAAGTAAATAACTATTTTCTATAATTTTTGCAACAGTTTTGAAAGGTAAACTACTGAGTGTTTACCAAATTTCAAATTTATCGTTCCAGTAAATTCGATATGACAGACGGACAGACAAATACACAAGTGATCCTATAAGGGTTCCGTTCTTCGGACGTATGGAATCCTAAAAAAGTGGTAATACATACATAAAAAGTTTCTATACATACATTTAATTTTATATAACTGCGATACTATTCCGAAGATATCTTTGATCTTTCAACACCTTGAAGGGACGTTTTATTACGCACTCCCCTCAAAGAAACCCTCCTTATCTCGTATTACAGAAGCCCTTGTCGTAATTAATTACGGCGGTGATATGAGGGCCGTATTACAAGTCCCCATGTGGCCAGCGGGGGAGTCCCCTTTGTGATAATCGCTATACGAGGTTAGCGCCGCATTGATATAGCAAGTGATTCAATGGACGTAGCTTAAAGCTTTCTTGATAAGTACCTACATTTATCTATACTACATCTATACATATAATAATCTATACATATAATAAAATCGTAGAATTGCCGTACCTGTACATTGAAGATTTTTGCAAAATAATAACTGGGGGATGTTAGGGATAAGTAATAGAACGTAAAAAAGCTATTTTTGAAATTATTGTCTGTTTATCTGTTTGTCTGTATGTTTGTGCGCGCATCACGTAAAAACTACTGATTGGATTGAAATGAAACTCGGCATGTTTTAAGTTCATACTATGGAGTATGGTCTCTTGCATAGGTCTCTTGCAAGAGACCTATGTCCAGCAGTGGACGTCCATTGGTTGAAACGAACGAACGATGGAGTATGGAGTAACATATAGGATACTTTTAATCCCGAAATTCAGCACGGTTCCGTTGGGAGACGGGATGAAAGTCAAAATGTGTACTTAGCTGTAATTCGTTAACGAGTGGTCCGATTTCATTAATTATTTTTTTGTTAGAAAGGAAATACTTTAAAGATTACTGGCTATCCTCTGAAAGGCTGGACCGATTTTGATGGGACTTTCACTGGCGGATGTTTACATTTTGATCTACCTAAACATCTGCACTTTTAACAGTTTTTAGCAAGGTATGAGCTCAAAGGAGCTTAGGAAAAACAAAATGATTCTCACGCGATTTTTAAAAACCAATATCCACGCGAACGAAGTCGCGGGTGTCCGCTTGTGTTCCAATAAATTTTAAAACTGTAACTCAAATTATACTACTACTAGCGGACCTGGCAGCTGTCATCCTGCCCAGTGACATAACGACATCAATACCACCTACCGAGACCTGGTGGGTTACCTGTACCTACCTGGTAATTGTGTTTTCGAACCATCCAGGAACCCATTGATAAAAATGAAAAATGTGATAAATGAACAACCGCTCGACCGATTTTGTGCAAACTTCACATAAACTATCTACTAAATAGTCCGAACAAAGCCTAAACATTTTGTTTGGATAGGCGAGCTCGTTCTTGAGTTATAAAATTACAACGAAAAGTGGCATTGATTTATATATATATATACTAGCTGACCCCCGCGACTTCGTTCGCGTGTTTTTCTTTGCTATAAACCTCACGGAGCCCGAGACCTTTCCAACGAATGCAAAACCGTGGAAATCGGTTCGTGCGTTCTGGAGTTATAGCGTCAGGAAGGAAAACCCGACTTATTTTTATATAGTAGATATCTAGATATTGAAAGCAGTTAATGGAGTACTTAGTATTTAAAGTACTACTACGTAAATTAGAATAATAGTAAACGTACTACTTTTAATAGTGTGAAGTGAAAACTAACTACTTTTAATAGTTAGAAGTGAAAACTTCTTTAGGCGCGTTGGGCACATTTTGGGTGAACAAAAATCATAGAACTTTCGTCATCGTCACCGAACGCTTTCCATGAGCTATATGCATACTGTGTATGTATATACTTTCAAATAATAATGAAAAGTAGCCCCAATCACAAGTAAATTGTCAATTATTTCCAACCGTTTCCAACTAGGATGTTATTACGTAGAGTACACTTAGTGGTACGGTTATTTTGCTGTAACTCGTACGCGGCGCGCGCTCTCTCACCACATATCACACCTATTATCTGTTCCGGCAGACGTTTTTATAGCACTTAGCCACTGCCCGAGTTTTTCACTTGCGTCCTTTATTGCTTTGTTTTCACGTTTAACGAGCTGCTAAATTCACGGACCTGTTTCGCGAGTGCTATTATAATCTTTGAACGGTAAATAGAACATATGTCGACGTCCACTGCTGTTTTGTGGTAGGAATCTACCCCGAATCCGCCTGGCTAGCGACCACACATCAGCCGTAATCTGCCGCAAAGCATCCGATGTGTTCCGGCAGCGAGCTGAAGAGCCAGTCCCCTTCCTCAAGAGCCGGCAACGCATTAGTGGTTCCTCAGGTGCTGCTAATGTTCATGGGCGGCGGTAATCACTTAACATTAGGTGACCCGCGGGGTGATTACGTATCTCGCGACAGGTTTGCGACAGGCGTAAATCGCGCGATCATTGCTGTCAAACGTCACTTTTGCACACATCAAATTGGTATTATCTAAAATTCCTTGACAGCAATACGACAGCGACAGCCGAGCAAAATGAAACGTCAAACTGCAACACCTCTGCATTTGTTGCAAAGTGATTGTTGATTTGTTGTAAGTAATTGTCGAGTACGTTTACTGTTTTTTTTAAATACCTACATACATTTAACAACCAATTTTATCAATTTTTGAAGTATCGATGGCAAAAGTAGATTCTGCGACAGGCGAGAAATAGACGTGCGATCGGCTTGCGTAATACGCATTCTAGTGACATTTTGCAACCGATCGCGTAGTGGTCGCTGTCGCATTGCTACTGCTGTCGCGTTGCTATCGCTACTGCAAAGTTTTACATAATCACCCCGCTTGCTCGGTTATTAGTATAGAGTATAGATTATACTTCTACTATTTATTTATTTTCTTTGTTATACTTTTTATATTTATTTCCTTATATCTGATTTGATCATGTAGTAAAATTCTGAACGTAAGCCGTGTGTGATTTCAGCGAATAAACCTTGTGTGGATTCAGCTGAGATTTTAAAGACTTTTAAAAATGTATTGTACTTGTATAAGTATTAAATAAAATAAAAAATCCCTACGATTACCTACTGTGTGGTGCGGGACATGAGCATCAAACATGATTTTCGTTTTACTCTTGTTCATTTGTAGGCCCACCTGTTGAGAAACTCTGCTGGAATCACCGAGCATTTGATCATAGTCATCGGTGTCCATAAAAATATGAGTTTACTATTGTAAGTGTCTGCAAGTTTTTCTTTATACCACAACAAATATATCTTCCGTCGAACGTCTACGGTGGCGAACCATTGTCCAAGTTTCCCAAGTTTTTCCAGCAGCGCCGTTTATTGCTTTGTTTATCGCTGTTACTTTCACGTTTAACGATCTCGTAAATTAACAGCCATTTTACTACTTATTTTCATGGTCTACAACATTTACCTATTTACTAGGGAGTTCGGCGCCGCGTCCGCGAGTGAATCGCAACGGGAAACTTGCAAGGGATCGCAGCGTCTCAGGAGACGTGATCGTAACGACTCAAAGCATGAATGAATGAATGAATGAATTAATTAATGTACTTTATTGTTTACCACAATACAGAAGGTAGGTATAGCAAACATTAATAGTACAAGAATAGAATATAATAGAATAGAATAGAAAAGTTTTTTATTCAAATAAACTTTTACAAGTACTTTTGAATCGTCAATTGAATCTACCACAGGTTCGGAATGCAGTTCCAGCCGAGAAGAACCTGTAAGAAACTCGGCAAGAAACAAGACAAGTAGTACCTAGGTACAATTTGCCATCCTGCACTGCATAGCGATCTCTTCCAGACAACCAAAGATATATGCAAAGGTGCAATATAAATATACAATATGCATAGATAGATAAAATACAACTAAATCTAAGATATATATTAAAATAAAACATATATAATATGTACATACTATAAATAAAATATGTAATAAATTTATAGATTCATATAACTATAAGTACACATTTATAAAAATCTATACTAATCTATACTAATAAATAAAATTGAAGTGTCTGTCTGTAATTTCGAAATAACTACCTCATATTAAGCTCATATAGTTATTTGAACGGTACCATAACCGAATCACACGTTTTTAAAAATTTTGTCTGTCTGTCTGTCTGTCTGTCTGTTTAGAGCAATATTGCAACACTGTCTTACAAAAAATTTGGATCCCAACTCCTCAATCCTGTTGGTTTAGGGGACCTGATCCCCAAAACTAATGGGATTTAGGAACTGTCGGTAATTTAAATTGATATTGGGGGTACCAATTAAAGACTATCGTTGAATGAACTCGAGTAGGTACATATCCAACTCCTCAACCCTGATGCTGTAAGGAATTGCATTCCGAAATCGTAGGGATCCCACGGAATTTTTCCGTTTTGGGGACGGGTTACTACAGATACGCTACTTTTTGTTCTGGTAAATCAAAAGTTCCCACGGGATTTTTAAAAACCTAAATCCACACGGACGAAGCCGTGGGCATCATTTAGTAATATAATAATGCGGAAGAGTTTGTTTGTTTGAACGCGCATATCTCAGGAACTACTGGGCCGATTTCAAAAATTCTTTCATCGTTGGATATGTACGTGATCCTTGAGCGCTATAGGCTATATTATGTTATGTACCACGGGCGAAGCTGGGGCGGACCGCTAGTATTGAATAAATAAATTGATAAAGTTCTCTCATATGCCATTTGTGAATTTGGCAGAAATATTTATCGGCCACCTAGCGTTGAAGGCGATTATTTTGTATGACACCCTCATGGTTCCATGGATTTGAGCGAAAAAATAACGCCTCTTTTGACGATATGTGGATTACTGTATTCTCAATCCTGATGCCACATGAAAGCTTATTAAAAACAAGCGGACACCCGCGACTTCGTTCGCGTGGATATTGGTGTTAAAAATCCCGTGAGAATAATTTTGTTTTTCCTAAGCTCCTTTGAGCTCATACCTTGCTAAAACTGTTAAAAGTTCACTGGCGGATGTTTCGGTAGATCAAAATGTAAACATCGAAAGTGAAAGTTTCTTCAAAATCGGTCCAGCCTTTCAGACATAAAGCTAGTAATCTTTAAAGTATTTCCTTTCTAACAAAAAAAGAATGAATGAAATCGAGCCACCGATTAACGAATTACAGCTAAGTACACATTTTGATTTTCATCCCCTCTCCCAAGCGAACCGTGCTGATTTTCGGGATTAAAAGTATCCTATATGTTACTCCATAGTATGAACTTAAATCATGCCGAGTTTCATTTCAATCCATTCAATAGTTTTTACGTGATGCGCGCACAAACATACAGACAAACAGACAAAAATTTCAAAAATAGCTTTTTTACGTTCTATTACTTATCCCTAACATCCCCCAGTTATTATTTTGCAAAAATCTTCAATGTACAGATACGGCAATTCTACAATTTTATTATATGTACCTATAGAATAGATTTAATTGAAACACCATTTAAATAAAGGCTTTTTGTTTTTCATTCACGCGTTATGCGATGGTGCAAAATATAGGATTTTCGATCATAATTTTTGAAAAACGATCACTGACTTCCACGCCGAAATAACATTCCATTAAATATTATTGAAAGTAGAAAAGCTTTTATTGAAACTTTTATTACTTGAAACCCGACAGTGAAAACGATACAATATTAACATACCTACATAACAATACAATATTTTCTGTATATTATCATCGACTAGTGTGTACCTATTTACTTTTTATCGTACTTTTATTTATATTAATTGTGAATTTCTTGTAAGTTTCAAATTACGCTTCTAAAAATTTCTTGTAGGTTCTGTTATCATTCATAACAATTAAATAAAATCCAAGTATCTGTCTGTGATTTCGAAATAATTGCTCCTTATAATTTGAACGATACGACATTTTATTTGTCTGTCAATTTGTTTGTACAGGCTGATCTTCGAAACGGCTGGAGCAATTTTGACGGGACTTTTACAGGCTGGAAAACAAGGGGTTTAATTTTTTTTTCATTTTATTTAGGATTTTTTAGGATTAAAAAATGTAAATTTACCTAAGTGAATGAAGTCGCGAGCATGAGTTGCTAACATGTATTTTGGAACTATTATAAACTTGTACAAACGGAACACGTTCCAACATAATATTTAAGCCAATAGATAAATCATAAAACTAAAATGTAGAAGGATTCCTGAACAAAATATACATTACCAGCACAAATACGCAAGACGTACTTAAGCCACCTTTGGAAGAAACCAATTTACTTTTCCCCCGTAAGATAATCCGCGTAAAATGTAAACTTTAGCCGTAAATCTCCCGAAAAGAGATTAACTACAACCTGAGAAACAAGAAATTTGACAAAAAAAAAAACTAGGAACCCAGTCCTTTAAGTCCTCGCCATTTATTTTTCCGACTCTCAACAAATTAACCGGGAGCAGTAAAAAAGGAACACTCCCGGCAAAAATTGGCGAGTAAACTAATGGCGTAACAAATGAACGAACGAATGAGTGAAAGAACATTTAGCAATACTACGGAAACCTAAAAAACCACACGGCACCTATTTTCGAGGGGAGAAGTTATATCTTAGCAAAGTTGCCAAAGTACCGGACCACAATTTTGATTTTATTATACGTGTACACGTGTGTAGTATACAATACTATTGTCTGGATAGATAAACATGATAATTTATTTGTGTTCTTATAAACAGAGTTTAGTGTTATTATATTCCTTCACCGAATTTTATTTCTGTAATACCTATCTACCACACAAACAGACGAGAGAATAGAATGTAATGAATTGATGTTGCTTCAGCATAAAATGCTTTTAATTTTTTATTTTATTACATTATGTTACACTTATGTATCTGACTTAATTTTTATTTACATAAAAGTCCTCATTATTACAGTCAATTGTTTCTATTAATTGATTCCTTTGTCAAGGTAAACAATCTTGACCCTTATGAATACCCAAAGTTTGACTTAGATAAGACTAATACAGATAGATAGATAAGATCAGTAATAAGTTCAGTTGTTGTAACTATAATATCGTATTTTGCAATAATGTTTATAAAAAGATGCTGGGACCATTTTGCATGCCACGGGAACGCTATGTCTCCTCTTAGGTGCCTAGCTCGTTAACAAATAGGCCGCTAACGAAGGGGTAACTGCTGATGTTGAATGATTTTCGATCGTTAATCATTCAGGAAGGGTTGGCAAAAGGAATGGCAATTTGCAACGTTATATTGATGTTTTAGATTTACACTGAATGATGGTCCGATTTATTTATTTGTTCGTTTGTTATAATAATTTCAAAAATGGGTGGACTTATTTTTAAGCAAATCAGCAAAGGTTTGCTTTGTTTTTTTTATGGAAGTAGGTAAATGGTTTTCACTTCACTGCTGGGAACAGGCCTCCTCTCTCATAGGATAGAGAGATTTAGAGTGACAGAAAAACCCAATACCTAACAATTATTTGCCCGACCTGCGAATCGAACCCGGGACCTCGTGATCTGCAGTCGAATATGCTAACCACTAGACCAACGAGGCAGTTATTTAACACCACCATGTTCCAACTTCGAGCTGGCACTGAAAAATTGAAAGCCTTATAATTTTTGACCCAACCCGGTAATCGAACCCAGGTAGGACCTCGTGATCCGCAGTCGACACACCAAAGACCACTGAGCCAGTTAGATGTAACTAAATAACGAATGACAGAATGTACGAATATTCATGAATACCCAGGTTTATTATGAACCAAGCTAAATAACGAATGACAGAATGTACGAATACTCATGAACACCCAGGTTTATTATGAACCACGTTGAATGAATGATTCGCCCGTGTTAATCATTCAGGGGCTTCGGAAAAAAAGCAATCGGTATCGGCCATGCTTTATTGATGGTTCGATCCGAATCATTCGGTCGGACCGATTTGTTTGTTTGTTATCGATGCGTTCGTTGCTTCGAAATTGGAAATTGTTTGCCGTTTGAATATTTACTTTTCTGACTCATTGGACTAATCTAATGGCTAGCTTGTTCGATTGCGAAATGAGAGGTCTTGTTTTATTTATCCATGTATTGGGTTATTATTTACATAGAAACGGCATTCCGATCCAATGGTAGATTCAATTGACGATTTAAAAGTGCTTGTAAAAGTTTATTTGAATGAAAAACTTTTCTATTCTATTTTATTCTATTCTGTCAAGGAATTCTTAGTGGCAGTCCGGGGTCGGAAAGTTGGCGGTGTTAGTCACGATTCTGTGCCACGGAAAGCAAGTAAAGCCGTCGTCGCTCGGATTATGAGACTGAGGCAATAGAGAGCACCCCTTGCTATATTGGCCGCCGTGGCCGAGAGTCGGTCGGGAGGACTTTGTATTTACTTTAGATTTAATTATTTATTGGTAACACATACTTTTAGCATTTATGGCTTTATCCAATTAAATCTAATTTTATGGTTTTTGTTACAGGTACGAATAAGCACAAATATCATGATGTGATAGAAGTATGACTTCGTAGCAACAGGTCATAAAATCGTAGACGTGCTACGACATCTACTGACAGTGGTGATTATTTTTCATGTCCGACACAAAAACAGCGAAGTTTGACTGCTTTGGTTTATGTCCAAATATTTACATACGTCACCATAGCGCTCAAATGAATAGATCGATTTGTTTTCGGCTTGTTTTACTCGAAGGTGATGTAATGTTTTAATTTTTTTTAATTTTTCTGACAAATACTGAGCCGATTATGATGCAGATTTTTGTATTACATATATATACATTACATACATATATATATATACTTTAAAGCAGATTTTTAGTTATATTATGTTAATGTTTAAATAAGCTATCGGGGGTGCTGAAGTAGTTATTTTCTGTTTTAATTTAAATTTTTCACGTGCTCGTTTACTTCTACTTAAGTAGGTAGTTGATTCTCTGCATGAAATGCACATTAATTTAATTACCATGGAAAGTTCAGCTTCCAGATCCTAAAGATGGTATGTTATTGGTACCATGAATGGTACTGCCCACCTAAGCCACAAGGCCTGAGGATTTGTTGATTATGAATAAGTAGTTATTGTTTACTTTATACTCTAGGTTCTAAGGTTAAAGACCATCAAGAAGCACTGCAGTTATGCGTTTTTGGCATGATAACGTCTTATAAATCGATGAACGTCGGCTACACTCACGAAAAAGCATGACTCATGTCACGTACCGCGTGCAAGCGAGAGCGCGGAACAAGCGATAGAGAAGGCACGATCGGCCTAAACGTTCGGCTTGTGATGCATCTATCTGTTTTTGTTTTCTTATGACGTTATCACATAAAATTATCATCCGTAAACCTACTTTTCAGACAACCAATTTTTTTGAATTTGATATCTCATTTTATCATAACATAGTGATCTTTTGTAAAGAAATTACTTTCAAACAAGTAGATACAAAACCCCTTTCACTCTTTCCATTTTAATTAAATTCGTATCACTATATAGCCCTTTGACGGGCCAACTTCCGTTAATAATCCCAGTCCGTCTTGGCGAAATTGTGTATTTAAAAATTCTGAAATGAACTTAGTTTTAACTTCGTTGAAATATGAAATATTAAAATTCAAGACTTGAGCTCAGTTTTGAGCTCCGGCACTCGAAAGATAACTTTAGAGGAATATTTTAATGAAAAATCGACACATACCTACTGTATACATTGTTGATATTAAAGTTTTAAAGTTTTCAGTTATTTTTAACCCCCGACGCAAAAACGAAGGGGTGTTATAAGTTTGACGTGTCTGTGTGTGTGTGTGTGTGTGTGTGTGTGTGTGTGTGTGTGTGTGTGTGTGTGTGTGTGTGTGTATTTGTATATGTGTCTGTCTGTTCCCTTGTGGCGCTCAAACGGGTGGACCGATTTAAATGCGGTTTTTTTTGTTTTAAAGGTGAATTAGTCGAGAGTGTTGTTAGCTATGTTTGAAGAAAATCGGTAAAAGATGGCTGCCGCTACAAAACGGCGGATTACATATTTTTTCACAACTCCCTTAATAAGGGTATCAAATGAAACGGCTTGACTAGTAGAATAGCACTATTGCAAATCCAAGATGGCCGCCGTCACAAAATGGCGAATGTCAGGGGTTTTTTAAATTTTTAATTTATACTTGTGTAGTAGGTATCATCATCATCATCATGTTCAATCAAATTAAGATATAGAGTTGTTGTTCACTGCCTCGTTGATTTAACGGTTAGCATATTCGACTGCAGATCACGAGGTCTTTCTCGGGTTCGATTTCCGGGTCGGGCCAAAACAATTAAGATGTTATTGGGTTTTTCTGTCAGACCAATTTTAATTTTAACCGTTAGAGAAATTAGGGGATAGATATAATAGGAGGAGATTCTATATGGGCTCAGAAACATAACTTTTCAATCAACCACGATTTAAGCTACGCCCTACACGGTCAGGGCCGTGCCGCGGCCGGAAAAAGGTCAATACATTTGCATCCGGGCGGAGCACGGGCGCTCGACGGTCGAACATGAATTGAATAATGGTAAAAAAGAAAACGCACAACAAACACAACACAAACACAAGAAGACACAACAACGGCGTCAAAGACAAGCAAATATACAAGTACCTAATAACGTAATATTATTCATGCTAACACGGACGTGCCTCGGAGAGCACGTATAGCCATCAGTCCTGGGCCTGATCTCTCTCCGATCGTGTCGCATTAGCGTCCCATCGGACTATGAGAGTGAAGGAATAATGAATCCACCGATGTATGCACTATAATATCTCCTGCGTAGTTGGCTAGTCTCCGCCTCAGTTGATATTGGCCGCCGTGGCCGACATTTGGTCTGGAGATACATTAATAAAAGAAGTAAGACCATCCCAAAACTAAACTTTTTGGTAAATAATTATTCAGCATTCGAAAACAGCCAGCGCCCCAAGCAGAAATGTTGTAAAATAAATATTCGAACTATTGAATTATGACTTTAAAATAAAAGTCTTTGGGTTCATTTTGCTGATACTCGAATTTCGATCATCGTTGCCTATTATGTACAAAGTCAGCATAAGGCCACAGAGGACGGAAATAAGGCCTCTGGTCTAAAAATTGTGCTATTTTTTTCACAAAGTCCCCTACCCAAAAAGATTTAAGAAGAGCATTACATAGACCTGTTATTTTTAACCCCCGACGCAAAACGACGGGGTGTTATAAGTTTGACGTGTCTGTGTGTGTGTGTGTGTGTGTGTGTGTGTGTGTGTGTGTGTGTGTGTGTGTATTTGTATATGTGTCTGTCTGTTCCCTTGTGGCGCTCAAACGGGTGGACCGATTTGAATGCTGTTTTTTTTGTTTGAAAGGTGAATTAGCCGAGAGTGTTGTTAGCTATGTTTGAAGAAAATCGGTCCAAGATGGCCGCCGCTACAAAACGGCGGATTACATATTATTTTTTCACAACTCCCTTAATATAGGTATCAAATTAAAGGGCTTGACTAGTAGAATAGCACTATTGTAAATCCAAGATGGCTACTGCCACAAAATGGCGATTGTTGGGGGTTTTTTAATTTTTTTAATTTCTATAATATAGTTCAGATATTGTGTTCAACCGAATAATCACCATTGTCATACTGACATTCCTTGAACCGTACCCTCTTGCGTAGATATTGTAAGATAAATCCGCCCTTACATTTCAATAGAGATAGCCTTTATTGTATCGTTTTAATAGACTCCCCAACCATTAGCCCTTTAAGCTATTCAGGTCTGCCTTTATTCTATTTCTGTATTATGGCTACATTATAACAGTGCGGCTTATTCGAATGTACACAATCTCTAAACTAAATTGACAAGTTTACTGTTATTTTTAACTTGTTATTTTGTTATTAAAGCTGTGATAGCCTAGTGGTTAGGACGACCGACTTCTAATCGGAGGTCGTGGGTTCGATCCCGGGCACGCACCTCTAACTTTTCGGAGTTATGTGCGTTTTAAGTACTTATTTAAATATCACTTGCTTTAACGGTGAAGGAAAACATCGTGAGGAAACCTGCATGCCTGAGAGTTCTCCATAACGTTCTCAAAGGTGTGTGAAGTCTGCCAATCCGCTTGGCCAGCGTGGTAGACTATGGCCAAGACCCTTCTCACTCTGAGAGGAGACCCGTGCTCTGTAGTGAGCCGGTAATGGGTTGATCATCATCATCATCATCATTTTGTTATTTGTTATTTTTAAACAAACCCCCGATATTCGCTATTTTTTGGTGGCAGCCATCTTGGATTTACATAGTGCTATTTTACTAGTCAAGCCCTTTAATTTGATACCCATATTAAGGCAGTTGTGATAAAATATGTAATCCGCCATTTTGTAGCGGCGGCCTTTTTGGATCGATTTTTATCAAACATTGCTAACAACACTCTCGACTAATTCACCTTTTAAACAAAAAAAAAACGCATTCAACAAAACGCATACACACAGACACACACATACACATAGACACACAGACACACACGCAGACGCAGACACACACACACAGACAGACACACACACACACACACACACACAGACACACACACACAGACACACACACACAAACACGTCAAAGTTATAACACCCCGTCGTTTTTGCGTCGGGGTTTAAAAAATAATGCTACTGTTCTATCAATTTAAACCAAAGTCAGTAACGTTTTAATAGTCATTATGAATCTGGCCTCATTCAGATGTAAATTATTCCTCGGAATTTATCTCGCACGTACCGAGCTCCCGACAGAGCATGGATCCGTCCGTTTCATAATTTAAACGCGGGTAAAGACCGCGCTGAATAAACTAGTTTCATTGATTTCATGAGTTTAGGTCATAGGTGTTTGTATAGAGCTGGATTTTTTCAATGAAATTAAGGCCGTGTCCCCATTAGGCGAACAGTGAGCGGCTAACTGTTTGCTTCCAATTAGCCTCCCTGTATAGTTTTTAAGGTTCCGTACCCGAAGGGTAAAAATGGAGCCCTATTCATGTCACTCTGTTGTCTGTCTGTCTGTCTGTGCGGTCGCAGGTCTCTAGCACATAGACGAAATGAGTTACAAACCTGAAATTTTGGTATTTTGTGTAGAACGTTAACTCAAAACCAAATATTGAATTAGAAATTGAATTAAATTATTTTTCATGGGGGCTAAGAAATTGAATTAAATTATTTTTGCTTAAACAAGTATAAATTAAAAATTTAAAAAACCCCCGACATTCGCCATTTTGTGGTGGAGGCCATCTTCAATTTGCATGGTACTATTCTACTAGTCAAGCCCTTACATTTGATACCCATATTGAGGGCATTGTGATAAAATATGTAACTAATCCGCCATTTTGTAGCAGCGGCCATCTTGGATCGATTTTCATCAAACATAGCAAACAACACTCTCAACTAATTTACTTTTCAACCAAAAAACCGCATTCAAATAGGTTCACCCGTTTGAGCGCTACAGGGGAACAGACAGACACATACACACACACACACACACACACACACACACACACAGACACGTCAAACTTATAACACCCCGTCGTTTTTTCGTCGGGGGTTAAAAACAGGATAAAACCGAGATTGTTAGCTTCTTCGCAATAAATGGTATATACTTATATTAATGGGTACAAAAAAGAAGAGTCCAAAGACTTACTGCAGGGTCATACATACGAGTGCATTACCTCACGTCACACGACATCCTTATTCTATTTGCCTTCTTTTATCCAGACACCGCCTGAGTGCCGGGCGCGGGGCGAGGCAGACGCCCGGAGATTTCATCTCAATATTTCTGTGAGATGTTATATACTTTGCTGCTGCAATAATCTCGTAGTGAATAAACTAATACATTTTCTTCAAATATTTGCTTTTAAGAAATAACGTGAGCAGTATTTTATGAATTTTTCTCTGATAGTCCTGGAATAATAAATAATAGAATAAATGAATAATACTCTCTCATTAAACCTTGAGACAGGTTTAGATTGGATATTTAATTTTTATAAATTGGCTTTTCTTGGCATTGTCGTGGCTTGGCATGGCTTTTCTTTCTCTAAATATTACCTATGAAGTACTTTTCTTGTGTGAGCAGTGCTTTACTGTCTTTATGCACACTACTGACTAGAGATGGTGGTGACTGGTATCTTTATCATTAACTAGCTGATGCCCACGACTTCGCTTGGATTCAAAAATGTTCCGCTCAACTTTCTTAATTTTTTATTTCATAAAAATCTTCTCGTGACAATAGCAAACACAACAAAAAAAGAATTAGCGAAATTGGTTCAGTCCTTTACGCGTGATGCCGTGACCAAAGAAAATAGGGATTCATTTTTGTGTCGCAACTATCATAGTAACAAAACAAGAGTAAAAGAGTTAAAATATAAACGAATCTCTCTTTTTTTTTAAAAAGAAAAAGATAAAGTATGAATAATGCTAGTAGGTAGAAGGAACTTTCAGCGGCCTTATCTCTGCAGAGCGATCTCTTCCTTCCTTTTAGCTGAGAGGTGTCATAATACTAGAGGTGCTAATGATCACATTTTTTTAACCCCCGACGCAAAACGTGTCTATGTGTGTGTGTGTGTGTCTGTCTGGTTCCCTGTGGCGCTCAAACGGGTGAACCGATTTGAATGCGGATTTTTTTTTGTTTGAAAGTTGAATTAGTCGAAAGTGTTGTTAGCTTTGTTTGATGAAAATTGGTCCAAGATGGCAGCCGCTACAAAATGGCGGATAACATATTTTTTCACAACTCCCTCAATATGGGTAACAAATGAAAGGGCTTGACTAGTAGAATAGCACTATGCAAAATCAAGATGGCTGCCGCCACAAAATGCCGGATGTCGGGGGTTTTTAAATTTTAATTTATACTTGTTATCAAATGACGCATATCTCGTGGTATCCTAACAAGAGTAAAAGAGACAAATTATAAATGAATACACGTTCTCTATATCACAGAGCAAGAAAGATACAGAAAATGGCAACTGCCTCGTTGGTTAGCATATTCGACTGTTAATCACGAGGTCCCAGGTTCGATTCCCGGGTCGGGCAAATAATTATTAGGTATTGGGTTTTTCTGTCAAGAAACTGTGCCAGCCCGGAGTTCGCAAGTGACGGTGTCTCACCCCCGTGCCTCGGAGAGCACGTTAAGCAGACAGTCTCGGTTACTATCACTATCATGTGACAATAGTCGTTAAAGCCCGCCAGCCCGCATTGGAGCAGTGTGGCGGGTCTAAGCTCTAATCCCTCTCAGAGGCCTGTTCCAAGCAGTGGGACATTAAATAGCTGTAGATATATCTGTTATGCATCTTCAATGGTCTGAAGGTAACTCATTCTAATGCTCATAATCAGATCTGCATCTCTAATGGTCTGTAGGTAACTCGATGCTCCAAAGTTACCCACCGCGTCCCGTGCAGCGGCGACTTCATAATTCAAACTTAGTCAACGCGGCGCCAAGCTAATCTGAATAGCTTTTAATTATACAATTTGAAAGTTTTGAAGATGAATGTTTTTTGCGTTGTATAACGGATGCATGCTACGTGTTTTGGCCAAGAAACTGTAATAAGGATTGAATAGAAGCAGGCGTTACTTTGTTGAAATCCATAATATATGAAATGAAAAGTTTAGACTTTGCAATTGTGCAATGTAGAGTCTACATATCTCCTGAGGATGCTCCGGTGTCGGAGCGAAACGATCGTCGAGTTTATTTTGGTGGTGGATTTGTGTGGTGTTACTTGGTGGTGGTGCTTGGGGTTCGCTTGATTGCTTATTTTTCCTGCATATTTAACAGCAGAAGGGCTGACATGGGCATAGCACATGCTGCTTGTTGTACCATACAAATTTGACTGTTTTGCGGATTATAGCAAAATAATTTTGACTTTTCATTTCATAAACTGTAATAATATTGTGCGTGGATAAGACTGGGGCACGGGCTGAAAGAATTAATTAGTTCGTCTGGTGGGAGGCTTCAACCGAGGCTAGTTACCACCTTACCGGCAAAGCCGTGCCACCAAGCGGTTTAGCTTTTTGGTACGATGTCGCGTAGAAACCGATCAGGGGTATGGGGGTTAAACAAAAGCTGCCATATCTTAGTTAGTCCTCGTACACCTCAGACTGCATCATCACTTACTATCAGGTGAGATCGCAGTCAAGGGCTATAGCTTGTAGATGAATAAAAAAAAAGTTCATGCAAATCGTTAATCTTACAAAGTCCCATTAGAGAAAGATTTTTGAGAACATCTAACGATATCTTAAAAATACCTTATTTCAACAAAAAATACATATAAACGAAAGACACTATATTATTTCAATACTAATTATTATTCAGGCAAAGTCCTAATCGCAGAGTATTAAATTATAATAATTGCTAAAATAATAAGTTAGTTCTTTTGAAATCTACCTTTACTTCTACTAAGTACTATTTTAACCACAAATAGAAAGTAGCTCAACTCGAAATCTTTTAATACTCTAAAACAGTAGCATAATTATCTGTTTGAAATGTTAAACGAAATCTCACAGCTATTTCATGATATTCTTTCACAATTTTTTGCGGAATTAACTCACAAAGTTTTCCCGAAAAGAAATATCTACGTTTTACACAATTTATTATGACTTAACGCAAAGTTTTAACTTGAATTACACGAAGTGTCACGAAATTTGAATATTATTTTGTTACGCAAATTTTTATTACGTTAAATCTCCGTCGTCGTTTCGACTGATAGCACTGGACGTAGGTTTTTGCAAGTACCTGTTGATCATGGTTTAGTTGATCTTGTAACACTTGTATCCAGCTGCTACCAGCCACATGCTTTAGATCGCCCATCCACCTAGCGGGTGTCTACCAACGCTGCGTTTTACTGAAAGGAAAAGGGGAAATATAGGATTCCGCTTTCCCCTTTCTTGTGTTAGAAGTAGGTACGACAATAGTGCAAGGGTGGGATTTGAACCGTCGACCTTTCGGTTCTCAGTCCACGCCCGATGACCGTTGCGGTATAGAGGCTCTAGGTTTGTCGGTGGGAGTCGCCATTCGATAACCTTGCTTAGGACCCAACATCTATGTGCCCCGTTTATTGCCAGTTCAGCTTCGCGACTCGATGAGCTATGTCGGTAATTCTGGTTATCTGATTTGATCCCGCAGGATTTCTCCGAGCATAGCTACTTAAAAATGCCCATTTTAAAATAGTACAATGCCTCTAGAGCTCCTCGGTTCATAAGTCGGATTGAAAAGCGAAGGGTCGGTGCAAATCCCACCTGTTGCATTGTTATCGTACTAAATCCTGCGCGTAGCATATGCTATACGATTACTTAGTTGGAAAGCCAAAGGGAGTAGATTTATTTATTTATAGATTTCTATTTTATTTCTATAACTCATTCATCATCACCATTTATCATTATCAACCCATTAACGGCCCACTACAGGGCACGGGTTTCTTTACAGAATGAGAAGGTCGTACGTAGACATTAGACATTACACACGTAAAATGTTGGTAGTTATTTTGAGAGCGGTCAGTTAGGCGAAAATGTTCATACTAGGTGTTAGAGATAGAGGAATTTGGATTGAGGAACGTCAGTTTTAAAGACAATACCTACTCGTAATATAACCCGCGGCACGTACATCGAACACTGAAGGAAAGTGGAGGGGGTAAACTATTGTATTACGTGCGTGACAGTTCCCATACGCAGCTATCCCCTCCACGTTTCGTTCAGTGTTCGATGTACGTGCCGCGGGTTATAACTGCTTTGAATTTTTTAGAAAATCTCATGGTTGTATGTATACCGGGTATTTTTTTTTTAAATAATTGTATTGCAATGTAATACAGTAATTGATTGAGTAGGTACATAGTAAGAAACAAATTTTGTTAAGAAAAAGGCCTTGAAAATAAAAATAAAAGCTAGGAAGTTACGATTTTCCAACAAACTATTTAAATTTTTACGAATTTCAGTATAATATTTACTATCGGTTTGCAAGCTAGATCCCACCGTCAATTGAATAGTTAGGCAAATCCAAGAGTCTGACGTACCTATCCTGGCTATGTTAGGCAGGCGCACTCCAGTCTAGACCTCATCATTTCCAACAAGAATGAATGTCGTCAAAAACATAGTGTACCTACCTATAGTCTGATTTTTAATTCGGTGGAATTCTGACAGTTGCCATTTAAAAAAATTTTGAAATCGGTCCACATTTGGCGGGGAAATCAGTGAACATACATAAAAAAATATACAGTGAAACATAGAACCTCTTCCTTTTTTTGAAGTCGGTTAAAAATATAATGAGTTATTTGTATGAAAAACAGGGTTACCACCTGAAGATCGATTTTACCCCAAACTAAAGTACCTGAAGTAAGTATCTGTCGGACATTTGTCATATCTACATGAGGCGATTGATTTTTATTTATATGTAAGTGTTGATTTTATTATCCTTTTTGTGGGAGATCTTTTATCTCTGGCAACATTATGAAACGACAGAATTCCACGGAATTAAAAATCTGAGTTTAACAAACATTGCACATCAAGATAGATCGTAATCAAAAACAAACGTATTCTCGTTATTCTAGTTTGCACGGAAAAATGTCCGTCCACGGGGAACAAACTTTTAGAAAGTTTGAAAGGATTTGTATTAAAAAAGTTACAAATGAAAACCTACAACAATATTCAAGCGTAGCAGATGCGTTCCCATGGAAAATTTCATAACCCGACCAAATAAAAGAGTTTATATACATTCAAACTTTGAAAGTGCAACTTTTTAAATTTTGAACTTGGTCGCATGCGAGTAATATTAAAGTTTGCCAAAGTGTCGACTGTCGACAAAGTCGCAGTGAAACTACGGCGAATACAGAATTAAAATTAAAACAGCGCATTATAATTTACTAGATGATGCCTGCGACTTCATACGCCTGGATTTAGGTTTTTTGAAAATCATGAGAAATCATGAGAAAATGCTTGCTTATAGGTGCGTCGCACATAAGACTGCCTACTAAATAAGCCTAAGTATTAATAATAAAATAAAAATATTTATGAATATTATTTATGTGAAAATTTTTTACATTTTAACCTGACATTAATGTTTGTATTTATAACGGTAATTTAAAAAGATTTCCGCTTTCAATTTACTACAGCTGTCATTATCTGTCCGTCAGCGCGAATTGTCACGCCGACGGAGACATTTTTCATTCCGGATGACGTGTCATTGTTTGACGTGCCATTATTATAAATTGTATTGAATCGACGTTTATACAAAATGCTTTATTTATAAGTATTTGAATGCTCGTTATGAACGTGAAAATATTCAGCGAACATTATTCGTGATAATTTAAATGTCACGCAGCACGCTGCAGGTAATAAAAACGGAAATTGTATTTTTAAATGTTTCGAGGTTTTCCTTATTTAAAGTTATTGTTATTCATGACAATAACGAATATTGATATTTGACGATAAACGAGTTTGAATGCACTCTTTATAACACAGAATCGGTCTGGTCTTATATCGTCGTAGGGCCAGCCTTAAACCGGGGGAATTTTAGTTATTCACTTAGCAATTGAAGGCAAGCGGTATCTTTGTAATTGTAAAATGCTGGACATACTTGGTCTACTGCAAGCACCGATACAGTGGATTTTTTTTCTCCAAATTTTGAATTGTTTTTATCCAGCGTATAAAAACTCATATGAGGTCAACCATCGTTTCGAACGCTGTCCGTTTTGAGTTTCCAACACTGTTTTTCCCGGAAAATTCATTGATTGTGTAATATATAAATAATCTCGATTAGATAAATGAGTTTTTACATTTGTATTTAAATTTGTGTAATCTAAAATGTTTGTTCTAATCATGCTATTAAATCGTACCTATACTTACTTAACCCTACCAAGTACTGTACTTTGCGCAGATGATTGTTGTGATGATTGATGATTGTGACGTTGTTACCAGCTCATGATGGTTTCTAGTAAATATTAGTTTCTAAAATAAAAAAAAGTAATCAAGAAATATATTTGTTTCTGTACATAATGTAATTAAACTGTCTATTAACGTAGAATATCTCGCCGTTGTTGATTCTTCGGTGAGTGACAATTTCTTCCGAATCTGACCTCAAAACGGGAGATGACTAGCGATTAAACGCAATGAATTAATCAATATTTTAAAACGGTGATAAAAATATAATTTTTCGAGACCTTCCTCGCAACGGAACGCCTCCCTTCAATCGTAATTAAACTGTCCATTAACGTTGAATGTCACGCCGTTATTGATTCTTCGGTGACTGACAATTTCCTCCGAATTCGACCTCAAAACGGGAGATTACTAGCAATTAACGCAACAGATCGATCAATATTTTTAAAACGCTTGTAAAAATATAATTTTTCGACCGTCTTCACTACCTACGGGACGCGGCCCGTCGATCGTAATTAAACTGTCCATTAACGTAGAATGTGATGCTGTCGTTGATTCTTCGGTAAATGAAAATTTCTTCTGAATTCGACCTCAAAACGGGAGATGACTAGCGATTAAACGCAACGAATTGATCAATATTTCAAAACGGTGATAAAAAATATAATTTTTCGAGACCATCCTCGCAACGGGACGCGTCCCGTCGATCGTAATTAAACTGTTCATTATCGTTGAATGTCACGCCGTTGTTGTTAACAACCACTTTGCCGCTGCTCATAATGGATTGGCGCTTCCACCGAAAGCTTTTAGCTTTTAAACTATCGTGTTTCCGCTTTCCTTGGTTTGAAGTTTTTTTTAATACATTAAATACATAATTACATAATCATAATGATAGTAGCATATTATATTATTATTGTCTGATGAAACCGGTAGAAACCAATTACAGGTTTAAAAAACAAACTGCCGTACCTTTTCCAGCTTAGCCTACTTTCATCTTAAACTGCATCATCAGTATATCATTACCAAGTCCAATTATCAGTACCAAGTGACATTGCAGTGTAGGGTTTCGTAGTCACAATCCTCGAAAAACAGATATAACTCCTTAACCTGTGAACCCTACTTAGCCATGATAGTTTTCCTTTAAAATTGATTATATATCCTACTGCGGTGAATTTTTTCAAGTTCCTATATACTGCCATTTGGCTGATAGAGGGGGGGGGGGACACTTGACTCTAATAAAAATTAGCACTTTAAAACATCATATTTTACAAACGGATCTAGAAATCGAAAAATGATGTTCCCACACCCACAGTATTTTTAAAAGACCTATTCAACGATACCCCACACTATGGGGTAGACGAGAAAAAAAATATTCATCCCCACTTTACATGTGCTACTAAAAAAAAATATCAAAATTTTATTTCCCCACTTTGTCGGCGTAATTAATATTTATACCCATGCCAAATTACAGATTTCTAGCACTAATAGTCTCTGAGATTAACCGAGGACGGACGGACGGACGGACAGACAGACAGGCAGACAGACAGACGGACGGACATGGCGAAACTATAAGGGTTCCTTGTTTACTACGGAACCCTAAAAATATAATAAAATAGAATAGAATAATTATTATTCAAATAAACTTTTACAAGTGCTATTGAATCGTTAATATAAAAGTATTAATTCTAGCCGTGTCTTATTCGCAGGAAATTTGATACAAAAAATGCTTCTAAGAAAGTTCGTTAATAACAAAATCCATCTTGTAATTGCCTATTGTCGTTTCGTCTGTTGAAAGTTTAGTTTCGAAAATACAAATATTAGTCCAGGGAAATAAAGCAAACAAGAACTTCGGAAAAAATACCGGAAAGCTGGATTTTTGTATGAACCTTGATATTATTTTTCTAAACAAGATGTCAAAGTTCCCAACGATTCAAGTGCCGCAAAAAAATTTTAGGTTAATTTTTACGATCAAGAGACCAACGAGAACCAGCTAACAGTATCCTTAGTAACATAAAAATCGGCCAAGTGCGAGTCAGGCCTCGCTCTTTTTGAGTTCCGTATTACATAATAATTATTATTATATATAATATAATATTTACATAATTATGAATAACATAATATTTTGGGTGTAAGAAATATTTAATTTCCGAGCTAGACATCGTAACAAATCGTGAAAGAAAAACCCAAAAATTGTTCATTTGTTTTGGTCACAGCTTACAAACTATGTACTTTTATAATCGTTCTTTTCAGTATTTGTTGTTTAAATACAGTAGGTACCTATATGGCACATAATATATCGAAATATCATATTTCTAACTGGTTTACTTTTTGAGATAGCCCGACGTCACAAAAATTGTCTAAAAGTAACAATTTCGATGGCCCTCTATTTCCTTATTTTTTAAGCAAAAAATTAAATAAAAATATATTCGTACTCCACTTAATGAGTTCTAAACCATGATACCCCACGAGCTAGGGTAAAAAGGGTAGGGTACGGAACCCTAAAAAGGTGTATGTACTTATGTACAGTATACACCCGTAAGAAGATACTAGACGTCGCGACAGACGGACATGTTTTTTTGCGAAGCGTCTGACAGTCGAGAGGTCTTGAAACGTATTGTAGTTTTCGACAATTTTTCGCTAAGTTTTTCAAGTGTGCGCGCATCATAAAAATTTACTCTCAACATTTTTTCATATCGCGTGTTCAGAAGTGTAACTTAAAAAATATTTTTCCAAACTTTTTATGCTACCACAAAGAAGCGATAAAAATAAAATTGGATTGTAACTACCAAAGAATTCCCGGATCCTAAATACGAAATAAAAATTAATGACGCCGTTCAATAACGTTCGGAAAAATGTCTGGTCGAAAAAAATCAGCGCAAATAAATTGAGGAAATCAAATCATCCGTCGCTCGCCCCCTTCGGATTCGGATGATTGACGCAGACGTAATGATATCCTTTACGAGTGATACATGCGATTCCCACCAATAGTATTTTCTCTTTGTTTTGGTACTGTGTCGGGACAAATGATAATATTGGAGTGATATAGTCTGTTCGTTTTCTTACGGTCGCATTTTGTGTCTAGCCGCCTCCGCCGCGCGGTGTTTTGCCAAAGACACCGCCGTGACTTCAAAGCATGCCGCGAGGGGTGTACAGGCACAAGGGGTTTTGGCGTTTTATACCTACTCATATTTTTTCATTAAAATTCTCTTTCCTTTTTATATTTTTTTATATTCATATTTTATTACAATATAACCATAAACATAAAATATAATATTCTCATGAACACGGGTCTTCTCTCAAAATGAGAAGGATTTTAACCATAGTCTACCACGCTGGCCAAGTACGGATTGGCAGACTATTCGGAGATTCTGTTAGAATAGACAAAAAATTACAAACAGAAAAAAAGTAATAAAAATAAAAGCAGAATACTAAGAGCACCTGCGCCTGTACCGACACTAAGTTACCGAACGAACTATACATACAACATACATACAACAACATACATATGTACATACAACATAACACAAACATAATCTAGGAAGATTTGGGAGACTTTGAGAAGTCTTCTCGTCCAAGATCTCTCAAGCCCTACTAGCCCGGTTTAAAGTCGAAAGTCTCTAAACAATGCATGTTGCCAGTGACGTCTTATAGAATACTAGCGGTCTGCCCCGGCTTCGCCCGTGGTACATAATATATAGCCTATAGCACTCAGGGATCACGTACATATCCAACGGCGAAATAATTTTGAAATCGGTCCAGTACTTCCTGAGATTAGCGCGTTCAAATAAACAAACTCTTCCGCTTTATTATATTAGTATAGAGTATAGATAGTATAGATACGAAACATGGTCTTATGCTCTCTTATGCTTATGGACCACGAAGAGCTATGCTCGGAGTATTCCAGCGGGATCTAATCAAAAATGAGGATGATAATCAGAGTAATCAACATAGTTCATCGAGTGGCTAAAGTGAAGTGGCAATTATAGCAATGGCAAACAGTTTGAGGAACCATGAAACGGGGTCCCAGAGGATTAGAAAACACAGAAAGGTAAATTTGTGTTTATTTAATGCCAATTTCAATTTCCTTTCATGAAAATTCATTTTTAACCCCCGACGCAAAAACGACGGGGTGTTATAAGTTTGATGTGTGTGTGTGTGTATGTGTGTGTGTGTGTGTGTGTGTGTGTGTGTATGTGTGTCTGTTCCCCTGTGGCGCTCATACGGATGGACCGATTTGAATGCGTTTTTTTTTGTTTAAAAGGTGAATTAGTCGAGAGTGTTGTTAGCTATGTTTGATGAAAGTCGATCCAAGATGGCCGCCGCTACAAAATGGCAGATTACATATTTTTCCACAACTCCCTTAATATGGGTATCAAATGAAAGGGCTTGACTAGTAGAATACCACTATTGCAAATCTAAGATGGCCGCCGCCACAAAACGGCGAATGTCGGGGGTTTTTTAAATTTTAAATTTATACTTGTTTTACTTACTAGCTCTACGATCTACACTCGCCAACTGACCGGGAAAGAGACAAATGACACGAACGAACAAAAGAGAACGGACACAAAGCGAAAATAAATTAATATAAAGACGTCCACCGCCATCCGCGGACCCGACTCTCAATTAGTTACCGTTTGTCACACCAATTAATTACTTCCAACAATGTCATGAAGCTAATTAGTGACGCCATTCATTGGAATTTCTGGTCTAGTAATTACTATGAAGTCTCAGTTTCATTGAAAAATATTGTAGTTTCCAAAGAGGCTTTAAAAAAGTACAATACTCTGCTTTTTAATTTCACGACAAAATAATGATGAATGAACAAACTATTTGTCGTATCGAATACAATATCACTTTACATTTAACTGATTTTATTTATCGCTAGCTATTGACTTCGTCCGTGTGAGTTACGTTTTGAAAAACCCCGCGGGAACTATGTGTTCCCGGGATAAAAAGAGCTTGGTGTCACTCTTCAGGTCTTCAACTATAATATAACCCATGCAAAAAATTACGTCGATCCGGCGTAATTGAAAGACAAACAAACATACTTAAACATTTATATATCTACTAGCTGAACCCCGCAACTTCGTTCGCGTAGATATAGGTTTTTATATAGGATCGGATTGGATCCCATAATTCTTTTATGTACTACTAACTAAATGTAGCTTAAGTTACTCCTTATAACATTAAAAGTTCAATTAAAATCGATCCAGCCGTTTCGGAGATTAGCTGGAACAAATAGACAGACCGACAAACATAAAATATAAACGCACACCAGTTTAAAATAAGCCGTACGTTCAAAGATTCGGGTCCCAAGTTATTTGAACCCAATAAATGTGTGTCATTTCTGAACTAAAAACCCAATGACCTTGAAATATTTACGGGACAATATATAAAGTACTACCTTTCTAACAAAAAAAGAATGAGTGAAATCGAACAACGCGTTAATGAATTACAGCTAAATACACGTTTTAACTTTCATCCCCTCTCCCAAGGGAACCGTGCTGAATTTCGGGATAAAAAGTATCCTATGTCCTACCTCGCAGTATAAAATCAAATCGTACCAAGTTTCATTCGAATCCGTTCAGTAGTTTCAGCGTGATGCGCGGCCAAGATACAGACAGACAGACAGACAGACAGACAGACAGACAGACAGACAAAATAAAACAAATTGCAGTTTTGGCTTCAGTATCCATTATAGAGTGCCTTCCAATAAAAATTTTCAAAATATCTTCAATGTACAGAATTGGATCTGTTACAGTTTTATTATATTATAGATTAAAGTAGAGATTTATTCTACGATTTTTGACTACTTTTGACTACTTTGTCTACTTTACTTGAAATGAAAAAAACTTAAAAACTATGTAAATTATAAAAATGATATTGATTAAGTTTTTCGAAAACTTACCTACCTATTTAGTTTGAAGTAGGTAAATCATAATTAAAACTGTTGATTCAGTTAGTAGACTTTCAAGATATTATTATTTCTTACAAAAGCGTAAGGTTAATTAATTTATAGGAGACCTAGATATCATAAGGCTTCTTGTGATGCTTCACTCATGTTAAGTTCGTCGAAATGAGAATCGCTAAGTCCCGGTATTAATTCCCTGTAGTCCAATTTTACCTCAGTTCAATACAGTATTACAAGTACAAGTATAACTTAGACCGACAGACATACAAATGATTTTTAAAATTATGTATTTAACAAGAGATAAAGTTCGTAAACTAAAACCCGACTACTCACAATAATAATAATTTATTGTGCAGAAAAACGTGTATTCAACTGCGTACTAATAGAAGAAAACGTGGGGCAAGCAGCTAGTGGTGCCATCTGTTATTTATATCTGAAACTAACTTAATATTCCAGTTAAGCCGCGCGAACGTCACTTCTCTATTTTTTTTTGCATATAAAATGAAGCCTATTCCACCCGGACCATAACAACGGATCAATTGTCACCGCATTCATCATAATCGACCTATAGTAGTTTAGGCGCTACGGTGGAACAAAAAATCGGATACAAACATACACAAACCTACCTACAAATGGCCGTCGGAAATGGGGCTACTTTTGTCTGCCCTTCTTAACATGTGTAGAATTGTAAGCACCATTCCGAACCAGTGGTAGATTCATTTGTCGATTCAAAAGCACTTGTAAAAGTTTATCTGAATAAAAAATATGTCTTAGACTTGCCTTTACACAAAACGATAAAAAAGCTTGGATTTAACTCGTTCCAGCAATGTGTGAGACGGCATTTCAATCATGTACATCTATAATATAATAAAACTGTAACAAATCCAATTCTGTACATTGAAGATATTTTGAAATATTTTATTGGAGGGCACTCTATAATCGATACTGAAGCCAAAACTGCAATTTTTTTCATTTTTGTCTGTCTGTCTGTCTGTCTGTCTGTCTGTCTGTCTGTCTGTCTGTCTGTCTGTCTGTATCTTGGCCGCGCATCACGCCGAAACTACTGAATGGATTCAAATGAAACTTGGTAGGATTTGAGTTTATACTCCGAGGTAGGTTATAGGATACTTTTTATCCCGAAATTCAGCACGGTTCCCTTGGGAGAGGGGATGAAAGTTGAAACGTGTATTTAGCTGTAATTCATTAACGCGTTGTTCGATTTTACTCATTCTTTTTTTGTTAGAAAGATAGTACTTTATATATTGTTCCATAAATATTTCAAGGTCATAGGTTTTTTAGTTCAGAATTGACAGGCATTTATTGGGTTCAAATAACTTGGGACCCGGATCTTTGAACGTACGGCTTATTTTAAACTGGTGTGCGTTTAAATTTATGTTTGTCGATCTGTCTATTTGTTCCAGCTAATTTCCGAAATGGCTGGATCGATTTTGATGGAACTTTCTGGTGATGTTATAAGGAATAACTTAGGCTACATTTAGTTTAGGTACAAAAAAGGATTATGGGATCCAATCCGATCCTATATAAAACCTATATCCAGGCGGACGAAGTCGCGGGGGTCGGCTAGTTAATAATAATAATAATTGTTATAATGTTATTTTTAAAAAAGAGAAACCGCCGAGTTTCTTGCAGGTTATTCTCGGTTGGAACTGCATTCCGAACCTGTGGTAGATTCAATTGACGATTCAAAAGTACTTGTAAAAGTTTATTTGAATAAAAAACTTTTCTATTCTATTCTATTCTACAAACGTACATAGACTGATAAAATCATAACCCTTCCTTTTTGCTTTGTCGTAGTCGGGTAAAAAAGTGCAGTACTATTATTTGTGCACTGATTGATGCTGGAATAAACCTCTTATGTTAGACATATAATTTGGCATCAGAAAGGTGCTCTTGATTCTGTGAATGAAAAATCAGCAATTTTGTAGATCGTTACCAAATTCGTTATCACATCTTAAAATATGTACACTCATTTCATACCTATCAATTTCAAGTTAGCACTTACAGAGGCTGGTGAATAACAAGTATAAAATAAAATTAAAAAAAAATTCCAACATTCGCCATTTTTGATTTGCATAGTGCTATTTTACTAGTCAAGTTCTTTCATTTGATACCCATATTGAAAGAGTTGTGAAAAAATATGTAATCAGCCATTTTGCGGCGGCGACCATCTTGGATCGATTTTCATCAAACATAGCTAAGAGCACTCCTGACTAATTCACCTTTCAAACAAAAAAAACCGCAACCAAATTGGTTCACCCGTTTGAGCGCTACGGTGGAACAGACAGACACACAACACACACACACACACACACAGACACGTCATACTTATTGTTTTTGCGTCGGGGGTTCAAAAAAATTTCACTGTTTGCATGAATAACAAAACAAAAATAGAACACTCACGCAAGTAGTAACAGTAAATCTATCAAGATATTAAAAGGACAAAAGAAAAGAAGCTTTATACAAAAAAGAAAGAAAAACACCCACCAACAAAGGAAAGCCAAGAAAATATCCTAAATAAAAAGCGGTAAACAATCAAATATCGGAACCGCTGGATATGACAGCGCCGTTTCTTGCAATGCTATAGACGTGGATTGAGGATTAGTAAACACCACAGTACTTTACTAGTGGCAGGGGAATTGTGTTTTGTAAAACTGTTCTACCAATTGCCTCGTTGATAGGTAGTTTATAGGTGTTGGTGTTAGTTATGTTAAAAAAAATATCTGCTTATAAGGAAAATTAAGCACTTAATATATTATGTATTATAGTCTAGTAGTAATAGTTGAGGGTAGCAGAGCTATTTTTGCATATTTTTAACCCCCAATGCAAAAACGACGGGGTGTTATAACTTTGACGTGTCTGTGTGTGTGTGTGTGTGTGTGTGTGTGTGTGTGTGTGTGTGTGTGTGTGTGTGTGTGTGTGTGTGTGTCTGTCTGTCTGTTTGTCTGTAGCGCTCAAACGGGTGGACTGATTTGAATGCGGTTTTTTTTGTGTGAAAGGTGAGTTAGTCGGGAGTGTTGTTAGCTATGTTTGATGAATATCGATCCAAGATTGCCGCCGCTACAAAATGGCGGATTATCTACATATTTTATCACAACACCCTCAATATATCAAATGAAAGGGCTTGACTAGTAGAATAGCATTATGCAAATCCAAGATGGCCGCCGCTACAAAATGGTGAATGTCGGGGGTTTTTTAAATTTTAAATTTATTCTTGTTAGTAGGATTATTACCTTTAATAATGACGGAATCGCATAAAAACTTTCATCCCCTATTTCAATCCTTTCAAGCCTTTTTTTACAACAAAAGGTAGCCTATATCCTTCTCTGAGGTATAATCTATCTGTACCAAATTTCATCAAAATCGGTTAAGCGGTTTAGGCGTGAAAGCGTAACACACAGATATTAGTCGTTTAGAAACTGTAAAGATTGTGAATCCGATTCCGATTGGTATACTCGTTGTTCAATTACAATAGCATGGGCAGTCCGACATGCCTTGTTCATTTAGGTCGTTAAAGAAAATGGATCTCTATCCCATTTGAAATAAGAATGCATTTCGAGTTCGCAGTTTGTTCCGTTAATCGCAAACGGTTAATTTTAGGCCGTTCGCGTTCTACCCGCCTTTTGCAGAAGACGAACAATTAATCTTGTCATCAGTATTATTGATGTTGCTATAGCAACCGATCGATTTTGCCCTCATTTGCTACAAATGATCTTTGAATTGATACCGACCGCTAATCCTGGATTAATTTTTATTTATAATTGGAGTTACTATATTATATATAACCTATAAGACTCTACTAATTTCTTCTCTCGGTCTTTTATTTCATCTATCTATGATATCATCTATAATATCTATTCTATACATCTTCTATATCTATACATATAATAAAATCGTAGAATTGCCGTATCTGTACATTGAAGATTTTTGCAAAATAATAACTGGGGGATGTTAGGGATAAGTAATAGAACGTAAAAAAGCTATTTATGAAATTTTTGTCTGTTTGTCTGTTTGTCTGTTTGTCTGTTTATCTGTTTGTCTGTTTGTCTGTATGTTTGTGCGCGCATCACGTAAAAACTACTGAATGGATTGAAATGAAACTCAGCATGATTTAAGTTAATACTATGGAGTAACATATAGGATACTTTTTATACCGAAATTCAGCACGGTTCCCTTGGGAGAGGGGATGAAAGGCAAAATGTGTACTTAGCTGTAATTCGATAACGGGTGGTCCGATTTCATTCATTCTTTTTTTGTTAGAAAGTAGATACTTTAAAGACTACAGGCTAATCTCCGAAAGGCTGGACCGATTTTGATGGGACTTTCACTGGCGGATGTTTACATTTTGATGTACCTAAACATCCGCCAATGAACTTTTAACAGTTTTTAGGAAGGTTTAAGCTCAAAGGAGCATAGGAAAAACAAAGTGATTCCCACGTGATTATTAAAATCAATATCCACGCGAACGAAGTCGCGGGTATCCGCTCGTAATATAATAAAACTAGTATCTGCCCGCGGCTTCACCCGCGTGAATTTCGGTTTTAAACAAATCTCGAGGGAATCGTGGATTTCTGGTTCCCGTTTCCACTCCCTTTTCCAACCTTTATACCTACTATCAAGGAAGTTCGCTATAGTAATCTACTTATAGCTGTAGCTATAGATTTCGGGTTTTTCAAAATCCCGTAGAAACTGTGCATTTTTCCAGGATAAAAAGTAGCCTATGTTTTAAGTCAGGGTATAATCTAACTCCATTCAAAATTTCAGCCAAATCGGTTCAGTAGTAACAAACATCCAAACATCTAAACATCCAAACATCTAAACATCCAAACATCCAAATATCCAAATATCCAAACATCTACACTTGCACATTTATAATATTAGTAGGATCGTAGACTTGCCGTATCTGTACATTAAAGATTTTTGCAAAGTAATAACTGGCGGATGTCAGGGATAAAAAATAGAACGTAAAAAAGCTATTTTTGAAATTTTTGTCTGTTTGTCTGTTTATCTGTTTGTCTGTATGTTTGTGCGCGCATCACGCAAAAACTACTGAATGGATTGAAATGAAACTTGGCATGATTTAAGTTCATACTAAGGAGTAACATATAGGATACTTTTTATCCCGAAATTCAGCACGGTGCCTTTGGGAGAAGGGAAAGTCAAAATGTATACTTAGCTGTAATTCATTAACGAGTGGTCCGATTTCATTCATTCTTTTTTTGTTAGAAAGGAGATACTTTAGAAATTACCTGGGTAATCTCTGAAAGGCTGGGTCGATTTTGATGGGACTTTCACAGGTGGATGTTTACATTTTGATCTACCTAAACATCCGCCAGTGAACTTTTAACAGTTTTTAGCAAGGTATGAGCTCAAAGGAGCTTAGGAAAAACAAAATGATTCCCACGGTATTTTTAAAACCAATACCCATGCGAACGAAGTCGCGGGTCCGCTTCCGCTTGTTGCTAATATAGACCAAGATAGTAACTACGACGAAAGGTCTTTAGCCTCATTGAAATGTGAAGATTATATTATAGTTATCGCAACTGTTGTATAATAAGGGGCATTAAAACACGAATGTGGGTTTATAAACTTTAGTTATAAAAATTAGTTTTATAAACACGAGGTGAAGCCGAGTATCATAATAGTATCACATGAGTGTTTTATTTAATACCTAATTATCAACAGTTGCATACAAGACTTTATCTACATCCACAATATAAATGCTCTATAAAAGATTCTAAAACAGTTAGCTTACTGCTAACATTAAAACAGCCAGTCCTAGTAACCATAATATCACCCAAAGTAGATGATATAGGTAATGTTGTACTGCATTTCATAATAACACTCCTTTGGATAATATTATAGTTAAAAAGTTAAAAGGCTAATTCTGTTGTACACAATCTCTAAACCTTAACTAAATTGACAGGTTTAAAAATAGTGCGATCCCCTTCAGCAGGGAGGATTGTGAAAGAGATAGGAATATAATTAGATCTGTCATTTTAGTTTAGATTTAGAGATTGTGTACAACAGAATCGACCACATTGGGTGTTTTAATGTTGGCAATAAGCTAACTGTTTCAGAATTTTTATAGAGGATTTAAAGCATGGGTTTACATAAAAAAAATACATTCGAAATCAGCGCATACTTTAAGGAAGTACATAGTAGCTTTCACATCGAATAGAAGTATTTTTATATTCACCACCTATGTATATATACTGTAACTTAAATAAATGTGAGTAGGTACGCTTATACATAATATATCAGTCATTTTACCAGAAATCCGTAGGTAGGTAGATATAATATAATTTCTGTGAAACCTCACTGCAGATATGAACTCGGGTCGTAAAATATCAAGCAATCGTAATTTATACGTGGTTCGGATTCAATATGAGCGGTCCTAAGAGGTATAATATTTATCCGCAGGAGGAACGCACTCAGGAAAATTGACTTGGTATAAGGAGAGAGTTTCAAAGAACCCTATAGAGAATTTCTTATAAATTCACTGCGCAAAGATTTAGTATGGTATCTGAGACAGCATTTTTCTTTACTACTAAGGAAAAGAGTTATGGAATTATATTGTCTCTTGTGTATTTTTAACCGACTTCAAAAAAGGAGGTCATCGGGGCGTCATACGACAAATTCATTATATCATTCACGACAATTTATACAAGAGAACAAAAGGCGAAAGTTTGTGTGTAATGTGTATGTATGTGTGTATGTTTGTTACTCTTTAACGCCGCAAATACTGAACTGATTTGGCTGAAATTTAGAATGGAGATAGATTATGCCCTGACTTAACACATATATCTACTTTATATCCTGAAAAAATCCACAGTTCCCAGGAATTTTGAAAAAATCCAAATTTGCTATATATAGGAATCTACAGCTGCAGCTATAGTTAGATTACTATAGCAAAATTCCTTGAAAATAGGTATACCTAAAGGTTGGAAAAGGGAGCGGGAACAGAAACCAGAAATCCGCGATTCCTTCGGGATTCGTGAAAAACCGAAATTTACGCGAGCGAAGCGGCGGTTTAAAAGAGTTAGTTTTTAATAACTACTTTTAAATGTATTAAACTTTTCTTCAGTAATATAAAACCTAAAATTTAACTATTCACACGTCATATTATTCGGTCAAATTACTTAGTCTATTCAAATTGAAATTCAAATTTGTATGAAATGCGGTTTACAAAACTCATGGCAATTCAAATGTATTTAAATGATATACAATAATCACAGCAAGTGCTATTTTCATAATAATTATAAATTATAAATCGTCATTGTAGGTAAGCATTTAAATTGAACAATTGAAATTAATTTAATTTAATTTGAAATTCTAAATCAGATAACAAATAATAAATCTATTGTCAATAAATAATTGCATTACGTAAGTACTTCCTGTAATTTTAATAATATGCATATTAATTTCAATTATACTAGTAGAGGCCCGTGACCTCATTCAGTCCATTTACTCATTCTAGGCCGCATTTTACGCGCGAGTCGACTCGCGCGTAATCTACCTAATCTGGACAGGCTCTTAAGGTGGGTCCAAATATGTGTCACTTGCCCGATCCGATCACCGTATCCGTATCAGCGTATCACGTATCGAGCACCGTACAAGTTGTGGACGCCTCGATTTGCTCCGTATCCGTATCTTTACAATAGTACAGTTTACAGTAATATCGCCTTTGATAATCGGACAAAAACCGACACGAAATGGGCCGGGCCGTATCATAACGGCGTATCGAGATCGCGTATCATCAACCGTCCACATATGCGATCATGATACGCGTCGGCGATACGGATACGGTGATCGGATCGAGCAAGTGATACATATCTGGACCCACCTTTAGGTATTTACCCAACGTTCTGTGACCTCTCGCGTCAGCTGTTTGCGTTACATTGCGAACTTTAAATAATACAGGAAATATAAAATACTTCCTAAATATTTTACATTAATATAGAAATATATAGGAAATATTTTATATTTACTGTATTATTATTCCTATTAAAATAAGTAATAAAATATTATATATTTATATTTTTTTTCAATTTTTTGAGGTATATTATCCGTAATCATCCCTACAGGTAATAGTTTACCTGTCTTCGTTTCCGATTGCGGTTCCCTTACACCCGTAATATTGCAGACAGATTGAATAGAAACTGAACGTTAATCAATATTGTATCACAGGAAATTGATTCCAGTGTGTGCCTTGCTTCGATGAATTACTAGCATAATATGAAGTCGCTTCAGGGAAACAATTTGTGATGCCCAGTGGATATGAAATCGTTTCACTACATAATGAACTCGATAACGAGCTAAGGGACTTCTTTCGGTGTAGGAGTCTAGAGCGGTTATTGCGCAAAGCAGTCGCATTCAGAATCTGCCACGAAAATTTAAAACTATTTATTTTGACGACCTCCCTATGGCGCAGTGGTGTGCACTGTGGTCTTATAAGTGGGAGGTCCCGGCATGGGCAATTTGGGATTTCGAAATTGTTTCTGGTCTGGTCTGGTGGGAGGTTCAGCTGTCGCTTTTTACCACTACACTTGGGATGCAAGTGGCCCAAATTCCACCTATGTGGCCAAAGTCAACCTCACCTGCGCGCGGTGCACCCTGCCAATATGCTAACGAGGCCCTGACGCTCTCAGTCCCCTTTACGGGTCGTTGTGCTTGATACCACACAACTTAATCTGGATGGTATCACCGCTTTGTGGTAGGATTCTATCCCGAGTCCGCCACAGTGTGGCTAGCGACCACACTTCAGCTTCAGCCGTAATCTGCCGCAAAGCATCCGTGTGTTCCGGCAGCGAGCTGAAGAGCCAGCCCCCTTCCTCAAAAGCCGGCAACGCATTAGTGGTTCTTCAGGTGCTATACTAATGTTCATGGGCGGCGGTAATCACTTAACATCAGGTGACCTGCTTGCTCGGTTGCCCGCTATTTCTATTAAAAAAAAAAGCTCTACCGGCAAAGCCGTGCCGCCGAGCGATTTAGCGTTCCTTGTAGAAACCGATCAGGGGTATGCATACCTTTTCCAACTTAGCCCGCTTCCATCTTGGACTTACCATCAAGTGAGATTGCAGTCAAGGGCTAACTTGTACTTGAATTTAAAAAGAAATTGCCACGCGTGAACTCTTAGTAAACAGTGGTGTTCGCCGATCTACCCCTATATAATATAGTTCGTATACATATGTACTATTTAATATTCCGTGGCAAACAATCGTCATAAATTGGCCTGCCCGAACCATTAGTGGCGTCGTAAACGAGATATTTCGGGAACAATAGCTATCCGGGAGCCGTGGAGTTCTATTTGATACGCGAACATAGGCAAATTAACGTAAATACAAAGTGTTTGAATATGTAATTGAAGCTTAACAATTGTAGATAGATATACATAATTATGTATACTTTATTGCATACAAGAAAGATAATACGAGTATAGAGATTGCTTAAATCTAATATGTGTGCTTTGTCTTATTGCTACCAAATCAAGCAATTGTAATTTGTAATTAAAATCAAGTGACTAATTAAAATAACTAAAATTCCAACAGAAAAGGAATAGGTTTCTTGTGGGATACTTCCACACGCCGTGGTCTTGTGCTGCTTGTATCCAGCAGCTCTCTGCCACTCATCTGATGTAACCTTCCTGAAAGTATGTAGATTACGATGCATGTTGAAAAAATTATATCAAAATTGGTTCATTGGTCTTTTGAAATAATCGCGAACATACATACTTACATGCGAGTTAAATACAGAACCTCCGTTTTTAAAGTTTAAAAATATTTTAGTATTCAGTCACAGCCGCATGTCAAGGGGCAGTAACTGGCCCAATGTGAATTGGGCTTTACAGACCCACTGTCCTTAAAAAGCCGCCGAGTGTCACTTGACTCGAATAACCTGCGACTACAGGCGCTCGGCCTCGTTCTATTGTTCTTAGTCTGGTTTATTTAGTGTGAAAAATTGTATTTTAGTCAACCCTCAATAAAGGAGGAACTTTTTTATTCATTACTAGCTTCTGCTCGCGGCTTCGCCCACGTGAGTTTCGATTTTTCACAAATCCCGAGGGAATCGTGGATTTCCGGTTCTCGGTTTTCCAAAATTTTACCTACTTTCAAGGAAGTTTGCTATAGTAATCTACCTATCAGCTATAGGTAGATTAGATAGTTATAGATTTTAGTTTTTTCAAAATCCCGTGGGAACTGTGAATTTTTCCAAGATAAAAAGTAATCTATGTGTTAAGTTAGGGCATAATCTATCTTCATTTAAAAATCGGTTCTGTAGTTGCGGCGTTAAAGAGTAACAAACATACACACAAACTTTCGCCTTTATAATATTAGTGTGACAATAGTTTTAATTTTACTACATTGACATAACATTTTATTTGATTCAGCATTGCTATGTATGAAACTTTTCGTTTCCCTTTAAGTAATTCCTACTCATTCATGTTGGATTATAGAAAAACTGCATTATTCAAAATATATACGTACACAAAGGTCGTTCAAACAATAGGTGCTCGTAATATTTGAGAGTCGCATAGCAATACAATAATATCTACCATACAACTGATTGCGCACAAAAAACAATCATGCGACAATTCGTTAAAATTTGCCAAAGGAGTTTCGATACTATTATCGAAGTATAAAACCTATTTTGTGTTGGAAAGTGTGGACGAATAAATCGTGTTCATTACGGGCTAACCACTTTTCAGATGTACTAGTTTGTTACTGAAAGAGCTAATTTACTGTTTCACCGCGGCGTATCGATCACGGGGGAAAATACACTGTGCTCTGTCAAAGAGTTAAGATTGCTTTGTGTGGTTACAAAACTATTATGTTTTTAAAAGCCTGGTGGAGATTTGTGGCCAAAGCTGGTCTCGGTTTTCATTTTTGTGTTTTGCCCATGCCTTAGATATTAAATAATCTGTATCTATACAAATATATAAATAAAAATGAGTCTGTGTGTTATTTCGAAATAAATGTCTGATGTCTCCTTAATATAAGCTCATATGAATATTTGAACGAAAGCATGACCCAAACAAACTTATGTTTTAGTTTTAGTCTTTCTGTCTGCTTGCACGGGTTAGTTTTCAGTTCGGCTGTACCGATTTGGACGAGACTTTCGTCGTCGTCTCATTCAATAGACGTCCACTGCTGGATATGTCTCTTGCAAGGATGGCCGCAGAACACGATCTTGTGCCGCCTGTTTCCAGCGGCTGCCAGCGACTCGCTTGAGATCGTCCGTCCATCTAGTGGGGGGTTTACCTAAACTTCGTTTACTGGTGCGAGGTCGCCACTCAAGCACCGTGGGACTCCAACTTACATCGGTTTTTCGGGTAATGTGCTCCGCCCATTGCCACTTCAGTTTCGCGTCTCGTTGAGCTATAAGGGACCGTTCAGATAGACCGGCGCGGAGAGCATCGGAGAGCATTTCTTTTTTCACACAGACCGGCCATTCAAATTTGCTCTGCTCTCCGCGCCGCCCGGTCTGTGTGAACGGACACGCAGATGCGTTCGGAGCCGAGCGTACGCTCTTGGGCTGGACGGCAGAGCAATTCGGTCTACGGTCGGCTGTGCGAGCATGAAAGAGCACACGAACGGAGCCGGTCGGATGCTCGAGCGCGAAAGAGCACGAGCATGGAGCAGCCGACCGGCTCGACGAGTAGCCGAGCGGCTGCTCTTAATATTTCACACCGAGCGTATTGGGAGCATCCTCGAGCATCCTCTTATCATAAAATAGATAAAATGTAAAAATAAAGCTTATTTCAATGTCTTAAGATTCTATTTCAAATGCGATCGCGCCGGTCAATCTGAAAGGTCACTTACGGTAATTCTGGTTCTCGTGCAGATCTCCTCATTTCTAATTTGATCCCGTAGGGGCGAGATTTTCACTAACAGGTAAAGATTGAAACGATCTACTTCTTGAAACGAAAAAACGACTCCTGCGTTTCCTGTTCATATTAGGGACAATACATAGGTTAATACAATTTTATTAATAGTCTAACTGCTGAACCGATCTTAGCAACATTTAGCATAGGGATAACTTGTATCCTGGAAAGGGCTACAGGCTACTTTTCATCCCTCAAAATTAAAGAGTAGATTTTTAAGAAACCTAATTCCACGCGGACGAAGTCGCGGGCATCAGATTCAGATAGTACTAAGTTATATTTCTTTTGAAACTTCGATAATGGAAGTCTAATGGAAAAACTTAGACATATTAACCTTGGCTTTAGGCTAAGCTTTGGGTTTTGCGTTGGACTACTCTATGCATTGACCGTTGTAATTATAATAAATCTACGCGACAGTTATTCTGGTGAAAAACGAAAAACATCTTCAAGTTTAACTTTGGCTATCATAAATCAATATGTAGAATCTATATTATTATTGATATTTGCATTGTAGATGATATGCAATATCAGTTGACGATCTCCATGGCGCGGTGGTGAGTGCTGTGGTCTTATAATTGTGAGGTCCCGGGTTCGATTTCCGGCAGGGGACATTTGCAAAATATTTTCTAAATTATCTATGGTCCGGTCTGTGGGGCTATTCTGTAACATAGTTACCAACTGAAAATGGTTGCCAACGAATTAGTTCGATATACATTGCAGCATTACTGTGCGAAATTATGAAAACACTTTATATTTCACACAGCAAAGCAGCAATGTATATCAAACTAATTCGTTGGCAACTATTTTCAGTTAGTAACTAAGTTACAGAATAGCCCAGCTGGTGGGAGACTTCAGCACTGGCTTGTTACCAATGTACCGGCAAAACCGTCAAAGCTATTTTTGTACAATGCCGCGTAGAATAATATAGATATTAGATATATTAGGTGTACTTCTACGTTACGGGCGGGGGTGGGCGATTGGGACACATGGGCACATAGGAGGTTTGAGTAACGTTTCTTTGCTCAGTAATAGTTAGTACATTACTTAGTACTAGATGATGCCCACAGCTTCGCCCGTGTGGATTTAGGTTTTTAAAAATCCCGTGGGAACTTTTGATTATCCAGAACAAAAAGTAGCCCATCTGTAGTAACCCGTCACCAAAACGGAAAAATTCCGTGGGATCCCCACGATTTCGGAATGCAATTCCTTACAGCATCAGGGTTGAGGAGTTGAATATGTACCTACTCGAGTTCATTCAACGATAAAGTCTTTAATTAGTACCCCCAATATCAATTTAAATAACTGACAGTTCCTAAATCCCATTAGTTTTGGGGATCAGTTCCCCTACAGCATCAGGATTGAGGAGTTGGAATCCAAGTTTTTTGTAGAACAGTGTCGCAATGTTTCTCTATCGATTAAAAAAAATTACGCAAATCGGTTCGGAAATCTCGGAGATATCGGTGTACATAGGTAGAAAAATACAACTCCTCCTTTTTTAAAAGTCGGTTAAAAAAGTAGCCTATGTTACTCCCTGGTTAATTCTCCACTTGTATGTGAAAGTCCCGTCAAAATCGGTTCAGCCGTTCCGAAGATTAGCCCGTTCAAACAGACAGACAGACAGACAGACAGACAGACAGACAGACAAAAATTTTAAAAACGTGTAATTCGGTTATGGTAACGTTCAAATAACCATATGAGCTTAATATGAGGTAGTTATTTCGTTATTACAGACAGACACTTCAATTTTATTTATTAGTATAGATGGTACCGTTTATCTGAGACTACATTATTACCTACTTCCTTTTTTTTTAAATAACTAACGCAAAGCGGACGAAGTCGCAAACAATTTAAACTATCTACTCCATTTAAATCATGAAAACTTAAGATGGCAGCATAGCGATTCTTTTGTTTCGCTATTTATTTGCAAATAGACGCAGGAAGCGGGTGAAAGAAGACTCGACTTAACGGCATTTCAATTAACTATCCCGGGGGAGACATTTCTAGGGATTCAAAGGCTTTGTCACGCCTCTGAAGCTTTTCCACCGTTTAGCTACCGTGCAGTTAGTATTGCATTTGCTCCTCGAGCACAGCGTAGTACAATATAAATGTAGCGTTACAACAAAGCGTAGAACAAATTTTGGTGATTGTGGATTATTTAGGTCAAGATATTTTGAGACATATCGTATATTGGATCCAGCAACTTAAGTAACTTTATTCTGTCAGTGGGAAGAAGGGGGAAGAAATTGCAGGGTGATAAGAAAGTAATCTCTATCTCTGCGCTCAACAGTCATCCTTACCTGTGAAGTGTAACCATTATACGGTCAAATCCAATATGTAAAAAAAAAACTTTATTCCACAGCAACCAGCTGTGCTTGATTGGTGACAGTAGTGTAGGTACCTATAAAAGATACATAGACATAGCTAATATAATTCAAACAAACTAAAACAAGTAGGTACCAACCATTGATCCGTTCAAGATCTATTCAGGTCTGTAAGATTGCTAGGCTGCGAAATGACAATCACAAATGAAAGTTTTGTTCTTTGAAAATGTTAGCAAGGAATTTCTATATTGAGAGGGCTAAAGTATAATAATCCATACTAATTATAAATTCTTGTGTCTGTCTGAAAATCTGAATGTGAAAATCCAGCATTTTCACTTTTATGGAATAGTATCTTTCACTAAGATGGAAACGGGCTAATCTGGCAGGGGTATGACAATTTTCACGAAACCCCTAAGTACCCCGAAACCGATTCTACGTACGTATATAGTGTTATACCATAGCGTTATTTATAACGTTAAATAATATAGCATTATAACGTTATAGCTTTCTCCTTGTCCCGCTTGATTTACGTATAGCGTTGTCCTTGTCAGTTGTCCTTTCAAAGCTTATGTAAGGATCAATTTGCGCGTTGCGTTGCGTTGCGTTCAGGAGTTGAAGCGAGTTAAGGCATCAATCCTTAAATGATCTAAAAGTCTGACCATTGAACCATAATTTATAACGATCAGTGAGCGGTCCATGTATTCGAGTGAACGCGCGCGTATTTAACGTTTCAAATCTCCGCCAATGTGCCTTGAGCCTAACATACATCATAAATAGCCAAGGTTAAGGACACTCAACAACAGACGGGTCATCCGTCTGCCTTTGCAAAGGTTATAAAAATATTTTAATAATAATATTCCCCCCTGACAGCTTCATCTCTCTTTCATTTCCATGGAACGTTCGAAGCTCGTTAATTTAAGACCAGCGGTATCCTTCAGCGGCCGTCCTTTTGTCTGGCTTTTTATTACAATTTCATGGAAAAATCTAAGAGTGGTTTCTCACGTGTAGCGATTGCGAGAACGCATCGATTCGTGATCGTGCTTCAGACTTTGGTTGAACGTTGCTATATTTGACACGAGTAAATAGGCGTTTTCTAGTCAAGCGCGCTCCCCTCAGGCTTTTTAGATATCAATTCATAATTCACTTACTCACTGAGTGATCGCAATCAAGCGCTATTTTTTGGTAAAACAATATTTTCAGTTTCATCACCTTCTGATAATAATAATTAGTGACGGATAGCTAAACGTAAGTTTTGTCTTTGTCACTAGACATAAAGTAAGAAAGTGACAAAACTTACATAGACTATCCGACACTTATCAGACGGTGAGTAGGTAGCTGTTGTAGTTATGCTTGAAGGATTATTAATCTTTTGAATTAAAAACTTCATTCACTAGAAAATGATTGCGCGATAAATCGTACGAAAAACCATTAGAGTGAGAAAATACATTTAGATAATGCCCCTCCCTGGTTTAAATTAGTCGGGGAAACTCCTAATTTAAACGAAATTACTGGCTTTCATCTAATTTTCTTCGTAAAAGTGTTCGCGCGAACACTATCCTAAAGCGCGTTATACGGTTACAGCATCGAAAAATAGACTTTACCACTTACAGTTCAGAGTCCATTCTATACAGATTGAGTTGGTTTAATCAGCTGATTGCTAGCAGCAACTTTTATTCCCCGGTAAAGAACAATTCGAGTGTACGTAAACGTACGAATGAAAATGTATGGCGCAATGGATAAGTTGAGCTTTGCAATTGAATTAAAACTGTTTACTTTTGTGAGTGTTTCCTTTTTAACCCCCGACGCAAAAACGACGAGGCGTTATAAGTTTGACGTGTCTGTGTGTGTGTGTGTGTGTCTGTCTGTTCCCCTGTGGCGCTCAAACGGGTGGACCGATTTAAATGCGGTTTTTTTGTTTAAAGGTGAATTAGTCGAGAGTGTTGTTAGCTATGTTTGATGAAAATCGGTCCCGCCGCTACAAAATGGCGGATTACATATTTTATCACAACGCCCGCAATATGGGTATCAAATGAAAGGGCTGGACTAGTAGAATAGCACTATGCAAGTTCAAGATGGCCGCCACCACAAAATGGCGAATGTCGGGGTTTTTTTAAATTTTTAATTTATAGGTACTTGTTTACCAGAAAACCCCAATAACCAAGTGGCTCCGACCCGGCGGGATTCGCAATCGAATCAATTCGCAAAGACGGCAACAGCAGCTGTTAAAGTCTTTACATTACCATTACACAAAGTCAAGCTAGTTAAATAAAACCTAAGTATATTTCTTTATGTAATTCGATGAACGTCCAATGCTGAACATAGGTCTCTTTATTGCTACAAAACATGATTTTGTATCCAACGACGGCCAGCGACTCGGTTGAGATCGTGCGTCCACTTAGGTAAAAGTTCCCGGTACGATCGGTGCGAGGACGCCACTCGAGCACCTTGGAACCCCATCGTACCTTTATCGGTTCTGCCCCGCCCATTGCCACTTCAGCTTCGATACTCGACAAGCCACGTCCGTAACTCTGGTATTCCTCATTTCTGTGTTTTTCTGTCAAGAAATTCTCAGTGCCAGCCCGGAGTTGGAAGTTGGCGGTGTTAGATACACCCCCGTGCCTCGGAGAGCACGTAAAGCCGTCGGTCCTGCGCCTAATCTCTCTCCGGTCGTGTCGCATTGGCGTCCCATCGGACTATGAGAGTGAGGGAATAGAGAGTGCACCTGTGTATGCGCACACACTTGTGCACTATAATATCTCCTGCGCAGATGGCTAGTCTCTGCATCGGTTGAGATTGGCCGCGCCGTGGCCGAAATTCGGTCAGGAGGACATTATTATTATTATTATTCCTCATTTCTGATTTCAACCCTCAGAGGACACCATCGAACACTCATTATTTACGTGAGCAAATTTTTTTATAACTAACTTACTTACTGGAGAACTAAGTATGCTTACATAGAACATTTTTCCCTTACCTTTCATACATTTCGCAGAAACGCATTTCAATCCGCGAACGAAGTCGGTGCTCTATCGAATTATTCCCCTCCAAACTTTATCCCGTCAAAGGAATTCCGGAATTTCCAGACAATGCACTTACCGCTGCAAATAAAACTGCCACCTCCATTGTATCGTGCATGCGATAATAAATCGAACGGCTGCCATACGCCGGTGCCCCGAGCAGAATTACATTTCAAACAAGTTGGCTTAAGGGCGCGTTCAGAAGGCGAAGTTTGAAGCCTTGACGAAATAATCGATAGTTAAGGGCGCGTTCAGAAGGCAATGTTTTGTAACCTCGATGATATAATCGATAGTTATAACGAGTTTGAAGTCTGTTTCTGGCCCGTTGGCGTGGTTGGCAGTGACCCTGCCTTCCGCTCCGGGGTCGCGGGTTCGATTCCCGCCCCGAGTCTGGGTGTATTTATAATATGTATGTATATTGTATGTATGTATACCTTTATTAAAATATATATGTATTTATATGTAAATATGTCTATCAGTCGGCTGTTACCTATAACACAGGCATTAAGTTGCCTACTTTAGGAACAGACGACCGTGTGTGTATGTGTGAGTATTTATTATTATTATTATATTATGTTTGTAGCACTAAGGGAAGTTTGAAGCCTCGACGAAATAATCGATAGTTAAGAGCGAGTTCAGAAGGCAATGTTTTGAAACCTCGATGATATAATCGTTTGAAGTCAAATAACTAGTTTGAAGTCTGTCTGTAGCACTAAGGGTTACATTTCAAACAAGTTGGCTTAAGGGCGCGTTCAAAAGGCGATGTTTAGAAGCATCGACCAAATAATCGATAGTTATAACGAGTTCCAAGTCTATCTATAAAGGATTAAATTTCAAACAAGTTGGCTTATGAGCGCATTCAGAAGGCGATGTTTTGAAACCTCGATAATTTAATCGATAGTTATAACGAGTTTGAAGTCTGTCTATAGCACTAATAATTACATTTCAAAGAAGTTAGCTTAAGGGTGCGTTCAGAAGGCGATGTTTTGAAGCCGCGACTAAATAATCGATAGTTATAACGAGTTTGAAGTATGTAGCACTAAGGAATATTACATTTCAAAGAAGTTAGCATAATCTTGGCTAGTTTCCATTCAGATTGGGCTGCCTTGGCCAAAATTTACTTCAAAACGAAAAAAAATGGAATAATTTTCAAATTAACCGAACTGGGGTTTGAATCTGTTAAACCTTGTATATTTACTAGATCACAACACGCCACCGTCACAAAAATTTGGAATGAAAGATTACAAGAAATTATTTGAATCTCGTCCTTAATAATGAGTAACTATTTAAGGTAAATCTTTGAAAACCGAAACACACAACCGAAACTCTACAATAAAACTTTTATTAAATTGTCTAAACCTGGCCTTACTTTTACCTACAAATAAGAATACGTTCTAGTATTCTTTTAGCGGATAGATTTGGATGTCTTGCGGTTGAACATTTTTATCCCGCAGATTCTAAATTAAACTTTCAATACAGAGCTACTTTTTTAGAACTCTTACATTCAATATACCACTCTCTTTTATTACACTTTTTCTCAACAAATCAAACAGTTTTATGCTCATTAATTTTTAATAGAATTTAACTCTTAATCTCTTTTTAATTAGTTGGCCGTCAAGTTTTTGTATCATTCACGCTTTTACCAACGCGAAAATCTTAACATTTATCTAACTTATATATAAAAATTAAATAAACTAACTTATATACTATATCTAACTTATATAAGTATAGTTAAACAACTAATCTTTCAGTCGTTTAGATCGAAAAAAGACCTACCTATTCGATTATTGGCAGAGACAATTTGGGAAATTATAATTTCTGGTTTGGTCTGGTGGAAGACTTCAACTGTCACTCATTACCACCCTAGTGGCATACCCGTGTTACCAAATGATTCAGCGTTCCAATACGATGCCATGTAGAGACCGGTCAAGGGTATTAGTATAGCTGATTTCTTGTACGCAGCTTAATAAATACTTGTATAATGACATGGCTACATAGTCCTACAAATTTAGTGGAACGATTTCCCACCCGAGCGAATCGAAATGTTTAACACCTGCGCATTCGAGTACGTACCTCCATCGAGAATTTTCATAGATAGAAAACTTGGTCGTCTCGTCGAAACGAACCTGCTCACGAAAATTCAGCTTGTTATTAATCATTAAAAAATTTGTTCCAGGGCTGCCGGACTATATGGGTTCAATAAAAACTGCCATACCTCGTCCAGGTTAGTCCGACTACATCTTCACTTACCAAAAGTGAGATCGCAGTCGCTAAACTGTAGATGAGAAAAAAGATATTTTCTGGAACCAGTAGATAAGTAAAATCTAAGAAAAATATAAATGCTGCATTCACAAATCGTATAACAAAACACAAGATCTACTGTTGCGAGCTTTCCAATCGAAATAAAACATAAGAAGCGTTCCGCTTAACGAAGCCAATCGCCCCGGGAGCTTATGCATCAGAATCCACTGTCTTTAATTCTGCAAACCTCAACTATTTCCATATTTCCAGTGAAGTCCGATATAATGAGATAAATCCTTGCTGTCTTCGCTTATACCGCACGACACGATATTTTTGATAATCTTAAAGTGTCTATGTGTACGTTCCCCTTCGACGGTTCAAACGTTTAACCAATCTTGACGAATTTTCGCACGGAAATAGCTTGCATGTTGGAGATAGCATGCTTTATTTAACCTCGGGAAATCAAGAGTTTCCATGGAATTTAGGAAAAACCTAAATCCACTTAAACATAGTCGTTGGAAATCAAAGACTACCATGAAATTTTGAAAACAAAACTGATTCCCACGAAAATCAGCTTGTTTGTAGTAAAACAGAAACAAAGATTTGATAACTTTTTTATACAGTACAATAAAATATACCTAATAGTATAGGTCAGAGATCGAATCGTTATCGTCTCAGCTCTATGTAAAATTAGTCAGACTTAGCAAAACCATTCAGACGTCGGGATTATTCGGTGTATTTCACTATTCAATAACTGTACTCTCGCCGGAGGGTTTATAATTAATTTTCCGCCTTTTGTTATTATATTCTTGGCTCTTTTGTTTTTATTTATTCATCAGTGGATTTGGTAATTTGCTTTGCTAATACATTTTTAGTTATTTCTCTATGTAATGAATATTCATTGCTCTATAAAATGAAGGTAAAAACAAGGGAACGTTGATTCAGAGCTTGAAATAAAAAAAATTGAGCCGACAGAATATGCTACTGCTGCTTACAATTTTTAGATCAAACCAAAGCTTCTAAAACAAACATTCTCGAGTAAACGAAGTTTGATTCTTATTTGAATGTGTCTTATTAATAATTACCCGAACGTCAGATATGATTTTAGAAGCGAAATATTGTGTCTAGGGAAATTTCGCTATTTTCATTTCTTTTACATTAAGTAAAATGTAAAACTTAATGCCCAAGTGTATATTTTACGACATCTGGTTTAGAAATGATAAGCGTCAAAGGTATCAAGGGAATAAATATTATACTAAAGAACAAAGTTAAACGACAGAATTTATGTCAAAGAAAATATACAAAAGTCCCAAACAAAAATACCTATCTGTAATAATATCATATTAGCGAAGTAAAGAATGAAACAAACAGGACGCGAGACGGCAACGTATCAATGGGCCTCCCAGAAGTTTTAATCAATACTAGCAACTGTCTAACTCACTGATGGATACAAGCGGTACAAGACTGCGGTGTGTGGAAGATTTGATTTATAATTGCTATAAATTAAATTTTGATACTGGTTTATTTATTACAGAAATCCGACAGCAACCAGATAATAGGGTATTTGACAACATTGAAAATATACTATTGATTGTGGTCATCTTATCAGATAATAGCCTAAAAAAGACATATTTCACTCAATCAAACTAAACTATGTAATTTTACGCGATATTTTGCACGAAATAAAACATAATAATTTTTGAAATTTTATCAGGAACGTGAACGCTCTGGGATTGTTTGTGATGTCACTTGATAGCACGTAACTTGGTTGATATAATTGAAGTTTATCAAGTCAACCGAAACTAAACTTTATACTTGAAAGAATAAGATTGATATTAAAATGAGCAGGTATAACAATTTAGAACATTACGATACAGCAGTCGCCTTGCGTAGCGTCTGTCGCACGCACCGAGTTCCGAAAAGGAGCGAGCGAGAGAAGTGACTTGCATAGCGATTTGTGACGTCACGCGTATCATGTGATCAGAAATGTCGTTTTTGGCGTGGTTTTCAAAACTTAAACTTTATCATTGATTTAATTCTTAATACTGTAGATATTGCGAAAAATATCAATGTAGTGTGTTTTAATAAGTAATAAAGAATAATTTAAAACAATTTCCAAAAATTAGTCAAATACCCTATTGGAACATGAAAAATCCCGATTATAAAGATAGAGTATAGAAAAAACTTAATTGAGAGTTGATTTTTTTTTATTCTGAAGATAGTTCAGCAATGTAATCAGTTCAGCGTCGCTAAGCATATCGCATAAGCATTCGCCCTACTAATGTTTGACACTGCGCTTAGCTCGGTATGTACGCCGCCGACGCGCGTCGAACGTAACGCCCAGCGCCCAGTGTGTACCAGTCCTAAGTGTCATGGGACGCTAGCTTATCTAAAACAGTAAATAAAAGTTACACTCGGGGGTGGAAAGATCTTTTTCGTTACAACTCTGGGAGGAAGTGTAGAACTTCGTCCGCCCTGCACCAACTTTGTTCAGCTCAAGTTTTCGGATTTGTATATTTTTTTTACTTTATTTTTATTTTTGTAGCGTACCTTGATACCTGTGTGCATGTTATTTGTACAACTGCCTCGTTGGTCTAGCGGTTAGCACGTTGGACTGTGGATCACGAGGTCCTGGGTTCGATTCCCGGGTCGGGCCAAAAAAAAAATGAGGTATTGGCTTAGAATAAATAGGTAAAGAAAGGCAGTCGTCGACGCGGCGATAAGCCGTTTTTAGCAAGCCTAAACAACTCGGTACGTCTATCGTCGCGTCAGTGCTCAAGGTACTCATGCGCTTGTGTGCGTGTCGGCAAATGTAGTTACAGGGCACACATGGGTTGGTTTATAGCTTACGTTTCGAGCGGAAAGTTAGAAACTTACCTTCTAAGCGTAATAGTTCGATGGGTATTGGGTTTTTCTGTCAAGAAATTCTCAGTGCCAGCCCGGAGTTGGAAGTTGGCGGTGTTAGATACACCCCCGTGCCTCGGAGAGCACGTAAAGCCGTTGGTCCTGCGCCTAATCTCTCTCCGATCGTGTCGCATTGGCGTCCCATCGGACTATGAGAGTGAGGGAATAGAGAGTGCACCTGTGTATGCGCACACACTTGTGCACTATAATATCTCCTGCGCAGATGGCTAGTCTCTGCCTCGGTTGAGATTAGCCGCCGTGGCCGAAATTCGGTCAGGAGGACATGTTATTTAGGAGTTGCTATGGCAGGAACGCTATTAGAAAATAAGCTTTATAGACGGTCTACCTTTTTTTCGTAGGAGAATTTCTCATGAACATTCGTAACGGATGTTCCCGCCTTTTGGCAATTGGCGTATCAAGTTTTTAAACAAGTTTTTCACACTCCGACGTTCGCGTTGGTAGCGTTGACAAATGGTGTAAAAACTCTGGTCAATCTCTATCAGCCTTAGTCTGAAGTCTGAACAGAAAATTCTTCCAGAGAGTAAATATATTTTACCTCTTTACGACTGGTTTTGTAGTTGTAAAATTATTTATTACTAGCGGACTCGGCAGACGTCGTCCTGCCCGCTATTAGCGCCACCTACCGGGTCCAATTTTTCTACTTATAAACCTTCCTCTTAAATCACTCTATCTATTAAAAAAACCGCATCAAAATCCGTTGCGTAGTTTTAAAGATTTAAGCATACATAGGGACATAGGGATATAGGGACAGAGAAAGCGACTTTGTTTTATACTATGTAGTGATTTACATAAATTAACATTTGTTCGTGGAATTTAAATGAGGATGAGTTCAAGGTGTTCTACACAGGTCTCGCAAACCTTCGCGAGTGAGCTAAAGGAGTGAATGATAAATAGCTCCGCTCCGTTACGAGTACATTATGTAAATTGAATGATGCAAGTCAAAGCACCAATAGTTATTCCGCCTTCTAGCATCTGTTACCACCATGTTTTTTATATCAAGTCGCGGAGAAAATGTTTCCTCTCCTACGGGGTATGAGAGGAAACATTTTTTCCGGGCCGTTTCATGGGCCGTCTCTTTAATTACAAAAGCCATACCTTAGATAGAAGTTTGAAATAACTTCGGATTAGTTTTTGTCTACTAGTGGAAAGTGGTAACTATTTCGTCTGCGATACTCCTTCCTATCTTCGTTATAAATTTAAAACTATAATAACTGAAAATATAAACCATTTCTGGCTGACTGGCCCGTTGGCGCGGTTGGCAGTGACCCTGCCTTCCGCTCCGGGGTCGCGGGTTCGATTCCCGCCCCGCGTCTGGGTGTATTTATAATATGTATGTATGTATGTATGTATGTATGTATATCTACCTTTATTAAAATATATATGTATTTATATGTAAATATGTCTATCAGTCGGCTGTTTCCTATAACACAGGCATTAAGTTGCCTACTTTAGGAACAGACGACCATGTGTGTATGTGTGAGTATTTATTTATTTATTTATTTCAAAGATTTTTAAAACTCTCCTACGTAGGAAAAGTGTCAAATCAATACTTTTTCAAGTTATATGGATGTTTAGCTCGATCACAAAAATCAGTCACAGAACATTCCATTCCTCATTCATTCAGTTTAATTTATTTTGTTTCCTAGGCTTCGCCCTCATCCTTATCCCCTCTAAAGCAAATCCTGGCTATGTCCACGATATGCCCTCGCTGCGCTCGTCGTTATTACATACGTCTGGGGTATATAAATATTTGGGTTACTTTGGCCTTCGTTACAATCTACTACTATTTATACTCTACATGCCTAGTAGAATAGGTAGTAGAAATAGTATCTGAATAGTAAAAGTTGTTAGGAAATATTACTACAGTTTCCGACCCACTATATTTCTATTGGTGTCCGGGGAGGAAAGTTCGTTGATAAAATAAACTGTGTACTGAAAATACACGTACCGATATTCTCTGGGCGCGGTGGGTAAAATTTTGATGTTGTAAACAAAATATTATTCAGGGTACAAATCGTATAGCTACAAAAGTTTGTGGGTATTCCAACGTTTTTTTTTTTGGCAATAAATATTGTATGGAGTAGATACTTTTTGTGCTTGCGGTAACATAATAATATTATTGAATGTATTTAAAACTAAAATCTTAGAAAGTAGTATTACTTTACCGATTGTTATTTTTGTTTCAAGTCTCGCTAATCTTGCAAGTCTTCATAACATTTGTATGAAGCTATTGCGCTAATAAGTCTATTTTTTTGTTGTTCTAGATCTTAAACTAAGCCTCATATCAATTAATCTAAGTAGGTATATGCTGTAAATTAAATAGTAAAATTACTGCAAGTAATCGTCAGGTAATCATGCGTCTCTCGCGCATGATTACTTGATGATTACTTAATGAAGAGAACAACTCTTCATGAATTGAATGGCACTGTTATATTCTTAACAAATACTGTTAAAAATGATCTATTAAAATCGCTCTAATTGAGTCGATAAAATAAAAAGAGTAAGCCAGTTAGTAAACGAACAGAACCAGAACAAAAGATTAAAAAATATTGGTAGGTATAAAAGATAATTTCCAATAAATTCAGTAGCAAAGAGAAATTCCGACAGGCTTAATTAAAATGAATCGCTGAGGCAGAACGTTAGACAAAGTGTACCGTTAAAAATGGTGACGCAGGTGAAATTTTATCAAAGCAAACAATATTTTAGCCCGTCAAAAATAAAGTCGTCTAGCTCAAGTTAACATAAATATGACTTAATTTAAATTTTTTTGAGCTTAATTTAACAGGCAGACATAACGGTAATAGGTCCTATTTTCTACCACTTGACATATTTTTATACCTTATATTTAAGACGGAATTTGCTTCAAATTTTGAGAGCATACCTATTTACTTTAAGGCAGGTAAAGAATTAAACTATTAGGTACCTATAAATTAAGGCTATACTTGCTACTCGTTCTGTGTAGAAATAGAAATATGCTATCAAAGATAGAATGGCGAAATAGGAGGAAAACGCGTGCCAAATTAATGCACAGTTGTGCACAATTTTTCAAATTCACACTCTGTACGCACCGAGATTTGGTAATTTATTTGTTTTAGTGCACAAAAATAACCGTGAAAGTGCCATTTTGCGTAACACAGAAATTCAGAAACAAATCGCAAAAAAGGAGGTCTTTCTTATCACATGTACGTGAGAAAAAAACCTTATGAGCATTAAGTATAGAAGCAATTTAATTAAACTTTAAACAAATAGCAACTGAGTACAACACTTGTATTGCAAAACCTCTATAAGATCCACTTTTTAACATGATAATCAACGGAATTCTCCTACAAAAAATGCAGTGACAACCACACAACTAGCCAGAGTGCTATAGACTGCCTCGTTCCAGTAATGCCAACTTACTTTTAAAATATAATTTATGTAATTAATATTTAATAATAATTTATTAATAAAAAATACTTATTAATTGACAATGCTAACACGTACCTCAGTGTTTATTTAAGCACGCGTGAATTTTTAGTAAACAGTGATGATCACGGATCTACTCTATCTATCTATATCTATCTATCTTCTATCTATCTATCTATACCTACATATAATAAAATCGTAGAATTGCCGTATCTGTACATTGAAATTTTTTGCAAAATAATAACTGGGGGATGTTAGGGATAAGTAATAGAACGTAAAAAAGCTATTTTTGAAATTTTTGTCTGTTTATCTGTTTGTCTGTTTGTCTGTATGTTTGTGCCCGCATCACGTAAAAACTACTGAATGGATTGAAATGAAACTCGGCATGATTTAAGTTAATACTATGGAGTAACATACTATATGATACTTTTTATCCCGAAATTCAGCACGGTTCCCTTGGGAGAGGGGATGAAAGGCAAAATGTGTACTTAGCTGTAATTCGTTAGCGGGTGGTCCGATTTCATTCATTCTTTTTTTGTTAGAAAGTAGATACTTTAAAGACTACTGGCTAATCTCCGAAAGGCTGGACCGATTTTGATGGGACTTTCACTGGCGGATGTTTACATTTTGATGTACCTAAACATCCGCCAGTGAACTTCTAACAGTTTTTAGCAAGGTTTAAGCTCAAAGGAGCATAGAAAAAACAAAATGATTCCCACGGGATTATTAAATCAATATCCACGCGAACGAAGTCGCGGGTATCCGCTCGTATTATAATATATCTGAGTATGTAATTATTATTAAGGCATGTAATTATCATGCAAGAAACGAAAATTTACTTTGTAATTTTCCGATTTAAATCCTATTACCAACTATTTAAGCTCACGTCAAACAATATTAATTTCAATGTTGGGGCCCCTCGTTGCGGCTGGCGGAGACACAATAATTGCTTTTCCAAAGTTATTTGTTTTGCTCCCTATTTCTTTTACTTGTCGCCAGTGATGACCAGAGATGGACCAGCGGACGACATCAGAAGGCTATTCTAGTATTATCATTATTCATTATCAGGGTAGATCGAATTACATTGCTGTGGGCGTCACATGGGTACGGGCCTAATTGAGAAGCCTTCTCATTAACTGACACACTAACTGACTAACCCTACCCCTACCTAGGTCGGTCTCCTCCTCCCCTGCAACCGAACCACTTCCGACCAATCTAATCTACACGACACACATCGCACGATACCACCTACTTTGTACAACACAACCTATATAACACAGTACACCGCACGAACAAAGCAGCGCTCTCGTCGAGAGCCCAGATCGGAATGTGTCACCCGCGCTTGCGCCCCTCTCTCATAATAAAAATGTCGGTAGTGAGAATGACGTAATGCCCGATTATTTGCACTATAATAGCAACGAGCCGACACGGCCAGACTGACATTCGCACGTCCCTGTGCGACTGCCAGCATCCGGGGATGTCTACAAAGAACAGCACACAGGCGAAGTACAACTCTAAATACGCTCGCCCATCCCTGACACTTCACTGCTTCTAGGTCACCGCCGTTTGTCAATCTGTCAATTCTCAATCATCACTTAAGCTGTCAATTGCGTCAACCAGCCACCACCTCATGTGATGACGTATAGCAGGCAACCCGTCAGTGCTTCAATCTGTCAATCGTCAGTCATCACCTCAGCTGTCAATCGCGTCAACCAGCCACCACCTCATGTGATGACGTGTAGCAAACACAACCCGTCAGCGCCCTCCCCACTTGTAACACACGGTCATACGCTGCCGCAAATGAAGTAATCCGGAACTTCGACCCGCATGAGCCAGTTCCTTAGACTATTCACCTGCCACCCAGCTCACACTAACAACGAACGTCACACGTTCACACGCTGCCGCAAATGAAGTAATCCGGAACTTCGACCCGCATGAGCCAGTTCCTTAGACTATTCACCTGCCACCCAGCTCACACTAACAACGAACGTCACACGTTCACACGTCGTGAGTGACATGATCCGGAACCTCGACCCGCATGAGCCAGTTCCTTAGACCATTCACTCGTCCTCCAGTAACAAAGGTCAAAGTCAACGTCACAGTCCAAATAATAATCACAGTCAACCAATAGTCTGGTTGAGAACGTCGACCTACAGTTCTTTTAATTAACTACACCACACGCACACTCAACGTTTTTCCCTGCTAAGTCCCAAAAATGGCAACACTTATCTTTATCTGATTAGGGTGCAATTGCTATCGCAAACCCTCAATCAAATATCACGGTTAAAGTTACTTTTACAGTTACAGTTTCAAACTAAAACGAATCTACCACTGGTTCGGAATGCCGCAACCTAGCGAGAAGAACCAGTAAGAAACTCGGCGGCGTCTAACTTTCTAACACATAACTGATCAAAAACTACTTCCCGTAAACGTAATTCTATTTCTTTAGTTCCAATCGTGTAAACCATTTATCATTTATCATATCATCATCTTGATGAACCATTTTAAGAACTTCAACCTCTTTACGGCTTTATCACAACCACGTTTCGAACTTGCTCACTTTTGAACATCGATGAAGGTACCTGGACAACAGAATTTGGTTAGCAACCAAAACCATTTGTCAAACTAATCACTCATCTCAATAGCGGGTATTTAATTATTCTGCGAGTATTTGTAGAACTTTACTTTCAATAATTAATCACGATTTTTTTTTTTTGGTTTTTGTTTGTTGGTTTTTGTTACTATTTTAGCGCTGTCAGTTGTTATCGACATAAAACTGTCCGCCGACCGGCACGGCCAACCCTGACATTCGATCGTCCCCGAGCGACTAATAAGTATCCTCAGTAATCGGTAGATCAGAGATCACCAGCCCCACTTTAAAAAGCCCTCAAAAACTTAGGCGGCCCGCCAGGCCCCTGAAGCTATCCCGGTTTCTAATCTAAACACTAGTTATAGTTAGCACCACATAAACGCGCAATTTAATCTGATATAATCGGTAACAGTGTGGCTGATCAATTCTCGGAAATCCACACACAATCGCTCAGTACCGTCACGTTTTTTATTAACTAAAAATTCCTAGAAAAAGGTGAACAATTGGGTTCACATTTCCATTTGGCTGATATACCCACATATAACATCTCGCTAATTTTATCACGAACTACCTGCCATCCATCAAACGCAGTAAGGACCGACGTTAAACCGTTTTACTAGGATCTACTACACGAAATCCGCGAAATGACAAATACCGCGCGCAGTGTTAACTTTTTTTTAACACTTTGAAATAGAAAAAGTATCCGCAGTCATAGTAATTGCACAACCTGCCTTTAAAATATCACGACTTAACGCAAAAACTCATCTAATATAACGTGAAACAAAAATTTGTAAAGTGGGTGTGTCCATCAATTTAAAAAATTTGCAAGGTACTATTAACACTTGAATTCTCAATACCGGTAATTCAATTTTATTATAACGCACACCCAATAGCCTATTCGCAATACTTTCTTTAACGAGAAGAATCGCGGCACCGAAATCTTAACAAAATGAAAACGACCCGCGTCGCGCACACAACACCGTTTCTAGAAGGCTTTTGTGCCACGAAGGAGACCGACAGACGCAAATGCAGTTAAAGGCTCCGGCTCATCAATTTGCCCTTCAGATCCCACTTCTGATGTCGCCAGTGATGACCAGAGATGGACCAGCGGACGACATCAGAAGGCTATTCTAGTATTATCATTATTCATTATCAGGGTAGATCGAATTACATTGCTGTGGGCGTCACATGGGTACGGGCCTAATTGAGAAGCCTTCTCATTAACTGACACACTAACTGACTAACCCTACCCCTACCTAGGTCGGTCTCCTCCTCCCCTGCAACCGAACCACTTCCGACCAATCTAATCTACACGACACACATCGCACGATACCACCTACTTTGTACAACACAACCTATATAACACAGTACACCGCACGAACAAAGCAGCGCTCTCGTCGAGAGCCCAGATCGGAATGTGTCACCCGCGCTTGCGCCCCTCTCTCATAATAAAAATGTCGGTAGTGAGAATGACGTAATGCCCGATTATTTGCACTATAATAGCAACGAGCCGACATACTCGTATATTTGAATTTATTTTCGAATCTACAGATGCGAAATAATTCCATATTCTTGTATGTATTCAATACAATACAATACTTACATTGTATTGTTTAATAGTTAGCCATTTGCATATATTTTTGTACGTTACATAGTTTACACTTTGTTGCTAGAACTAGAACCTACCTTATTAATATATATATAGCTGCTCGTGCTGATTCATTGACTGACTCACTGATTGATCACCCCTCCTGTAAAATTTTGTATGAAAAATTTTTTTTTCACTAATGGTTTCGTATAGAGGACAAAAATTCATTCGGAACAAAAATATGGAGAGAGCTGATGATTGAGGATTTCAGAGACGAGCGACGGGCACGCTTAAGGTATTGAAGATAGGTGGGGGGTGCTTGAGCAAATGTCATTCGAAACGTCATCCAATTGGCAGTCAGCTGAAAAAAAAATTCAAAATGGCGAAAAAAAGATGGCCGCCATACAACTTTCGTCGGTCTCCATCTCGGAGGGTATAAAAGATGGAAGAGTGGTTTCTTCGCAAAAGATGATCAAGATCCGAAGGTCTACTCGATGAATAGAAAAAAAAATCAAAATGGCGGAATTTATTTTTCCATAGAAAATGTATGGTGAGTATTGAAGAGACTACAAGTTGTGAACTATGCAAGGCTTTGATGCCGTTCTTTGGAGAAGTCTCAAAGAAAAATATGGGAAGATATGATGATTGAGGGTTTGAAAGATGGTTGAGGTGCCCGGGCAGGATATTGTAGATAGGCGGGAGGTGCTCAAACAAAAATTACTTGAAACCTCATCTAATTGTCAGTGAGTTGAAAAAAAAGTCCAAAATGGCGGATTTAAGATGGCGGCCATACAAATTTCGTCGGTGTCTATTTCACTGATTATAAAAGATGGAAGAGTGGTTTATTTGAAAAATATGACCAAAAACCAAAAATCAACTAGATGAACAGAAAAAGAAAAGATGGCGGAATTTATGTTTTGGAATTTATGAAGATAGGTGAGAGGTGCTCAATCTAAAAGTACTCGAAACCTCATCCAACTGGCAGTGATCAAAAAAAAATACCAAAATGGCGGATTCAAGATGGCGGCTATAAAAATTTCGTCGGTGTCTATCTCACCAAGTATAAAAGATGGAAGAGTAGTTTCTTTGAAAAATATGATCAAGAAATAAAGATATACTTGATGAACAGAAAAAAAATCAAGAGTGCGGAATTATATTTTCACACAAAAAAAAAATATATATTCATTAATGGTTTCGTATAGAAGAAAAAAATGTATGCGGAGGAAAAATATGGAAAGAGCTGATGATTGAAGATTTTGAAGATGGGTGAGGCACGGCACATCCAGGGTATTAAAGATAGGTGGAGGCTGCTCAAACAAAAACAACCTACTCGAAACCCCGCGGTCCGCTTTAGCGGGCCGCGCAGCCACGCGCCCTACTAGTTAATATATATATAGCTGCTCGTGCTGATTCATTGACTGACTCACTGATTGATCACCCCTCCTGTAAAATTTTGTATGAAAAATTTTTTTTTCACTAATGGTTTCGTATAGAGGACAAAAATTCATTCGGAACAAAAATATGGAGAGAGCTGATGATTGAGGATTTCGGAGACAGGTGAGCAGCACGCTTAAGGTATTGAAGATAGGTGGGGGGTGCTCGAACAAATGTCACTCGAAACGTCATCCAATTGGCAGTTAGCTGAAAAAAAATTCAAAATGGCGAAAAAAAGATGGCCGCCATACAAATTTCATCGGTCTCCATCTCGGAGGGTATAAAAGATGGAAGAGTGGTTTCTTCGCAAAAGATGATGAGGATCCAAAGGTCTACTTGATGAATTGAAAAAAGAATCAAAATGGCGGAATTTATTTTTTCATAGAAAATGTATGGCGAATATTGAAGAGACTACAAGTTGTAAACTATGCAAGGCTTTGATGCGATTCTTTGGAGAACTCTCAAAGAAAAATATGGAAAGACATGATGATTGAGGGTTTGGAAGATGGATGAGGAGCCCGGGCAGGGTATGTTAGATAGATGGGAGGTGCTCAAACAAAAATTACTCAAAACCTCATCCAATTGGCACTGAGCTGAAAAAAAAACAAAATGGCGGATTCAAGATGGCGGCTATACAAATTTCGTCAGAGTCTATCTCACCAAGCATAAAAGATGGAAGAGTGGTTTCTGGGAAAAAGATGATCAAGACCTAAAAGTCTACTTGATGAACAGAAAAAAACAAGATGGCGGAATTTATTTTTCCATACAAAATATATGGCGAATATTGAAGAGAATGTAAGTTGGGAACTATGCAAGACTTTGATACAGTTCCTTTTCAAAATCTTTTTTAATTATTTGGAGAAAAAAATATGGAGAGTGATAATGATCGAGGGTTAGGAATATGGGGGAAGATATGTAGGTGGAGGCTGCTCAAACAAAAAATACCTGAAAACAAAACCTCGCGGTCCGCTTGCGGGCCGCGCACCCACGCGCCATACTAGTTAATATATATATAGCTGCTCGTGCTGATTCATTGACTGACTCACTGATTGATCACCCCTCCTGTAAAATTTTGTATGAAAACTTTTTTTTTCACAAATGGTTTCGTATAGAGGACAAAAATTCATTCGGAACAAAAATATGGAGAAAGCTGATGATTGAGGATTTCAGAGACGAGCGAATGGCACGCTTAAGGTATTGAAGATAGGTGGGGGGTGCTCGAGCAAATGTCACTCGAAACATCATCCAATTGGCAGTGAGCTGAAAAAAAATTCAAAATGGCGAAAAAAAGATGGCCGCCATACAACTTTCGTCGGTCTCCATCTCGGAGGGTATAAAAGATGGAAGAGTGGTTTCTTCGCAAAAGATGATCAAAATCCAAAGGTCTACTCGATGAATAGAAAAAAAATTCAAAATGGCGGAATTTATTTTTCCATAGAAAATGTATGGCGAATATTGAAGAGACTACAAGTTGTAAACTATGCAAGGCTTTGATGCGGTTCTTTGGAGAACTCTCAAAGAAAAATATGGGAAGACATGATGATTGAGGGTTTGGAAGATGGATGAGGAGCCCGGGCAGGGTATTGTAGATAGATGGGAGGTGCTCAAACAAAAATTACTCAAAACCTCATCCAATTGGCACTGAGCTGAAAAAAAAACAAAATGGCAGATTCAAAATGGCGGCCATACCGTCAGCCTCTATCTCACTAAGCATAAAAGATGGAAGAGTGGTTTCTTGGCAAAATATGATCAAGACCTAAATTCTACTTGATGAACAGAAAATAAACCGGTCAAGTGCGAGTCAGACTCGCGCACCGAGGGTTCCGTACTCCAGAAGTATAAGTACAATCTGTTTTTCATTAGTTTGTCTTAAAAGGTAAGGTGCTAATGAAGCTAGGCCTCTAAATTGTATGAGCGCTCATACAACTCAGAGGTCTATACTGTACTGTCTGTACTGTACTGAAAACTGTACTGTACTGTCTGTTTTGGATAAAAATCGGGTTTAAAAAGCATCAACAACTTTTTATCATTTGGTTTGTATTTTAAATTGTTTAGTCAACTCTCCACCACCACCATCACAGGTACAGCTTTTTTACGACCCACGGCTGTGCAAATGTCTCTTCTCTCATAGGAGAGGGATTTAGAGCTTAGAGCCGCCACGCTTCTCTAATGTGGGTTGGCGGGCTGTAACGAATATTGTCACATGATATTGATAATAACCGGGAACGACTGCTTAACGTGCTCTCCGAGGCACGGGGGTGAAACACCGCCAACTATCAACTCCGGGCTGACACTGAGAATTTCTTGATAAAAAACCCTACAATAATTTGCCCGACCCGGGAATTGAATCCGGGACCTCGTGATCTGCAGTCGAATATAATACCCCTAGACCAACGAGGTAGTAAGTCACCTCTAGGAACACCTAATTTCACATCTCCGGTACCTACTTATCAATGTTACCCATGTCTACTGTATATACCCATACTACTCAATTCAAAAAATAAAAATAGATTCAATAATTTATTTATGATTTTAATCTGTGGTTTTCTACCTGTACTTTTTAGCAGTGCAAAGCTGTAAGAAGTTTTTATCATAGACCACGAAAAATAAGGTTTTTGCTGTATTTTTTACTTTGTACGGATTAAGTACTAAAGCGACAATTTATGATAATTATTCAGAGAGCAAAAAGTGTCAAGATGATTTCGGAAATCATTTTGTTTTAATAATAATAGAACAAGATAAATGTAGTTCTTATAAAAAATAACATTACTTAGTTATATATATAGTTTTTAATTCTTATTAATATTATGTCAAACTTTTTAGAGGAGTTTGGCTGATGTTTTTTTTTTAAATCCGTAGACTGAAAAAAAAAAAACAAAACAAAAGGCGGTAAAAAAAAATATGTTTTACCTTTCTTTCTACGTTGCATTCCTTCTGCGTAGAGTGATTTAATTGTTCTCAACATATTTTTAAAGATTTTCAATCTTAAAATATATATTAATATTTAATTACATATTTCAGACTGTATTAATCTATTAAATTAGTCTTAGTAATTAGTATTAAAGTTAAGTTACTATTGTTAAGTTAAGTGTTTAGCCGATTTCCTGGTAAGTGACAAAATTTTATTACTGAGATAGAATTATGGCGTCTTTTCTTCGCACCGTGCAAGTCAAGGAAACTGCTAATCTCGATGCACCTACTCGAGAAGTTCTCTTATATAATATTCCCGGTGACGGGAACTGCATGTTTTCAGCTCTGTCTTTTCATATATACGGTCATATAAACCGATCTCAGGAAATACGATCGCGTATAGTTGGAGGGATTGTATCGAACTGGGATCGATATGGCATGTTTACAATGCGTCGTGACGAAAGCCCGTATGTGTCAGCTGAAGAATATTGCAATGAAATGATGCAAAACGGAATTTACGGCACTACCACAGAATTGTCGATGGCAGGGGAAATATATAAAGATTATATGTTTAAACTGTATATAGATGGTGTTTATGCGCAAACATTCGGCACCGGACCTATAGAAAAAATGATCGGTTTTACAGGGCACCTCACGAGCGGTCATTTTGATGTTTTCATCGAAAAGAACGTAAATCAGGTCCCTTCACAAAATAGTAATTATAACGATATCCATTTGCCCAGCAGTGGGCAAATCTATAGGGCTGAATCTCCAACGTTTACGGAGTCACAGTCCTATAGTTTACATCTGAATAGTAATACTTTAAGCAATGAATCATTAATGACTGTTAGTAATACAGAATGTTCTTTGCCAATTAGTAAGCATATACTGATAAATGAAAGTATAATATCTCCTACTTTCACGCAGTCGCAACCCTATTGTTTAAATGTTAATAGTAATAGTTCTGGCAATGTCTCATTAATCACCATGGTTAACGAAGAACGTTCTTTGGCAAGCGATGGGCAAATACTGATAAATGAATTTGCATCTCCAACTTTTACAGACTCGCAGCTTAGTAGGATAAACTATAGCCTTAGTCCATGTAAAGTCGTATTAGAGCAATTGCCTGTTGATAACCTACACGTAACAGAACGATTACAAAATAAAACTAATAGAAACGATATGTATCAACAAAACTGTAAACGTTCACGTGGTAGGCCAAAAAAGCAAGTAACTGTAGCTGAAAAAAACGTAAGCATTTGGAGGCTGTTTTGCGTTACCAAAAACATAAGCCACAATCTCACAGGAAAGCCGTGCATCGGTATACAGCTGCACATCCCGAAGTGAACCAAGAGGCAGTACATCGATATACAGCCGCACACCCCGAAGTGCACAGAGAAGCTGTCCAACGGTATACTGCTGCACACCCCGACGTGCACCGAGAGGCCGTACAAGTATATAACGCTGCGCATCCTGAAGTAACTCGACAGGCTGCGTTAAGATATCAAAGCTTGCATCCTCAAACTCATCGTGAATGTGTTAGTAAATATTCTAAAACACATCGAGATGAAATACGTCGAATCAGAAATATTCCTTTAGAAATACGTGGGCTGGGTTTAACGGGTGCACTGAAAGGTAACGATTTAGATAAAATTAAACCGATTCATTTAAAATATTCTCTTATGTGTGAAGAAACTTATAAATGTATTTACTGCAGTGCAAGACTTTTTGATGAAGAAAAGTCTCGCACAAAGTGGTGCTGTGGACAGGGCAAATATAACGTTGACCCACTCGGACCACTAGATGCCGAGTTTTACGCAAACCAAAATTTTTTAAAAAACGCTAGAGCATATAATAATCTGTTCAGTTTTTCAGCGCTAGGTACAACTCACGGCTTTCAAAGACCTGCGGGTCACGGTCCTAACTTAGTGAAAGTTCAAGGGCGTATTTACCATCGCGTCTTTGATTTGGCTTATAGTGGTAGCACAAATAATACAGCATTATATATACACGACGGAGAAGAGCATCAAAGATTAGGAAATCAACAAAATTTGTGCCCCAATCTTATCAAGGAGATTTACGTGTACTTAAAAAATAATAATCCCTTGATAAAAGATTTACACTTATTAAATAATCACCCAAGTTCAGAAGCTCGATTAATTTTTCAAAACACAAGTCGACGTACTCATGGACCGATATTAGGAGATAGACCGGTGTCGAATGAGCTTGCAGGTTTGATTGAAACTTCAAACGAACATCACCCGCGAGCAGTAGTAATATGGAAAATTGGTGAAGCAAAACCACACACAGTACACTACTTACATCCCGCATATGAAGCGTTTCAGTATCCTTTACTGTTTCCTAGAGCTCCTGAAAGATATTCCATTGATATTAAAGATAAAGCTGGCAATAAACTAAGCCAAGTAAAATACTATCGTTGTCAACTCTTATCTGAAGAGCGGTTTGCGATCTTACGACGCCTTTCGCAAGAATACTTTGTTGACATGTGGTGCCGGACCGAAGAAGAGCGTCTACAATATTTCAAAGGTATTCAAAGCGAACTAAGAATTGCAACCCGACGTGAAATCGACGAAACGATCGCAGGTGAAGGCATACGACCCGGTAAAGTATATTTACCGGCGAGTCTTACGAATAGCCCACGTTATATGCAGATCAAGTACCATGATGCTATGGCCATTGTTGCACGGTTGGGAAAACCAAGCTTTTTCCTCACTGTTACATGTAACCCGAAATGGCCAGAAATAACCAACAGTTTATATCCCGGTCAACAGTCAACAGATCGCCCTGATTTGTGTGTGAGAGTATTTCAACTAAAGTTGTCAATACTGTTGAAAAAAATCAGATCAAAAGACTTCTTTGGTACCATTGTGTCAATTCTACATGTTATAGAATTCCAGAAAAGGGGTTTACCTCACGCACACATTACGTTCCGTGTAGAAGGAGGAGGGCCCATCGATAGTATGGATATTGATAAATTTATTCAAGCAACTATACCTCCACCGGAACAGGGACGACTGAGACAACTGGTTTTGCAACACATGGTGCACGGCCCATGTGGAACAGAAAGGTCACCCTGCTACGATCAAGCTGCTGGGAAATGTTCGAAAAAATTCCCTAAAAGTTACACTGAAGTGACGTACACGGATGAACGAGGCTCAGTACACTACAAACGTCCAGCTGGCGAACAGCCGGCAATTCGTGAACGAAATCAAACTTCAGTCACTAACAGGTGGATTGTGCCGTACAACCCGGCGATACTATTGATGATGGAGTGTCATTGCAATTTGGAAATTGCATCCACCTCCAAAGTGGTTAAATACCTTTACAAGTATCTGCACAAAGGTCCCGATCACGCAAAAGCGGGGGTGACAGAAGTATTCGACGAAATAGAACACTACGCTCAATATCGATATGTGAGCGCCTCAGATGCAATGTGGCGTCTATTGGAGTTTGACATCAGCTGCAGATACCCAACTGTTGTTGCACTACCGGTACATTTACCCGACGGAGACGCGATTGTTTTCCGTACCGGAACCGAGGCGCAAGCATCAGAAAATTACATGTCCAAATTGAAAATTTACATGACGAGGCCTCCAGATCCTGAGTTGGATGAATGTACTTACATAATGTTTTATGAAAGGTACAATGTCGAAACTCAGGTCCGGCCTAATCCAACTGTAAAAGTGTTGGCTCATGAATCTGGAAAATATTTTATTACAAAAAGAGTACGAGGCGAAATCGTGGCTCGAATTGTCTTTATATCTCCTACACTCGGTGAACTTTATTTTCTGCGAATGTTACTCATGCGTTATCCGTGCCGGAGCTACGACGAACTGCGAACTGTCAACAATATAATTTACGACACTTTTCAAAAAGCAGCGTTCGAACGTGGTATTCTGAACGATAACCAGGAGTATGAATCGGCAATAGAAGAGGCAGCCGGCTTCAAGACCGGCAAAGGTTTACGTCAGCTTTTCTTCGCACTTATCATGGACGGTGCCCCAGCCCTTCTGTTATGGGATAAATACCGTGATCATTTGTGCGATGATTATCACAGAGGATGTGAATCTGAAATAGAAGCCGCTTACGACCACGGCCTTAGAGACATTGAACAAATGTTACGTGCTCATGGTCGCTCGCTGTCAGATTTCGGTTTGCCAGACATAAGACACAGCATAACCGAGCTTGACAGAGAAACTGGAAGATGGAATGATGAGGCGACTGCCATATTAAATGAATGGGAGTCCAAATTAAATTCGCAGCAACGGGCTATTTATAACACAGTCATATTACTTACTGAAGATGATTGTGAAGATACGCACCCGGTTTTCATCGACGGTCCTGCTGGCACCGGAAAAACCATCTTGCTTAACGTGATTGCTGCAAAAATTCGTTCTAATGGACATATTGCCCTATGTACGGCTTCCACGGGTATAGCTGCACTAAATCACGATGGAGGTGTCACAGCACATTCAATGTTTAAGCTTCCGTTAGACTTTGAAGGTGGTAATGCAGTGTGGGGAATTTCGAACAACTCTCAAAGAGCAGCGTTGATCAAAGCAGCACATCTTATCATTATCGATGAGGCACCAATGGCTCACAGGTACCTGCTTGAAACAATTGACCGCGGTCTCAAAGATCTAATGGAATGCAATACCAAACCCTTTGGAGGCAAAGTGTTAGTATTAGCTGGTGATTTTAGACAAATACCACCAGTGATAACAGGAGCAGGAGAACGTGACATATGCCGGGCCTCAATAAAAAATTCTGAAATTTGGCACTACGTTCAAAAATTCAAGTTAACTGAAAATCAGCGTGCAAAAGAAGACCCCTATTTTGCTAACTTTGTATTGAGTATTGGAGAAGGTGAAGCTGAAACAACTGAAGAAGATTTATTAATTTTAAAAAATATCAATTACGTAAATAGCTTGCAACAATTAATTTATATTATATATCCAAAGTACGAAGTCTGTGACCCAGAAAATATATGTAAAAGGGCGATTCTATCGGGAACTAATGAAAACATAAGAGATATTAATCAAAAAATACTTGAATTGATACCTGGACCAATGACTATCTGTTACAGTGCCGACACTACTGACCACCTGAATGACAACTCAGCTGAACGATTAGAAGGCAATGTTTTAAATTCTATCACAGCACCCGGTGTGCCCGATCATGACTTGAAACTGAAAGTAGGCGCGGTCGTAATACTTATTCGAAATATCAGTTTCACGCACCGTTTAGTTAATGGTACTAAATTAATTATAGATCAAGTCTCAAAATTCACTCTGTTAGCGCATCACCCAAATAGTAGTGAGCCCATCGTCATACCTCGCATAACTTTTAAATTTAAAATAGGGCGAAACGGTGTAGAAATGACACGCAAGCAATTCCCTGTCAAGTTGGCTTATGCTATGACGTTCAATAAATCTCAAGGGCAAACTCTTGATCGTGTGGGAGTAGATCTAAGAAGTGATGTTTTTTCACATGGACAACAGTCGCCGTCCCCAACGAATAATATCGTAATCAACTATTGCGATAGAAGTGCTTTTATGGGGAATTATTGTTCTAGAGGTGCGATTACACCTTGTGAATTTTTTTCACATGATTCGAACGATTACTTTTCGAGTTAGACATTTTGTAATGAATTTACCTGTACTATTCGTTTCTAAATAAAAACTTTTATCATCATCGTAATGGATTAATACTGACTCCTTAAAGTTTCCTTATTCCCAGTAAACTGTAATTACGAACTTATTCGGGTAGAAAAAATAAAACTAATTTCGTTAAAGTATATTTACCATATTATTCGCGTAAAAATAGCATTTTTGTTTCCCATTAAAGTCAATCGCGATATGTGTTTTAAAAATGTTGGAATTGTTATGTTGAAAACTGTAAACTCCATAATATCGAAAACATAGCAATCTATTTGACAATATTACGCCGTGCAGATTTCAATGTGTATTGACATGTTACGATGTATCGTCGAATTATTTTTTCAAGTACTACACATCGCTCTCGTATAGATAAAATGATCCATTTGAGCAATATGCGTAGTCCTTCAACAATTTCTAACTTATCTTGAGTTTTCAATAATATAAATTTTATAGCATCACCATCTGCCATTTACAAGATTTCAAATAAACGGGATATTCCACAACAGCGTGAAAGCGGAACTAAGACCGATCTCAAAGTTCAAAACTGCTCTCTTGAGTCAAAATACCTAGAAGAGCATTATAAGAATTCTTCCACTACTTCTGATCAAGCCGAAATATTAGCAGAAAAAAAAAAAACATTAGCACCAGACAAAATACGATATTACTCTGAAGCCAAATGAGTCAACCATAGAATACAATGAGATTGTCAGTGGTTTATCTAGTTGGGCAAGAAGCAATAATGATGAAGACAATCTAAGGATTCAGAACACTCCTTCTCGAGAAATAGTATTACAAAGTTTAACTGATACAGAATTAGTTTAACCTCCCGAATTATCGTCGTCTATTTTAAATAATCATAATAATAATAATATAATAATACCAGAATCCGATATAACTGAACAAAAAATGACCCTGAGGGCTCTGATGCTTCAGATCAAAATAGAAGTAGAAAACGAAAGTGTAATAAAAATGAATGGAAAGATATCAAAAATAAAAAACTGAAAAACTCCAGCAAGGCTTATGAAGGATGTCGTTCTAAGAAATTCTACGCAGCAAAGACGATTGGCCCGGTATGTTCATGTAAGAAAAGATGTAGCGAAAAGTTTACTTCTCAGCAAAGAGCAAGTTTTCACGAATTCACAAATTGCAATGGCAGTATATACTAGACGTATCATTTCCAATCCTATAAAAAGACTTACTCTGGAGCGAAAGAATAATAGAACACAAACACTTAATTATAGCTTCCCTTTGGATGGATGTGACATACCAGTATGCAAGATATATTTCCTTAACACATTGAAGATTTCAGAACAAGTAGTCTACACAGCCTTAGAAAAAATGAACAAAGATCAGAGTTTAACTGATGAGAGAGGAACACATTTAAATAGGCCTCATAAGATGAGTGTTACTACAAAAGAATCTATTATGAACCATATTAATCTATTTCCTGCTGTAGATTCCCATTATATTGTCAGGAAAGATTCTAGGCGACAATATTTATCAGAGCAACTTAAAATTTCAAAAATGTATCGATTGTACCAGTCCTGGTTTAAAAATCAAAAATTTTCACCGGAAAACCTAGCTACAAAGCGGCAATACAACGGCAATATGAAACAATTTTTAACACGCAGTATAACTTTTCTTTTTTTAAACCAAAAGAGTATTTATGCGCAATTTGTTCCCTCTATGAACAAGCTAAAGATACAAGAAAAGCTCATTTAGAAGAAAAGTATAGGGCACACTTGGAGCGTAAAAATAGAGTGCTTGAAATAAAAAGAGAGGAAAAAGCTGCAGTTGATTCAACATGTACTACTATTGCATGCAATGTTTGATTTAGAAAAAGTTCTCAGTGTGCCTCAATCTGAGGTAGGTATTTTCCACTATAAAAGAAAATACCCTATTTAAAATTTCACTGTTTTTGATAAACTAAAAAGTCAGGGTATTGCTATGTCTGGCACATGTCTATTGCAAAAAGAGGGGCAAACGAAATTGGAAGCTGCTTAATATTAAATGCAAAAGTAGAGAAATGTAATTTGAAAGAAATGGAGCAAAGTGTCTTTTATGATTAAAAATGTCTCATCGAATAGAATAGAATAGAAAAGTTTTTTTATTCAAATAAACTTATACAAGTACTTTTGAATAGTGAATTGAATCTACTACCGGTTCGGTTACCACCATCTCTAGGAATAACTGGCTGAAAGATACACAAGGCAGAAAAATTTCGTGGTCGAAGATTATGGAGATAAAAGTCTCTCATTTAAGACCTCATGTCTTGCAATTTAAATATGATTTTGGGGAAGACTATTTTGACTTGGACACTGATCAGGGTACTGAAAGAGCAAAGCGTAGATGACGACCAAAAAACCTTGCTGAACTTGTAGTCGACGGGAGCCTAAGACAGGTTTACCATAAACCTATGCCTGTTCCTAAACCTCTTTATGATGATTTACTTGGGTTATGTGCTAGTGAAGCTATACCCAAACATAACATGGATTTTACAAATCTCTTGTAAGCTGTGGAAATCCAGAACCACAAATTTAGATGAGTTTGAAGAATCAGATCAAAGTGATGACGAAGTATGAGTGTAAATGTGTGTAATGTGTGTGTAGAACTAATATAATTACAATTATGTAAGTTTTAAGGTTGTGCCTGCTTAATTTGATTAAATTCCTTTTTAAACCTTCCATAAAAAATGTTTTATTTAATAATTCGACTAATTATTACTTTAATGTTTGTAATATGATACAAACGGCAATATATTTTTACAATAGCGACACATAGTCCTTTTGCAATGGAATATTAACGTTACTCAATTTACTGTTACCATAACAAATTGTTTTGAGCAATGAATACTATGGTAATAATATATTACTATTACAATCAACTTCTCTACTTTACAGTCAAGACGATCGTAATTAACTATTACTGTATACGACACTGTCAACAATTTACTCGAATAAAATCGTATTATTGCATTGCAGTTGAAAATTGTGTTTGAATTCTGGTAATATACATTTTTGGCTGTAACTAAATGGGAGTAAAACTAATATTTTTTTAAATTACATCTCATTACTTTAAAAAAAATTAGCTATCTTTTGGTATGCCAACTATCTTGCTATGTTAACCGGTTATGAAGTTATAACAAAAATACGGTTTTTTATTTTTCCTGTAAAATTTACTTTTTACGATTACTCCATTATTCGTTGGGGACGGCGAACTATACGTTGCTTTGGGCAGAGTGCGGCACAGTCACAATTTGCAAGTCTTGGTCCCGCCAGAAAGAGTTAGCAGAAATTACGCTCTTACTAAAAATATAGTTTATAAATCACTACTGACCTAAAATTCAAAAGAAAATCGGACAAAAACAGTAATATGTAAATAATATTATGTAATGTGTAATATAAGTAGGTAGATAGCGTTGTAATAGAATATACTTAAACAATATTATGTTCACTTTCTATACTTTTCTTTGTGTTATTATTATTTTATTTCAATAATTTTAAATGGCTTAATATACCAAACATTAAATTTTCAATCATAATACCTTACTTTATTCTTACTTCACAAATACCCCCAGTCAGAAACTTAAGATGTTACAGTAATATAAGGGTTTTTTACTATAACACATCTGAATCACAGGGATCTTTTGTTTCATATATCAAAACATATTTTTAAATATGTAAGTCATTATTCTAAGATGTAAGTAGATATTTTTTTAATTATGCTGTTTTTCATATTTATTTAAGGATTAATGCTTAATAACGACACAATATTTGTTTTAATGTTTATTTTAAGTATTTATTTATGTATCGTGGAGCAAGGTGGCAAAAATATTTAAATTTTTGTAATATTTTTGCTAAATTGCAATAGGTCTCATTATTCAGGCATGCAGAATATTTTTTACCCGATTACGTTAAAGCCAAAAGTAACGGTTATGATTTTAGCAGTCTATGTACATATGTTTATAGTTAAATTTTAATTCTGTTTTAAATGTCTGTTAATGGGAGAACCACGTAAAAAAAAACGAGCTGATGCCATACCTCCTGGGTGGCTTGGAAACTGGCCCACTACACTTTTTATATTATAAAGTAATACGTACCTACACGAAAAAGTTTATACGTATTTATAATATAAAGAATTATAGTGAGCCAGTTTTCGAGCTACCGAAGCTAATTTCACTGTTTCAGATATTCATTTTGTTGCTAAGTTTCTTTAGTGATATGACTCCCAGGGTGATGTGACCTGAAGATGATGACTAAATTCTTAATACAATATACCTATACCTACTAAAAATCAAAACGGTTACACACCAAAGCTATAAATCCAAGCGGACTCCTGTTTCTGTTGTTTACTCGGTCCGTCCACGCGGTCCGCTTTAGCGGGCCGCGCACGCACGCGCCGTACTAGTACCTATATATACCTACTTTTATGGTCAATAAAAGTATATTTTTTACAAAATATAAATTGACCCGTTATTTTTGTAGGTATTCTTTCGTTTATAACTAATTTAACTGAATGAAAGAAGCAACCATTTTGGATCAATGTCTGCAAAAGCTTTTAAAATCGAGAAAATTGTTTGCAATATTTTTTGTTTCATAGTGAATTCAGATTAAAGACCAAAGGGTAAAATATTTAAATATGAGAGTCATAGTCAAGTATAAAGACAATTTCTTTATAATTTTCAAGTAACAGCTTACCAAAAATAGCATTTAGAATACATATGTCCTCTTAGGACGTTCTCTCAAAGGCTCAAACAAAACTTAACAATCCGTAAGTACTGTAGAGTAGGATCTAGTACTTAAGTTTAAGTAACTATATTAGAAGTCTATAAGTTTGTTCATCTATGAATAAAATGTTTACTTAATGGTTAAGTTGTTCACTGATATCAGTTTTAATACAGCCATGAATACCAATTTTAATCCAACCATGAATATAAGTTTGGTAGTTACGTTGTCGAAACGTGCTTAAAACTTCATTTAGCCTAGCGTCGACGCTTTGTTTGCGGTCCTCTTTAGTTAGCAATTCGATCATGTACTAGTTTGGAAGCGAAGAGCTCTAACCATGCGTATGAGAGCGAAATTACGTAATATGTAGATAGAGATGAGTTTGTTTTAAGGGATTTATTATAATGTATGTACGACACATCGGTGAATTTCGGTTTTTCACAAATCCCGAGGGAATCGTGGACTTCCGGTTCTCATTCCCGCTCCCTTTAGCAACCTTTATATCTATTTTCAAGCAAGATTGCTATAGTAATCTACCTATAGCTGCAGCTGTGGATTGCTATATAGCAAATTTAAATTTTTTCAAAATCCCCGGGAACTGTGGATTTTTCCAGGATAAAAAGCCTAAAGCTAAAAAGGCAGTCTATGTGACGGTCCCCTGGCGTGAAGGGAAAACTGCAAGATTGACGGTTCAAGCCCCACCCGTTTTTCTACTATCGTACCTATACTGCTAGAACAAGCTTTACGATTATTTGAAAAAAAAAATCCCCTTACATTTTCATGTAGCTGGGTCTACGCTAACTTTCCGTAGCTACTTTTCGTAGACCCAGCCATAACATACTCGTACCAGTAAAGGGTTGCACGTACACTATGAATAAATATTTTATAACGCGATCTACTCCCTCGGTGCTCAACTCTGGAGTCACGCTAGCGGAATATTCCAGAATACCACATAATGGAATAAAATGACAAAAAAAAATGTTTGTTTTGCGATGTTCAGTTGGGATTTGAACACAGCCTAGCTATCATACAGTTCGGGAGTGTTTCACTGAAACGCGATATGATTTTATTTGTTGACAATATAGCGTTGGTAAAGAATTAAGGCCCCTATCCCATGAAGATGAGAGCGTGCAGCTAGAAGCTTTCCCCACCACTGAAATGGAAAATCTTATATAACATTTTATTCTTCCTATCATCAACTAATCTATAAAATCTATTAGGTCCCGACGACGCTAGAGGAAATCCACATTTAGGATCCTCGGCTCCCCTACTATAATGCCAACCGTTCACGCTTTGACTTCGCAACTTCAAAGCGACGTTAACGTCGCGACAACGCTTCGCAGACGTTGGAGAAACGCGAACGCTCGCAAAACGCCAGTGGGATAGCGGCCTACAGCGTAAAGAAGCAACATTCACTCCCCCTCGCACATCATCGCCAGCCGTCACCCGCAACGTAGAAGTACGCCTACGCTATAATATTACGTATAGCGTTGACCTTGTCCCGCACGATTTATGTATGTAAAACGTTGATCTTGTCAGCAGTAGTTCGCTTTTATGGAGATGGTGACGTGACTCGTTTGAGTTTCTACGCAGTATCGTATGATACGCTAAACTGTTTGGCAATAATGATTGTGCCAGTGCAGTAACTAGAATTGACCAAATTGTAACTAGAATGTCATAGCTACTGCCGACTCTTATTCCTTTGTCTGTGTGCCGAGCCAATCTTTAAAGTATATATTTACAATTGCTTATGTAAAGTATATGTAGGCCCGGTTGGCCATCCACAGCTAATTTCCTGCAAAGCTCATGCCTTTTCTCTGTGCAAACATTAATTTACGCGGTAAGTAAGTCCTTATGATTGTTAATCTGTGATTTGTGACTTGGAGCCATACATCACATCTAATGTATCGCCTTCTAATATTGTACCTCTATTGAATCAAGTGAAAACTTTGCAGAATTGTGATCGATGTTAGATGTTTCGTGGAGTTATTCCATTAGTCGAGCCATACCTACTTCTGTTTGCCTTCTCAGATAACTCGCGAAATCTATCTTTACCGTCTTACAGTTCAAATATATTATAGACGCACTAAACAGTACCTAATTAGTGACTTTTACTAATCTAATTTAAAATAAAGAGCACCTAAATTACTTAATCCGACATAAGTTTGTGGCCTAGTTACAAAAGTGTTAAATCAGCTGCTAATACATTGAAAAAAAAAACCACAGAGGTTTTGACCTCAGTACCTACATGACTTATAGTAGCTACGCCATATAAATTTTATTTATAAGGAACATATATCCACAAATCAATGACCCACAAATCAATACGTTCCGCAAATAAATACATTACGAAGAGCAATCTATACTAATAAATAAAATTGAAGTGTCTGTCTGTAATATCGAAATAACTACCTCATATTAAGCTCATATGGTTATTTGAACGATACTATAACCGAATCACACGTTTTTAAAATTTTTGTCTGTCTGTCTGTCTGTCTGTCTGTCTGTCTGTCTGTTTGAACGGGCTAATCTTTGGAACGGCTGAACCGATTTTGACGGGACTTTCACATACAAGTAGAGAATTAACCAGGGAGTAACATAGGCTACTTTTTTAACCGACTTTCAAAAAAGGAGGAGTTGTGTTTTTCTACCTATGTACACCGATATCTCCGAGATTTCTGAACCGATTTGCGTAATTTTTTGCTCCTCAATCCTGATGCTGTAGGGGATCTGATCCCCAAAACTAATGGGATTTAGGCACTGTCGGTTATTTAAATTGATATTGGGGATACCAATTAAAGACTTTATTGTTGAATGACCTCGAGTAGGTATATGTCCAACTCCTCAACCCTGATGCTGTAAGCCGGAATTGCATTCCGAAATCGTAAGGATCCCTCGGAATTTTTCCGTTTTGTGGACGGGTTACTACTTACTACATATAGGCTCCTTTTTGTTCTGGAAAATCAAAGTTCCCACGAGATTTTTACAAACCTAAATACACACGGGCGAAGCCGTGGGCATCATCTAGTTAATAAATATAATTACAAATTTAATGGCAGCTATAACAACGTTGTGGTCACATCTCCGCGGTAAACCAAATTATACTCGCTGTTGCAAATTATCATAGCATTTATTTATTATTGTTTAAAAAAACATATTTGATTATTTTAATAACAGTTAATTGTGACTATATTTTACATGTAACGACCAATTTATTCGTTGTTTATCGCTTTTGATTTAATTATAATATTTTCATAATAATTGCAGTGTTGAGTACGATTAATTTAAATTGAATTATTGAATTTGGAAGCTGAGTATAGATTTATTCTATAGCAACACTGTAAGAGCCCCTTCAACGTAGTGTTTCTCCAGAGTTAGGAACTGACCCCCTTATTCCCTTACTCAGTGGCTATTAAAAAATTAAAGCCACTGAGCTTGACATATGTATATATTGACTATTTGACATATATTCTTATCCATTGAAGGTTTGCTATGAAATGTTATTTTTATTTCACACAGTAAAGCAGCAATGTATATATCGAAATGATTCGGTGGCTTTCATTTAGTGATGATCATTGAGTTAGAGAATAAGCTCACTGGTCATTTTGATAATGTCATTAACAAAATGATAGATGATATAATAGAAACCGGACGTAATAAAATCATTCCACCAAGCAATGCCGGTGTCCCTCAGGGATCTGTTCTATCCGCAACCCTTTTTCTGCTGCACATCAATGATCTTCTAAAACCCGGTATCTTTGGGTACGCTGATGACAGCACAGTTACGGATAGATACATGTCCAGTTCTCGAGCCAGTGCTACTGAGATCCTTGAGCAAAGAGAGGCAATGGTGAATCGCATTAACTCAACTCTCAAGGAGGTGTCTGATTGGGGTGACGCCAATTTAGTTAAGTTTAGTGCCACCAAAACGCAAGCGTGTTTATTCACTGCAAAAAAAGAGCCCTTTCACCTTGGCTCCTACTTTCCAAAGTGTATCCGTTCCGATTGGTGACCATATTGAACTTCTGGGTATTGACATCTCACCCAAACTCAATTTCGGGAAATGCATCGAGTTGAAGGCCAAAACAGCTGCCAAAAAACTTGGTATCCTGAACAAGGTGAAACGGTACTTCACACCTGCACAGCGCCTCACTCTCTATCAGGCTCAAATCCGGTCAGGCATGGAGTACTGCTGCCACCTTTGGGACGGCTCTGCCAAATACCAACTCGACGCATTAGACTCGGTTGATCGCCGCGCCCGTAGAATTATAGGCGATCGGTCACTAACCCAGGCGAAACTGCTAAGTTTACAGCACCGGCGCAATGTCGCCTGTCTATCGGTCTTTTATCGGATATACTTTGGAGAGTGTGCTCAGGAACTATTTAACCTGGTTCCTCCTTCACCATTTCACCACAGAACAGTGAGAAGTCGTGAACGTTGGCATCCCTATGTGGTTGACGTACAGTCTGCCCGCACGAAGCGCTTTCGATCAACGTTTCTGATACGAACCGCTAGGATGTGGAACGCCCTTCCGGCGTCCGTGTTTCCCGCCTCGTTCAACTTAAGTGCCTTCAAAACAAGAGTGAATAGGCATTTTCTAGGCAAGCGCGTTCCAACTTAGACCTCATCATTGCTCTCCAGGCATGATTGTCGTCAAGCGTAAGCCTATCATACAATAAAAAAAAAAAAAAAGCAGGTTGACACAATTGCATTGCAACTGCCGATCGACTGAGCCGTCAAAATGCAGTTCTATTACTAGAACCAATAAGCAAGTAGTAGTTATAGACTCGTAATATTAGAAAAGTAATAGAATGGTAAAATGCCTTTTTGTGCAAAACATATAAAGCCACTGTTTCCAATAGCTGCTTCGAGATTGACAAACCGTACTAAAGCGACGGAAAAATAGCAAAGGTGGCCAGCTTTTAAAATTGTAACACATGAGAAATTTCATCAAAGTGAAAATGTACGAATACCTGGGTAGTATTTTGACTTACATCACTGAATTTACATACGCCACTCTGTGCCGCATGAAATGGATTCAGTGTTTCATACTGTGTGCCTTTAGCGGAAAAATGTTTCATCTCTTTGGATGCTCGTTCAGTTTTACTACGACTCGTGAACACATTGAGTTTGTTCATAAAACCACTACTTGATAACCGACTTTCAGAAAAGGAGGAGAATCTTAATTTGATGTATTTTATGAGATTGATGGATTGGTTTACACCTTACTATGCGATCATGTTTACACGTTATTTATAAAAACTTTTAAAAATTTACATCAAGATATTTTTGGTTTAATATACCTACTTTATACTTTTAATCAAAGCTTTGTGTAATGATAAATTAATACCTTGTACTGTCAATTGTACAAGGCTGTGAAAGCCTAGTGGTTAGGACAACCGACTTCTAATCGGAGGTCGTGGGTTCGATCCCGGGCACGCACCTCTAACTTTTCGGAGTTATGTGCGTTTTAAGTATTTAAATATCACTTGCTTTAACGGTGAAGGAAAACATCGTGAGGAAACCTGCATGCCTGAGAGTTCTCCATAACGTTCTCAAAAGGTGTGTGAGGTCTGCCAATCCGCTTGGCCAGCGTGGTAGACTATGGCCAAAAACCCTTCTCACTCTGAGAGGAGACCCGTGCTCTGTAGTGAGCCGGTAATGGGTTGATCATGATGATGATGATGATGATGACTGTCAATTGTTAAAATATACGTGACTGGGCAAATCATGGTCTAGCAAGTAGGAAAACTAGTGCGCTTCAGCACTAACACCTGTTTTTTTTTTGTTTCAGATTCCAAAAGAGACCATTGCAACAAGACGGTGGAAATATATGAAGATGTATCTTCGCCGCCGGTGACACCGGAGAACTTTGGAAGACCACTGACATGTACATATAGGTAAGAAGAGAAAACAGCCTTTTAAATTTTCAGATAAAATAACTCTTCACTCAGGAGAAATAGAAAGAAAGGAGAGAAAGAAAGAAGGAAGAAAACTTCGGGCGGAAATGCCGAAAAAACTTCGGCCTACGGTCACTTTGATCTCCATTATGTAAAAAAGCGCACTTTGATCACATTTTGATAGTTGTAAAAAAATAAAAACATTATATTCAAAAAGATTTTCATAATTAAGTATGTATCAAAATATTTTTAGGCACACGGTTTTGTAGAAATCAAGGTGACCCTCTGAAATGTCATGACGAATATTTCAGTAGATATAAATAGTTACAATTATTTTTACATTTATAACTATTCTCTGAAGTTGTTTTTGTTTATTTGCCTTTACTCGGATCCACAATTAATAATATCAGCCTTGGCATAATATTTTTGTTTCTCTATTGTTTCATTCTGGATCACGATTTACATAAAAGGTCGTGCAAACATCAGTCCTATAATAACGTTGGAATAAATTCACGGGTCATTGAACCAAGCTTTGATTTCGCAGGTTTAGAGCATTCCGAGGATCGCCCAAGGACTGGATCCTCAGGATACGGTTCAAGAAATTCAAAGTTGGCACTCTTATAAACGGGACCACATGCCACAAGGGATATATGCAGGTATATTTCTTTTAACTTTAAACTAAGCTTTCTGTTAAACATTTCTTTCTCTATGGAATCTCATGGAATTTCTAAGGCATCATCTGACTTTAAAAGGGTCTAGATTGATTATTTCTTGGTGGTGTTCGTTTTTAGGGTTCCGTAGTAAACAAGGAACCCTTATAGTTTCGCCATGTCCGTCCGTCCTCGGTTAATCTCAGAGACTATTAGTGCTAGAAATCCGTAATTTGGCATGAGTATAAATATTAATCACGCCGACAAAGTGATGAAATAAAATTTTGATAAATATTTTTTTAGGGTAGCTCCCCTACATGTAAAGTGGGGATGAATATTTTTTTTCTCGTCTACCCCATAGTGTGGGGTATCGTTGAATAGGTCTTTTAAAAATACTGTGGGTGTGGGAACATCATTTTTCGATTTCTAGATCCATTTGTAAAATATGATGTTTTAAAGTGCAAATTTTTATTAGAGTCAAGTGTCCCCCCCCCCCCCCCTCTATCAGCCAAATGGCAGTATATAGGAACTTGAAAAAATTCACAGCAGTAGGGTATATAATCAATTTTAAAGGAAAACTATCACGGCTAAGTAGGGTTCACAGGATAAGGAGTTATATCTGTTTTTCGAGGATTGTGACTACGGAACCCTACACTGCGCGTGGCCCGCCACGCACTTGGCTGGTTTTATAATGTGTAATGTATATTTTTACACGACTACGTCAAAGCCAAAAGGAAGGGTTTTGATTTTAGCAGTCTATGTATCTATACTAATAAATAAAATTGAAGTGTCTGTCTGTAATATCGAAATAACTACCTCATATTAAGCTCATATGGTTATTTGAACGATACTATAACCGAATCACACGTTTTTAAAATTTTTGTCTGTCTGTCTGTCTGTCTGTCTGTCTGTCTGTCTGTCTGTCTGTTTGAACGGGCTAATCTTTGGAACGGCTGAACCGATTTTGACGAGACTTTCACATACAAGTAGAGAATTAACCAGGGAGTAACATAGGCTACTTTTTTAACCGACTTTCAAAAAAGGAGGAGTTGTGTTTTTCTACCTATGTATACCGATATCTCCGAGATTTCTGAACCGATTTGAGTAATTTTTTTTTTAATCGATAGAGAAACATTGCGGCACTGTCCTACCAAACATTTGGATTCCAACTCCTCAATCCTGATGCTGTAGGGGATCTGATCCCCAAAACTAATGGGATTTAGGCACTGTCGGTTATTTAAATTGATATTGGGGATACCAATTAAAGACTTTATGGTTGAATGACTTCGAGTAGGTACATGTCCAACTCCTCAACCCTGATGCTGTAAGGAATTGCATTCCGAAATCGTAAGGATCCCACGGAATTTTTCCGTTTTGTGGACGGGTTACTATTTACTACAGATAGGCTACTTTTTGTTCTGGAAAATCAAAGTTCCCACGAGATTTTTACAAACCTAAATACACACGGGCGAAGCCGTGGGTATCATCTAGTACATAAATATGTACCTAACTACATATCTATTCTATACTAATATATAAAATTGAAGTGTCTGTTTGTAATTTCGAAATAACTACCTCATAATAATAAGCTCATACGGTTATCAGAGCTGTACCATAACCGAATCATACGTTTTTAAATTTTTTGTCTGTCTGTTTGAACGGGCTAATCTTAGGAACGGCTGAATCGATTTTGACGGGACTTTCACATACAAGTAGAGAATTAACCAGGGAGTAACATAGGCTCATAACAGCTCATAGGCATAGTAACATAGGCATATACTTTTTAACCGACATTCAAAAAAGGAGGAGTTGTGTTTTTCTACCTATGTACACCGATATCTCCGAGATTTCTGAACCGATTCGCGTATTTTTTTTAATCGATATACAAACATTGTGAGTTGTGACCCTGTTCTATAAAAATTGGATTCTAACTCCTCAATCCTGATGCTGTAGGGGACCTGATCCCCAAAACTAATAGGATTTAGAAACTTTCGGTTATTTAAATTGATGTTGGGGGTACCAATTAAAGACTTTTTCGTTGAATGAACTCGAGTAGGTACATATTATCCAACTCCTCAACCCTGACGCTGTAAGGAATTGCATTCCGAAATCGTGGGGATCCCCCGCAATTTTTCCTTTTTGGGGACGGGTTAATACAGATAAGCTACTTTTTGTTCTGGAAAATCAAAAGTGCCCACGGGATTTTTAAAAACCTAAATCCACACGGGCGAAGCCGTGGGCATCAGCTAGTTATATATATAAAGCTACTTGAAGTAAGGTACTGATCACCTCTCCTGAACAATTTTGTATGGAACTTTTTCACCATACTTTCCGTGTGTGTAAAATTCAAAAATTCTAGGTCAACAAAATTATAGAGAGAGCTGAAGGTGGAAAACTGACTAGGGTGCCCTAAGGGATCTCAAAAACTATCAGTCGGAGAGGTACCGTCCTGAAACAAAAAATGTTCAAAACCTTGGGCTATTGGGTGAACCGGTGAAAAAAATATGGCCACCAAACAAAAAAAATTTTCGTCTCCATACAAAAATTTTCTAATTTTCAAGAGCCTCTCCAGAACAATTTTGTATGGAACTTTTTTCCCCTTACTATTTATGTGCGTAGAACTTATAGGTCTTCCTTCAGGAAAATTATGAAACGTCGTGAATGTGGAAAATTTACCAGAGTACCCCAAAGGATCTCAAAAACTATCAATCATAGAACCATGGTCCTGAAAGCGAAAATGTTCAAGACCTTGGGCCCTTTGGTGAGCCAGTAAAAAAAAGATAGGTACCGAACAAAAAAATTTTCGCGTCCATACAAAATTTTTTTTTAATTTTCAAGAGGCTCTCCAGAACATTTTTGTATGGAACTTTTTTCTATCTCTAAGCGCATGCATAGAACTCATGAGTATCCTTTGAGGAAAAATACAAAACGTTATGAATGTGGAATATTTACCAGGGTACCTCATGGGTCCTCCAAAACTACCAGTCATACAGACATGGTCCCAAACAAATGTTATTAAAGACCTTGGGCCATTGGGTGAACCGGTAAAAAAAAGATGGCCACCGAACAAAAAAAAATTTTCTCCATACAAATTTTTTGGGTTATTTTCAAGAGGCTCCCCAGAACAATTTTGTATGGAACTTTTTTCCCTTCACTATTTATGTGCGTAGAACTTATGGATCTTCCTTCAGGAAAATTATGAAATGTCATAAATGTGGAAAATTTACCAGAGTACCTCATGGGTCCTCCAAACTACCAATCATACAGACATGGTCCCAAACAAATGTTATTAAAGACCTTGGGCCATTGGGTGAACCGGTAAAAAAAAGATGGCCGCCGAACAAAAAAAATTTTCTCCATACAAATTTTTTGGTTTCTTTTCAAAAGGCTCTCCAGAACAATTTTGTATGGAATTTTTTCTTTCACTATTTATATGCATAGAACTTATGGGTCTTTCTTCAGGAAAATTATGAAATGTCATGAATGTGGAAAATTTACCAGAGTACCCCAAAGGCTCTCAAAAACTATCAATCATAGAGGCATGGTCCTGAAACTGAAAATGTTCAAGACCTTGGACCCTTTGGTGAGCCAGTAAAAAAAAGATACGTACCGAACAAAAAAAAAATTTCGCGTCCACACAATATTTTTTTTTAATTTTCAAGAGGCTCTCCAGAACATTTTTGTATGGAACTTTTTTCTATCTCTAAGCGCATGCATAGAACTCATGAGTGTCCTTTCAGAAAAGATACGAAACGTGATACCAATATTTCTTTCTATCTTTCAAGAGACTCTCCAGAATATTCTGGATTTTCTTTATTTTATGAATATTGAAGAGACTACAAGGCCCGCGAGCTGCTTGCAGCTCGCGCACCGAGCGCAACACTAGTTTATGAATGTATATATTATGTATGTATGTATGTATGTATGTATGTATAGTAGAGCTTATACTACGGTACCGATTTTGATGAATGAGGTGTCTATTGATTCGTTGTTATGGTCCGGGTAACATAGGCTACATTTTATTTACGAAAAACATCCAGAAGTGACCTTCGTGCGGCTTTCTAGACGCCACTAGCTGCTTGCCCCGCGCTTTTGCCCACTAAATTATTAAATGATTAAGCGTAGTCGGGTTTTAGTTTACGAACTTTACTTGTTCTAACAGAAGACATTTTGGAGATGTCTCTATCTCATCCATAAATTCAAAGTTTTTTAATGAAAAACCTTATTGCAATGTAAATTATTACTTTGATGATAGTAAAAATCAGAGTTTAGGTGATCTAATTATTCAAGAGTTTTAATGCTTAGTCCTAATTGATATTATGAGATAGTGATAGTAAAAATAATACCCGGCTGAGTTTGTTGTAGGATTTTCGTAGACTAAGGCGTGTAAGTTTGTTACAAGCTCTTCTTACACTAGGGTGCGTTTGGAGCTGTCATAGCTTTAGTTTTTTTTTTGTTTCATCATCATCATCATCATCATCATCATGATCAACCCATTACCGGCTCACTACAGAGCACGGGTCTCCTCTCAGAGTGAGAAGGGTTTTAGCCATAGTCTACCACGCTGGCCAAGCGGATTGGCAGACTTCACACACCTTTGAGAACATTATGGAGAACTCTCAGGCATGCAGGTTTCCTCACGATGTTTTCCTTCACCGTTAAAGCAAGTGATATTTTAAATACTTAAAACGCACATAACTCCGAAAAGTTAGAGGTGCGTGCCCCGGGATCGAACCCACGACCTCCGATTAGAAGTCGGTTGTCCTAACCACTAGGCTATCACAGCTTTTTCTTTTTTTTTGTTTAGTTGCCGAAAATAATTATCACAATTACCTAACTGCCATGTAGATAAAAGTGTACAGTGTAAGTACCAGAAAATAAATCTTCTGAATCTGAATAAAATTCCATGATCATTAACGGTAGGTGGGAAAAGTTGAAAGCTTTAACAATTTGCAAATCTGACATCAATGAAAATCTTTACCGAATTGATACACGGGAAAAATTATATCTGAAAAGAGGTCAATGGCTTACAATCCGATCAAATCGTTAGGGGCTCAAAATCAATAGGTCGGGGAAAGGAAAAGCGGAATCTCCCGAAAGCAAATAAAAAACCGGTCAAGTGCGTGGCGGGCCACGCGCAGTGTAGGGTTCCGTAGTCACAATCCTCGAAAAACAGATATAACTCCTTAACCTGTGAACCCTACTTAGCCGTGATAGTTTTCCTTTAAAATTGATTATATACCCTACTGCTGTGAATTTTTTCAAGTTCCTATATACTGCCATTTGGCTGATAGAGGGGGGGGACACTTGACTCTAATAAAAATTTGCACTTTAAAACATCATATTTTACAAACGGATCTAGAAATCGAAAAATGATGTTCCCACACCCACAGTATTTTTAAAAGACCTATTCAACGATACCCCACACTATGGGGTAGACGAGAAAAAAAATATTCATCCCCACTTTACATGTAGGGGAGCTACCCTAAAAAAAAATATTTATCAAAATTTTATTTCACCACTTTGTCGGCGTGATTAATATTTATACTCATGCCAAATTACGGATTTCTAGCACTAATAGTCTCTGAGATTAACCGAGGACGGACGGACAGACGGACAGACGGACAGACGGACAGACGGACGGACATGGCGAAACTATAAGGGTTCCTTGTTTACTACGGAACCCTAAAAACCAGTCGAGAGTGACTCACCTTCACTCGACGAGGGTTCTGTATCATTTGTAGTAGGCATACCTACTACAAATCCTTCCATAAACCACGTCATAATGGCAGGATTTTCTTGGGATAGTTATGCTATCCATATCCATACGTATAACTGAATCATCAGGCACAATTTTTAACCCCCGACGCAATAACGACGGGGTGTTATAAGTTTGACGTGTGAGTGTGTGTGTGTGTGTGTGTATGTGTCTGTGCGTGTGTGTGTGTGTGTGAGTGTGTGTGTGTGTGTGAGTGGCCGCCGCTACAAAATGGCGGATTACATATTTTTTCACAACTCCCTTAATATGGGTATCAAATGAAAGGGCTTGACTAGTAGAATAGCACTATGCAAATCCAAGATGGCCGCCGCCACAAAATGGCAAATGTCGGGGGTTTTTAAACTTTTAATTTAGACACACACACACACACACACACACACACACACACACAGACACGTCAAACTTATAACACCCCGTCGTTTTTGCGTCGGGGGTTAAAAAAAAAGAAACTGTCTCTTGCATGGACCAAGTATAGCTCGAGCATTCTACAAAGACAACGCTAACTTTAAATTCGACGCGAGAACTCTACAAATTCTCTGAAAATGCGGATTTTTCTTCATCAATTTTTCAAACACAGCCGTGGAAAGATGTCGAGTGTCGTTCAACTTGTTTCGATTAATGATGTCTTCGCAGTCTGGATGGCAGTTCTCTTTGTGAATTTTAACATCGATGTGTTTTGCTTCTGGTTGTTTAACGAGGGACTTGACATTCTTTTGTTGTCTTACTCCGAAGATCGTCTATTTATATGTGCGGGGCTAACTTACAAAGCAACCGTACTGATTGCTTTGTAAACTAGTGCCTCCTCTGTTGTATATATAGGTCTTCCGTCTTGGTTAGCTTCTTTGTCTGTTTGCATTTTATCCCAACCCCCGTATTATTACGACCTCCTCGATGCAAAGGTTAGCACTATGTTCGATTGAGTAGGAGGTCACAGGTTCTCTTTCCTAAATGAGGAATTTATAATTTCTATAAATTCTACAGTTTATTCTATTCTCTAGTTTAGTTAATAGTCTAGTTTTACTTTACTATCTATACTAATATAATAAAGCGGAAGAGTTTGTTTGTTTGAACGCGCTAATCTCTGGAAATACCAGTCGGATTTGAAAAATTATTTTTGCATTTGATAGCCCAATTCTTGAGAAAGGCTTCATCATGCTGCCACGGGATTTTTAAAAACCAAATCCACGCGAGCGAGGGAATATGCTAGTGTTTGATAGCAGGACAGTCGACAGGTGACTGATCCAATGATTATCCAGTCAGATACCTACCTCGAACTCCTTCGAAAAGTTCCTTAAGTTGTCGAGTTAAGAAATTAATTAGTTGAATTGGTAAAGCAGAGCAGCCCCAGCTGGATAACTTGCCCCCGGCTGGCGATTTCATCTCGGAAACTTGGATTCTCTGTTTTAGTTTGCATAATTTCATCCCTCGATATCTTTTGTCATTTTCATCGAGATACGAAAAATTGGGGGCATACGCCCCCATAATAATGTGGCTATTATGTTTAAAATTAAACAATTTAGTTTAGACATTATGTAAAGCAGAATAAGCCTCAATGGTGCTTATTCGGCTGAACATTGACATCATGGTTTCCTTTTTCCTGGAGAGAACATTGTGAAAATGCTGTAAAGCGACTGTAAATCTATTCTGTATTCATACAATATTATCCGTTATGACGTACATATATATTCAATACTAGCATCTGCCCGCGGCTTCGCCCGTGTTAATTTTGGTTTTTCACATATCCCGAGGAAATCGTGGACACACACACACACATACCCACTTTCGCCTGTATAATGTTAGTGTGATTATATCTTATTCGAAGGTAATCGAATAAAAGAAAAATTTTCTACTCATGTGACAAACATGTGTCCCGGACAAACGGCAACAATTTCATAGAAATACCTGGAATCTAAAGATAGAGCAAAGGTGTGAAGTCTCAATATGACAGGTGTATCTATTTGTGTCGCTTTCCGGTCACAACAATTTCCTTTACTTGCTGATAAATGGCTAAAGTACCTATGCCTATGTATTAAGTCAGGGCATAATCTATCTCCTTTCAAAATTTCAGCCAAATCGGTTCCGTAGTTACGGCGTTAAAGAGTAACCAAACACACACACACACACACACATACAAACTTTCACATATTAGTGTGATTCTTGTATCCTTTAATTAATGGAACAAATAATCGTTCATCCATTCATTCTTTCATAAAAAATTATGCGAACTCATAAAGCGCGAAAACGTAATTGAGTTCGTGAACAGCAGTATGAACTTATTCAACTAATTAATTTTCGAACTTGGAAACTGAAAGAACCTCGGACTGCGGAGTGCGAAGGGTTCCGGACGGATAATTATTGGATCACGACCCCTCCTTGATTTCGAAAATTTGAAAATGAATAAACTTCGTTGAGATTTTGTTGGCAAAGTATTTATTGGGTATAAATTCTCTAAGGTTTGACGAGCTCCCTCGCGCAGTGCTGAGCGCTGTGGTTTAACAAGTGGGAGGCGCCTAATTTGATTCTCGGTAGGGGAAATTTCTCTAGTCCATTCTGGGAGGCTTCGGATGAAGAAATTCTCAGTGCCAGCCTGGAGTTGGTAGTTGGAGGTATTCCCCCCCCCCCCTCCCCCGTGCCTCAGAGAGTACGTTAAGCGTTCGGTCCCGGTTGTTATCATTATCATAATGTGACAATTATAGTCGTAGCCCGCCAACCCGTATTGGAGCAGCGTGGCGGGTCTAAGCTCTAAATCCATCTCTCCTATGAGAGAGGAGGCCTGTGCCCAGCAGTGGGACATTAAAAGCCTGTACTTAGTAGTAGTACTTTAGAAATTGTATTTACAACCATTCTCCACGACACGTCCCAAAGATTAAAAAAAAAAAATTACACAAAAGAAGTTGGATCATAAAACATACCAATATCGAAATCGTTATCAGTGGACGAAAAATTTCACGCTTAAAATTCTTTTTTGTGTCGCCATTTTCATATATCATAAATTTTAATACGATAAATTTTTTTTTTTCGATGCAAAATGCCAAAAAATGCTGATAATAGTGGATGATGGTTTTTTTTTCGTTTCACGTATATTAGTTAACGCCTGTTGTATAAACGCCTTGGGTAGGTATTATAAAAAAAGATATAGAGAAAAGTATCTAGGAAGCTATGTGATTAATGAAAAGGGATACGCCTATCAGCAATGAGGCTTACGAAAAGTAATCAACTCTTAAAACCGTTACTTTTTCCATTGTGCTCCATCCTGGGCCTTTCTTTAACCACGAGCATGTTCACGCTACGTGGCATAGGTACCTACAGTCACCTGACCTGCGGAGTTGGAAGTTAGCGGTATAGTCCGTTCGGTAACATAGTGTCGGTACAGGCGCAGGTGCTCTTAGTATTCTGCTTTTATTTTTATTATTTTTTTTCTGTTTGTAATTTTTTTTCTATTCTAACAGAATCTCCGAATAGTCTGCCAATCCGCTCTTGGCCAGCGTGGTAGACTATGATTAAAATCCTTCTCATTTTGAGAGAAGACCCGTGTTCATGATAATATTATATTTTATGTTTATGGTTATATTGTAATAAAATACGAATATAAAAAATATAAAAAGGAAAGAGCATTTTAATAAAAAAATATGAGTAGGTATAAATTCGCGGGCGCACCAATCCGCGAGATTTGTCAAGGCCGCGGACCGATCTGAATCAATCAATGTGAATCAATCAATGCGCCAAATAATATACAACTCCTTAGTTAAACCACACCTGTTGTACTTAATCGAAGTTTGGGGATTTGCACCAAAAACTAACCTGAAAGATCTACAGATTGCACAAAGTAAAATAATCAAAATGTTATTTAATTATGACTACCTAACACCTACAGTTAAATTATATAAAGATACAAAACTAATGAACATTAAACAGCTCCATTCATATTACACTTGCATATTAATAAGAAAAATTCTCAACAAATCCATTCACACACACATTACTTTCACCAAAAAACACCAAGTGCAAAGTCGAATCAGTCGTAGAGGAGATGTTTTACTTCCACGAATACGTAGGGGAAAGGGGCCCAAAGCGGATACGTTAAGATTGAGTTTGAAAATCAGTAGTTTGTTAATCGATGTTAATATTAACTTTTACACAAACGAATAGTGTGTCTCATGGCGCATAAAGTCGTTAAAACAGATAAAGATCGGTTGATTAATAATAAAGTTACAAGGAAATTTATAAAACTTAAAGAAAAACCACTTTGCCCTCAGGGGGGGCCTAAAGCGGTTTTTGGTATCGGGCAAAGCGGACATACCAAAGAAATGCAAAATAAGTCATATAATCTTTATTGTTTTAATAAAAAACGCACAATTTAAATATTTTAATTTAAAAAAGAGCAAATTCAATCTCTCCTTTCAGCAAAATAAAAGAAATCTTCAAAATTAATAATGATAATGAAAATATGGCCTTCCTTTAAAGCACTGGCCATGGACTTTTCGTCCCACGCAGCTTGAGCAGTTTTTCGTTAGTATTTATTCACCATCTAAAAGGATACATACAATTGATATAACAGATCTCATTTCACCCTAGTCGTGGGCAAAGCGGTTAGGTAACCTCTTTGCCCGAACCGCTTTGCCTTTTTAGACTGTTCATTTTCACAATCAAAAATAACTTCAAAATCAGACGAGTACATACAAGTCGGCACTTTCATATCATAGTCAAATACACAAAAGTCAAGATCAATTTATTGATCAGGGCTTATTTTAACTGTAAATTAAAAAAAAACGCTCTACACTTACCGCGGTTTTTTTTCGAAATGCACCCAATTTTGATTTTTTACTGCACCTACTCGTGTAAACGTTCTTGCTGAGTCGGACGAATGCCCCAAGGGGAGCGAGGGGAGCGCATCGTACCCGCGCGCTTTTTATACACCTAACTATTGGCGCGTTCATTTAAAAAGACAAATCCGCTTTGGGCACCATAACCGCTTTGGGCCCCTTTCCCCTACACGTCAAGGAGGAAGAAATATACAATTTGAAGGAGTACAAGTGTATAATAAATTACCCAAGGAAGTGAAGAATGCGAACTCGTTTAACATATTTAAAAACAAACTGAAAAAACATATACTTCACGATATAAATTTATTCAAATAAACCTCCTGGATTACTGATATTTGCTACACTGTGACGACGATCTTGCATTCTCAAACGGAATAAATTTTTGTGAGGGTAGATTAATAGAACTGAAATTGTATTTTGCATCTGACTGCTGCAAAAAAAAAATCTATATTCTAATTAGATATTAAGTTTCTCTGTAAGTGAATTTTGTAAATAATTCGTTGAGAAATAAAATTCTTTAACCCGAATAGTAGGTAGCGTTTGCGGTTCGTGTGAGGCTCGCCACAGTTCACAACAGGGGGTGTAAACTCTCTTAGAAGAAAATTTATACCTACGGGGGCTGAAATTGCCATTGTTAAAACATTCTGATAATAATTGTACATTTTTTAAGCATTGCAACACTAACTTTTCTAAAGTCATATCCAAGAAGGTTATATTCTTTATGTAGATACTGGAGTCTGCGCCTGAAACATTGTAATTTGTAGGAAAGACAAAGTCCATAATTCAGCTGGGCTATTTTTTCTCTCTAGTTTTTCTGTACCTCACACACTTTATTTAAGTAGTTAAGAACGAGATAAAGCCTGTTCAAGGCCACATTTCTTTGTTTCAACATTTTGTTTGAAGCTCGGCAGGGTGATTCAGAACACTTCGATAACATAATCATCAATCGATTCGGTAAGTTATCGTACGATAAGATGTATTTTCAATTCAGAATAACCGTATCAACAGGGAAGTTGTCGAAACCGAAACCGAATCGAACCGACGTAGATATCGTTCGATTGTCATAATCGCTATTCACAACAACTTTATCAAACGCTATCAAAAGCTATTCACAACAACTTTATCGAATAATATTTTCCGAACATCCGATATTTTTTTACGATTATTTATCGAAAGCTACAGGGCATTCGATATCCTAATCTTTTTGTTCATCTACTCGTTAGATAGGTACTTTTACTGTTATTTCGTGAAAAATAAGTTCGGAGCCGCAATTAAAATAGATAGCAATAGCCGCAGTAAATCACCGAGGCGAAGAAGACGTGGTGAAGAGGATTCTTAAGAGACGTAGGTATCTACGGACATTGCGTGATACCTTTAACCCATTTGAGGCAAATGCCTCAACTTTTATGGGAAAATATAATAAAACTTTCGCCAGAATTTGCGTTATTTTTACTAACTAATAAGAGGGGGCATTACAGGAGGCAACACGTAATCATGTAGATTCAGATTTTTGGTATGTACATGATTACCAACCAATGCCATAATATATCTCTCGGTAGAGAGTAGTATATTGCTTGCCGTCTGTCCGGACGGACAGACAGGCAGATGGACAGCGGAGTCTTAGTAATAGGGTCCCGTTTTACCCTTTGGGTACGGACATCTGTGTGGTATTTACGAGGATAGCTGTAATAATACTTTTGTAGTACACTTCGACGTTTTTCTCTCTTAATCAATAATTTAATGTTATCATTTTAAATAATGACTTTAATTACCTTCAAGATGATTAAAAGTTATTTTTTAATGCTTAATATGAATATATAATAAGTAAAATTTTGGTAAAATAACATACTTCATAAATGCACATGTCTTAATCGCAATGTATCTTATCGATACCGGTATCGTAATCGATATCCAATTGTATGCTTTTATCGTTCTGAATTGCACGAAAAAAAAATTTAGATACAAAATCGATACCAAATCGTATCGACACGGTAAGTTATCGAAGTGTTCTGAATCGCTCTGCAAATTCCATAGGTTTTAATATTCTTGGTCAATAAAGTGTTTTTAAGTTGGTAGTCACTGACGTAATAGTACGTAATGTTGGTAATAATTGTTTTTTTCAAAATGGCGTCTTTGTTATTGTGTGGATAAGTTTCGTAACAATTAAAAATATTTATAGATTTCTTGCGATCATATAAACTTTAAATACGTCGAGTCGAGCTTCTGTTACTCTGTGTTTTATAGTGTAGTGCTATTTATATTTGAGACGTTGATTCTGTTTAATTGAAACAAGACTCGTATGTGGAATTCTTTGCTCGTATGTTTTATTTCATTATCTGACAAATAAAACAAGGAGAAATGTTTTAAATGTGACTGCTCGCCGGTAAAAACAACATCAAGTTGATTCGATTTCCTAAAACCTGCTTTAAGGAATCTTGCGTGGTACGTATAACCTAACCTAACTTAGTAGATTTATAATTAGGTACTAAAATTCATTCTCTATAAATTATCCTTAAACAGACACAAGCACACATTTTGATATGTGATATAAACAGGCGTGCTTACTGCTTATGTCTATAGTTTCCCATTTTCCAGACATTACAGATACTAGTTAGGAAAAAAAATATTGGTAGCCCACCCTTAGTGTTTACTATTTATTACCTATAGGGTAGTAAAAATACTTTCATATATGATAAATGAAGTGTCTGTCTGTTGTTTTGAAATAACTGCCTAATTAGCTCATATGATTTTTTAACGATCGCTTATCCCAAATATTTTTAATTTAAAAAAAAACATTTTTGTCTGTCTGTCTGACTAGACGGTTGTCCGGGCTAAACTTCACTATGGTGACCAGAATTTGATATTGTGACTTAATTCACTGACCAGTAGGTAAAGGAATATATAAGGACCTCCTAAGAATTTCTTGTAAGAAAAACCCAATAACTTTTATGGCACTAACTACCATTGATTTATTAAGGTTATTAATAAATCAATGGGCACTACGATATGGTAGACAATATAAATTTCATAGATGGACAAACGGTAGAAACCCGGAAATTTGAACAAATTAATAGTTACCTTTATATTAATTTTATTCTTTTGAAGTGGAAAGTCCTTTTCCGTCGTAGCAGAGAACAGAAACTACTCACTAGAAGAGAGTACAAGGAATTAGGGAGGGTAAAAATAATAAAATAATATAGATTTCCCTCCCCAGAAAAGAACTATTTGAAAATAATACTTCTTCATAGCTTATCGGGGTAGACCTTCCATGAAAAGCTGCAATAATCATTGCTATAATTTCAATTAGGGTATATTATATTATTTGTAATAATTAGTACCAATTAATCAACAAAATCTAGTCTGCCAGCATGGTACACTATGGCCAAAACCCTTCTCACTCTGAGGAGACCCGTGCTCTGTAGTGAGCCGGTAATGGGTTGATTATGATGAATCAACAAAATTGTTTCTTTTCAGATGTGAACTAAGTATGTGATTGAACAGAGGTTTTACTGATTGTACTAAACGGAAGTTACAAAGAACTGCTGTTCCATGTGATGTAATTGAATATGAAAATATTAACAGCATTGTAAATAGCGTCTCATACATATTATGTTTAAAATGATTTTGTATGTATTTGGAAAATAGACCGTTTTCAGAAGAAGTGTCAGCCACCGCACTCAAAAAAAAATCCTAACACATAAATAAATGTGAATTGTTAGAAAGAAAACCTGTTGTTTTATTTTGAATCCTAACTAAAACTTTATTGATAAGGCATTTTGACTCGAAAGAGAACTTGGTGTATTTTATTTCACCAGTTCTCTCTCGAGTTAAAATGCCTTAACTAAAAATATTATTTAGGTTAAGTAGGTAGGTAGGTAGGTACGTCAAAGAGTTGTTGGTGGGCTGAATCTAGATGGCGCTGAACTGTTCTCATTTTTTTTCTATGGAGTTTTCATTCTTCTCTCGTTAGAGAGTATTTTTGTTCTGTGGTTCACAAGCGACTGACGCGCTCGCATCGCATCGCTATGACAAACTTGTCGACGGCTCGGGTGCGGCTCGCGGCGCGTCCGGCCAAAAGTCACTTTAGATATAACCCGCGCCACGTACATCGAACGCTGAACGAAACGTGGAGGGGATAGCTGCGTATGGGAACTGTCACGCACGTACTACAATAGCTTACCCCCTCCACTTTCCTTCAGTGTTTGATGTACGTGCCGATGTTTATACCTGGCAGTCCTGCGTTTGATCTCTCTTTAATCGTGTCACACTGGCGTCCCATCGGCCTTAAGAGTGAAAGAATAGAGAGTGCACCGATGTATGCTCACACACTTGTGCATTATAATATCTCCTGCATAGTTGACTAGTCTCTACCTCGATTGGTCTAGAGTTCACTCGTGTATGCTCGCATATTTGTGCACTATAATATCTCTTGATAGTTGGCTAGTCTCTGCCCCGATTGGTCTAGGGTTCACCGATGTATGCTCGCACACTTGTGCATTATAATATCTCCTGAATAGTTGACTAGTCTCTACCTCGATTGGTCTTGAGTTCACTCATGTATGCTCACACACTTGTGCATTATAATATCTCTTGATACTTGGCTAGTCTCTGCCCCGATTGGTCTAGGGTTCACCGATATATGCTCGCACACTTGTGCACTATAATATCTCTTGATAGTTGGCTAGTCTCTGCCCCGATTGGCCTAGAGTTCACTCATGTATGCTCGCACACTTGTGCACTATAATATCTCTTGACAGTTGGCTAGTCTCTGCATCGATTGGTCGCCGTTGCCGAATTTGGGTCGAGAGGCATTATAAAGTTGCTAACATGTTTCAGATAGTGGACGGCAACGCGAAGACGGACGTGTCCAACAGGAAGGAGCCCGGTTTGTTCTGCGGCGAGATCGAGCAGCCGCAGACCTTCATCTCGGAGACCAACTTCGTGAAGATCGTGTTCCACGCGGACAACTTCACCGATCAGACCTACTTCAGCTTTGATTCAAGGTCAGTGTTGGACTTTTGGTCGACTGCCTCGTTGGTCTAATGGTTAGCATATTCGACCGTAGATCACGAGGTCCCGGGTTCGATTCCCCGGTGGGGAATATTATTGTTAGGTATTGGTTTTTCTGCCAAGAAATTTTCAGTGCCAGCTCGGAGTTGGTAGTTGGTGGTGTATCACCCCCTGCCTCGGAGAGCACGTTAAGCAGTCGGTCCCGGTTATTATCACTATCACGTGATACGTCGTTAAAAGTCTGCCAACCCGCATTGGAGCAGCGTGGCGGGTCTAAGCTCTAAATCCCTCTCTCCTATGAGAGGGGGCCCGTGCCCAGCAGTGGGATGTTGAAAAAACTGTAGTGGTAGTTCTGGTTTGTTCTGCGGCGAGATCGAGCAGTCGCAGACCTTCATCTCGGAGACCAACTTCGTGAAGATCGTGTTCCACGCGGACAACTTCACCGATCAGACCTACTTCAGCTTTGATTCAAGGTCAGTGTTGGACTTTTTAATTGTAAGCGTCGTGTCATACTAGCACAGAGTCGAAGCGAACTAAAATATTTGCATATTTTGCCTTATTTTGTGCCTTATTTCGTAGAGATAGTAATAGAGTGGGAAGAGGTATGCATACCCCTGAACTGTGTAGAAACCGTTCAGGGGTATGCATACCTCTTCCAAGTTAGCCCGCTTCCATCCTAGACTGCATCATCACTTACCATCAGGTGAGATTGCAGTCAAGGACTAACTTGTACTAGAATAAAGTAATCATTATTTATTTGTACGCAGGGCGGAGCAACAGTTCGAGGTGTATCTGCGGTACGGCCAGCATCCGGAGCTGTACCCGAACCGGCGAGGAGAAGTTGTGGCCGGGTGAGTTCGCGAACCGGTAGTTATTTTTTTATTCAACTACAAGTTAGCCGTCTAAGATGCATGCAGTCTAAGATGGAAGCGGGCTAAGTTGGAAGAGGTATGTATACCCCTTGATCGGTTTCTACACGGCATCGTACCGGAACGCTAAATCGCTTGGCGCCACGGCTTTGCCGGTAGGGTGGTAACCAGCCACGGCTTAAGCCTCCCACCAGACCAGACCAGAGACAATTTAGAAGTTATAAAATCCCAAATTGCCCCCGCCGGGAATCGAACCCGGGACCTCCCACTTATAAGACCACAGCGCTCACCACTGCGCCAGGGAGGTCGTCAAACGTAGTTAACGTTGTTGGAATCGCTTTAACAACTATTTGGTAATCGTGTTTATTGCGGGATATCATACTCGTGTAGGTACTCGTAGAAACTAAGGGTCAATTGGTATTGAGGTGATTGCGGCCGGCAGCAAAACGAAACGATATACAGTACCTACCTATAGTCTGATTTTTAATTCAGTAGAATTCTGACAGTTGTTATTTAAAAATAGAATGAGTTATTTGTATGAAAAACAGGGTTACCACCTGAAGTTTGATTTTACCCTAAACTAAAGTAGATACCTGAATTATCTGTCAGTCATTTGTCATCTAGGCGCACGAAGTGCGCCAGGCCAAGTTCCTCCGGCCTTGTCGCATGAGTGTGTTATTTACACGATCCATTTCGAGCTGTTTTGACCCCCCTCATAACTCTGGTTCGCGTGATAGTAATCCTACGAAATTTGAAATATAAGTTAAACTCGTGGATGTGATGATAAATTGAAAGTTTCAAATTTTCAAGTTGAACCGTTTCTGAGATACAGAGGTTTGAAAATCACATAAAACAAGACCTACTCACTGACTGATCAAAATTATGACGCACTTCCCGTGTATGTGGAATGTTGAAATTTGGTAAGAAGATGAGTCTTAGTGTGTATATGAAGGAAAAAATCGAAAAATGTCCAAAAGTTGCATCAGACACTGACCAATTCAAAGATATATAAAAATCTGTCTGTTCCCACATCACACAAAAAATACTGAATAAATTTTCATTTTGTTTTAATAAATGTATTTTACTTTACTCGAAGCTATATATGGTTCTTGTTTCATCGAAATCGGTGCACTATTTAGGGAGATGTGACTTTTTAAGTTTTCTAGCAAGGGGTCAATCTTACTGGTCTTGAGTTCTAATAAAAAGTAAAGTGTAGGTAAATAATAAAACGCCAAGAGGTATATTTTTTTATCGAAGTCGCGGGCGCGACTTCGTCGGCGTGGACTACACAAATTTTAAACCCCTATATTACCCCCTAAGGGGTTGAATTTTCAAAAATCCTTTCTTTGCGGATGTCGTACGCCACATTAATAGCTATCTGTGTGCCTAAGCCCGTTCCTTCCAGTAGTTTGAGATTCGTCTTTGCCAATAAAACCAGAAGCGCGATTTTCTTAATAATTTTGATAAGCAACCTTGACCCAAGACAGGAAATGGATGGGTCAAGTGGGCCGACTTTGGAGGTTTGGAGGAGACTTTGGTGTCCTGTTGATTCCGGCTACTAGGTATCACTAATATCTAATACTATTCATTAAACTTAATGAGAGTCAAATACTCAAAATCTTCTCTTAGTTAAGCCGTATGGTTCTAAGTTCTGAAACTGACCACTGAGTGGAAATACTCTGGAGTGGAGTTTCTGTTATCTGTGATTTTGACAGACAGACGAACAAAATAAAAATTCACCCAATTAGAACAGAGAAAGCGACTTTGTTTTATACTATGTATTGAAGATTAAACCACATCTAATCAGACCGTAAAATGTGATAGAGTTCTATTCCTAATTATACTGAAGCGTAAGAGAGAAAAAAGACTTCATTATACTTATTGTATTAACTTTGAAATACTTAGAAAAAAGGAGTGAGATCCAAACAAAAACATTTCATGTGAATAATAAGGCCAACTTCCTATCAAAAAGTTTCGGCCATTAAAAGTACTGATATCAAAAATTATGACCAAGTCCTTTGCTAGGCTCGATAAATGAAACCATACAGTTTTAGAAGGTATATCTTCTTCGATCACCCTCAAGCTGTCATACCATTCCTAATGATCCTGTTAAAATATTTTTAAATAATTTATGTCTTACTAATAACACTATAATATGAAGCTCATTTGGGACTGAGAATAGTTTTATTGTTTTCAACTTGGCAACATTTTTTAAATTAAACAAATTCAAAGGAGTGCAAAAATGTTGTCAAGTTGAAAACAATAAAACTATTCTCAGTCCCAAATGAGCTTCATATTATAGTGTTATTAGTAAGACATAAATTATTTAAAAATATTTTAACAGGATCATTAGGAATGGTATGACAGCTTGAGGGTGATCGAAGAAGATATACCTTCTAAAACTGTATGGTTTCATTTATCGAGCCTAGCAAAGGACTTGTTCATAATTTTTGATATCAGTACTTTTAATGGCCGAAACTTTTTGATAGGAAGTTGGCCTTATTATTCACATGAAATGTTTTTGTTTGGATAATATCTACATGAGGCAATTACTTTTTATTTATATGTAAGTTTTGAATTTATTATCTTTTTTATGGGAACTGTTTTATCTGTGGTAACATTAAGAGACGTAAGAATTCCACGGAAATAAAAATCAGAGTATACAATACGAAAACTTCCGATGTCAAAATTTACGTAGCAAGGCGCACTGCGATTACCCGCATGCGGTTTTGGTTTGGTCAAGCGTTTGTTATTAAAAGACGCCTGGCGCTTTGGCTCCATTTGTATAAAAGGTTCAACGAGACGCGGCACGCAGCAGATGTGTCTTAGAACGGGGAGGTTCTAGATTCGATTCCCGACAGGGGCAATTTGGGAATTTATGATTTTCTAATTTTCTATGGTCTGGTCTGTTGGAAGCTCTGGCAAAGTCGTACTGCCGGGGAAAACGGATTTCATAAAACTACCATACCTCTTCCAGATTAACCCACTTACATCTTAGATTGAATCATAGATAAATGAATAAGAGAAGATATGCCAAGGGGGCGTGGTTCGTGCGAACTCTTCTGGTGTTAAATACACCTGATAACCGTTTCTGTCTTTAGTCGAATGTCGTCCAACGATCGCTTCACCGCTCTCGATTTTTAACAAAATGCCGTGTTGTTCAGTGGTTGTTTGCAAAAATTCAAGCAAAAAAAGTGAATCACACGAAAGATGGCATCTCATTTCACACTTAAGTACAAGTTATTGTTGTTATTTTCCATAAAAAGCAAGAAATTTGTATATTTACATTATGCTCAAAATGTGTTAAATTGAGAAGTCTATATCTCATTATGAACAAAAACCATTGCTTGCTTAGTAGAAATCAAACATTGAATCGGTCGGTCTTAGGACGCAATGGTACTTGTACTACATAAATATATTCTTTCACTAAAACGTTAGACCATGCATGGAACGGGCGCCACTCAGACATCGACAACGTTTGATGCACGGTGATTGAAATTGAACACTGTGTCATCATGATCAACCCATTACCGGCTCACTACAGAGCACGGGTGTCCTCTCAGAGTGAGAAGGGTTTTGGTCATAGTCTACCACGCTGGCCAAGCGGATTGGCAGACTTCACACACCTTTGAGAACGTTATGGAGAACTCTCAGGCATGCAGGTTTCCTCACGATGTTTTCCTTCACCGTTAAAGCAAGTGATATTTAAATACTTAAAACACACATAACTCCGAAAAGTTGGAGGTGCGTGCCCCGGGATGGAACCCACGACCTCCGATTAGAAGTCGGTCGTCCTAACCACTAGGCTATCACAGCTTACTACACTGTGTACTAAACGATAAAGTCTATATTTGCTGGTGCTGCTTGCACTGATCTATCAGTATGCAATATAGCATTTTGTAGCAAGTGCTAGGGACAAACTAACGCCAGCAGGTTTCCATACAATTTGATGTAAAGGGCAAATCTCCTCTTATTCATTTATCTTTGGACTGAATCGTCCTTTACCGTCAGAGAAGATCGCAATATAGGGTTAACTTGTAGATGATAAAAAATAAATACAGTGTATTTTAATAACAGTAGATACGACACTAAAAGAACCAGAACATTTGTCAAGTAATAAAGCTCATTTTCTGTATCAATATACTTAAGCCCCAGAATGTTATTAGAAGAAATCTCAATTCAGCAATAAGATCGAACCATTGTACTACTTGAATAGAAACTTTTCGGATACTAATACTACTTGTGTACTATCTATTATTATTACTGTAGTGTACTTATAGGGTTCTTTGTATCAATAAGTAGGTATCTATATATCCGATATATTCATGTTAGATTGGATTCCGTTTCCATTCCAGTATGCTTAGAAGTTAGTCTCACTTTGCAGAGCTCGAAAACTACTATATATTATTGATCGAATCACAATGACTTCAGAGTAAAATGGACCTAAAATGTCTCTCATTAAGAGCCCTCTACATGGGAGCGACAAATCGTTGGTGGGTGGAGTCTAAAACATAAAACAGTGATTTCTGCATTTAGAGAGCGAGACGTCTTCAGTAAAGAAGAGTACTAAAAATATATAAATAATAAATTAATTAAATAAATAAATTTTGCTTGAGATATCATGATTTTTAGCGAAAAACGGCAAAGTAAAAAGATGCAAATCTAGGTTTGGAATTACGCCTATTTTAGCAAATATTTGGCTATTTTTTACATAAACAATATGTAAAAAATAGCCAAATAATATAAATAATATTATTAATGTATATATCAATAATATAAATGCCTTTAGCATTTAAAATTATTATGAAGTAACGTATGATATGACTTTGGTCGTTTTTCAATTTTTTAGTTTCTTATAGAGTTTATTTACGCACGAAGTTGCCTCAAAATTTGCCCAAAAATAGTGATTTTTCAAGCGTCATAACTTTACTAATTTTTTTATTTTATGGCATACTTAGATAATGGAGATATAAATCGATATCTGGCTTAACTTTAGATCTATTGCGACAAATATTAGAATAATAGGCGTAATACGTTTGTATAGAGAAGCGCGTGAGGGGTTTGAGTTCGCCAATACATTCAGCATTCGAAAACAGCCAGCTCCCCAAACAGAAATGTTGTAAAGTATAAATATTCGAACTATTGAATTACGACTTTAAAATAAGAGTTTTTGGTTTCATTTTGCTCTGAAGCCATTGTGTGTCGATACTTGAATTTCGATTATCGTTGCCACTATGTAAAAAGTCGGCATAAAGCCTCAGTTCTAACGTGAAATAGATTCCAAATTCGGTCACAATGGGAATACCTCTGAAATCGGTTTGTATCGAAATGTTCAATGAACGCTTTGATGTTCGTCCACAATTTACGGGGGTAATTTGAATCGACTGAACACGAGGATCGGCACTTGTATACGATGTATGACTGCAGTTAAAGTAAGTATGTCGGTATGTGTAGGTTTTAACCAACTAAAAATAATTAGTATGACTAGACTAGACAGGGCTTTGTTCGGGTAGAATTTCTGAATAACAAGCATAAATTAAAAATTTAAAAATTTAATTTTGTGATGGCGGCCATCTTGGATTTGAAATTTATCTTAATGTATAGTATTCTACTAGTCAAGCCTTTTGATATTATACCCATATAGCGGGATTTGTGGAAAAATATGTAATCTGCCTTTTTGCGACGGTGGCCATTTTGGATTGATTTTCATCAAACATAGTTAAGAACACTCCCGACTAATTCACCTTTCGAACAAAACAAAAAACAAAACCAAATCCGTTTATCCGCCCGGGACACACACACACGTCAAATTTATAACACCTCGTCGTTTTTACGTCGGTGGTTAAAAATAACTAAATACAGATTACAGACGAGAAATATTAGGGGTAGGTACACAATACTAACTGTAACTATATAATTTTTTTAAAGAATTTTAGCAATGTTAATGACACATGGGAAAAAGCTGTGACAGCCTATTGGTTAGGACGACCGACTTCTAATCGGAGGTCGTGGGTTCGATCTCGGGCACGCACCTCTAACTTTTCGGAGTTATGTGCGTTTTAAGTATTTAAATATCACTTGCTTTAACGGTGAAGGAAAACATCGTGAGGAAACCTGCATGCCTGAGAGTTCTCCATAACGTTCTCAAAGGTGTGTGAAGTCTGCCAATCCGCTTGGCCAGCGTGGTAGACTATGGCCAAAACCCTTCTCACTCTGAGAGGAGACCCGTGCTCTGTAGTGAGTCGGTAATGGGTTGATCATGATGATGATGATGATGATTATGCTAGAAGTGGGTACGACATTAGTATAACGTAACGGGTGGGAGTTGTATCCCCGACCTTTCGGTTTTCAGTCCGCGACCCGACCGTTGCGCTACTGAGCCTATTGAGGCTAGGTACTTACCTTGAAGTAGGTACTTAAGTCCCGAGTTCGCTTCGCTCCCTCGCTTTTGGACCCTAAGCACTGTATATTATGACGCGCGCGTCCACGTTACAAACTATACACGAGCACTACGCAAAATTCGTGTATACATTTTTTTTTCGGCATATTACATAACAGCGAGCATTTCCGTAGCGTGAGCGTAGGTACCTACGTCATTACGTACGATCAAAGTGGAAATGGAAATGAAATAACTATTCGTCCCGCGCTCCCATTAATTATTATTCGTCCCTCTGTCAGCGATTGGGCCTCACTCAAACGCCTGATTACAAGCCGTAAATTCACGGCAATAATTGCCGACCGAAAAATCGCATTCAGAACGTTCACAATTTCGGTCACGTTTTATTTTATGTCGTACAGTAAGTAGTGAGCTACGGGCCTTATGATTAGAACCGTTCAAACCTGGTTCAAACAGACAGACATATAGACAAAAAAATATGCCCAACTAACTAAGTAGGTATATTGATTTCATAGCAATAATGTGAGAACCAATGGCTCCGCAACGGGAGAAAAGCCGTAGAACATTGCATTCCTTGAGCAAATCAAAAACGTATGACTATTCATCATACGGCCACTCGCCACGGTCAATCGGTCCTCTTTCAGCGATTGTCCGGTGCTAGAGGGCTTGATTAAAAGACATAAATCAAAAGACGAATTAATAGGTTGCCGTAATATTGCTCCCCGAGAGGCTTGTGTGTGATTTATTCGCTATTTTCGCCTTACTTACGATAGTAGACGATGACTTGCCTATGGCGAATACCGTAGTTATCGATATTAAAGCTTTTAACCGACTTCAAAAAAAGGAGGTGTTCAATTCGTCGGAATCGAATATATAATCGGCTTCTTGGCCAAGTAATTTTATTTATGAAAAGACATAAAGATGACTAAAATATTGATACGATCATTATAAAATTGAGTGACAAGTGAAATTTTTTTTATATCTTTTTATGTATTTTCAAAAAAAAATTATGTATTTTGGAAAATGTACAGTTCCCACGGGATTTAAAAAAAAAACCATCTATAGTTACAGCTATATTTTACAGCAAACTTCCTTGAAAGTAGGTATAAAGGTTGGAAAAGGGAGCGGGAACGGGAACTGGAAATCCACGATTCCCTCAGGATTTGTGAAAAACCGAAATTCACGGCGGCGAAGCCGCGGGCAAAAGTTAGTTCATTCATAAAGTATAAACTATAAACTCTATGGCTTAGTCGACTATTCCTGCGACTTATTCACAATATTCTCCTCACGTAGCCATCTAAACGACGGCCATTAGGCTACCAGATACCTACCTAATGACTCACGCTCCTTTACCGGATTCCTAAGTAACTGGATAAGCTTGATTTATAAGATTATGATTTATAGTCATTTATTATGGTCTAAGTGCTACTAGATGACCGGAATATGTAATTTATTGGTTTTACTCCTATTTAATACTACTAACTACGACTAATATTTTAGCGGTAATACTGAGTTTATGTTAATAATTAATCAGTTGATGCGCTAGATTGCCCTAGCACTAATATATTTAGGTTTTGTTTTTAAAAATTTCCATGGAAACTTTTTAAAAATCAGTTTTATTCCGAAATAAAAAGTACCACAGCATGGTTTAACACGAATCGATAGATCCCGCATTGATTAAAATCCATGCAGCCGTTGTGACAATTCGAGGATAAAAAGAATCTCACATAGGTATATTTCATACGTACCCGCAGATTGTGATCGAAGCCAGAAACGTGTGGCAAGAAAAGACCCCTTTTCGTAGGTATTTGTTCAAAGTTTTAACACACATTTGCACTTTGCCATTGGGTATCGGATTTTCGAGCTCACATCAATGCGTTCAAAGTTCAAATTCAAATGCGCTTCGTTTGTACGTATTTTCAAAGTCAGTCTTACCAGTAAGCAAACCTGTGTTCAAATGTGTGAGCAAAGTCCTGCAAAGTCTTTGTTCAAATGCTTGTCAAATGTGTGGCGCCGGGGTAAAAATTATAACCCTATCTATACTGTCGCACAGTCAGGAAAAAACCGTTTACTCTATGATCACGTCTCTACCATATTGAGAACATGAACTCGTGAAGCCAGATACGCGTGAAAAACGCAACGCAACCCTATGTTTGCTGTCACGCAGTCGGGGAAAAACCATTTACTCTATGATCACGTCTCTACCATATTGAGAACATGAGCTCGTTATTCACGGGTACAACCCGTTAACTGTGTATGAGTCAACTGTTCAGTGTGCTTAGTCTAAAGCGGAGCACTCGAAAACGAACTCGAAAACTATTGATCGATTTCAGAGTAAAATAGACCTAAAATGGCTTGTATTAAGGTTTGAGTTCGCCAATACATTCAGCATTCGAACAATGCTGAATGTATTGGCGAACTCAAACCTTAAAACAAGACATTTTAGGTCTATTTTACTCTGAAATCGATCAATAGTTTTCGAGTTCGTTTTCGAGTGCTCCGCTTTAGACTAAGCACACTGTATAATTGACTACATTCGACGCGCTGACACTCGGCAATTTATTCCGCCGTTACTCTGATTTATTCGCGCGATCGTCTGTCAATAGCAGCTGTCGGTAAATCGATTTGTATAAACAAAAAATAATGGCCTCCGTGTTGAATAGAAGCAGGCGTTACTGGGATACAAGCTTATTTTGCTAATATACTAAGGGCCTATTTCCCCACCTTCTGATAAGTATTGGATAACCTAAACGTAAGTTTTGTCATTTTCTCACTTTATGTCACGTGACAAAGACAAAAGTTGTAAATAAGCCATCCGACACTTATCAGAAGGTGGGGAAACAGGCCCTTAATTGGGTGAATATGTCTTTTACCAGAACGGTGAAGGAAATATAAAGGAAAACATCGTGAGGAAACCTGCATGCCTGAGAGTTCCTCATAATGTTCTCAAATGCGTGTGAAGTCTATTAATCCGCACTGGGCCAGTGTGGTGGACTACGGCCTAAACCCTTCTCAATCTGAAAGGAGACTCATACCCTGTAGTGCGCCGGATATTCCAGACACTCAGAGGCTGGGTTTAGTGTCACGCTGATCGTCAGCGCTGAGAGTTCGGCGCGTAGTTGGTCGGCGCCGACCGCCGCCCACGCGCATAATATTATGTCTTCAAGCGTTTTAGTGTCGCGCTTATGAGCGTCAGCACTGTGCGGTCGGCGTTATTCTATAAATTGAAAATTTAAAAAACCCCCGACATTTGCCATTTTGTGGCGGCGGCCATCTTGGATTTGCATAGTGCTATTCTACTAGTCAAGCCCTTTCATTTGATACCCATATTAAGGGAGTTGTGAAAAAATATGTAATACGCCATTTTGTAGCGGCGGCCATCTTGGATCGATTTTCATCAAACATAGCTAACAACACTCTCGACTAATTCACCTTTCAAACAAAAAAACCGCATTCAAATCGGTCCACCCGTTTGAGCGCCACAGGGGAACAGACAGACAGACACACACACACACACAAACACACACACAGACACGTCAAACTTATAACACCCCGTTGTTTTTGCGTCGGGGGTTAAAAATGCTTCTGTATCAACCATACATAGTCTATCAGCGTCGACGATGTGACACTAAACCCAGCCTAAATTGCTGGCACCATAACCTAATTTTATATCAATTAATTTCTGTCCATCTTTTGTGGTTAAGGTCGTACTGCGAGCGAGTGTTCCGGGACTGTCGGCTGCAAACTTGCTACGTCCAGTCGGCCGCTTACCCCGGCGTGTATCCTAGAAACCTACACTGCAGGTACTTTCTTATCAATATAATTCAAAGATTCGACAACGAAATATTTTCTGGAGGCAACCTCACTGTAGCAGCCTTGAATATTATGTTTCTATGCTAGTTTAAAGAGTGAACGTGATTTTTTCTTTCCCGTAAAAAAATGTTTGAAATATATTTAAATATAGATAAAGTATTATATAAGCATAGTATCAGCTAATAACACACTATTTTAACTTTAAAAAAAGTCTTTAGTGAAACAGCATGATTTCACTGCCTCATCTGGTCACAGAAATTATGGCTCAATTTTTTGCGCAAAAAACGAACCTTACTATTCAGTCAGTATGTTTGGCATCATTTCACGCGGGTGTGATCTGTATAGATAGTGATTAGATCTATCTAGCTATAAGATTAACATTTCAATAAGAAAAAGCAAAAATAAGTGTAAAAAAATGGCACCCTTGACGACACCAAATAAAAGTTCAAAGCTAATACTAATGTTTTTATTTCCTTGGAACTTAATATTAACTTCTTTTTTCTGTGCAGATATCACCTGAACACCCGCCTGCCATACATCAAGCTGTACATAGAGAACGAAGAGTTCAATATAGACGGACAACGATGCGAGAACATTATGACCTGTCCGATGCGACCCATCACTTCAGGTAAGATCTGCGAAAAGCTGAAGACCACATATACATATGTCTATTATAGGGACTTCCACAGGCCAGGTTCTTGCGTAACTTGTATCCAACTGCTCATCTGATGATCCACCTAACGGCGGCTTTAGCACCAATGTGAAAGGACGCAATTCCAGCATTTTTCATCGATGTGTATATGTTACCGGAAATGTATGTAATCTAGGAATTGTATACATTTCCTAGGAAATTTATACAATTCCGAAGCTATTTAGGAAATGTATAAAATATTGTTTCAAAAACTATTTATTATATATAAATGTCCTAGGCAATGTGTACAATTCCTAGGAATTATATACAATTCCTTTATCGTATTAGGAAATGTATAAAAATAATGCTTTCTTTTGAATGTAGGACCCAATAGAACCTAAGTGCCCGGCCGCAGGCCGGGCACATGAATATTTATGTTCTAACCTAACCTAACTTCTAAAAAAAAGAAATAATTTTGAAAAAATATGATTTCCGCGCACTGACAGTTTATACGGCACTAGCGCAATCGCCTGATCAGACGATGCAATACCCTCTCCTCGCCCCGCTATCCCCGCGTACCCATTGATATCTTGTTGTGTTGATATCTCCAAATGTTTTACATTTCCGATTGCTATTTAGGAAATGTATAGATTTCCTAGGAAATGTGTCTAATATAATTGAATCAGGTATTTTTGAAACCACACAAGTCCACTTTTTGGTGAAATTGAGCTAATAGTATTTTTATGCTGGCAATCCTGGCATGCACCTTTGACTAAATTGAAACAACACAAGTCCTTTTCCTTCCACGTGTTTTAGTAAGTTGAAGCTTTAGAAATATTTGTGTAACAACACAAGTCCTGGACTTATGTTGTTTCTATAATTTCTTAACTGGTAACATTACTTCTATCTGTCATTTAGGCTGGCAAAAGATGCTTCTGTGGCTGTTATACCTATGGAAAAAGCATATCCATTGGGAAAAATACCAGTAAATATAAAAAAAATGGATGATTTAAATAAAATTTAAAATACTTACCCCCTGAAGAAGATATAAAAGAATTTTATCAGGAAATATACATGTGGCCAACATCACAAAATAATGATGAGGAGGAAGTAGTTGAGTACATTATTAAGTCGCCTAAGTACATTATTTTTCCAATAAAAGACAAGATATCCTATACTGTATGTTTTATTTTCAGAGAAATTCTAGTAACAACATAAGTCCATCACATATAACTGTTGTTTTTTCAAAAACCTGTAATTTTTTTAGTATCCAAATTTTTTGAGAATATGTATACTTGTGCATATTTTATATTGTCTGAACAAAACTATTATGTTTCCTGTTTCCTTTGTTTTTTTGTCAGGATTCAGTTTTTTATCTCTACGGAAAAATTTGATGTCATGGAGTTGTGTGGTTACAAAAATACCTGATTCAATTTATTTTACACTTTTCCGTGCGATTTTAGGAATTACATACATTTCCTAGGAATTGTATACAATGACGGATTACATACATTTCCGGTGACATATATATATGTACTGATAACACTTAACACTCAGTGTTCCTTATGAGTTAATTAATTATGACTTTAGTTTTAGACGTGATAACGGTTTATAAATCGATGAACGCCGGCTACACGCATGATTCATTGTCACGTACCTTTTGCAAGCGAGAGCGCGGAACAAGCGATAGAGAAGGCACAATTGGTCTAAGCATTCGGCTTGTGACGCGTTATGTTATCACGTAAAATTATCGTCCGTAAACCGACTCTACAGACAAACAATTTTTTTATTGATAAAAAAATTGAGATTCACCATCAAAACGTACACAAGATGAAAATACGATAAATAGAGCTAAAAAAGGGTTAGGTGATTTTAATCATAATGTCAACAGAGTGCAATGCCTACTAGAATCGTTACCACCTACTCCCTAGATGCAAATCGCCACTCTAGAACGGAGCTTGACTTAAGTATAAAATTAATTTAAGACTTCTCTAAGAACTTTCACAGCGACTAAAAGAAACTTTCTGGAAGTCCGGACGTTTTGAAAGCGACTAATTTAGAAATTCTTTATAATAATAAACAGTTTCCCGAGTTCATTGTGAAAATACAACCGTAAAATACCTCTTGTGAAGATATGAAAGGATAACTTTTGCAGACGCAGAACAAAAGTCTGGGAAACTTATAAATCAAGAGCTGGTTAACGATTCGTTGATAGGGAATAACGAAGACAGTGTTTGTGAAGAGTTAAGTTAGTGTCCTAGGATAACGTCCGTAGAGGCCGTTTTCTAATGACACTGCTATAAACAGTCTTTTTTTACATTGACTTTACGAACCAAAAGTTGCGATTTAGGATCTCTTTAGGAGGATGTCTTTTTCAATGACATCACTCAATGATGTAAATAGCGGCCTCTTTAAGACAGTAGCACGGTCCTAGGGCGCTTTCGTGAGTGAGCTTAAGTGTTTTTTTGCTTATAGGTAATTCTAGTTACATGCGATATAATAATATAGATCATAATAACAATTTACTAAATATTAAAGAGTTGTTATAGAACTGGAATTACTCGGAACGGTTTGATCTATTAAAAAAATTAGAACCAGTAGGTATGTATAGACCATTTTGAAAAATCGTTGACTAACTCTTAGAGTATAATACTACCCAACTTTGTGTCAGACTTCACTACGATGGCTGTACAAATAAAGGATCCAAGTAGGTACATTGTTTGATTGTAAAACCCATATCTGAGGATAACAGCTTCACACGTCTAATTTATGTAGGCCTATCCATTATTTATTAAATAAAATTAAAGAAAAATTACGAGTAAGTTTGTAGATAAATCATTAACCGACTTCTAAAAAGGAAGAGGTTCTCAAATCAGTGCGTAGGTATGTTTTTTTAATGAACAAACTCATAACTTTGAATATAATACTAACGAACACCATAATAATAGAGAGAGCATAGTTAAAAAAACAATAGTAATTTAAGAAAACAACTATTACTAGTGTAAGTAGTTTCACAATATTAATTTATTGTTTTCAATAAAATTTTCTTACGAAACGTTTTAAAAAATAAAAATGGAAAAGTTGAATGAAAAAAATTTTGGTTTGTTTAGGTTGTTTAAATGTAGGTACGGAAAGTTTAATGACAAATTAAAATAATAAATACCTACTATTCAGCAAATATAAAACCACTTTCCTAATAACACGGGATGAGAAAAGGGCCTCGGCTTGCAACGTAACGAGGGTACACCAACTTTTGACAGTTGCTAAGAATGTAATATTGGCAGAAAGTTGCTGCACGACCGTCGAGATTTTATGTCCATTATTGGATGTCCGTTATTTATGATCGCAATAAATTACGGGCTCACCTTCCAGGGGATAAGGGTGCGTCTCCACTGAGGTGGAGATTGAATATTGATAGTCTAGGTCAGTCTCAGTATTGCCTGGTATTTCGCAATACCGGGTATTATTAGTATTTCGCAATTTTGAGACTGAGCTAGAATAGGCAAAATATATTAGAACTAGCGCTACTTCGTTTGCGCAGATTCATATATGTCTCTTACAAATTTTCAACCCCTATTTAACCCCTTTATGGGTTGAATTTTCAAAAATTCTTTCTTAGCGGATGTCTACGTCATAATAGCCTATCTGCATGCCTTTCATCCCAATCCGTCCAGTGGTTTGAGCTGTACGTAGATAGATCAGTCAGTCAGTCAGTGGCCTTTTTATTTTATATACTTAAATTATTGGATGTCCGTATTGATTGTATTAATTTCTTGCGATCAATAAATAATATTGATCGCAAGAAATTACGGGCCCACATTCCAGGAAATAAGGGTGCGTCTCCACTGAGGCTGAGATTGAATATTGATAGTCTAGCTCAGTCTCAGTATTGCCTGGTATTACGGAATTTTAGGCAATACTGAGCTAGACTGGGCAAAATAATAGGATTTCATAACCGCCAACAATATTATTAAATGTTACCAATATATCGGTATTTTTACGTGTTAATATACCTATATAGAGACTGATATTGATACTTTTCAGCACTTCTGAGTTCCGACATCCCCACTTTACAAGTACAATAGAAAAATTATTATTGAATACTTTGGCTTCGTATATAACCTATTTGTGAATATCTTTGCAATTTCCTTCTTCGATATCGGTAGGTATTCTGTATGATATTAATATTATGAAAAATCCCTCGGCTCTTCAATCAAATTTCTTTGTTGATGTTATTTTAGTTTGTGTTATAATCTAATATCCGATATTTTATCAACCGTTTTTCTTTCAAATGATCTATTGAAACGGGTTGTTTTCTTGAATGAAACCTGATAATATTATAATGATAGTAGTTTATGAAATGGTTGCATAATAGAGGTTATTAAAACATGAGTGTGGGTTTAAAAAACGAGCCGCAGGTGAGTTTTTTAATAGTATCACACGAGTGTTTTAATACCTAATTATGTAGAGTTTCATACACTACTTTATCTAAACTCATATCTTAAAATCCAAACCATAAAATCTTGGTAATATTTGTCATGAGTTTTCCTTGATTTTGCTGGCAATAGATTGTTGGTCGGTGGTCAGGTGGAGTTAAATTCTCTTCAGTATAGTGATACTGTATGTATGCATGCATCCGCACAGTTTCCTCCAGCCCATCTATAATATCCACCTGTGTGATGTACCCATTTGATTCGTAATTGTTAAAACTAAGTATACTTTGTTTGAAGCAGTTACAGAAACTTACTATTGCTACGGAGTTGATTGATTTTATGTTACTAATTAATGAGATTTTAAAAGTAGGAATGTTTTAGGCGCACTCTCACACTACTAGTCATGCAAGAAAGCAAGCAACCAAGCAAGCAAGACGCAACAACACATAACCCCTTCGAAACACATTCTAGGCACATTTCACTCCGACACCTGAGCATCATCTGGGCAAGAAGTCTCAACAAAGACAGACTCTTGATTTTGTGCGCATTCTTTGTTTCATTGCTTGCTTTTCCTGTCGGCTGTATATACCAGGGTTGTTACGGATGCAAAAATTTAGACATTCGCGGATGCAGATGCGGATGCGGATTATTAGAAGTTCACATCCGCGGACGCGGATTTGATGCGGATGCGGATTTTGGGATTAAAAAAATACAGTTATTTAAATTTTAAGTGCATAAATAAATGGAAATCAATTTAAAATTAACTTTTTATTTATGTAATCATATTTCTAGAATAAAATCACACAAGTTTGTTTTACTTATGACACAACAAAATTTAAAGCTTCTTCAAGTTTCATAATAAAAAATCTTTGTTGATGTGAATCTGCATCCGTAAAAACTCCGCATTGATTGATGCGGACGTGAATGCGGATGCAGATGTCTGAATTAATGCGAATATTCCGCATTTGCGGATGCGGATGCGAATATTCGTAACAACACTAGTATATACACAGTACATGCTGCACAATGCACATCGTACTTTAGGTACAGAGTTGTCAGTTTTGACGTGTATAGCAAAATAAGTTTATTTTTCTCGTGTATAATGTATTCTTGCTCCATCCATGGACTTACGCTAACTAACGCCTGCTTCTATACAACTGTGTTAAAACTTTTTTTAACCGACTTTTATGCTTGTCCACGGATTTCTCCAAAACTATAAATCGGATTGTGACCGGATTCTTTTTTATTGGCTTACATTTACTTTAAGTGCACGTTTCATCAAAATCGGTTCCAATAGTTTTCAAGATATGGACTGTTAAGTATGTGGTGAAGTCCGTTTAACTTTCAATCTTATAGATTACTAGCTGATGCCCGCGACTTCGTTCACGTGGATTTAGGTTTTTTTTAAATCCCTTCGAAACTCTGATTTTCTGAGATAAAAATTGGCGGTGTTTCACCCCCGTGCCTTGGAGAGCACGTTAAGCAGTCGGTCCCGGTTATTATCACTATCATGTAACAATAGTCGTTAAAGCCCGCCAATCCGCATTGGAACAGCGTGGCGCGTCTAAGCTCTAAATCCCTCTCTCCTATGAGAGAGGAGGCCTGTGCCTAGCAGTGGGACGTCAAAACGCTGTAGTGATAATGGTAGTGGTTTTGGAGTATCACATGTTTAATTAATTATTTAATTAGCAACATTTGTTCGCTCGTAGGTTCAGAGAACTGTCCGTACGACTACATCAGGATATACGACGGCAAGGATGAGTCGGCGTCCGTGATCGGCACCTTCTGCGGCATGGGCAAGTTTCCCTACTCCATCATCGGCACGTCGCAGGACCTGTTCGTGGAGTTCATCAGCTCACCGGCAGGTAAGTTTGACCAGTGTTCCTGCACCCAGCAAACCAAAAGATGAGACGGAACACCGTGGGGTTTTAGTTGGTAAAGTCCAACATAACCACCGTGCTTCCCCAGGCACGGATTTCCCCACGTAAAAAAAAAAAAAAAAAGAAAAAAGGTAAGTTTGACCAAACGTGGAGCTAGTTGCGCCATAGGCGGTTCATGTTATCTTCTGGTGAGCTTCATGCTGCTGGAGCAAAGATCTCATACGTAACCGTCTCGTACGTAATATTACGGTCAGTACGTAAGGGGGGTGAAACTTAGGAAAGTAATAGTACCTAATTATTTATGCAACTATTATATAATAAGGGGTATTAAAACACGAATGTGGGTTTATGGGCGAAGCCGAGTGTGATAATAGTATCACATGAGTGTTTTAATACCTAATTATCAACAGTTGCATACAAGACTTTATCTACATCCATAATATGAATCCTCTATAAAAGATTCTGAATATCGTCCAAAGGAGTGTTATTATGAAAACATCTAATTTTGCGGTTATTTTAAATAAGGCAAACAATCCCATATAGTAAAAAAAAACTAAATTTTAAATTGTTATCAAAACAATCTGTGCGCCTCCTGTCTATACTCGTGGATACACTTAAACTTCCAAACTTCCCTGAAGAGTCCAATACATATTACAAACAAATTAATTCAACGTAAATTCCCGACAAGGCAACACAAGTTAGTCCGAGTTCTCTATACAAACTAAATTGCTTATTTCCAATTCATTGCACGCTTTGTCGGAGTAAATCTGTTGCGAGCATCCTATACAAATACCTACAGCTCGGTTCTTTTTGGTGGGTACCCAATTAAATCAGTTTGTTTATTTATCTTGCTTATAAAGAAAATAAATAAGAACAAAATTTACCTTAAACCAAATAAATGAACACGTTATTTCTCGTGTTTATTGTGGAAACAGTAAATTAAAATTTGCCCTTTAACCTTTGAAAGGTTGTCGAGGTCAAATGGCAATCGTTGAACCTAGAAAATGTGATCAGGTTAATACGGCTTGAAAATCCGACCTCTACTTACACAATGTGATTGTAATACAAGGAAATATAATTATGAAGGCGTTGACATTCCAATCATGTTTTGCCGCAGTGGTGAGCGCCTTGGGTTTATACGTGGGAAGTGCCGAGTTCGATTTCCAGCAATTTAGGAATTTACGATGTCTAACTTGTTTGTGGTCTAGTCTAGTGGAAGGCTTCAGGCGTAGGCAGGTTTATTCTACTGGTAAAAATGTGTCACTAAGGGCCTGTTTCACAATCTTCTGATAAGTGTTAGATAGCTTATTCACAAGTTTTATCTTTGTCACTTGACATAAAGTAAGAAAGAGACTTAACTTATGTTTAGGGTACCCGACACTCTTAGAAGGTGATGAAACAGACCCTTAAAGGCTTGTACAGACAAAATGCATGACGGTAGCCGTAATAGAATGTGATGAAACGTGATGCTAAAAGTTTTTAAACACGCAGGTCCCTTGCTGAACACTGGTTTCCATTTCAACGTGGGCAACTGGCCGGGTCACGTCGAAGCGCCGGGCTCCAAGATCGGCAACTGCGACTGGCTGCTGACCGCCGAGTCGCTGAAGAAGTCGGGAGACACCGAGGGCATATTCCTGTCCGTCGCCCACTGGTACCCCCCGCACACGTCCTGCACCTATCTGATGCAGGGCTTCCCTGGACAAGTCGTAAGATTGTATTTTCCGAGGTTAGTAGAAATTGACATCTTTACACTCGTAAGTGAGACAGGAGAGAGCAAATTATTGTCATTACTGTGCGAGTTCAACAGAGATAAATTATCTAGATAGCAGAAGAAAGTTGTAGAATTATTTATATACTCCGACCACAGCAAGATCACAAAATAACTCTGGCTATTTAAGCTCAAAAATTGTCCACAAAAGAGGAACAACGTTATTGTCGTCATCATCAACTGGCAACTGCTGGACGTGGTTCTCTTATAGGGACTTCCACACGCCAGTCTTGTGTCGATTGTATACAGCGACTCTCTGGGACTCGTCTGAAGTCGTCGGTTCGGCTAGTGGGGTGCACTGCGCTCTGAGATGGCTATTCCAGCACCTTGAGACCCCACATCTATCGGTTCTTCGAACTATGTACTCCACCTATCGTCATTTAAGCTCCGCATATCATTGAGCTATGTCGGTGACTCTGGTTCATCTTCGGATCACCTCATTTTTTATTTGATCATGTCGAGAAACTCCGAGCTCTTTCTATCGTCCACTGGCCCTACTTAGGAGACCATGTACATGTCTCGGAATCGTGAGATATCACTGGCAACCATTGATGTCTGGTAACACGTATTTCCAATACGTGACTGTAATTCTAGTACATTTAGACAATCCGCTAATGAAGTTAAAAATGGGCAATAAGGTACCGTTAGTATAAAAGCAAGAGTGCATGGGCGCATGCTAGACGTCTCTCTGGCTTGTGATCGCACCAGTTTTTTTTTTAATACTTTTATTTCCAACAGCTTCCGCATCAATCGCATCGAATCCCCCATCGTGCCCTGGACGGGGGACTGCGGGGAGTCTCTCACACTGTATGACTCACCGCGACCTGATGATGCGAAGATCATCAAGACGTTCTGTGACACGTTCAGTAGACCGATGGAGAAGCACGACTTCGTGTCCACGGGCAATGCGATGTTCGTGAGATTCGAGAGCAAGACTGGCAGTTATAGTGGGTGAGTATTAAGACTTATTGGAAAAGGCCTATAACTGGTGTAAGGAGACTGCTCTCGGAAACGAGGGTAGTTAATAGTAGTAATGATTACTGACAAGACTTTCCAAAACAAAAACGCGATTTTTTTTAATATTTCCTATATTTTTTAAAAGAAGGTGATCTTTCAGTTCCTCGATCGGCCTCGATAATTAAAACGAGTTCTTTTTATTTAAGTACAAATTAGCTTGACTGCAATCTCACCTGATGGTAAGCGATGATGCAGTCTAAGATCGAAGCGGGCTAACTTGGAAGAGGTATGCATAAGTACCCCTCGCTTCTACACGGCCTCGTACCGGAATGCTAAATCGCTTGGCGGCACGGCTTTGCCGGTAGGGGGGGATCCAGCCACAGCTGAAGCCTCCCAGCAGATCAGACCAGAGACAATTTAGAAAGTATAAAATCCCAAATTGCCCCTGCTGAGAATCAAACCCGGGACCTCCCACTTATAAGACCACAGCTCTGCGCCACTGCGCCAGGGAGGTCGTCATATTTAGTTTGCTCTAATTGATACCGATTGCAACACAGAAGCAAGTCAAGATTGCCTTCATCGATCGAGATGTATAGTATCGATTGAACATACCGACCAATTGATTAGTTAAACAAGCACCCCAGCCCAGGAAATAAAGCAGCCCAGCTTATTTTCAAAAAAAATACGGAAATAGAGCTCGAAAAAAATCTTGGTCTCCGCAATCCGCTCCGCAATCCGCTCCGCAATCCGCTCGGCAATCCGCTCCGCAATCCGCTCCGCAATCCGCCATATGCGGTGCACCGTCACTCACGACTTACACTTAGTGGTGACATGATAATTTTCAAACACAAAATTAAGTGAGAGACATAGTAGCTATAGCAGCACTAATGACTGAGTATAACAAACTCACGGTATAGTATAAGCAATATTCACGTTTCATATTTCCGTTGCCACGAGTAATATCTCCAATCTAATAATTCCTATTAATGATCCGTCAAATCCACATCGCGTGTTAACGCTCCGAATACAAGGGAAAAGAGCTAATGGGGTGGCAACAAAAGCCAACGTTATAATACTTACAATAGAACGCGATTGTACTAAAGCTGTAACGTTATTGGGAGTGGATTTTATGTTGATTGTTGAAATGGGAGAAGGGTGCGAATCTGTATTGGGTATTAAGATGGCTTAGTGAGATAGATAATAATAGAATTATGTCCAAAGATTCCGACCGCCTAATTGGTGTACCACCGGGATTTACTCGCTCTACAAGCTTTATATCTAATCCAGGTTCGGTGCTTGGATAAGATCATTATTAAAACTGTTCTCAGTTCTAGTCTAGTGTTTAATGCACAAAATACTAACAAATACAAAAGTTAAAAATTTAAAATAACTATGATGATCTACATTAGCGCCCTTTATAGTCCGGCAGCCACCGAACATTTTTTTTACTGATTAACAACAGGCTGAATCTTCGTGAGTAGGTTCGTTTCGACGAGACGACCAAGTTTTTCCTCCATTAAATTTCTCGATGGGGTAGCTACTCGAGTGCACAGATGTTAAACATTCGATTCGCTCGGGTGGGAAAACCCCCCTATTCGATATTTCAAGCAATCAGATTGCTTGATTGACCACTGAGGGTCAAAACCTTGTCGGAGACAAAGATACAAGTTCTAAAATCATTTAATCTTTCAGCTCATCACTGTACTACTGGGCGCACTACGACTTTTTCAACAACACCAGATTCGGGGAGCCAGTCCCCAATACGGCTTGCGACGAGGTCATAGCGTCCTGGAAGCAGAGGGCTGGAAGAATAAGATCCCCCCTGAACACCCTGGTGTACAAGCAAGCGCCGCCGGGCGAAGACGTCCACTGTTTGTACAGATTTGTCACGGACAAGAGGATTTACGCGAGGGTTATACTGACCATTTTGAGCGTCAATTTTAAGGTACGTAAAAATGTTCTGACACTCGAACATTTTTCCAAAAATCTCTATAATATGAGTGAATGAGAAGTGGATGGTGTCAAAGTGAGTTGAAAACGATAGTTCTAGAGTGAAATAGAGTTAGCAAAGAAGTTCTAAATTTCACTCATATTTAACTTTTGGGGTTTGCGAAAATATACAAAAATGTTTCAATTAAGGTTAAGGCTTTTAATTTTTGCAAGATAGAATTTTAAAAACGTTCTAAAGTTTAACTCAGTTGGGAATGCTGCAAAACCAATTATTTCAAGTTAAATCGCAGTCTCCATTTTTGCAAAAGATATTAAAATTGTTAAGAACTTTAAGTTTAGTTAAGGTCAGTGTATGGGTTTTTACGCTTATTACAGCTATTGACGAGTAGGTAATAGTAGTGAGTAATGAGTGTTCGAGAATTATATTAGTGGAAAAGTTCAGTATCTCGAGAGTCGAGACCCCAACGACTGCCGGTTTATGCCCACTCATTGCCATTTCAGCTTCACAGTCCGATGAGCTATTTTGGTTCTTCTAAAGATCTTCTTATTTCTGATTTGATTATGTCGAGAAACTCCGAACATAGCTTGGTCTAGCCCACAGATTGACTCTGAGCTTTCTTATGAGGCTCATAGACAAAATCTTATATAGATCATCACATTTTAGCTGTCAATGTGAATTACTACCAGTATAGAGCCAATGACTAAGAATTAAATTATACAATTTACGCACAGACCACACCTGAAGACTCTACATTGTTTTGTTTAATTTAAGCATTCTGTTGTTGAGAATATAAGTGTAACAAGGTACCACAGGGAACTGTTTAATATGCAAATGGCAATAAAAGTTTATTACTGCATTTTGTTTTAACGTAAAATTTAAACGTGAAATGCGATACCCAACGTTACGTTAAATTGTCTATAAAATCTACCTTCAGTATAATAGTAGGCCTTTATTGCGTTATGGCTTAATTTCGTAGGTTTCGCATGTTGTAAACGGAGACATTTTCGTGGCTAAAGACAAAACAAAGCCATAATAACAGTTTGGTGACAGTAGTTTTGTAGGTTATCAAAGCAATTTTGTTGCCTCAATTATTATATTATTAAAGTCTGCCTCTTTTTACTCAAATATGTCTTGTCACAGTTTCGTAATCTCTATGGAAACCGTAAAAGTGAAGATAACCCAATTTCTCTACAACTTAAAGAAGATTAGGCAATCTTTATTGAGCTTCCTTATATGTATTTTAAGTTCAATTTTTAACCCGCGACGCAAAAACGACGAGGTATTATAATTTTGATGTGTCTGTCTGTGTGTGTGTGTGTGTGTGTGTGTGTGTGTGTGTGTGTGTGTGTGTGTGTGTGTGTGCGTGTGTGTGCGTGCGTGCGAGCGTGTGTGTGTGAGTGTGTGTGTGTGTGTGTGTGCGTGCGTGCTTGCGTGTGTGTGTGTGTGTGTGTTTAGGACAGCGTGGCTATTGGCGGCACAATACAGCCAAATTAGGGAGGTCGCGCGGCCTAACCGGTCGGCGTATAATCCGACCGGTTAGAGGAGACTACGAAAACGATTGTTGACCATAACCTCTGTTACAAAATGGTGTTCTCGAATATAAAGTATTGATATTATACAGTCCAAAGTGATTTTAATTCAGTGCCCAGATACCCAAAACAAAACAAGGACACTTGGCGCCAACAGTGTGTGTCTGTCTGGTCCACCGTAGCGCTAAAACGGGTTAACCGAATTGACCAAATTTTTTTTTTCAAAACCAGTTTTTTTGTTTGAAATGTGAATTAGTCGTAGTGTTCTTAGAAGAAAATCGGTTCAAGATGGCCGCCGCCACAAAATAGCGGATTACATATTTTTTAACAACTCCCTTAATATGGGTATCAAATGAAAGGGCTTGACTAGTAGAATAGAACTGTGCAAATCCAAGATGGCCGCCACCACAAAATGGCGAATGTCGGCGGTTTTTTAATTTATACTTGTTCTAATAGTCTCTATATTTGCAGGAGCATCCGTACACACCTGTAACCTGTCAAAACTGCTATGAGGATAGAGCTGATAAATTGATCATCTGGGAACCATTCCCAGGTGGTAAAACTATGAACACAACTATGGGCATCACCACCACGCCCTTACCGCTACATCTTGCTGTACAAAGGTCTCTGGGATCTTGCCTTTGTGCCAAGCATGCTAATTCTGTAAACCGAGCGAGACCATACAGAGTAGTGTCTTCAGGACAAACGTTGAACTTACAACTCATTGTCGACAATGCTCATGCTGCAGCTTCATACTTCAAAAATCCATCACCCCTTTTCGAAGCACGATATGAATTTGTGCACGGCCCTCTATGTGGACCCCCAGTTCTAGCAGCAGCGTTAGACGGAGAAATTGTCTACCCCCACTTAGAAGCACTAGGTTACACTGAACCTCCTAAGAGGATACAATGTATATGGGACTTAGAAATAGAGGAGAAGAGAGATATTTGGCTACATTTCGATAGCATTAAGTTTGCGTCACGTCATTGTGACGATGGAAACATCCAGATTTATCTGCCTGGGCGTATCGAACCTTACTTATCAGTCTGTGGAGAAAACGTTTCTTTAGCCCGAGAGCTACCCATCTTATCAGCTGGAGAATTAGGATTCGAGTCTTTAGATGACCCGCTAGTAATGGAAAAGGAGAAGACAAGATCTATTAGAATAGTGTTTATTGGTAGTGCATCTCCAGCGCGAGCTACTTTCAAAATCGCTTGGACCGGACTGTATCATTTACCCAAAAATTCTGACGGAACATTGATGACGTCACGTTTGACTGAAGGTGGCACCGTCGTTTCGAATCCCGGTCATGGATGCGATTTCATTTGTCCCGGAGAAGAAGCCCTTTGTATTCCAGCCAGACTTATCTGTAACGGGGTCATCAACTGTCCAAATATGACCTCTACTGAGAGAAAGTTCTGGACAGCAGAGGAAAAGCGTGCAAGGGAAGCGTATTCAGAGGACAGTTTGCGCCGACTCGGTTACTTGGATTTGTTGAGTGGAATGCCGTTGGGTCAGCTACATGACGAAGCCCCAGAGCTATGTGCTGGGGCAAGAAGTGCAAGGGGTGGTGATTGGTTAGCGCCTACATTAGGGGCTGTGCTAGCTATTGCTATTGGTGTCTGTGCTCTAGGAGCAGCATGGCGTCTCTGCTGCCGCAAGCGATCACCTGACGAGGAATCCTTGGATTACTGACACGCGGCCCGCGGCGCCCCGCACGCGCCTCCCACGCTACATTCCAGGTCCTCTTCGAGAGATCTTCACTTAGATTGGAGTCTGCATTGACAGACGCTTTATTGAGCGCCGGAGCCCTCGGTTGTTGAATTCTAACGGACTTGTGATCATAAAAACGAATCTTTTAGAAACATGCACGAACGTATTGGTATTTTGTAAGATGATTTTTATCGACTTGACTACGATTTTATACTTTGTTATTAGCAATAAATACGATATTCTTACTCTCGTCAGAATCCAAATTGTTAACTAGCATTGCACTATGCAGTATATCGTCGTAATAAGGTAGCAAATGAATATGTGAATTGTTTAGAGTTCCTTTAACTGGCTACACACTCCTTATCCCTTAAAAATTTTAATCCATCTACTTTCTGTTAGTTTTTTCTACTGATATATTAATTGTGTGAGGGTTTAATCTAAGGCGCTCAAACGTGTTGTTTTGTAATTAGTGTATATAGGTACTCTTACATAGTTATCCCTACATTTAATGGATGCTTCAAAGGAATGATCATAGGTTATAGTTACAAGGTGATAGTAGTCGTAGAGGTTAAGTATTTATCAGAACGAGTCAAGATGTTAATTGTAATGGTTTCATGATTCATCATCAAATTCCACAACAACTTCTCCTTAAAATTGATACACAAATGTATCATAAATGATGAAACTATTGTTGTGAAAGATATATTAATTAATTCTTAAATCATTGAATAAGCGAAAACAAGTTGTGCTTTCAGAATTATCAACACTAAATCAAGAGTTTGTTATATTATACGAATAATATTTTTGATGAAAATATGACAAAATTCTATTCCAAAAACTAGTGCTAATATTATTAAAGAAGTTTCAAAGGAAATTCCTTTAGATGAAAAGGTTAAAAAAAGGTAACGTCTAAATGCAGTAACCGGTGGCTCAGTCGTGAGGTTTTGCAAAGTTGCACAATAAAAACTGCAGGTGAACTCTAGTTCACTTCAAACTTCAGAGTTACGGATGGAACCGTTCCGAGTTCGGACTTAAAATTGTAAAAGTTGAGCGCTGCTAGTGAAAGAACTTTCTCTTTAACATTTAATTCTGTTCTACTAGTACGAGTAAATCAAATTGCTGTCGTATCGAGAGGGGTTCTCTGAGTTTTGCATTTGTTATTTGCTAACTTCGACACACAACCGAATAGGACGATAGAATAGACAAGAAATAAGAAGAGAACATTTCCAAATTCCCTGTAAAATGAATTGGTACCTAGTCGTTTAAACTTGATAGTACTTGTCGACAGACAGAAAAGAATTAAGAAGACAGAACATCATGGAATTGGTGGTCTCTTACACTTGATGGGATGCCAATGGGATAGGGTGGGATCGGGTGGGGTTACTTGTCAAACGATAGAAAAGGTATCACGAAAAAAATAGTGACCTCACCACCATTTAGTTAAAGGCGTGCGAGTGAGATAGCGTGATGTTCCGACTACACCCCCCACGTAATTTAAGATATAAATAACTTCCTCATTTCAGAACCGTTTTGATTATATTTTCACAGAAAGATTGTATTTTTGTTGCGAACAAAATAATGAACAAAATCAAACATAAGGAATCTATGCTATAAATAATAATTGTAGCTATCCAAAACCCAGTATAGTAGCCCTATGCCCGTTTTCACAGACATTTCCTCAATTTTAGTGAATTCCTAAGCCCAATTAGGTGACACTTAACGATTTCGTTTACACCTTATAACTATGGATTATGTCTAAGTTTAGGACTTAGGTGATGTCTTATGCTAAGGGATTACTTAGAGAGTTTAGGTTTCACTGGTGAAAACGGGCACTACTGTCACATACGAGTTTAATATATATAACATAGTTTGGTACGATGTAAATATGTGTAGTTATAATTAAGTATACCTAAGTAGCATCAAATTTAGGTCCGTTTATAGTTTATTTTATTAAAACACTGCCATTATTTTCTTTACAGTAAAATATTTGATATTTAGATGATTTATTGTATTTCAATAATGTAACTTTTTTGCACTGTTAAACTACTATTAAACTGATTTATATCACTGCCTTTAAAAATAAATAGTTTGGAGTAACAAAATACTAGTACATATAAAATAACGCATAAAGATTTGGACAGACCCGACGGCAGTGACGCGCGACGGTAGCAAGCTTCATCCGCTGTAGGTAGTTACACTCACACATAGCGCACATTTGCCATACAACTGAGCCGGTGACGTCAGATGTGGATTATTCGGAACCGTTAGTGAGAGCTCACGTATGAGCGTACCTACAGCGGGCCGCTTGTATGAAGCTTCCTCTCTGTAGCGATATCTACTCATGCGACTCAGCTTCTAAGCCCTCATACGCATTAGCGGTTGCTAGTAATATCTACTAATTCTTTCCATTGTTTTCATTTTAGGTCTCTGTTTTTATAATCTGCTGCTTCACAATTCCATATTGCTTATTTTCTTTTTTGACAACACACCTGCGGCACGCCGCGAACTGAACCGCCTAGTGCGTATAGGCAACATGGCGGCCAGCCGCGAAGCGGGCCGCTGCCTCCCATTCAACCGCCGCGGTTGGAATTTCGTCGCGGTCTAGTGCGTACAAAATGAGCGGTTGCATATAAAAATACAAAAGCGGCTGGCCGCACCGCTAATGCGTACGAGCGCTTAGTGCGTACAAAATGAGCGGTTGCATATATAAAAATATAAAAGCGGCTAGCCGCACCGCAACCGCTAATGCGTATGAGGGCTTAGAGTCACTGCCGCCGCACTCTCTGTTTGTTTTAAGCCTTATTTTTCTTATTTAAAGGACAGTCTTTTTAGCGACGGTTTAATCATGTTTATCACGTCAAACATATTTTATACTGCCTTGACTTATTTATTCTGTGAATAAATGCTCAAGTTATTCCTTTTTCCCAAAAAAAAAAAATTGTTCGACAATTTTTCTCTTTGATAAAATACCGATTTCAGTCTCATAAATAAATATCTCCGAATAACTTTCGTAATGTCATACTTTTTTGGTATCGTATTAATATCGAAATATCTTTTTGGTATTTTCATCACTTTGTGTTTTTGTATCAAAAAATATAGTTAGTAAGAAAATAGACCTTATGTGTAATTGTGTATATCGTTTTATTTATAGGACAGGTAAATATTATGTTAAATCTTTTTTTAATTTTTATCTACTTTATAATAATATGTATTTATACTATTTTTAGATTATATTTTTAACCCCCGACGCAAAAACGACGGGGTGTTATAAGTTTGACGTGTCTGTGTGTGTGTGTGTGTGTGTGTGTGTGTGTGTGTGTGTGTCTGTCTGTTCCCCTGTGGCGCTCAAACGGATGGACCGATTTGAATGCGGTTTTTTTGTTTGAAAGGAGAATTTGTCGAGAGTGTTGTTAGCTATGTTTGATGAAAATCGGTCCAAGATGGCCGCCGCTACAAAATGGCGGATTACATATTTTTTCACAACTCCCTTAATATGGGTATCAAATGAAAGGGCTTGACTAGTAGAATAGCACTATTGCAAATTCAAGATGGCCGCCACCACAAAATGGCGAATGTCGGGGGTTTTTTAAATTTCTAATTTATACTTGTGTAAGTAGGTAGGTATATTGTTTTATTTGTTAGTATTATAACATATTGTGTTTTTATTTTATGGCCGTATCGCTTGAAATAAATGAATAACAATGAAATATGCACTTATTTCATAATATCAGAAAACATAAAAGCCATTAAAGGCACTTATTATTTATTATTATTTATTATTTAAGGTAATTTTACAAAATATTTTGTTACTCTAAACTCCTCTTTAGTATTTGTGTTCAATGATAAAAAAATCAATAACAGTAATGAATATAATACGATTAATATTGACTAAAATATAACTCGGGCCTGGGACTTAGCTAAAGAAATGCCTATACTTATAGAAGAAAGTAAAATGGGACTTTGGCCGAGTTTCTTACTGGTTCTTTTCGGTTGAAATGGCATACCAAACCAGTGGTAATTCAATTGACTATTTGAAAGTAACTTGTAAAAATTTATTTGAATAAAAAACGATTCTATTCTATTCTATTTTGACGTTAACTCTTGTGTTGCGGTAGACAAAGTAAAAGTAGTGAAAAGTAAGAATAAGTAAGTACCATCGGCTACAATGAACCACCCAAAATACTTTCATGAAATAAATTCCTTGTAAAAAAAATAGTCTTATTTGTCTAAAGAGGGATATTTAGACTATTCGGTAGGACATTAAAATGTATACGGATCTATGAATCTCGTACATTGCCTTTTGTGTAGAGCGGTTTAATAAATGTTTCAGGGTGATTATCGATTTTCGTTTTAATTTCACGGTTTTGAAAAAAAAAATTTTTTTGCTTTTTATTATTATTTTTTGTATATACACTTATAGATTACAGTATGAGAAAAAATTACATGTAGAAGGCCTCTTCGTAACTCTAGCAGTTTTCCGGAAAATTAATGGAGTGTAATGAACCAGTGGAAAGAAATGAAAATCACTTGGAGTGTAATGACCTATCGTCGGATAAAAATGAATTCAGAAGCTTTTTAGTAGCCCATCTTTGATTATTTTATGAAATAATGAATAATTATATGAAAAAAACGAATAAAATTGAAATAAAATCTAAACCTTGAGTTTAGATTAACAGTAAACAAGCATAATCATTTTAAATAAATTAAATAAATAATTTTAGATTTTACGAGGCTGGTCTTGCAGAAATTTTACGTCTCAATCTTTGTTAAACCGAGTAAAGTAGTCACCTTGTCTGAGGAGATAGGTTTGACAATAATTTGATTGGTTTCTGTAATTTCAGGTGAAATATTTCCAGTTTAATTCTCTTTTTGAGGAACTTCAGGGGTATCGTTGACCAATACTTATCTCTTTAACTTTATTTTGCCCCTTCTTTTTTTTCTTATATTTCAAAGAGTTTTTTTCTGTTCATATTGTGCTCAAGCGGACATTTCAATGATGCTGCGAATCTTTTTCTGTTCTTTTCTTAAAAGGTAATTTTTCGCTATTTTTATTTTTTAATTTTAATAATTCCTGAATTGTTTTTTTAATTTCTCTTAATTTTGGCGTTTTCTGGCTCTATCTTTAGCTAACTTTTCTTCTTTTGTAAGTTTTTTCTTTGTTTTACTCATGTCTACTTGTTTTTTTGGAACGGAATGGATATAAATGAACTGGAAACAAATGACCAAATCGACTTTAAATTTAAAATACTCGAGATACGTAAATGCATAAAATCTCCGAAATAGAACTCTGAATAGAAACAAAACATAAATCCTAGTACTAAATCTAGAAAAAATTAAAAAAATTAAGTCACGTTGAAAATCGATGGAACGTAATGAACTCTACCGCGTGACAAAATACTTCTGACTACTCGCGAATGCAATTTTTTTGTGTTAATTGAAAGATCACCATACTATAACAGAACATCAGCGGCACTAACTGAGACGCCGGATACGCAGGAGGGTAAATCGTTGCTGTACACGTTTGAACACGTCGTGAAGTAGCGATTCCATTACCAGAGAACGTAATGACCATTTTCGATTGACAAAATTAAAAGTTGGATTATTTCAGGGTTAGAATGGCTTTATAAATTACAAAGGGTAAACAGTCTAATCTTATATCATTGTTTAATTTGAAAAACAAATTAACTAATTCGTTTGATGCACACGAATTGAGTAAAAAAATATGTAATTCAATAGATGGGCATTTGCACATGGAGATAAATGACTTTTTCACAGGTTTTTCCTAATTTTCTTTTTACCCTGAGCATTCAGCCCTTTTGTAATAGGATGCCTTCTTGCATCGTTTGTGTCTTAACAAGATAATCAAAACCATTTTTTCCATAATAGATAAAACATAGCGATTTTAGCCTTTGCAAGGTGTTTCGAACGAAAATCGATAACCACCCTTCACAACCTTTTCATTTCTGTTATTGAATGTATAAACGCACACTTTATTTTAGTTAACTTAAATGCAATATTGTTAAGTATGTTTTTTGCTTTATATAATAAAACAATGCGTGTTGTTTTGTAAAACGCAATTATGTTAAATAATTCGAGAATTGAAAGTGTTAACAAAATAAATATATTTTGTACAATGTGTATTTTTATTTTTTCTGGACTCCATTGCTAACCTAACCTAACCGAACTCTGATGAAAAGAGATAATGTACCTAGTCCAAAATGGAACGCGCTTGCCTAGAAAGTAGGTACTTGTTCATTCTAATCATATTCTTGAGACTGTCCTGGACGGAGGTAATTTCTAACATAGACTGTGGAGGCTGTCAAAAAAACCCGTATAGATCTTAAGTTTCGGCCTCGAAAATGGAACTGAATCGGGGACACACAATAACTGATATTATGATTATGAATTGCCTCGTTGGTCTTGCGGTTGGCGTGGTTGGCTGCGGATCACGACGTCCTGGGTTCGATTCCCGAGTCGGGTCAAAAATTGTGAGGTATTCGGTCAAGAAATTATCAGTGTTAGCCCCACAGATCAGCCCTAAGTTAGAAATTGGCGGTGTTAGATATACTTACCCTCGTGTCTCGGAGAGCACGTATATCTAAATCGATCTAAAGCCTATCAATATTTTCACTATCATCATGTGATAATAGTCGTTAAGTCCGCCATTGGAGCAGCGCGGTGAATCTAAGCTCTAAATCCCTCTCCATATGAAAGAGGAGGTCTGTGCCCAGCTGTGGGACATTAAAAAACTGCAGTGGAGTTCATGTAAAATACCAATAGTTCCTGATAAAATCAACTGTAAAATTTTCTGATACATAATTATTAATCACAATAAGTATGATTTAGTGCCTATACTATACTAGTGACTATACTAACAACTCGCCCTGGTTTCGCATGGGTAGCACGCGGTGAGCGAGTCTCGTCATTGGACCCGATATTTGGACCCAACATTTTGTATGGTTTACCGACCCGATTGGACCCGACCCCATTGAACCCAACATTTTGTATGGGAAAATGTTTTTTCTTTTATTTTCTTTTTTCGTCAATTTTCCGATGTTTTTAATGGTTATTCTACTATTCGGGACAGAGACAAATACAACAAATAAAAAACTATGACACTTAGCCGTTCTCGAGTTATAAGTGTCCGAACAAACACGACTTTGTTTTATATATTAAGAAGATTTATATACCTATATTTTATTATATTTATTATATAATTAATATACTGCATAATTTTCATGGTTGTAGATATTAATAACATTAGTATTCAACAGCCTCCGTCTAATTTTCGGCGAAGGGACCTTGATGGCTTCTGACGAGGGTATGGCACGCCTCTAATAGCTGTTAACGTTACTAATTACAAGTTACCTGAGAATTTATTATGAACGTATAAATAAAGGGAATAATTATATTAATAGTAGGTGCCCCGGTGGAAATTTTTTGCCGTGAAATAGTAACAGACAGATAAAAATAGACAAAGTTGGTATTTTCGAATCGCCAAAGTGAATATACCTACTTGTTATCAAATAAAGCAGCAAAGAATAACACGAATTCTTATTTCAACTTCCGATTTCTTAGTAGGTAGGTACAATTAGGTAGGTAATTCTAACGATAGTTTAAATTCCATAAAATACTTTTGTTTCTAAGTTCGCGGCTGCAAAGCCACCACAAACCACGTAAAGCCTCCTCTACATGTCTGCAGACGCGTCCGCGGACGTCATCTGAGGATGCGTCCGCGGACGTGTAGAGGGAGTAATTTGTGTATCTGTTGTAGGTATTTAACGTCCGCAGACGTCCGCAGACGCGTCCGCCTCGAATCCGATTGTTGGCGGTTTTTGTGGCACAGATCAAAGGGTTTCAGCGCGGACGTCCGGCGACTGTCCACACGTCTGGTGACGCATCAGTTTCATCAGAGTTGCGATTGAGAGTGCACGCGTGCTTCTTGCGGTTTAATTCTTGTTTAAATGGCTAATAATATGAGCACCGAGGATGCACATTCACGTAGAAGTTAAAAGTACTAAATAAATAAATAGTTGCGGCAGCTACGGTCTCAATATCCATTTTTAAACGTGCGTGTTGCGTCTGTCGAGAATGAACCTAGACTGATCGATCTGCAGACGTGTGGACAGCTCGTAGTGATCCATCTGCGGATGCATCTGCGGACGTCCGCGGACGCATCTGCAGACATGTAGAGGAGGCATAAAAAAGCCCCAGCATCATTTTTATCTACAAAACCTCAAACTATTCCTTATCCTAATTTTTTTTTAAAACAAAGAACAATCGCCGAGTAAGAAACTCGGCGATTGTTCTTTGTTTTAAAAAAAAAGCTGGTTCTTCTCGGTAGGAATGACATTCCGAACCAGTGGTAGATTCATTGATGATTCAAAAGCACTTGTAAAAGTTTATTTGAATAAAGAAAACTTTTCTATTCTATACATATCTATGCTTATTTCAAAAGCGTAAATCGATCAACGAAAACACGGGAAGCCATTTTTCATTGAAAGCAAACTCGCATAACACGATATTACGGCGATTCTTGTTGCGAAGGTAAACATTTGAACACCTGCCGGCTACATAGCTAACAGTTACCGTGTGTTTATTCCAATATTCAAGAGCAATCGAAGACCGAATTGCCTACATACGATTTTTAAATGGCCCCGATATCAAAAGAACAAGTTAATACAATAAAATAAGCTTTAGAAAACAAGCTATATTTTAGAAAAAAAAATTCCAACTTCGGTCAAGCAATCTCAGAGAAATCGGTGTACCAATCAAAAATATTGGTAAGAATATTTTTGATTGGTACAAAAAGAATGATAACTAGGTACACTAAAACTATCCTGAAACTAGTGTAGTATTACGATAGTGAAAAAATTATCGAAATCGGTTCATTAGTTTTTGAAATAATCGCGAACATACATGTATGTTACTGGTCGAATACAGTACCTCCTTTTTTTAATCAGTTAATAATAGAGTGGGTAATTATCACTTGCTTTAACGGGGAAGAAAACATTGTTAGGAAACCTCCATAATGTTCTCAAACCATTCGCACTTGGCTAGCGTGGCAGACTACCCGGCTGTACCCTGCAGGGGGTTGATTATGATGATGATGATGATTGATATTTATTAACCTCCGACGCAAAAACGACGGGGTGTTATAAGTTTGACGTGTCTGTGTTTGTGTGTGTGTGTGTATGTGTGTGTGTGTGTGTGTGTGTGTGTGTGTGTGTGTGTGTGTATGTGTGTGTGTGTGTGTGTGTGTGTGTGTGTGTGAGAGAGTGAAAGGTGAATATTAGTCGGGAGTGTTCTTAGCTTTGTTTGATGAAAATCGATCCAAGATGGCCGCCGCCACAAAATAGCGGATTACTGTATATTTTTTCACAACTCCCTCTGTAATATCATGAAAGGGTATCAAATGAAAGGGCTTGACTAGTAGTCGGGGGTTTTTTAAATTTTTAATTTATACTTGTGTCGTTTATAATTTTCACAGAAGACCTCCATGAAAAAGGAGAACTTTGGTCATTTATTGAAAAGTTCAAAGTATTCAAGTAAGTAGATATACCTACTTAGTAAGCTAGTGAGCTTAGCTACATGGCGAAATTGAAAAAGTAAAATCATAGAAAAATGTAAGTAAGTAAGTAGGTATAGGTACTTACCTTCTTGAACGAGAAATTCCATTATTATGTGCGGATTTGCAATATTCTTTTGCGTTCAGATTATTCTTCGTCTTAGCTTTCCATTTCTGAGATTTGTAGGTTAATCTTTCTTTCCCCTCTCGATAAATCCAGACAAACTAGAAATCCTATTACTTACTTCATCTTTTGAGAGAACATTTTAAGAGACTTTTATCAAACATACATACACACAAGTAACATATAATAATTATAATAAAATAATTTATTCTGTATATTGCGAAATAGTAATGATAACAAGTAAAAATTATAGATTTAAAAAATCCCCGCTATTCGCCATTTTGTGGTGGCGCGGCCATCTTGGATTTGCAGTAGTGCTATTCTACTAGTCAAGCCCTTTCATTTGATACCCATATTGAGGGCGTTGTGATAAAATATGTAATCCGCCATTTTGTAGCGGCGGCCATCTTGGTCCGATTTTCATTAAACATAGCTAAAGATCACTCTCGACTAATTCACCTTTCAAACAAAAAAAACCGCATTCAAATCGGTCCACCCGTTTGAGCGCCACACACACACAGACACGTCCAACTTATAACACCCCGTCGTTTTTCGTCGGGGGTTAAAAAGAATATGTTTAGAAAGCACTTAGGCTTATTTTTAAATTGTCGTAAATAATTTTCACTATGACCTGACTTTCACTTGTAAAATATATTGACATTAAAAAAGTGTACAATATAATTTATACATATAAAACAAAGTCGTGTTAGTTCGAGTTAGTTCACTTATAACTCGAGAACGGCTGGAGCGATTTTCATGGTTATTGATTTGTTGTATTTGTCTCCATCCCGAATAGCAAAATAACTATTAAAAACATTGGAAAATTGACGAAAAAATAAAATAAAAGAAAAAATATTTTCCCATACAAAATGTTCACGGGTTTCGTAACTGTCAAACATCCCGTCGCGTGGATACGGTAAACTCTCACCTGTGCCTAATTGTACCTGTAAACGTGTATAATTCTTCCGTAGGTACGTGTGTTTGTCATCTAACTCCTCCTAAACGGCTGGACCGATTTGGATGAAATTTTGTGTGTATATTTCAATGGGTTCCTGGATGGTTTGAAAACACAATTACCGGGTAGGTACAGGTAAGTAACCTACCGGGATTCAGTAAGTGGCGCCGATGTCGGTATGTCACCGGGCAGGACGAAGTCTGCCGGGTCCACTAGTACGAAAATAAAATCAAAATTATATATAAAGTTTATTGAAATCTAAACCTATACCACATTTGCGGTGAAGTGATAAAGCATTCAGTTTCATCACGTACAGAGTAGATGGAGGTTTCTAAACAAACTCGAGAAATCCTTGCAAACTAGAAATTTGATTACTAGAAACGAGTACGCAACATCCTTTGCCAGTGAGTGTATTGAAATAAATTCTTGTCAAAGTCGCGCTCACACAACTTTTTAAAAGTACCCTCACTACCGCATTTCAGTTAATCCAGGTGAATCTATTCCAGACTTGAGACAAATTCCAAGAAAATCTGGAAGACTGGAATTCTGAACGCTTGAAAACTTGAATATAGATTTATAAAGAAAAATCAGTCAGTTTGGAACCGTTAAGTTCAAAAAGTCCTCACTTTAATCTATTTTTATTTCTTATATTTTTTTAATGAAAAATTGATTCTATTTAGCGGTCTACATTACCTCTTTCACATTTCATTGGTTGGACCAGTCTTGACAAAATTTGGCAGAGACAATTTGCATCGTAGATGTAGACAAAGGATACTTTTATCCCAAAAAAATCTAAAAATTAATACAAAATTTTTATTAAACTTAAATAGGTGCTAACAGACATTAGCTACTTATGGTAAAAGTAATTCAAAGTTTAGAATGCTGCTAAAATTGTAGCTTCCAATACTTAGGTATACCTTATGGAACGTTTTCATGCCAAAGTTAGTAAGAATATGAGAAAAATGTCAAATCCATAATGAATGCGTTGCAATGGTACCGCCTTCTAGAATATTAGAGTAAAAATTGCAATTTATTCAAGAAAGGAGTTATATATCTTCTCTTATGGCCCTCTCAACTCGAAGGTAGAAAGGTGATCAGATCCGGCCGGAATTTATTGTGGCCGTAAAAATTAATATCGCCGATTCAGATCTATTATAATGACTCTACTTGGTAAGAAAGCGTTTTGAGTTACAAGCTGTAGCGTAATTATACATAATCAAGTTTAAATAAATAAAGTATGATGTTCGAGTAGTATGTGTTACTCATATAATTGTATCTATGTCACACCTGTGTCACTTCAAACAAGCGAACTAATACTGACAAAAATAACGATAAAATAACAAACTTGTAAATTGAACTTGACAAAAGCAGAGCTAAATATAATACTAAGTACTAGGCGACGCGTGTGGGAACAAGCGGATTGCTAGAAACCGCTGGATACTGGTTTAAGAAATCTTAGAGATCAAGATCAAGATATCAATGTCCAGCAGTGGACGTCTACCGGCTAAGACTACAACGATAACATGCTGATTACCCTCGGAACGGGTAGTGCCAATGAACTTACGACAAAGGATTCCAGACAAGAAACCTAACTTATAATCAATGCGAAGATGTGTTTGGTTGATTTGTTCATCAATTACGAAGCAACGGATTAAGTTTTTGCATAGATATAGTTAAAGAACTAGAGAGTAACACTGCCTTTACTTACCGTACTTTATCTAATGGGGGAAAAAACAAGTACACTCGGATGAAGTCCCAAGCAAATGCTAGTGAAAACATAATGAATATGTTTTCATGAGATATGAAGAGATTAAATTGAACTATTTTATCTAGGTATATAGACCGTACATTTTTTTTTTTCATAAAAGTTGTGGGCAAACGAGCAGGCGGATTACCTGATTGATGTCATGTGATTACCGCCGCCCATGAACATTTGCAGTACCAGAGGAACCACTTATGCGTTGCCGGCTTTTGAGGAATGTGTTGATCCTCCCCTTAAATAACCCCATATTGAAGCTATGTGGAAACACCACCGAAGGAAGTTGGTTCCACAGTTTTAGAGTGCGCAGAAGGAAAGACCTCGCACACCGCTTGGTTGTGACTTGTGGTGCGCCAATGATCCAAGTGAAATGAATTAGTAAGTCTATGCCTTGTACTGCGCCGTAATTACGTGTGCTCGTAAAAAATGTGCTAAACATACGAATCGTGTCGTAAATGTGTAAAGAAACTCCTTAACGTAGCACAATGGCTTAAGGTGCTCCCTCATTCGCTCTTATAATATTAAATATGTGAGAGGCTTAAGAGTAGAATTATTTACTTTGATTTGGCTTCATTATATTGGAACCTATCGCTAAAAATATAAATGTTTTAACGATAGGTTCGTGAAAGTTTCCTGATGGAAAACTATCTCTATTTAACCAGGATCTATTTTCTTGCTTTCTTGTCTGTTTCTTTGTTTCTTTATTCGGTATTTTTTATCTAGCAATTTTTTTCAATGTTTAACATCGATTGCTTTACACACACACTATTTTAAGAAGCTGGAGAGCAGAGAGTGTGTACTCTGGGAAATCCTATTATTAATTTATCCTGGAAAACTAATAATTAAAGTATAGATTAACTGTTGAACCTTGGGCGTTATATCAGATATACATATACTCAACAAAAACCCGACGGCAAATGATATCACGGAAGTCAGGTTTATGGAGCACATTGAGGAAGAGGAGAAGGGAGATACATATTATGTAGGTACATGCATATGCTGATTAATATAATATGCTGATGATGTTAACAAACCACCTCTAATTTGAGCAGCTTCATAATTCCATACGCACGTAAAAAATTAGCTAAACATCCGAGTCGGATCGTTAACGCAGTGTACCTACTCACAAAATTTTTGCGCTCACTCCACTTGCGGTGATGTTACTGTTACTTCTTTAAACCTTGTACTGCTCAACCGAATTCGTTGAAAGTTGGGACAAAATTTAAACACTACCTGCAGAAGTAGGTACATAGGATAATTTTATACTAGAAAACTAAGAATTTATATAGTTTAGTAGTACCTACATGTATTTTTGTGTCGTTTAAAACATAACGACGAACGAAATATCACATAAAAACCGATGAAAAAGGAAATCCATATCCATATATACCTATGCAGTATGTTGTACACTTGATAATATGCTAATAATATTATTAAAGCGCCTCTAACTTGAGCCGCTTCATAATTCCGTGCGCTCGTAAAAAATAAGCTAAACACCCGAGTCGGATCGTAAACGTGAAAATAAACGCCGGCTGTAAACGGGCCTTAACTGAGCTCAATACCTTCAGGTGTTTGCATCGTCTAAATATTCATGGGGCGTGTACTCCGTTCATTGCTGCCTTTACATTATTAGAGCTCTGCTGCCAACTTAATAGCTTCCACGCTGCGATCGGTGAAATATTCGCCGTCTCTGGGTACAAATCAATTTACAGTCGGCGCGTGCTTTGTTCGGCTGTGTACCCAAGTGTTACTTTAAACATTTTCCGGGGAGATTTACGATTACGGTGCATTAGGGTTGGAGGCGTTGACATTGGTTTTCTGTGAGATGTAATGGAATCAACCCTGAAGTGGGATTCATTCTGAAAAGATAGAGCGAACCAGGGTCACCATGTGGTGGAGGAAGGGTGACTTCGTGACTTGATTTTTTAAGGTTCCGTACCGAAAGGATAAAACGGGACCCTATTACTAAGACTCCGCTGTCCGTCTGTCTGTCTGTCGGTCTGTCTATCCGTCCGTCAGTCACCAGGCCATCTCATGAATCGTGATAGCTAGGCAGCTGAAATTTTCACAAATGGTGTATTTCTGTTGCCGATATAACAACAAAATACACTAAAAACAGAATAAAATAAATATTTAAGGGGGCTCCCATTCAACATGATTTTTTATAGATAATGGTACGGCACCCTTCGTCCGCGAGTCCGACTGACACTTGGCCGGTTTTTGCATGAACCAAACCATAATTTGTCCACTGCAGGGCTCTCAGAATAGGAAGAGCTAGTTAAGTTTATACTCGTAATTTCTAGTTAAAAAGTTAGTTTCTGGTAAAGAGCACCACGCTAGTTAAGTTGTTACTCGTAATTTCTAATGGTTCCTATCGTAGTACATTCAGCTACAAAATATTATATAAAAATAACACGTACAATCGGCTACACAAATATCATGTAAAAATATGCAGACATTACATTTCGAACATTTTCTTTTCAAATAATTATTAACCCCCGACGCAAAAACGACGGGGTGTTATAAGTTTGACGTGTCTGTGTGTGTGTGTGTGTGTGTGTGTGTGTGTGTGTGTGTCTGTCTGTTCCCCTGTGGCGCTCAAACGGCTGGACCGATTTGAATGCGGTTTTTTTTGTTTGAAAGGTGAATTAGTCGAGAGTGTTGTTAGCTATGTTTGATGAAAATCGGTCCAAGATGGCCGCCGCTACAAAATGGCGGATGACATATTTTTTCACAACTCCCTTGATATGGGTATCAAATGAAAGGGCTTGACTAGTAGAATAGCACTATTGCAAATTCAAGATGGCCGCCGCCAGAAAATGGCGAATGTCGGGGGTTTTTTAAATTTTCAATTTATACTTGTCACTCACCGACTCATCTGTTTAGTTCACAACTTCTCCCTCATTTGCTAAAAGCTCCCCCAATAGCACCTGATGTCTTGTAACTAACTTTCTTTTTAATCGACTGTGGTGGAGCGAAGGAAATGTAATTAATTTGTATAGACATGTACAGATGTTGCATCATTGCCGACTACACGAAAATGATGTTTTGCGTGTCTGTATGACGTCATAACAAATCCAATATGGCGAATATGCTATACATCAAAAACTTAAATTGAGATGAATCTTTTATAAAATATATTATACTTAACTATATAATTTATGTATGAAAATATTAAATGTTTGTCCGTTGTCCTTTTTTCCAGCTAAAATAAATGACAAACTAGGTGTAAAACGCCGAAAAAAATAATTAATAGGTATGCGATAAATTAATTAAGTCTATTAAAGTTATAAAAGAAAATAAAAACATCCCAAGAGAATCGTTAAGTAATGAAGAATAAGGTGAAACCCCCGCAAAGATAAAAGATAAGACAACTTAAACACTCAACATCTTTTAATCCCGCAAAGATAAAAGATAAAGTACTCACTTACCTTGAAGTATCAAGATCTTTTAATGAGTGCTATTGAAGGAGTAGGAAGGATGGTCCGTTGATACCAGGACATCAGGTGTTCGGTAGAGCGCCATTAACTAATGAGAGAAAAGTTCCCGGACCCACAGATGCGGATGGAATACACCTGATAACTTATTTAGTGAGTTCATGAATGAATAAAGCGATGAAAGGTTGTGTTGTCATTAAGTAAAGTGTTCTATCTTCATAGCATAGTCCCCTACAAGGCAAAAAAATATGTTTTAAGTACATTAACTTGTGATCAGTGGCGTGCACAGGGTTTAAACCCAGGGTATGCAATCGGTAGTTCTAAAATTTCTACTGCTCCTTTTCTTATTGTTTTACCTAAGCATTGCTTGTCTTAATGTATGCAGTGCTTTTCTACTTTTATGAAGTGCACGCCACTGCTTGTGATACGTAATGTAAGGAAACTTGTGATTATTAAATGTCGACTTTAGTCAAGATTTAATAATCACAAGTTTCCTTGTTAAGATCTTTTGTACATAAGCAACTTATTTGTAGAATACTGACAAAGAAGATACCTTGCGTAGAAGAGAAGTGAGAGCCGCCGCCGCCACGTGCAAGCGAGAGCGCGGAACAAGCGATAGAGAACATCAGCCTAAGCGATCGACTTGGGACGCATCTATCTCTTTGTTTTCTTATGACGTTATCACGTAAAATTATCGTCCGTAAACCGATTTTACAGACAACCAATTTTTTTTTACCTTTTTGTATGGAGAAAATGATAAAAATCACACACATGACGCTATCAGAATATAAACCAGCAGAGCGTCAGTTGACAACAAAAAACAATAACAGTCGTTAAGCCGACTACACACACTTTTAGTGCGGATTTCGTCCGACTGAGCGGAGAGCGATTTAACGTTTAATTAGAACGAATTCCCGCCTGCACTAATCTCCTTGCGTTTGCTTATTCACGTGGTGTGTAGTTATTTTCGGCTTGTCCTGCGGATTAATGCTAAGCCCCGCTAATTGGCGCACGGATTTGCAGTCGGCAGACGCGGTCTCACTGCGAGCGATTTTTTTTGTTATGGCAAGTCTCTAATTTGTCACCTACCGAAGAAATACGGAAACCCTAACAATCAAATCCGGGATTCCTGTTTCCAGGGACATTTTACAGGCCTATAAAGTTTTATTTCTGGATAATGTATTGTCTGCCCCGTGGGTCTAACGGTTAGTATGTTCGATTACGGGTCAGAAGTATCTGAGTTCGATTGCCGGGCAGGGTCAAACATTGTTAGGTATTGGGCATTCTCAGTACCAGCCCAGACTTGGTAGGTACCCCTGTTCCCTGTTCCTAATCGGGCAAGGGGGGAGCGCCCGTCTCCAGAAGTGGTCAACCGAGCGCAGCGGATAGCTGCCCGCAGAATGCGAGACAGGTGGAAGGAAGACCTGGCGGATGTCGTCTATGGCAAGCGCACCATAGACGCCATCCGCCCGGTGCTGGAGCGGTGGTGCCGGCGAAGGCACGGGTCGCTTACCTTCCGGCTGGTGCAGGTGATGACCGGGCACGGATGCTTCGGCCATTACCTGCACAAAGTCGCCGGGAGGGAACCGACCCCGTCGTGCCATGAGTGCGGCGCTGGGGACGACACGGCCCCACACTCTAGAAGAGTGTAGCCACTGGGCCCCCCAGCGCCGCACTCTGGTGGCGACAATTGGCGGAGACCTCTCGCTGCCCGGCATCGTATGCGCCATGCTGAGCAGCGAGGGGTCCTGGGATGCTATGGCCAACTTCTGCGAGGACGTTATCTCGCAGAAGGAGGCCGCGGAGCGGGCGCGCGAAGAGGCTCTCGACGCGCATCCGCTCCGGCGCAGACGGGGGGGAAGAAGGCGGCGGTTATTCGCCGCTCGCCAGCTTCCCTCGGGAGACGGCGGGTAGCTATTGGGCTAGCTATCCGCCACTAACAGTCTCCTCACTGTCTGAGGGGGGGATCACGCTGTCCCGATCCCCTCCTCTTTAGCGCGGGAGCCCCGGCAGGTGGCCGGGGTGGCTGACAGACGCCTGGGACGTATACAACGGGTTCCCCAGGCGTCCAGCACAGTCAGCGAGAGGGAACAGCCGTGGTGGTTTTAGTTAGGGTATACCCACAGGGGGAGTCCCACATAACACAATAAAAACTAACACTATAAAAGGTTTCCACCACGAAAAAAAAAAAAAAAAAAAAAAAAAGGTACCCCTGTTCCTCGTAGAGCACATTTAGTACTTAGTTTTGGTTAGTATTGTCACAATCATGTAACACTACTCAATAGTTGTTAAAGCCCGCCAACCCGTATTGGAGCAGCGTGGCGGATCTAAGCTCTTAATCTCCCTCTGCTTTAACAGAAGAGAACTGTTTCCAGCAGGAGACGTTAAAGAGCTGTATGTAGTTGTGTGTGTGTGTGTGTGTGTGTGTGTGTGTGTGTGTGTGAATACTGGATCTAGAACTAGAACAATATGCTCGGGGCGTAAGTAGAGGTTTAACTAAGGTAAACTGGACATAAGTTTAATTAACGTAAGCCCTTATTTAACGTCAACATTTGTTTAGTTGTTAGAGGCCTTGAGTGGATTCTGTTATGGTCTAGGATCCCACCTTAGAAATTTCTACCCTCATCTGTTATTTAAACGAATTATATGTCAAATGAAAGATTATTTTATTCTTAATCGAACCGTATTTGGTTGCCTGGTCAAAAGTGGTGCTAAATCATGGTTGCCTGGATTTTAAGATATAAAATGTTCGGTGCGAGTGTTGAAAGTGACAGAAAAGTGTTGCGCGCGCAATTTCATTTGACAGACAAAGATGCAGTGAGGCAGGCGTGCACTCGGCAGGTGCTTAGTCTATACATAGATTAAAACCATAGACTTTCTGTGCCTGTCCATTAAAGATATTTACAAAAAAATAAGTGAGTGACGTAAGGGATAAGTAATAAAATGTAAAAAAGCTGTTTTTGAAAATTTTGTCTGTTTGTCTGTATGTTTGTGCATGTATTACGCAAAAACTACTGAATGGATTGAAATGAAACTTGGCATGATTTAAGTTCATACTACATAATAGCATATAGGATACCTTTTATCCCGAAATTCAGCAGAGTTCCCTTGGGAGAGCGGATGAAAGTCAAAATACACATTTTGACTTTCATCCCCTCTTCCAAGGGCACTGTGCTGAATTTCGGGATAAGAAGTATCCTATATGCTATTATGTAGTATGAACTTAAATCATGCCAAGTTTCATTTCAATCCATTCAGTAGTTTTTGCGTAATACATGCACAAACATACAGACAAACAGACAAAATTTTCAAAAACAGCTTTTTTACGTTTTATTACTTATCCCTTACGTCACTCACTTATTTTTTTGTAAATATCTTTAATGGACAGGCACAGAAAGTCTATGGTTTTAATCTATGTATAGACTAAGCACCTGCCGAGTGCACGCCTGCCTCACTGCATCTTTGTCTGTCAAATGAAATTGCGCGCGCAACACTTTTCTGTCACTTTCAACACTCGCACCGAACATTTTATATCTTAAAATCCAGGCAACCATGATTTAGCACCACTTTTGACCAGGCAACCAAATACGGTTCGATTAAGAATAAAATAATCTTTCATTTGACATATAATTCGTTTAAATAACAGATGAGGGTAGAAATTTCTAAGGTGGGATCTCCTACTATTAACTTTGCTAATCCAAAATGGTCGATGTGTCAACTCTACTTATCTGCTTTATTAGTTTTTACTTGTGACATCATTTAACTTTCAAATTCAAAATCGAACCTAAATATATTTTATTCTTACTGCCTTTTACGAATTCTTACGAGTCATCAAATAGACACCAAGTCCACTGAACATACGACTAAGTGTCTTTAAGGGACTTCCAAACTCCACGCTCTTGTGCCGTTTATATCCAGCACTCTTGGGACTCGTTTGATGTTGTCAGTCCATCATCATCTAGTGGAGTGTCTTGTAACAATAAGGGCCTGTTTCAACACCTTTTGATAATTAGTGTCGGTTATTTACAACTTTTGTCTTTGCCACTTCACATAAAATAAGAAACTGTGTGACGTTTACGGGACTGACATTTTCAATTTAATAAATAGCAAAGCTCAATACAATGAAAACCTTTTTGCCGCCCCATTACACGCTATCAATGTTACAAAGTACTCTTCACCTTGGCAGTTGTTTGCGCCGGATCGTATGTTGTCGCATTTGTCATCGTAACGGCCCCCCAGGGAGACATTGCACGCTCGCGGACACTAGTGGTTTATGAGTCGAATGCTGAGATCGCCGGTGACTTGTGTTCTTGTGATTTAGTACATCTGTTACAGTCGTTGGTCGAAGCTTTGCAACAAATAATTCATGGCCCTTATTTGGTACAAGCTATTGTCCGCGTATTCGCTTTGATCTCTTCGATATTCCAGAATCCTATGTCTATCCTATGACTGGCCCGTTGCATTGGCGTGGTTGGCAGTGACCCTGCCTACCTCTCCGGAGTCGCGGGTTCGATTCCCGCCCCGAGTCTGGGTGTATTTATGTAAGTATGTATTATGTATTTATACATTTATTAAATATATTTATATTAACAGAGTCATTAAGTTGCCTACTTTAGGAACAGATGACCGTGTGCATGTGTTAGTATTTATTTATTGTTTATCATGCTTTTATGCCTTTAATAAAGCGCTAAGCCGCCAAGCGATTTAGATGACGGCTATGGGTTAATAAAAACTGCCACACTTCTTCCACCTTGGACTGCATCATCACTTGGAGCTGTAGAGTGACAAAGGCTTAGGTACTCTTTTTCCCCGGAAAAAGCTGGTCAAATAATAAAAAAACTTGAGAGGTGTCAAGGGACACCCGGATGGAACGAAGTTCCTTTCAATTAATTAGTGAAGGAATTGTAATAATTTTTTTTAAAAGTTATATCTAATAATATTTTTTTTATTATTAACAAATATAATGTACCTAATATAAACTTAATCAGACACCACACTGTACAATGCGAAATAGAAAGACGAAACGAAAATAACTGGCTTGCTTTCTATAAGAGAGAGAGAGAGAGAGACAGACAGACAGATAAACACGCGCACGCCGCACGGCTTACAAATATAGCAAAAAGTGTCGTTACAACTTTTGGTCTTAATTTTTCCATCTAGCCCCCTTTCGCAACGCGCGATAAGAAACTTCGTTCCAAAAACCATTTTACGCACAGCAATATTATTCAAAATCTCATAATTCTCGTACCAAGTGTTAATAATAAATAATTTGTTTCGTTAATTAAATTTTGCTACAAAATCAATTTAATCTCTATACTAAACACGGTTTGCACAATGTTTCAACACCTCGCCTTATTAATGTAGACAATAACTTAATGATTCATAAACGCGGCGTTATTGCCTTTAATAAGTTAAGCAATAGGTACGGCAATCTCTTTTGAAAAATTTAATTAACAATAAAGCTGATATTCAAGGTATTGCATGCTATGATTTTTTTTGGCTAATTTTTATTACTTTTACCAAGTATAATATAATTTTCTATCTATAACGAGGTGATGCCCGTGACTTCGACCGCGTGGATTGATACAAATGTCGTAAAAATTTTCAACTCCAATTTAACCCCCGGGTTGAATTTCCAAAAATCCTTTCTTAGCGGATGTCTACGTTATAATAGCTAACTGGATGCCTTTCAGCCCAATCCGTCCAGTGGTTTGAGCTCTGCGTTGATAGATCTGTCAGTCAGTTCATTTTTTCCTTTTATATATTTAGATTATTATGAGAGTTAGGTACGCGTATTAAAATTCTTCAGTTAGAGGCAATTGCAATATAGTAATTTCATGAGTTATGATAGAACCTTAAAAGTTATTAATTACTCAACCTCAATAAAAAAAATCAAAGTTATACATTTCCATTCCACATAATGCTACATTTCATAGAAAACAAACCAAAAAGTATCTTTCAGTTTGCGCTGTTAACAGCTATTAGGGGCATGCCATACCCTCGTCAGAAAGCCATCACATTTCACCCTTCGTGGAAAATTATACGGCTAAGGTTACCCATACTTGTACGTATACTGATCATACAAATACTTTCTTTTTTAGGGTTCCGTACCCAAAGGATAAAATGGGACCCTATTACTAAGGCTCCGCTGTCCGTCTGTCTGTTTATCTGTCTGTCTGTCCGTCTGTCACCAGGCTGTATCTCATGAATCGTAATAGCTAGGACAGTTGAAATTTTGACAGATGATGTATTTCTATCGCCGCTATAACAACAAATACTAAAAAACAGAATAAAATAAATATTTAAGGGGGCTCCGCTCCCATACAATAAACGTGATTTTTTTGCTTGTTTTTGCTCGATATTGATAACGGCAGCAGGTAGACGCTTGAAATATTCACAGAATATTTAGTTATATATATATTCACTTTAAAAATAAATTATTAAATTAAAATAAAACAAATATTTAAGGCGGGTTCCCATACAACAGACATTATTTTTTTTTTTACCGTTTTAATAGATAATGGTACGGAACCCTTCGAGCGCTAGTCCGACTTGCACTTGGCTGGTTTTTATTTATTTATTCTATTTCATCAAAAAACTACTTCTATTTTAGCTGCCGTCAATCTTAAGATTATTATAGTCTAGAACAATCCCACTATTCACATGTTTATCATTTCGTCAAAGAACATCAATAAGATAGACACGTACATGACTTCATAATTTCTTTTTCTCAACCGTGTTTTACAATTCAAATTCGTGCAATTCCGAGTTCACTATGACCTGTCTGTGACACCACTTTCCGAACTGCGATTCGTGAAGTTTCGCCGAGAAAATATAAGTTGGTTAGTGCATGCTCTCCAACTTAAACTTTAAAGTGGATAATATTATTTATGGATATAAACATTCGCGCAGAAACTTCTCAAGTTCCTGTGAGAATGCATTCAGCGCGCTGATATAGTGAACTTAGATACAGACGACCGAATAATGAAAAGGTATATTAAGACCACTTTTTAGTTGTATATGAGTATAATATTAAGACACTTTTTTATGTTACGTTAATGCAGAAAGGAGTAGGTAATCTCGCTGATCTGTGTGCTTAGTCTAAATCGGAGCACTCGAAAACTATTGATCGATTTCAGAGTAAAATAGACCTAAAATGGCTTGTATTAAGGTTTGAGTTCGCCAATACATTCAGCATTCGAACAATGCTGAATGTATTGGCGAACTCAAACCTTAATACAAGCCATTTTAGGTCTATTTTACTCTGAAATCGATCAATAGTTTTCGAGTTCGTTTTCAAGTGCTCCGATTTAGACTAAGCACACTGATATAGATAACGCCGGATACGGCGCGCCGTAGACGGCGTTATCCATACAAAATGTGAGTTTTCACGGCGTGTTAACAAAAGGCCTTAATATATCCAAACATTTTTCATATTCAATGAAAAATTGTAGTAAGTCTTAATATTAGAAAAGTATTTTGATTCCGATAAGTGACTGGGATTTTTAACCGACAAAATAATGGATAAGAAAAGGAGTCTACCTACTTGTTACACATGACTGCACATAAGTTTAAATACTAGGGGTAAAAAATGATCAGTTTTCTATTTTACAAATTAAATTACCTACTATTCTGAAAACTTTTTCTTAATTTTATATGTTGCAGTTATTACTCGCGATGCAAGTCGTTGCGAATACAATCCATCAATATTTAATTCTCGTTTGGCAAACAATTTAAAGCTTGAGTTTGTATCTTGGTTGTTAGGACTAAGGTATATCAACATGAATTACCTGGCGGCTAACTTTGCCAGCTCGTGATTGGTTTCACCTGCAGCGGGTTCAATGGTTCTTGACTTCTTTGGATATGAATATATTCGTATTTTACGTATCTATCTTGTATCACTTTGGATTTTATATCTGTAATATACAGGGTGACTGGTAACAGGATACATTCCTTGCAGGGGCTTAAAGTAGAGCTCATTTGCAACAAATTTTTTCATATAATGTCCTATCCGAAACTTAGTCGTTTCCGAGTTATTGAAGATTTAAGGTTTTTAGCAAAAAATTCCAGTTTTAAAGTTAAAATTAGTTGCTAAAGAAAATCATACCCGGTTTTGTTGTTTTTTTTATTGTTTTCTGATAGAAAAACGTTCAGAAACTCAATCAAAATCAAAATAAGCTAGAAAATACCGTTAACTTTTCAGTTAAGGCCTAAAAACCACGTATTATTTTTAAGAAAAAAATCGAATTTGATGAAAAGCAATAGTATTTCTAAAAAAAAATGTATGGAACGTTACGTACAAATTACTGAAATAACTTCCTTGATTCATTAGCTATCCAAAAAGGTACAGATGTCTACAACTTTTTTCAAAACCTCGATTTTATTAACAAAATTCTGAGGACTGACGAGTCTCAATTTGACCGGGATGGAATCACAAAGTATCATAATTTACATTATTGGGCGGCAAAATGAGAAAACCTAAAAAAGAAAAAGAAAGGGCACATCAACGGAGGTATTCTGTAAAAGTATGGATAGGATTAATCAATTAGACATCTAATTGGCCCGCATTTTTCCCTCAGAATTTAAAAAATACGAATTAGGTGAAAATAATATTATTTCTAAAAAAAAAATGTATGGAATGTTACGTAAAAATTACTAAATTAACTTCTTTGATTCATTAGCTATCCAACGAGGTGAAGATATTTACAAAAAACTGCAAGAACGATTTTTAATTCAATTTGAAACTTGTAGTAGTTTAATGACTAATTGATTAATTTTAGGAATAACAATAAACTAACTAATAATTATTAGTAATTACATATTTTAGGTTCGCAAAAGAAAAACTAGTTATGATTTTAATCTAAATTTTAATCTTTATTTTATTCTAAATCTTAGTGTTAATCTTAATCTTAATCTTAATCTAAATCTAATTTTAAACTTGCTCTAACTGTGAACCTCTTTGTCTGATACAAGCCCAAAACCTTTTTCGTATTTCCGTTTCAGTGACTCTTGTTGGCTAATTCTTACGTATTTCATGAGCTGCACGAAGAGTACTCGCGAAGCTCATCTGTGATAATGGGGTAAGCGTACATCAATAATCATTCATGTGGCCCCAAAGATAAAAGTTTCAAGGCGTTAAATCTGGACAAGGAATAGGTTCACCTATCGTTATTGCAGTTTTTTGTAGACATCTTTACCTCTTTAGATAGATAATGAATCAAAGAAGGTAATTCAGTAATTTTTACGTAACGTTCCATACATTTTTTTTTTTTGAATTAATATTCTTTTCACCTAATTCGTTTTTTTTAAATTCTGAGGGAAAAATGCGGGCCAATTAGATGTTTAATTGATTAATCCTATCCATACTTTTACAGAATACCTCCGTTGATGTGCCCTTTTCATTTTCTTTTTTAGGTTTTCTCATTTTGCCGCCCAATAATGTAAATTATGATACTTTGTGATTCCATCCCGGTCAAATTGAGACTCGTCAGTTCTCAGAATTTTGTTAATAAAATCGAGGTTTTGAAAAAAGTTGTAGACATCTATACCTTTTTGGATAGCTAATGAATCAAGGAAGTTATTTCAGTAATTTGTACGTAACGTTCCATACATTTTTTTTTAGAAATACTATTGCTTTTCATCAAATTCGATTTTTTTCTTAAAAATAATACGTGGTTTTTAGGCCTTAACTGAAAAGTTAACGGTATTTTCTAGCTTATTTTGATTTTGATTGAGTTTCTGAACGTTTTTCTATCAGAAAACAACAAAAAAACTAACAAAACCGGGTATGATTTTCTTCAGCAACTAATTTTAACTTTAAAACTGGAATTTTTTGCTAAAAACCTTAAATCTTCAATAACTCGGAAACGACTAAGTTTCGGATAGGACATTATATGAAAAAATTTACTGCAAATGAGCTCTACTTTAAGCCCCTGCAAGGAATGTATCCTGTTACCAGTCACCCTGTATATGTGAATTCGGTTTTATATTTGAATTTTGTATACTTCATGGTTTGGAATGACGGAATTTAATTTAGTGTTATAAAGCACAATGCTTTCTCTTTTGAAATATTTGCTACACCGAATAATAATAATCTTGAAATATTCAGTGAAATGAACTAATTTAATAAACAGCATTGTCCACGTACCTACCTACTATATCTAAAAACGTACTATACCTTAATTCTTTTTTCTGTAATAAATCTCTTAGCTTACTCTTCATTTAATTATTAATTAATTATCGTTCTCGATAAATTGAAGAATTTATCATGTTGGCCCAAAAGTAAATAATATAAACTTCATAACAACTAAATGTTAAAACATATAAGGTTGCATTTGTACTAAACCAATTTTAACCCTCATCACACAATACACCTCCACGCGTTAGCAATAAACTTAACCCTTACGAAAAGCCGTCGTATAATTTTTCACGGTCCTTTCGACCGCGGCCATCCATCGTGTGCGCTTTGTACCGATTATGACACCTGGACCATCGTCAGTCATTTTCGAGCCAGGATGATGTATCGGTGTAAATGTAATCTCATTGTTTGTAACGCTCTATAGGAAAAAGCCCATTTGTGTGTAAATTATTGAACGTCATTTACACATAGCTGTTAATATCTACATCACATGAGTAGATATCCCACTCATGTGCCTACATTGTTCATTTTAGGTATTGAGGTAGCGTGCAAATACCCGAAGTTGCGGGAAAACCTTTGTGGTAATAAAGTAAAGCCCAAATTAGACTGTTCATTTTTCGAGATTTTTGCTTTCATTTTCGAGGCTTCATCGATGAGTCATCGAAAATGAACCATCTAAACACCGATCGTTCATCGTTCACAGACACTGTGCCATAACAAATATCGTATCGTTCATCGTTCATTGCAACAAGTATAAATTAAAAATTAAAAAAACCCCCGACATTTGCCATGTTGTGGCGGCAGCCGTCTTGGATTTGCATAGTGCTATTCTACTAGTAAAGTCCTTTCATTTGATATCCATACTAAGGGAGTTGTCAGTTGTGAAAAAATATGTAATCCGCCATTTTGTACCGGCGGCCATCTTGGATCGATTTTCATCAAACATAGCTAACAACACTCTCGACTAATTCATCTTTCAAACAAAAAACCGCATTCAAATCGGTCCACCTGTTTGAGCGCTACAGGGGAACAGACAGACACACACACACACAGAGAGACACGTCAAACATAAAACACCCCGTCGTTTTCGCGTCGGGGGTTAAAAATGAACGATGAAATGGGCACCGTCTAAAGCTAAAAATGACTCAACAATCTTAGGAGCATTGTCAAGAGTCCTCTATTATTATTATCTTTTACAACTCCATTTGACTTATCTATAGAAATTTAATAAAACCAGCCGCTTTGTTTGACGAAAATTATATTAGACGGCTGCTGACAGAGTATACAGGGTGCTTGAATAATGTAAAACGATATGAGCAACTCCATCGCCCTACATGAAATACGATACTGACATGGTTGACGGCCTCTCTGGCGCAGTAGTGAGCGTTGGTCTGTAGTGGGAAGTCTGGGGTTCGATTCCCAGCGGGAACAATTTGGGATTTTATAATTTCTAAATTGACTCTGGTCTGGGCAGGTACCGGCAAAGCCGTGCCGCCAAACAATTTAGAATTTCGGTACGATGCCGTGTAGAAACCAATCAGTCCGCTTACATTTTAGACTGCATCGTCACTTACCATCACGCGAGATTGCAGTCACTAACTTGTAGTTGCTAACTTGTAGTTCAATAAAAAATTTAAAAAAGTTAACCCTATTTATTCCCTCAGTTCAAGGGATATGGAATTTCAGATCACCATGAGTTTTAGTTTTTCGTTTACATAACAAAACTTATACCTTGAGGAGTATTATAGCTCGAAGAACCGATTGACGGTCCCAAGGTACTTTAAGGGCGTACCAGTAAACAAAGCGTTGAAAGACCCCCATTAGGTGGACGAACGATCTCATACGAGCCGCTGGATATAAGCGGCACAAGATCATATTCTGTAGCGAACCTCGCTAGAGAACTATGTCCAACAATAGACGTCTAACGGTTGAGAGGTATATGACTAGGTGTAAGATCGACTCCTTTCGTTGGGAGAGTCTGGCTGAAAACCGAGGGGAATGGAGGCACTTGGTTCAGCAGAACATCACGGAATTTGAGGATAAAAGGAGGGCTGATCTGGACAATTACCGTGACCAACTCCATAGTAGACCTCCCTCCAATATAACCTATAATTATGTCAATGGTACCCTATCATGTCCTCACTGTGCACGTTTATTCAGTGCTAAAATAGGGTACATAAGTCACATCAGGGCACATGAGCGAAGCCCTTATTCATATAATATAAACAATTAACAGAGATCCAGTCGCTGTTGCCGAACCCGGCAATGGAATGGAATACATAACGGTTGAGACCACGACGAAGACAACGTGGTTTAGATAAGTGGATACCTATAAAAACATATACAATTCAAAGATCAAAATATCATTATCACGCTGAAAATGTTTCTGTGTTAGTTTACAAAGTTTCAAATTGAAGCCCCCAATTGTTTACATTCAATTTAGCAAATTCTGTTACTTCGAAATTTTCTTATCTTTTTAGGGCCTTTACACACAGCGATATTTTCAAACGCAGTTAAACCGCGCCTGTATGCTGGTACTAAACTCATGATATAAGTACCTACTCGTAGAATTCATTTATTAGGTCTGTGTCGTATCGCAAAATGTGATACTATCATTTTTAGTATTATGAAAAACACTAGGTTTTGCCTGCGACTTGATTTGCGTGAAAGTGAAAGTTTTCTCTGCAACAACAGAGAAAAGTATAGCTGTAGCTGTAGATTGCTATAGCAAATTTTTTATAAATCCCGCGGGAACTGTGGATTTTTCCAGGATAAAAAGGAGTCTATGTATTGTTCCAGGTAATAAGCTATGTATGTTTTAAATTTCGGCCAAATTGATTCAGTAGTTTTTGCGTGAAAGAGTAACAAATATCCATACATACATCCATGTTTACTTACATACTTTCGCGTTTATAATATATAGTAAAGATAAGTGAATCGTTTTATAAAACGGTTTTCGACTGTTTCTATTTTTTTTTCTTTTAATACGCTCACAAATAGTTTTCAGCGCTTCAGTCAACGCGCGTTCGCGACATGCGTCTGACTCGGCGCGATTCTGTCGCCGTGTAGAAAGGCTCTTAGTTTCCCACGTAACAAACAATTTGATGTTGAAAGGCTTTATTGAGGTTTGTATCGAATTATACAGAACCTTGAAAGTAGCTGCTAAAGGTGGATCTTGTTATGACCGTCCGCAAACAATAATTTAACCCCTTTATAAAAAGTGGGGATATTATTATATTAACTCGTGGCCATTCTTCCTCAGGCGTTTAGGTTTCAATCGTAGTATACCACGATAACATGATTATATTTAAAGTGTCGACCAAGTCAGAAGAACATAATCGAGTCAACACTTCAAAATATTGATCGGTTCAGAGAAAATTACGTCGATTAAACCTTATCAATCTAATGGATTTTAACCAAATGCAGCCCTTTTTAACCCCCGATGAAAAAAACGACGGGGTGTTATAACCTTTAAGTACCGACGTGTGGTCTGACAGACACCTCGAGAGGTCGAAAAGTCTGATTACCTATGTTAGCGAAAAACTATCCTACTGTGCTTCTCTCTACCCCTCGGGAAGTCGCCCAGCAGCGTTCCTGCAGAGTGGCAGCGTCGGCGCGTACGATTTCGGTAAGTTTTGATTTTTATAAGATCACGAGTGGTCTGTCAGACCACTCGTCGGTACTTATGTAACTTTTTTTGGATGCGACTTTTTTCAGACTATATTTTTTCTCTTTTATTTTCAGTCAGTTATAACAATGGATTAGCCAGGTTTTTCAGACATGAAACGGGCAGCCATAACTAAAAATAAAAGTGTTCCTGTAGGTGAGAAAAGATATCAAACACTGCTTCAATATAAAGACCACCAAGAACATTTAGTGGAATAGCTAAATGAGAGTTCAGAGTCCGAATCTAAGGATATCTACCCAAATTTTACTGCTGGAGAGTGACCATAATTCAGCACCTGAACAGACTGTGATACTTGTATGAAACACGTGTGCCTACAATGCAGTAAGCCTATGCAAAGACTGTTTGTAAACTTTGATAGTTCCTGCAATTTGATACCCTGTGATTTTTGAGAAAACGGTTGATTATTAAGGTTTTTTATTTTTTTATTATTTATGTAGCTATTAATCTTTAAGAAAAAATTGTGTTTAAGAAAAAATAATAGTATTACTGATACATATGAATTATTAAGATAAAAGTTAATTTTTTCAAATGAAGAATCTATGAATGCTATATTAATGCTTATAATCAGTAATAAATGTGAAAACTTCTACATTTTGTTTTACTTATACAATAAGTAGATATTTAACAATACATAGAAACATTTTTTTTAGAAGAATAATAAGAAACACAAAAGTTTTCGATTGGAAAACTATGGTGGTCTGGCAGACCTCACGTCGGTACTTATGTGACTAAAATAGTACGTCGGTACTTAAAGGATAAGCTTGACGTGTCTGTGTGTGTGTGTGTGTGTGTCTGTCTGTTCCCCTGTGGTGCTCAAACGGGTGGACCGATTTGAATGCGATTTTTTTGTATGAAAGGTGAATTAGTCGAGTGTTGTTAGCTATGTTTAATGAAAATCGGACCAAGATGGCCGCCGCTACAAATTTCGGATTACATATTTTATCACAACGCCCTCAATATGGGTATCAAATAAAAGGGCTTGACTAGTAGAATAGCACTATGGAAATCCAAGATGGCCGCCACCACAAAATTGCGAATGTCGAGGGTTTTTTAAATTTTTAATTTATACTTGTAACGTCCTACAGCTGGGTACAGGCCTAACGTGCTCTCCGAGGCACGAGGGTGTGCCGCCGCCAACTACTAACTCCAAGCTGGCACTGAGAGTTTGTTAACATGTCATAATTTTTAGCCCGACCCAGAAATAGAACTCAGAACCTCGTAATCCGTACTCGACCATGCCAGCCGCTAAACCAACAGGGGAGTCATCTATGGATTAATTCCTTCATGATAGCATAAGTTTTTCTCGATACATCTGACATAATAATAACCACAGAATTCAGAATAGATAATAGAAGTGGTAAACAAGATTGACCTAGTCGGCGTACAGACTACAGAGGATCAGTGAAATCAGTGTGTGTTATTGTAATAAACAGACATTTTTTGCATGTTACTCGGGAAGTATCCTTTGCCTTTCCTTCTTAATATTCCATAACATTAAACTTAGTTGACTCGTTTTGTGAAACGATGAATAATGTGATATGTTTGCCGCTTTCAGCGCAACTTTCTACGTCCCAGATCAACACAACAATAGTCTAAGTCCACGCTGTTATCAACCTTAAAGTTATCGCAGGCAAGGGTGAAAGCCGCGTACGTTTCAATATTTATTTCACATTAACATTAAGTATTCCGAAGTAAAAACTCTACGCGGTTTTTCTCTACAAAAGATTGGCTTTCCTTTAATATTCAAAGCTTTATATAAACAGTGCAACTTCACTTTGCATACAACTGTAAATTCGGATATGCTTATTTGCATATGCGGATTGCGCCGGCTTAATCCGGCAAAAACCGGTATTTACTGGACGAATGCGAGCTGTTTCCCCGATTTTTTGTGAGCGCTTTATGTGGATGTTACGTACATTTGGCTTAGTGAGGAAATAAATAAAATAGTTGAGGATTACTTACTTCGCCATTAAAACATAGTAATTTTTGAATATTTGTTCACTCATGTGAAAATGTCCGTCCTTTTTCTCCAAGAGTAGCGCTGTCTTGTTGCTTAAGTTTTTCATTCTTTAACATTTATAATTTTTCTTCCTACTTTGTTGGCAGAATTTATTTAGAAAAAGAATTTTAGGCATGTAGGTACTTACTTTTCAAACGCAGAAAATATTTTTAATTTATCAATTTATAGCTGATGCCAGCGACTTCGTCCGCTTGGATTCTTTTAATTTCACTTGGGGGTGGAATTTCCAAAATTTCTGAAACACGTAATTCTTTATTTTTAATCGAAAATCTAAATACCAATTTTCATGGATATAACTTGAAAAATGAGGGACTTTCATACAAACTTTCATCCCTTATTTAACTCCCTTAGGGGTTCTACCCCTTTTGCAATAATCCTTTCTTAGTGTGCGCCTGCGTCATAAAAGAAAGCTACTGTGAAAATTTCAAGTTTCTAGCTTTAGTGGTTTAGGCTGTGCGTTGCTGATCAGTCAGTCGGTCAGGACAAGCTACTTTATATTATTATAATAGATAGATTAATTTATTTACTAAATAGGTACACCAACAGATACAAGTGATATATTTTGTCATGCAGTTTGCCTTAATAATAAAAACGCTTACACTGCCACAGATCTACTTAAATACTTACACATACTCACATCCACCCACAACTGTAAATAAAATTGACTCAGAACTCATAACAAATTCCATAATATAAGAATAACAAAAAACAAACGAAAGTAATTTTTCAGGAGCCGTGCGTGCGCTCGTGTCGGCCGGTGGGATTAGATCACTTATCTTGGGAGGCTTAGTCGAGGCCATGTGTCAAAGCCTTAAGCCTATACCGGATTGTGTATATAACTAACGTGTACGTGATGCTTCGATCGTTTAGTTTCACTTACCTAAGCTAGATACACACCCGAAACGAAATACGAATATCTATCTATAATATAATAAAACTGTAACAGATCCAATTCTGTACATTGAAGATTATTTGAAAATTTCTTTTGGAAGGCTCTCTATAATCGATACTGATGCCAAAACTGTAATTTTTTTCATTTTTGTCTGTCTGTCTGTCTGTCTGTATCTTGGCCGCGCATCACGCCGAAACTACTGAATGGATTCGAATGAAACTTGGTATGATTTGAGTTTGTACTCTGAGGTAGGACATAGGATACTTTTAATCCCGAAATTTAGCGCGGTTCCCTTGGGAGAGGGGATGAAAGTTAAAACGTGTATTTAGCTGTAATTCATTAACGCGTTGTTCGATTTCACTCATTCTTTTTGTGTTAGAAAGGTAGTACTTTATATATTGTTCCGTAAATATTTCAAGGTCATAGGGTTTTTAGTTCAGAAATGACAGACATTTATTTGTTTTAAATAACTCGGGACCCGGATCTTTGAACGTGCGGCTTATTTTAAACTGGCGTGTGTTTAAATTTATGTTTGTCGGTCTGTCTATTTGTTCCGGCTAATCTCCGAAACGGCTGGATCGATTTTGACGGAACTTTCAATGGCAGATAGGTGATGTTATAAAGAGTAACTTAGGCTACATTTAGTTTAGGTAAATAAAAGAATTATGGGATCCGATCCGATCCTGTATAAAACCTATAAACACGCGAACGAAGTCGCGGGGGTCAGCTAGTCTTGTATAAAAATGAATCTCTGTTTTCCTTGGTCATCACGGCATCACGCGTGAACGGCTGCACCGATTTTGACGACATGTGTTATAGAGGTAGACTAGGTTTTGGAAAAGGACATAGGCTACTTTTTATTCCGGAAAATTATAGAGTTCCCTAGGGATTCTTAATAACGTTGACGAAGTCGCGTGAATTAGCTAGTCCTCAATAAATAACTACAACATGGTAGAATCAACTTTCCGAAACGGTATAAAAAGAAGATTTATGGAAAAGAAAAGTCCGTAATAATATGTTGATGGTACAATGTCAGCATAGTTCGGAGAACCGATAGACGTTGTGGTCCCAAGGTGCTGGAGTGGCGACCTCCCACCGGAAAACTGTGTTGGCAGACCCCCACTAGGTGGACCGACGACATCAAAAGAGTCGCAGGGAGCCGCTGGATACAAGCGGCACAAGACCGTGGCGTGTGGAAGTCCCGTCAAGAGACCTATGTCCAGCAGTGGACGTCTAGCGGTTGATAACAACGACGATGACGACAATGCCAGGCGTTTTTAATTACCAGGCACGACCCAAAAGGTGGGTACAGCTGCCAGATCTGCTCGGACGCTTAAGCGCCGTAAATTCAGTCATCAGCAGCTACTTTTTTACTTGCGTTTGAGATCTTGGGCTCATTGTCTTCTTCCTTTCTTCAAGTAGGACAGGTTTACGCGGATAAACCACTAAATATATTGTGCACTGTGTGCCATTCCCGCTGAAGTAGTTACCCCAGTCATCCAAGCTCACTTGAGAAGCCTAGCAGGCCGCCCAAACTGCTGAGAGCTTCCTACCCGGCTCGAGAAGAAAAATTTTGTCAATGCTCAGAGAATGTCCCAGAAATCGGTCCACGCGTCAGGTATGTCGTGGAGTTTATTTAGATTTGACCCCAACTTGGTGTATTAGTTAGAAACAACACTATAGCTTCTTAGTAAACAGGTATATTTAATAACTGCTGGTAAAACAATTTGACCATTATTTGGACCGTGATGAGACTGAAATTCTATACATCTTAGTTCTATTTGAATCCCTTTAGCCGCATTGGCTATCTCTTCAATATGCGCTTTAACATAGTACAGTAGAAGTAAAGCTTGATGACAATATATAAGTAGATTTTATACAAAGCGTCCACTCAATTAGATCTCAGTAATTTTCAAATGGTTGTTTAATTTGCATAGAATTGGTGCGCACTTAACGATGTAACAATAGTCCTTCCCTTGTGCGAGTTTGCAGACAAAACGGCATATTTCGTTTCTCGTTACTTTCGTTACTCTACGGTTACTATATGGTTACTCTATGGTTACTATAATATGGTTACTCGCCCTAAATTGCAGGCAAAATTGGAAGCGAATCACTCGCTCATGCAACTACCGCGTCTTTTCATACTACGGTTCATACCGCGAACGACAGAGATAAGCGGAGCCAGCGAAGCGAACTTGCGAGCTCTCATAGTCTAGCGACATAAGCAAAGCAAAACGAGGTTCGTTTCGCTTCGCTTCGTTTCGCTCTCAATTTGGCACGCGCTGTATGCACTCCGACGCAATCGGACTGCACGTCAAAGCCAACATTTTGACTGTCTCTACAGCCTTTTAACGTCCCACTGTTGGGCACAGGCCTCCTCTCTCATCGGAGAGAGGGATTTAGAGCTTAGACCCGCCACGCTGCTATACAATGCGGATTAGCGGGTTTTAATGACTATTGTCACATGATAGTGATAATAACCGGGACCGACTGCTTAACGTGCTCTCAGAGGCACGGGGATGAAACACCACCAACTGCCAACTCCGGGTTAGCACTGAGAATTTCTTGACAGAAAAACCCAATATCTAACAATAACAATAATTTGGGGTGTAAGTGGCCCAAATTCCACCTATGTCAACAAAGTCAACCTCACCTGCGTGCGGTGCACCCTGCCAATATGCTAACGAGGCCCTGACGCTCTCAGTCCCCTCTACGGGTCGTTGTGCCTAATATCACACAACTTAATCTGGATGGTATCACCGCTTTGTGATAGGATTCTACTCGGAATCCGCCTGGCTAGCGACCACACTCCAGCCGTAATCTGCCGCAAAGCATCCGTGTGTTCCGGCAGCGAGCTGAAGAGCCCAGTCCCCTTCCTCAAAAGCCGGCAACACATTAGTGGTTCCTCAGGTGCTGCTAATGTTCATGGGCGGCGGTAATCACTTAACATCAGGTGACCCGCTTGCTCGGTTGCCCGCTATACCTATATAAAAAAAAAATTGCCCGACCCGGGAATCGAACCCGGGACCTCGTGATCTGCAGTCGAATATGCTAACCACTAGACCAACGAGGCAGTACGAGGCAGCGCCATTGCTTTGACGGTCTACGTCATATCAACTCCCCAAGTTGTAATCACTTGAAAACACTACACCTATGATGCCCCTAGTTTGTACTGATCCTAATACATTTAAACCGTTTGGCTAGATACGTAAAATCCAAAGCTAGCATCAATATCTTTAGCTCCAGTCGGAATAGGGTTACACGGGGCGTATTTCAACCCGTACAGTATGTAAATCGTTCCACACTGGCGCATAATTTACCCGCGCCCGTTTATAAGTGGACCGTCCGTCCGCAATCCGACACTGTCCAACATTCCCTGTTTTTGCTATCTTATATAAATATCTTATATAAACTTTTACCTATTACTACCTACTACTAAGTATAAAAATATGTGAACTAAGTATCTGTCTTTGTTTCTTAAATTCATAATCGTCCAATGTGCATGTTTGCCAAAACATCGCTGCCTTTTTTTTTCAATTTTTGAATATCACAGTCATAGAATAGAATAGAATAGAATAGAAAAGTTTTTTTATTCAAATAAACTTTTACAAGTACTTTTGAATAGTCAAATGAATCTACCACTGGTTCGGAATGCCATTCCAACCGAGAAGAACCAGCAAGAAACTCGGCTGTTGCTCTTTTCCAAATTTACAATATCAATATAACAATTTTATGTTAAGTATATAATTGAATTGCCGTCTCACGCATTGCTGGAACGAGTCAAATCCACGCCTTTTTATCATTTATATAAGTAACTAGCTGACCCCCGCGACTTCGTTCGCGTGTTTTTCTTTGCTATAAACCACTTGGAGCCCGAGACCTTTCCAACGAATGCAAAACCGTGGAAATCGGTTCGTGCGTTCTGGAGTTATAGCGTCAGGAAGGAAAACCCGACTTATTTTTATATAGTAAAAAGAAGATCTTTAATTTTATTCAGATAAACCTTCACAAGCGCTTACGAATCGACAAATGAATCTACCACAGGTTCGGAATGGTGCTTACAATTCTACACATGTGAAGAAGGGCAGACAAAAGTAGCCCCATTTCCGACGGTGGCATAGATGATCTAAACCACATTTATTTTATTGCCGACGGGAAAGTAGCTAATAAATAATCTGCGTGGTACTTACGTATCGGTAATATCTATCTGCCATCATCTATCACACTATCACTCTAATATTATAAAGGCGAAAATTTGTATGTGTGCGTGCGTGCGTGTGTGTGTATGTGTATGTTTGTTACTCTTTAACGGCGCAACTTCTGAACCGATTTGCTTGAAATTTTGAATGGAGATAGATTATGCCCTGACTTAACACATAGGCTACTTTATCCTGGAAAAATTCACAGTTCCCAAGGGATTTTGAAAACACCGAAATTCTCGGCGACAAAGCCGTGGACAGAAGCTAGACTCTAATATAAGTAAAACCTACCTATTTTGTCCGAACCGCATTCGGAAACTAATTTTTGAATTTTTGCAAACAAATTACTAATTGTATGTAACAAAAGTAGTGAAATATTCTCATTAAAATATCGAGAGGTACGTAGCTATTTAACAATTTTCATTTGAATGAAGAAAATAACTGAAGCAAATATTTTAAGTAGCAACTATCTTATGCAGTTCAAAATAGCTTCAGTTCTTCCGCGAGAACAAAACTCAGTCCGAATTCTGCCCGTTGGCTCTCCTTTGTGCAAACTGCACAAGTATTTCAAAGTATCTCTACTTATTAAGACTCTGATCTGAGTTATTCTCGAGATATTTATTTAAAAAGCTCAAGAAGCGTAAATTGAATCACCTAATGATCATATTTTATGTTACGAAGTTGAATCGAAACAGTATGGCTTAGTACGACTTTGCATATCTAACAACTTTGGTATACTTCGAGCACACGAGTAGTAAATCTACAGAGGGGAAGCTTCCACAAGCGGCCCGCTGTAGGTATACTCACACAAACACACTCACCAACGGTTCACGGACGCGCGCTCGTTCCACTAACCGGTACAGTTGGTGACAAACATGCGCATATGTGTGAGTGTACCTACAGCGGGCCGCTTACTAGAAGCTTCCCCTCTGTAGGTACTCTGTGCTTCGAGTGTCGATGCAGCCATTTCAGTTGTAGCTCCAGGTCTTAATGCTGTCTCCCTGTGATTTGATATGTGGCCAATGTGTCAAGGAGTTTATCTATACGTGATCAAATCAGAAATGAGGAGATCCATAGAAGAACTAGAGTCACCGACATAGTTCAGCGGGTTGCGAAACAAGTGGCAATGGGCGGGGCACATAGTTCGGAGAACCGGTAGACTTTGGGGTCCCAAGGTGCTGAAGTAGTGACCTCGCACCAGGAAACGCAGTGTTGGTAGACCCCCACTAGGTGGACAGACGACATCAAAACATTCGCAGATAGCCGTTGGATACAAGCGGCACAAGCCTGTGGCCTGTGGAAATCCCTGCACGAGACCTATGTCCAGCAATGGACATCTATTGATTGATAACGACGACAATGTGTCAATGCACATTGCATCCCACACTAGGACGACGTAAAAAAATCCTCCATATATACTTAGGTAACTATTGCATTGAACAAGGAAACAAGTCTTTGCCATAACTGCTGTATAAATCTTTCTAGGGTTTAATGAAACCCTATTTACCCCTTTTTGCGCATACAATATCATTGGCATCAACGCAAATAACCGGAAACGGTCTGCTTACGTCCGGTAAATACAGGTTTTTACTGGATTACGCCGGTACAATATGGATATGCAAATGTATGAGAATTTACAGCCGCGTGCAAACAAAAGTTGCACGGTTTTAATAAAGCCTTTTTGCTAAGAGAACGCTTATTTTCCTCTTTGGAGGCGAGCAAAAAATTGAGCTCGCGTGACTACAGTGTTACAGTCCGAAGTAAATGGGTAGAAATTAATTAATGAGTAAGTAAGTAATTAAAAAGTTTAGCAACCCTGAAATAAACATAAATTGCGATCATTGGCCGTAAAATTAAAAACTGCTTATTTCAATTTGCTCAAACTTTCTTTTATTAGCTTGAAAATCGCCAAAACCGGTATAATAATTATCATGACTACTACGATTCGTAATAATGCTAGTGATATTGTATTCATAAAGTTTTGTGCATTTTTGGCCTAATTTCAAGCCGGCAAAGTATTGACTGACTTTGATGACCTTTATACAGCGAACTTATTTGTGGCCTTTTGTTGCCATTAAGCGTTATTTTAATTGCCATTTTAAGCGTTATATCGCTTGAGAAATTAATAAATTGAAGTCAAATTGTTGTGCAGAGCAAGTTTCAGAGCCTAATATTTTTTAAGCATTACATTGAGTCATACTCAGAAGTATTTAATTTCAGTTAATGGAAGCAATCGGAATGGGCTTTCAAGTCATTTTCTTGAGCTCATATTATTTTACGAGCGGATACCCGCGACTTCGTTCGCGTGGATATTGATTTTTATAATCCCGTGGGAATCATTTTGTTTTTCCTATGCTCCTTTGAGCTTAAACCTTGCTAAAAACTGTTAAAAGTTCACTGGCGGATGTTTAGGTACATCAAAATGTAAATATCCGCCAGTGAAAGTCCCATCAAAATCGGTCCAGCCTTTCGGATATAAGCCAGTAGTCTCTAAAGTATCTACTTTCTAACAAAAAAAGAATGAATGAAATCGGACCACCCGTTAACGAATTACAGCTAATTAC